>OX453249.1:12683508-13883508 GCA_949709985.1 Luffia ferchaultella | reverse complement strand
GACTGACACCGGCACTGGAATCGGAGTCTTCTCAGATGATATAAGCATCAAAATATCTAGACATCTTGGAATGCTCAACACCTTCTATCAGACGAAGTGCGTGGGCATTATCCAAGCGGCATATGCCTTAGAAGCTAGGAAAGTCGCGGACACTCATACTCGCATACTCTCCGATAGCGCCTCAGTGCTCCAATCACTTAACAAAAATCACATTGACTCTGGACGTATACTAGAATGTCATAATGCACTGGAGCATGTCACGGTGACGAACTGCAATACACTAATACTCCAGTGGATAAAAGGACATAGCGGCTCACTAGGCAACGATGCGGCTGATGAACTGGCCAGGATGGGATCTGGCGCGACGGTTTTCGTACTTGAGCCTGTCGTGCCAATCCTCTTTAATCAGCTACACAAATAGTCACAAGAATACACACACACAAGCAGAGAGTTGCTGGAATTCGGCACCGGGCTGTAGGCAGTCCAAGGAGGTGATGCCATCCTTGAACAAAAAACTGTCCAGGCAACTATTGCGCCTGTAAAAAAAACACTTTCATACAATAGGTATTACGGATAGTCCTGTGTAGGGCATGCATGGAAACTGAAGAAACGGTGAAACATGTGCTTCTTGAGTGCACAGGCATCACCCAAATCTGGAAAGAAACACTTGGATGACCGAGGTCTGCGGATGCCCTGAGTAGAATGGGAGGACTAATTTGTTTCTGGAGGGAGGAGGGCTGGGTAGAATGATGGCCACCATGGCTCATGTACAATAGTCCACATTAAGGACTAAGTGCGGAAACCACACCCGATAGATAGATGGCCGCAAAGTTAAGTTTAAAATGAAAGGGGGTCCCCATACAAGAAACATGTTTTTTTTAATATTGTGTGGTGGAATCCTTGGTGTGTGAGTCCGCCTCGCTCTTGGCCGGTTCCCTCTTTTTTAATATACAGCTCGATACACGAAACAAGTCCAATGGGCTCATGACATCACCTAACCAATTAGTCTCTCACGCCGTAAGGTCAGCTTATTAAGAGAACGAAAACATTAACAATTTTTTCTAATTAACAATGTCAATTTTATAACAGTAAGGAGGAGGTGTGTCAAGCAGTCATTGCATTAGTTTAGTGTGTTATATCACAGATCATTGTTTATATGGACATGAGTTTATTACAAGTCAAATGAAAGACTTAAAGATAAAAATTTTAAACTTTGTTGCATATTAATATTTTGTTAGTTTAGTGTTAGGTATATTTGTTGTTTATCGGAATATATTAATTTTCATAATGTTTTGCAGGAGAGGTAATTGACCAAGAAAAAGTGTCAGTTTCCAAAGATATAAGACTACCAGAACTAACTGAACAGCTATCTAACCTTGGTGCTGACATGCTCGTTAGATGTATTAGGACACTTCCAGAATGTCTAATAAATGCGAAACCTCAAGTAAGCGAAGGAGTAACTTATGGTATGTGTAAATAATTTATATTGTTGTTAAATATGTAATACCTTTCCAATACTTTTGAATAATGTGTTGCCTATGTTGACCAGAGTTAAAACTTTCCTAAAGATATGTGTTCATTCATAATAAATTACTTGTTACAGCAAAGAAAATTTCCAAAAGCATCAGTGTAGTTAAATGGTCTGAAATGACAGCTAGAGAAGTTTATAATCTATACCGTGCCCTATATAGTTTGTATCCACTTACCACAAATTTTAAAGGTACAAATGTTAAATTATTTGATGCTTTTTTGCAAGATAATAACCAAGTTTCAGACAGCACTGTATCTCCAGTTGGATGTATCGAGTACAGTCCACAGAATTCAGCAATAAAAGTCTTATGTAAAGACAGGAAATATATTTATTTTAAATCACTTCGAATATTAGGAAAAAGAAAAATAACTGCTTTAGATTTTTATAATGGTTATATAAAAAAATATCCAAGCAATATTATGTTTCAATAAATAATAAGAAATGTAACAATTTGTTTTAATACTGACTCAAAATTGTTAATACATAATTATAATTATGTTATAACTGATTGTACAATACTTGCTTTCAATGCGGATCTGAAGTTAATTACATTTTTGAACATTGTAGTGATTGAATTATGATGGGTGTGCATAGGTCATGCACATCACAGTTCAGAGCTGCAAAGCAAGGAGGCAAGTACTGTATTAAAGAAAAACTACTATTTCATTTCCAAATGAGGCTCTATTTTTAAGCACCTTTTTTAACAATAACTCATCACTCTATCTAAACAAAAGATCTAGATGAGACATTAGTTTAAAGATATTAACAATCTCAAAATTTAAAACGCATCTCTTCTTCCTTGTCTATGACGCTATTTTAGCTCTTGGTGACTTTAACCCTGAAAGAGTAACATAATTTTTTAATCACTGATTGTGAATTATATATATTTTTATTTTTAATTATAGTCAAAAGAGTATTAATATTATTTTAATGATAATATGATCTTACCTGACTTGTTCTTACATCTTTTTATCGCGTAGAGAGATGGTGCAAACACAATGAAGCATGATTCTAAGCATCTATAATAGCATCTTAACTTATATTGTATAGAACTTGAGTGGGTTAATTTAGTCTTCTTGTTTTGTATACAAATCCAATTATATTGTGCAATGACACACATAAATATTAGAAAGTGCATTTTCTTCTTAACGTCGCAAAGATGAAAAACAGAAGCCCCTCACCTTTTCCTAACTAATACAACAGTGTGATTTTCTAAATTTTGTAATTCGTATCCTGAAACAAGAACTATTTTTGTTTATAGTTGTTAATTTATCAGTTGAAATGGTTTCATTTTGTGCCAGATTTTTAATTGGCCATTTTTTCATTGGCCACTTGGAATTTGTTTACAATTTTTTAAATTTTTTTTACTGAGTGTTCCTTTGTATACATAGTATCATAACAAAACTTGTGTTTGTAACAAACTGCAAACAATATTATGGTTCTTGTAAAAATTTATGCAAGTACCTTTGTCTTTATACTGCATAAACATTTTATCTACATGCAAATTTAATGTCAAACCAAATTGGTTTTAACACAAAATATTAAAATAAAATGTGCGAACACCCGAATGGTATAGAAAAGTTAAACTTACTAGGCTTCTGCTTTTTTCTCCAAAGAAGTCTGAGCTGTATGAAACTCATGATTAATGAGATCTAACAGTGTACAGGGTGGCAAAAAATATACAATAGTAAAAATCAAAACCCTTTATTTTAGAACAAGGATAAAATGTATTTAATTGATTTATTAAAACAATTGTAAAAAATAACCTGATTACCCCTACACTTATGACAAAACTTTAATGACTTTAAGACTAGTATGAATGGTGTTATATGTATACATGAAGGGCATAATCATCTACATTTTTAATCAACACAAGAAGTTAACAGTTAGTTAAATCATAGATTATATATAACTACTAACATAATTTCAGGTGAATTACCATAGATACATAAATTCATCTCTAGAGCCTAATGTAAATATAGTGTATATGCTGCATGAATACATAACCCGTTTGAACGAAAGAGCATGTCCATTGCCCTATATGCAATTGACCTAAGTTATTAGGCAACTATAAGTTGTCTCGAATTGAAATGTATGTCTCTGGAAATCTCGTCTTTGATGAAAGCGGCGTTTCTTGATACATATTAAAATATATATATATAATGTGGCGCCATCTTTATATGTCACATCACACAGTTGCATTCAAATGTTTTCATTTCAAAGGATACGTATTTTTCCGAAATAATACATGTTATATGTGTGAATTTTGGTAAAAAAAGTTAAAAGGTTTATTAAAAACATTTGTAGTCATAGCATCATCTGTCGTAACATATAATAATAACTAGATATGGAATCAGTATAGTGACATCTGTTGAATGTTTGATCGCTTTTTTATCTACTTCATTGCAGTTTCACTACTTTTTTTCGGAGTTTATCAAACTCCGTTGAAAAGAAAATGGAAATAAAGGTATTTTCGCGTAACTTTACTTTTGATATTGATTTATATTTTTTTGGGACAATGTGTTAATCCTAAACTTTGTTCTTTGAGTCTAATTCTTCGACTGTCTGAAGGTCATGGTGTAATAAAATTTCTATATTTCATTTGTATGTTTGCAAATATATATTGATATAACTGAATGAAAATTTGCTCATTGAGAAACAATTGGAAATGGAGTAATTTTTCTTTTGAACTTTATTCTCGCCGATCTCTCCTGGCACAGTCAACTAATTTCATTTTTATTTTGAATATGACTTAACTGATTTATGTACTAGAATATTGCTAATGAATAAAGGCTTCAACCATTTTGAGATATCTTTTTGTAATATTTATAAACTTGTAAAATACAATCCCAATTCATACAATAATAAGTTCATTATAGTTTTATATACCAGTTGATTTATTTATCAACTGCGAAATTTTAATATTATGATCTTTAGTGAAAATATTTAAATACCTACGTATTTTTCCTTTTAGTATCACTCAGTATTAAATATTGAGGTATGACACCACAGTTCTCGCATTGCCATGGCGATGCGCGGGCAGCTAATAATTGCGTCGGTCAGCGCCGCCGGTGGGATACCCCACCCGCTACACCCGCGGTCGCATCTTTTTAATACGCAGTATTATACAGGATAACTTTTTTGTCACTGTGCATATTTTTTTATATAATTCAGTAATGTGAATAGAACACATCACCTTGAAAAAATCGAAGTTTTATTTTTAATTATTTTTTCCACCTGTCCGAAACAATTAATCTTAAAACGACATACACCGCATAGGTTGATTTATATAATTTAAAAATGTATCTCAATATACGCCGCTTTCTTCAAAGACGAGATTTCCAGAGACATACATTTCAATTCGAGACAACTTATAACATTAGGATGACTGACGGCTTTTTTATGAATACATTTAATCAATTTTAGTTTTTTATTTTTGAAAAAATGGATAAATAAGTGAAATTATATTTTTTATTTTCACTAAAGTATAAAATAAATTTTTATACAGTGTTAAAATAAATCTTGTATGTTTGACTTAGTAACCATACTTATCAATAATGTAGAAGTTTCATGATGTTGAAAATATCCTATTTAACTCGAAAAAATTGAAATATAGACCAAAACTAATAAGACAGTGAAATTTTTTTTAAATCCGTCAATAAATAACTGAGAAATTAATTATTTAAAATGTATTTTCGCGCGGTTTGACCGGTGGCCTCTCCCTGCCCGTGACGTCACGTTGCCTACTCGATTGAGTGTCCCGTCCTCGCTGTTATTATTTTACGAACTAAGTTCCTATATTTCATCCAAGTCTATAATACTTATATTTCTTTATTTAATAGGTAGTTAAGTTTTATTTGATTATAATGGAACAAGTTTTTATAAAAGGACAAAGTGATAATTTGCCTAAAATTGGTATTTTCACTGTGATGGACTTTTTTCTTCAAATCCGTCTTTTGTTAGTGCTGAAATAAAGGTTTTAAACTTTTCAATTAAGTCTCTACCTACGTAATTATCTAAAGTATGGTTTTTAGGGTTCCGTATCTCAATAGAAAAAACCGGACCCTTATAAGATGTTCGTCCCTGTCCGTCCGTCCCTCGTCTGTCTGTCAAGACTCTTTATCTGGTCTACAGTCCCTTGAAGTTGTGAAAAAATCAAAGTTGTAAGTTAACGTAAAAAAGATACAGCCGTTTAAAAAAGATACAGCCAGCCACAAAAAACGTATATTTCGACACTCTCAAAGGAATCAAAATTAATAGGATACTTTCCGTTGACCTATAACTATGTTTGGTAAGTAATACTGTCCTAAACTGCAAGTATAGGGAAAAATCTGAGAACTATAAATTTGTTATTAAATCATGAAAAATATAGTCTTAAAGCAAATTACTGCTAAAAAGCTAAAATTTGATATGGTTATTATAGACATTTGTGTACCTATTTATATTTATGATAGTTTACCAACACCCTAAAACCAGAGTACTTATTAAGACGAATCAAATAAGCTCAAACACGGAAAAGATGAAACTACATTAAAAAAAAAAAACAAGTGCGAGTCGGGCTCGCCCACCGAGGTTTCCGTACGAATTAGTATGTACATATGACCGCGCATACCGTTGCTTAACCTCGACGATTGATTATAAGCGGTAAAGAAAACTAAACAAGTGCGAGTCGGACTTGACCACCGACGGTTTCGTACAAATAAATAAATTTGTACTATAAATTCGTACCTACTTTGTACGGAACCCTCGGTGGGCAAGTCCGACTCGCATCTGTACGGTGTATGGGCTTGTTTGATTCGTTTTAACAAGTACTCTGGCTTTAGGGTGTTGGTAAACTATTATAAAAATAAATAGGTATACAAATGTCTATAATAACCATATCAAATTTTAGCTATATTGCGCTAAATAATTTGTTTTAACGTCATAAATACTAAAGAATAACATTACTAAGAATAAAATTATTATTAATTTTGTTTATTAGCAATGAAATGCAATAAAAGCTTGTTTTCAAAATATTTTTACCCTATATTTTTTTTTTTCGTCGTAATCGTAATCTACTTACCTAAAATGTTACGTTCTTCATTGAAATCTTACAATATTGGCACAACGCTGTCAAAATTATTTACTCTATGATTATTGGTTAGCAAAGTTTTCTGTTCCCGCTGTGTAGGTATTTGGAGTTTCAACTGCTGTGCTTTTACACATTGGAACTATACCTACAATTTATACGCTTGCTTTTTGTCTCAATGGTCTCAGTCATGATGAGAAATTACTCTTATCTATAGAAATAATCAAAACACTGACACTCGTTAGCGCGCGAATGACTGAATGCTAATGAATTGAATTCGGGCAGCGTGACGTCACGAGCCGTCGCACAGAGCGAAATTATTTTTTAAAAGCGCTACTTTAATGTCCTATAACTTCTTTATTTGTAGAGATATTTTTATGATTCTTTCACGCTTTTGTTTTATTTAGCTTAAATTTTAATAATAGCGAATAAAAAAATTTAGTAAACTTCTCCATTCTTTAAGGAAAATATTTAAACGTGAAACTTTTACGTACCTATTTTATTTCTAAAATTTCGTTTAGATGATATCGAATGCCTAGTAAAAATTTGGTAAGTGATGAAAAAATCGCCCTGTATACCGCTAATTATACCCTTCATATATATTTATATTAATATATGTTTCTATTAAGACTACTATGACATTGAAGCATTACAAGTTATTAAATAATTAATATGAAAAACAACGATAATTAAAAAAATATAAATGCAATGTACATTTAAGATAGAAAATTCAATATGATGACAGATACTCTCACGAGACACATCTTCACTCGGGTCACAGAGAAGATTTTGGTGTCAGCTGTTTCCTAGAATATTAGTGAAAAACATACAAGTTATTGTCTATGATAATAGTGCATTAAATGAATAATGAATATAGTGCCGATACATGCAAACAAACAAAAAATTATAAAATAAGTGGACACTGGAGTCCTAAATCCAATTCTCTATTTCATTGGTTCTAATAATTTTGCATAAACTATACATTTGACATTTAGTGAAACAGATCCTTATTAAAATAAATTATACTGTAGTCCCAGAACATACAGGCATGTAGTACATAAATGAAAACATATGATTAAATTAAAAAGATTTAATATTAAAAATTAAAAAGTTTAAAAAACATGCAATAACACTTTCTCAAACATAAAAACATAAAGCGATAACAACTATTCTCGTTAGTAGATGTATTCTTGATTAATAAATACTAACATTGTGAGGAGCAAATCTGCAAAAACATAACAAAATAAGAGAAGCTTTGTACGACAATTACAATACCCCAAATCTACCTTAACTAATGTTTTATTACCAAAGTGGAAGATTTGCTAAACTTATTAGGTACAATAAAATAGTAAAAAGGGGGTAGAGAGAAAGAAAAAAGAATCTTTATTAAAGAAACAACCAAAACCGTTTATTTTAGTATATATTTTTTATAAGATGTAAACATAACAGTACACACAACATTGTTATATATAGCCGCCTTCAACTAATAAAATTCTATCTAATACAGCTATGTTAAATACATATAACATCAATATATTTTTATCTGAGCCACTTAAAACTGCTCATTTACTTGTCTGACGCAACTGATATACAGCTTGTAGGGGAGTACTCGGTTAATCTAACTGATAATACACCAAAAATACTTTTTTTAATAACATACAGTTGGCCATTAACACGACATGTAACAATATAGAATTATTGATTTACTGGAACAACATAATTGTGTGAATAATATGACTGCATAACTCTTGACTAAATTAATGGAAGCATTATGTACCTACTAATTTATGAATTGATCACAATTTATTAGTCATCCAACTACTTACTGATATTATATAAATAGTCGACAACCCAGTATAATACTATTCTTGTGTTTCTATTTATTTATGAACACATATTTAAAATACGAATTATATTATTATATGCAGTTAGTTTAGTAACCATACATTACTTCCATAGACTATATTTTTATTTTTTCTTTTTTACTAAACTATATAGAAGCCAATCATCTATTAAAAGTTACATCAGTAGTATCACAGAACAATGCCAAACACCGATACTTTAGCTAATTTCTATAACAAAGTTGCAGTCATTGTATTCACTTTAGACAAATATTATAACAGCAGTAACATTTTTTAAGTACCCTAGCACCCTGTAAAAATACATTGTTATGTACAGAGATTTGGCATGCCAGCAGATGCTATACGCATTTTAAATATCTACTAAGTTAAGCCGCCTACACTACAAAAGGCCAAAGGCTAAAAAAAGCATTAAAATACGGGAAACTGATACTTTGTTTATTCTTACATGTGCTCCGGGTGACTACGAATGCAGTCAATGAAATCTGTCGGCTTCAGCTCCCCTTTACAAATGCGATACACAGCAGTGAATAGTGGGAATCTGCAAAATATATATATATAACTTGAATATTAGTGTTGAAGTTATGGCAAGTGCCAATCAGAAAGGTGGATTTTGCTAACAAATGTTTTATGACCAACCTTGTTAAACTGCACAACACTAAATAACATTTATTCAACTCAATTGATTCATGTAACACAATTTAAGAAGAAACATGAGGCAGATTGTAAATAGAAATTCCCAATATTGGAACTGTAAACATTGCATTGAAACTCATTTAGTAGGTAGCTTTCAAGCCTATTCTGGACAAAGATCCAACTAGTCGATTATGCTACGTCTGTGTAACAGAATGTCTATACTTTCACACTATTGGTTGGTTTCAATTGTTTCCATATCAATATCCCTTTTTGACCTGCTGATAGATAAATAGACAAAACTTTAGCATTTGCAATTTTGTGCCCACATGATCCCGCGTCATTCTAATAGAATTATCACCACCTTATTCAAATATTTGAATAAGATGGACGGTTCCTCGAAACTGTTTTTAGCTTAATCCAATTTGCAAAAGCTATACCTATGTTATAAAAAAATATATGCTTTAATAGGAAATCGAACTAAAAATAAGAAATTAACTTTTAGTATAAGAGTAAAGTGATTAACGCGAAAATTAATGTTATTCTAGAAAAGCGGGGCTGCTCTGTACTGTACTTTTGCACTGACTCCACTTTTTGAAAATGTTCCAATGAATCGAGCATCGCGCGCTTTTTGACAATAACATTAATTCTCTCATTAATCACTTTATTCTTATATTAAAAGTTATTTTCTTTGTATTTTAAATATATTTGAATTTGTATAAAACTTATGTTCTTCGAGGGGTGTTATAAGTTTGACTTGTGCATGTGTATCTGTCCGTGCCATCGTAGCTCTCAAAAGGATGAACCGATTTGGATAGGGATTTTTCATATGAAAGGTGAATTAGTCGAGAGTGTTCTTAGCTATGTTTGATGAAAATCAGTCCAAGATGGCCGCCGCCACAAAATGGCAGATATCATATTTTTTCACAACTCCAGCAATATTGGTATCAAATGAAAGGTCTTGACTATTAGAATACTATACTTTATGACAAATTTCAAATCCAAGATGGCCGCCGTTACAAAATGGCGGATATCATATTTTTTCACTACTCCATCAATATGGGTATCAAATGAAAGGACTGGACTCGTAAAATACTATACACTAAGACAAATTTCAAATCCGAGATGGCCGCCACCACAAAATGGCGAATAACATTTTTTTTTACAAATCCCTCAATATGGGTAGCATCTGAAAGGGCTTGACTACTAAAAACTTAAAATATTTTTTTTTGTCTGATCATGTATGAAATAGTTTAACTAAATGCCTAAGTTTAAAAATTTTGAAATAAAAATTAAATTTAAATTATGATTTTTGATCTTTAAAGGCGTCTGGGAAGTAAACTTAAACTACCTAATAATTAGCGGTCCCAGACGCCTTTAAGGATCAAAAACCATTTGACAATGAACAAACTTGTATTATTTCACACTTTTAAAGGTTAGTTTTTTTTGAGTCGGGGTTTTTTTAGATTTTTTTAAATTTTTTTTTTAAAACTATAAAGAATTCTTTATTTTTAGTCGTAATATTTTTTAAACTACATTCCATCAAAATTTACAAACATATATGTGGAAATCACAATTACCTATAAAACGATATACCTACTCATATACAAAGTTTCATGTTCGTGCTACTAACCACTAAGGAGTTCCCTCGTAAGTTCCTCGAGTCAAACTGTCCTAGGTGCATCATCAATTCATGGTGAAAATCATGGTTAGCTATCGAAATCCAACCTACCTATATTCAAAGTTTCGTGTTCGTGCTATTACCTGTTGAGGAGTGTCCTGATGAGGAGACAATCCTGGCTGCAGCATCAGGTTATGTTTATCATTTTAGTGTATTGTCACCGAAGTTACCTACATATGTATTCTAAATTTCTGCCCAATATCTTCAGTGAAGTGGGTGAAAATCCGAGTTCAAACATTCCATTACATACAAACAGACATACAGGTGGAACTTATAAAAGTGTATTAAAAAAAACTGCATTGAAATATTTTTTTTATCACATCGTACATAAATGAACTATATGACCTTTACCTTAACTGTACTTGGTTCGACATTCCTACAAGGTTATGAACAAATGCCAAGTGTTATAATTATAACGCATAATCCCTTGCATATGTATAAGTCATTTATTTTCTGCAATATAATAAATTGTGATCACAAACTCTTGTTACTTTTTCATACATATATACATTTCGAGTGTACTAAAAGGGGATATCGATAACGGCGTATCGTTTGTCAAATATTAGTGATTACCATACAATCTATGTTTAGTACCCCATAGGTACTAAAAAGGATTATATTTCGAGCGAAACTAATACTTTACACTACTACTAATTACTACATAAATAAAAACTAAATTACTAACAAATTCAGCCTTGTGATTAGACTTAACATGAAAATGGTCTATAACGAATATTGACGGTTAATAACGAGCCGTCACGTAATGTACACTTATTTCCAAAACTTCACATGCTTTAAACATATTTTATTATCCATTCCACTAGCCCATTATGCACCACTGCAGGGGTTTAGGCCTCCCCCCAGGGTTTTATTAGCCAGTTCTCTTAAAAAATTCCATCAAATCCACGTTCAATAGAAGTGTCATTTAAGACAAAAATTGGAATTTCAGTGGGTATTCAGATTTTTAACTTCCTGCTATCCAAGGGAAGTTATTGATTTGAATCCGATTTCCGAAAATCGAGTTTTCATCAAATCTCCACGTTTCGAGGTCCTAGTCTTACCATTTTCGGCTGGACACCCTTATGTGTGTGTAACTTTTTTTTGTCGTATGTCTTGAATACGGATTGACCGATTAAGACCCGCGATACAGCGTTTAAAAGGGTTTATCGAGACTTAGATCTGATTAGATTTTAAAGTCAATCGGTCGAGCTGTTTCAAAAATATTTAAAAAATATTCCCAAAAAAAAATATTAACGTTTTTTTTTAAATAACTTTGAGATTTTCCAACCGATCTACTTGAAACCTTATATACGTTTTTTATACATAAAGAACTGCGTCGAGTGGCGCTAAAAATATTAAAATCGAACGACGCGTTCAAAAGATATTGCAGTTCACAAATTTCCGAAAACGTGTTATTTTAGCATAACTTTAGAGATTTTAAGATCAATCGATTTTTGGTTTTACACAAAAATTTTGTGCTTACAAAATTACATATAATGCCGTAAATTGCATTAAAATCAAACAAAGCATTAAAAAATAGCGTAGTCTACAAATTTCTAATAAAGTGTTTTTAACATAAATTTGAAATTTTACGACCAATAGATTTTTGACTTTACACAAAAGTTTTGTGCTTACAAAATTGCATATAATGCCGTTAACTGCGTCAAAATCAAACGAAGCGTTCAAAAGATATCGCAGTTCAAATATTTCCAAAATAACATTTTCTTTGATATGTCCCAGGTTTCTGAGCTTGAAGCTAAATGTATAGAAATTCTGTTTTTGGGCTTGGAGAACTCGAAAAATTAATACCATGAAAATCAATATTTTTAGTTTGAAGAGCTAAATAGCTTTCTAATTTTCGAGCGTTTTGAACTCGAAAATAGCGGGAAGTTTCAGGGATGGCCTGCAGGGTCAACCGATTTTTTAAATTAGGGATGCATTGACACGCGTTTTATGTCCCAGCTTTGCTCCTAAGTGTGTAGAACCACTAGCTATTTACCTATTTGTCATCTCACTTTAACGACTCATAAAGAATAATTGATAAAGTTCGATTCAAAAAGAAATAAAAAACATCGGCAACTTCTAAATTAAACCATGCAGTCAAAACCAGATCAAATCATAAAACATATGGGTAAATGGAATGATAGTCATTCTAGACGCCTATATAAATCTATACCGGGTGTTCAGCTGAACATGAACCAAAATAGAGCACGTAGAGCTTACTGAACTAAACAAAAAGTTACAAGGAAGCAGGTGGCGCAAACTAACGTTTACCGAGAAAAACATGTTTAAAGGTTCATTTCTTTATCTTTTTTTAAATGTTTAGTTTAGCTCAGTGAGCTCTACATGCTCTATAAATTTAAACTAAGTTCAGTCAAACACCTGTATTAATAGCAATGTTTTAATCTAAGGCAGAGAGACAAAAGTCGTAGACGCATCCCAGAAGCGATGCATCGAACTAACCTTTATAAATCAATGGCGTTTCGCAGGCTGAAAGCAGGGCGCTGCATGCATGCATTATCACTGTCAGTGTGTGGTGAACGTGTGGCAGCGTCGAAACGGAGGATCAAACATGTCAGTTATTCGGGCGTTCGAAATTCAAGACGATATGGCAATCAATGTTTTATTTTGAACTTAACAGTCACAAGGCTAAAAGTCCTCTTTATTAAAATAATGACGACATCTTGTCTACGACGACGACGTATCGGCACCATCGCATCTTTAGACTACGGCCTGTTGCGAAATGTAACATATTTGTAGCATAACTCACTTTTTCTCCATATTTCTGTTGGCAAGCATGTGGTTAACTTCCTCTGCGGTAATGGGGCCCTGAAGTTTTTGTCCATTAAGCAGCTCATCTTCTAGCTCTTTAATAGTACGGCCCGTTCGAACGAACGCCTCGGCAACTCGTCGATTCCTACCGCCTTAGTAATAACAGAAATATGGATTTGAAATACAAAAAAAACAATGCATATCTCTTTACTTGCTATTCACAAAATAATGAGAGATTAAACAAATTCGGTAGGAAATAGGAAAATTGTGTGGAAACCTCCCCCCGCAAACGCGTCTAGCACCCCCCGCTAAATGTAACGCTGCGTTTCGTACAATAAATGTCTTACTGTGTCTCTAGTGAGTAGGACCCAAGTATATAACATAGTGAAACATTTCTACCCTTTTTTAAGTATACTGCGCGCACGAAGTGTGAGATTTGGTATACTTAAAGTTTATATTTACATTATTACTTACAGTATTACAATACTGTAAATATCAAATATATAGATAACCCTTTGTGACAGCGCCAAAAGCGCAATTCTGAACAAAACCAAATAGTCATTTGTTGCAATTTGAATTGACTCACTTTCGCCCAACTGTTATTGGTGGTTTAAAAAAGGTGAGTGCTGTCAACCTTCGACCACTGGTCGACCATTAGATACTTATTATTAAATGCTAATGTTAATAATTATTTGATTTCATTTTCTCTACAATTAATTCATCATTGGAGGGAGTATTAAACTACAATCAAGATTTTGACTACAACTGAAGGTATACTGCATAAGTCTGGCCTTCCCTGCGGTAGCTGCGCGGTACGAAGGGGTTTTGATGCAGGCAGCCAGTGTCAGCAATGGGTTTTAGAAAACTGTAACCCGGACCTACATGAAACAGTGGACTGATATACAAGGACGGCGAGATAAGTCTGGTAAAAATTAAGCAAAGAATATTCGTTTGCAGACTGCCTAACTACTATTTATTTTTCTATTTTTCAACATAGGTACTTACTCTCCTTCTAGCTTGACACATTTCGTCCAACGCTTTTTTAACTTTTCGATCTTTTCCAAAAATTATAATTTCGGTAACCCTTAAAATATGCGTATGATCTCGTCATTGCATTGGCGCTAAATCACGATCTGCCGAGTCATTTTTTTAAGTTAGGGAAAAGGAAACAGTCGCAGGAGGCTAAATCTGGAGAATATACTGAATGAGCAAACAATTCATCTATGGCAAGAGCAAGTGTCTATATGTGCATTGAAGAGAATTTATTTTTTTTCATAAATGAGGCTGTTTTTCCCATAAAAATTTTATGAAAACCGTCCAATAAGTCGGTAAAATATTCATCATTGATGGTTTTCCTTTCTGGTGGCAATCAATGTGGATTACCTACACCACAAACGTTCCAAAAAACTGAATCATAATTTAGTTGACCGATAAAATGCTTTGGTCTTCTTCAGTATGGGTTCTCTAGAAGCGATCCATTGTTTCAACTGTTCTTTTGTCTTCAGAGAGTGAAGAAGGTTTTATTTATAATGAGGCAAGGCCAGATTTATATTAACTTTGATTAGTGTAGGCAGATGTATCACTGCAAGTTTTGAGGTATCTGTTTCACTTCATTCTAAAATGGAACTGCACTGAATAATGTTCTTATGCATTTAAAACTGTCTATTTATAGATCGGTAGATTTTTTGTCACTGGGAAATCTTTTCAGTAGACCTGTAGCAAGTCGGAAAATTTTAATCGGTAGTCGGTGTGTCTGGAACTAAGCCTTCCCGTTACTTTTATAAATTGAACACTGCACGTCATTGCTAAATGCTATCTGTTATTTCATAGCAGTATTATCATAATATCAATAGGATCTGAGCTCCACTTTTCACCGCTCTAACACGGAAAATAAATACATAATAAAATAAAATATTAATATTGTAGTATTGTAATATTATATATATGTATATTGTAATATTGTTTTCTATGTAGTAATTTAGTAGCCTTATACTGCTGCTTTATGTCGTGTTAAAACAGATGAGCTCCAGAATCTGCTAATAGACCTTCTCTAGAAATAATTTCCTATTCCACCCATACCCAGTTTAGACTTTAGCCGGATGAAGCATAAGTAATAATTATGGAATTTTTTTTATTTCTTCTTCATTTTACTTGATACGGCTCTACTTTTATTTACCGTTTTTGCAATCTGTCAATAGTTTAATACGACAGTGCTATTTTATATTAAATTAACCAAGTATTTATAATAATTAGACATAATTTGAGTTATTGATAAAAAAAAATGTTTTCATGTACCTACTAAATATACAGCGCGGAATCATTCCCGCACCGCGCAGCTACTGCATAGAAAGACAATGTTAAACAACATACCTTTAATAACAATGCAAAACTATGAAAAAGCGACGTCTTCCTCACCATAGCAAGTAGTGACCAGATCAGCAATTCCACATGACTCGAAGAATGTGCTAAGTTTGCTGCCCGGATAAAATACATCCACAAACTTTATCATCTCCATCAAGCCGAGTCTAATAACCGCCGCTTTGGTGTTGTCACCAAAACCGAGGCCATCTACAAAACCAGCGCCCACCGCTACTATGTTCTGTTACATTAAAAAAAACATGTCAGTGTTATTTTGCTGTGCTAAAGTGAAAAAGTTCTACAACATGATATTAGACTATTACATTATGCTACTAAATCAAATAACTTTTCTTGGGTTACAAGCAGTGAATAAAGTTTAATATGTCCATTTAGCACATCCATTGCAGCATTAGTTCCCTGACATAATTTTTCATTTATTAATTTATTTTTCAATATCTTTATTTCATAGTTATGTAACATAATCTTGAAATACGTCACAACAATGAATTTATTACTTTGTGGAAGAACGTAACCACAAAGGCGCATTCAAAAAGTGCTGGTTCCTCTCAGAAGAATCCAGAAGAAAGAATTCCATGAGTCATCAAACTATGGAACCCACTGAAATACTCTAATCTTGTGGTTTCCATATCCGAATGGAAGCAAATCTTTTTTACAGCGTAAGCTGCAGAACCAAACCTTCTCACCAAGTTAGTGATATGAGGATCCCATTGCAATTTCGCGTCTAATGTGATTCCCAAGAACACAGTATAATTCACAAGGTCCAATTTCTCGCTTTTAATAACAATATTGGTTGGTGCCTGTTTGCCATTCGGTTGTGAGAATCTTATACGTTTGTTTTCTTATTTCTTTCATTTAGTAATAAATTTTTGGTTGTGAACCATTTGACTGTTTTGGGAATAGCATTGTTTACATTGTCTAGGTTCTAGGTAAATTTCTTTCCATTAACTTTCAATATTAAAGAAATATCATCAGCAAAGATTATTATATCATGATTATTTTTTACAAGGTAAAGCAAGTTGTTAGCATAAACTAAAAATAGAAATGGACCAAGAATTGAACCCTGTGGGACGCCCATTGATACCACGGATCCAGGTGACCTCTCTCCGCTCACATCAACCCTCTGATACCAAATCTAATATGTTAACAAGGATGATTCAAAAAAATCACTAAGCTAAAAGTTGCTTGAATTCTTACAGCTTTGTTATTGCTTCCTTGTCAAAAATAATAGTCCAAGATCCCAGGACCGCCAGACCTTACTTATTGTCTCAGAAATAAAATATGTGGGATTAAGTAATGCTAGTATGTATGCATACCTGCTAGCTTGTGCCTATGGCCAATTTATAGGTACCAGGTGCTCAAGATAGGTAAAAATAAAACATACTTCTCTTAAAAGTCTCAGTGCCGATTCTTATATATGTTTCAAAGAATATTTATAAAAATCAATTATCAATATTGCCAGACACTTCCTGTTGGCGGAAACCTTGCCAGACAATTCGATGAATATATGTGCCTATTTAGGATCCATGTATTTAAAAAGATCACAACAGTAGTAACAGTTGTCATGAAATAAACTACTTATAACAAATTAATTCATTATAAACTTAAAATGTACTACCCCAAGATATTAAAAAAAAAAACAAAATAAATAACAAGAGAAAGTCTTGTGTCACCTTAAGAGCCCCACAGATTTCGACAGCGTCCTCATCGTCGACGACCACGACACGAAAGAATTCCGTCTGAATTATGTCGCGCATGAGAGGAGCAAGAAGTACGTCACGGCACCCAATCGTCGTCTCGCAAAACTTTTCCTCTGCTACCTAATCACAAATTATATTATTTTCTGGTAATGCACTTATCTATCAACAATAAAATTATAATGATGTAGTAGAGTAATCTTAATTTATATAGTTTCAGCGGTTTTTTAAGTAAGACCAAGTTTTAATAATGGGTTACCTCTGAAGCAATGTTTGCTCCCATTAATACGGCACAGGGAATCTTCAAGCATCTTGTAATAATATGGGATATTAAGTCTATACCACCGCCTTCAGCTATATCGAAACCCTGCAAAAACACTGATATGAAAAAAAAATGTCAATTTTTTAAATTTTCATTTTGCAATTTACAGCTTTAGCTATTATATAAGCAGGTTTTTGAATGGTACAAAATCTAAATTATTAATATTAAAAATTATTAAGAACAATTTATTCTGTTAAGAGCTATTAATTTTAAAAAGATTGACTTGCAAGTTGATTAGTCTGTATATTTGAACTTTGTACTCTTTAGTTTATCTGATAGTGATAGTAGGTAAAACGTTTCTGTGACCGACCTATGATAAATACAAACCTTAATAAGAGATAATGCAGCAGCAGTCGGCTTTATTTTACCTAGTAATGTAGAGCAAATAGTTCTAACAAACTGATGCGGTACAACAAATATTAGCAAGTCTGCATCTTTTGCTGCTTGTACGAGATCTGGGACGGCAATCTACAAAGATGTTTATATTTTTGAAACTGTAAAAATAAACAAAGTGTAGACCAAATATGTTTTATTTTTGATTGTTTGATCCACACTTAGTGTTTTTTTTTTTTTAATATTAATTAAACAACCCTCACAGAATGATGAAGTACTGACAAATATTTCAGAATCTTTATAATCAAATTATTTAATTAATTTCAAATCACTGAACTTTAAGGGGCGCTTCGGGAATTGTGGATCGGGAATGTAAGAGAATTATATAGAAAGCGATGTTTCACAACCTTGAAAAAAATCACACAGCTAGCCAATGAAAGTAACTTGTCCTTGAAACATTCGAATTTCAGATAATGCTTATGGATAAGTGTAAAAAAATCAGAAAGTCACTAAAAACGTGTAAATCACACTCCCGTATTATGACGTAATCCCGTATATAATGACTGAGTCAGAAGTATCAAGAATTATTAAATGAATTTTATGAAATAATGAAGTTAAAACAATAAGTCCTTAAAATCTTCATTTCTTAATAAATATAATCTTCATTTCTTAATAAATATATTGTTATTTTGTGTAAAAATATCACAAACTTGCCCAATTTTTACCCTCATAATCTTCATACAAATTAGTATGAGCGGCGCGAATACCATACGAATACGAGCGAGCGGTCGCTTGGGCGCAGTCAGCCAGGAGCCTCCATAGTGAGAGCATGTTGCTTTGCGCCGCATTGACAGATCGCGATGGTACCGTGTACTTACACTAAATCAGTATGCAGTGGGAACCACACCTGAGCTTAGGTAGAAATAAAATGAGTACTAAGAAGTACGAAGGTAAATTCGCCTCTGTTACAAAACATCCGAGTGAGCTGAATTTTAGAATACCTATGTAATTTCGATGACAATGTAATATTATGGTAACATGGAGATGTTCTGATGATTGAGTCGGAAGGTGGTCACCGGAACTCTGTAATAAAACATCCGATTGCGCTGAAATTTAAAATACATATGTAACTTCAATGGCAATGTAATATTATGGTAACATGGAGATGTTCTGGTGATTGAGTTGGAAGGTGGTCACCGGAACTCTGTAACGAAACATCCGATTGAGCTGAAAATTTGAATACATATGCAACTTCGATGACAATGTAATATTATGGTAACATGGAGCTGTTCTGATGATGGAGAAGGAAGGTGGTCTCAAGAACTCTGTAACGAATCATCCTATTGAATACATCCCTGCATTTCTTGAAAAAAAATCCTTACATATCTGGTTGCCCATAGAAAACCATTCAATTCCATTTCATCAACCTTTTTTGTACTCCACTGCAGGGGCTTAGGCCCCCACTCAAGATGAGGGGCTTGGAGCTTTAATCCACCACGCTGCTCCAATGCGGGTGGGCGAAATGTAACGACCGCCATCTATTGACAGCAGCCGGGACCAGCTGCTTAAACTGCTCACTGAGACACGGAGTCAGTGATAGTTAATGTACTTAAGTCAGAAAAAACTCATTGGTACATGCTCAGATTCGAATCATGGCCACATGCCTTATTGATTTGAAACAGGTTCGCTGCATTCGAGCTATCATGACACGTTAACTATAGAAAACAATTTTTTCTTATTTATGTAAAGCATATTAAGAGACAGAGAGGTCCTCTTTTTTTTTTTTTTAATGTACCACAACTCAATACCCTGAGGGCTTCTTTTTATTTTTTCGATATTGCTTTTCGTTTTCGATAAATGGTCTATTTAGTGCGCAAAGATACCGAAAAAAAGCGACATTTTCCTACATTTTTGCGATTTTTGAAAAATCGCCAAATTCACCATATTGTAGCCCATGACGCATCTTTTCAAACTTAGACCATTCACGTAGCCCCAAAACTCACGAGACCAGGGCAATGTCTCACTCTGGCTGAAATTGGGGGTCTACTGAAGCAATCGAAATGTACCACATCACGGGAAAATATTACCACCTGATTCTTACAGAAAAATGTGTTCACGCAAACAAAGTCTTGGGCAGTTTTATATATAACAAAATCAAAACTTACAATTTTGTTGGAGAGTCAAAGTCAGACGACGCACTGTGCATGCCTACATATTATTATGTGTGTGGGTGGCGCGCGAGCCTCGATCGTGAGAGTAGCGCTAAAAACCTAAACTTCGCGAGGCGCACCTTCGAAACCGGCCCTTAATGGTACAACAAAACTTGATTTTGGTACAGCAATTAAGTAAAAATAATTAATTGACATTATTTACACAGCAAGGTAATCAACAATTTATTAGGAACGGCAAGTCTTGGTGCAAAAAACATATTCTACATGTAAAATAATATGCCTATTTAATAAAAGAAGAATTGGTGACGACTTGACAAATAAATACGGTATTGCAGACGGAGACAAACCAATTACTAAGATATTTTTGCTGGTGGTCTTTAGTTAAAAAGATTTTTTAAATTTTATTACTAATTTTTGTAATTTTTTATTGTCCTTGCCTGCAATACTGTATTTACATTGTAATGTGTTTTATTCACATTCACAGCAAATTATTTTTTATGCAGTTGGATTTTTTAATTCAATTATATTACATTTTTTTTATTTAAACTAAATAACTGAAATTATCTAGTGTTTCTCTTCAGCCTAGAGCTACACAAGCCTGGTTCTTTCAAAGATATGTGAGCTGATAGCCACAACAACCGACTGAGTGTAGAGCTTTCTTTGGTGGTTGTGTTAAAATGGTAGTATTAAAACAATATATGTTTATATTTTGAATTGTCTATCTATTTAGGAGCTTTCATTCGATACCTACCTATATTGTTTTATTAACAATTTATTTTTATTCCACCTCTTTTTTTATTTGTATCAAGCCATTTAGGCAAGAGTGTGCCAAAAAACAACATACAGACATACACTCACAAAACATTACCTTCCACAGTCAGGTAATAAACAACTTTCTAATACTAACAACATTCGGTGGTATTTTGTGGCCTGGTAAATATTTCACATTCTCATGTGTTTCATTAATAATGTCAGTCAGCTTTTTGCCATCAATTATCTCCTCATACACATACATAGTAACAGTATCTTCAAAATTTGGAAGTCTTGCAGCATTTTTACCAACGATTTTGGCAATAGCTGATCCCCTGAAAACATATAATTTGTAAAATAGGTGTAATGACTTTAAACAATTTACCATGTAAGCAGTAATTTTGGTAACAGTTTTATTTAGGTTTCAATTTCTATGTTTATAACTACACATTTACATTAGAATATTAATCAGAATTAATAATTTGAATATTGTGATTAAAATGACAGAAACTGTACCTACTACAGCTTCATCAAAGTTCATTTTTAATTTATGGTCTTGTAAGAGTTTAAAATTGGAGAATTAAATATTGTTACAGTTCCAATCAAACTTTATGGCAGATGTGAATATAAGCACAAGTCGCGTCGCCGTAACCAGTTTTAGGTATAGCGGGACACAGTGGAGCGAGGGGTATATGACTGCACCTGTGGAAACACGCTTAAGGCGTTCGTTGTATTCCAATCTGCCATAAAGTTTGATGTGAACTATACCTATAACAATAAATCAAATGTTAAATATTGGTTTATTATATAACTGATGCATTTATATGGCCTTGCCTTGCAAAGATACATACTGAAGATCCACTTAGTAAAATTTCAAGGTTTATGTTTCTACCAGAACCTTGAAATTTTACCAAGTGCAAAGTTATTATTAGACTTACCAATTGCCAGATCCTACAATGCACACTCTATGTTTGAGTTGCTTTTCAGACATTGTCAAGTGATTTGAAAAGTAAAATTACCTTTTTTTTAATTACATAAATAAATAAAATAGAGATGTGAGCGATACGAGTCACCTATACGTATTAAAGTATACCGAACAATTAGCGAAACTGACTGGCTAAAGAAGAGACCGACTAGCGCACATAACTGACACTGAATAAAACTGATATGATAAGATAATACCTTTTCAGTTTTATCAGTATGTAATATGTATTGAAATTTCTACAAAATCTATGACAAAATCTTGTGCCATACGATTGATGTAAGTCAGAGCTACTTGACAGTCTAGAAATTGACATGACAGCTCGCTCTTGTAAGTTGCCATTTATGCTAAAAGTATGCTATGAAATGAAAAGATATATTTATTTTAATGAAGATATAGTTTAAATGGAATCCACATACTTACACTCCATTCTCATTATTGAAAATATTTTTGTTTAGCATATCTTGCATTGGTACAAAAATACATAGGTTCAAGAATTGTTGTGTATCATAGAGGAATCTCTGTGTGAGACCTTGTTTAGTAGGTATGTAATGTAAATAAAACGTGTTCAGTATAAATATATTCCTTTGTTTGATTTTCGTTAAATTTATGTGTAAATATACTTTTTCGAGTTAGGTGTTTGATATCGGAATGCGCATTGAACATTTGTAAAAATTGCATTCCTTTGTTTATTGCCTAGGTGTATGGCCCACTAACCAAAATTCCAAAATTTTATGTAAAGGGGGCAATTACAAAAAAAACAGCGTGTTTAGGTACATTTTTAGGAAGTTTGGAAAGGTTATAATGGGTTATAAACCTAAATTAAAAAGGTTATAAACCTAATTCTGAAATAAAGACCAGTTCTTAATTTACAATCGTGTTAGAAAACATTTGCATATTTTTCACTCTTGAATACTGAAAAAACATTATTTTGTAACCCACTTTTGCCGAAATCTCGGAAAATTCTTTGATTCAGATTCTTAGAAATTGTTTTTGAAAGCAATCGGTCCAGAATCAAAAATATTTTAATTTGACGAAATGGCATATCAAAAAGGCACCTCATTCAATGCAAACTAGGCTTCGCCGCGTATCACAAACAAAATACACTCGTATTACAAAACTCATCATAGGATAACTGTGGGACAGTATAGTATTGTCTAATTTTATCATTTTGTCATTGGAAATGACTTTCATTTCGTTGGAGTATAGAGGATCATTTGGGAGTTTTGTGAGACAGGCAGATTGCACAAAGAGTTTTTGAGATATCGGGATGAACGTGGTGTCAAAAGACGCAGCTCGGGGAGCTCTACAAGATGGCATAAAACAATTTGAAAAGAGTTCAAAAACAAAAAAAATATCGGCACAAAACGAAAAAACTCGCAATTTTTTTCCCCGATTTTCATTTTGGGAGCCCGATATCTTGAGAACTATGTCCAAATAAGAAAAAAATAAAAAAACGGTTAGGGGTAATTAGACGGGGGATAGATCGAGACTAAAATTGTTAGAATCGGACAACCGAAAGTAGTGGTTAAGGGTGCCCTTAGTTGGAAAACGGATATGCGTCGGTGTTACATTTCGTACTAATTCGGTTTGTTCGATCGAAATTTCGTACAGAATGTTATTTTTCGAAGTTTTAAGCTTCTTCAGATAAAGTTGTGTTATTTTTTTGCGAAAAAAATTTATTTCGAAAACTATTATCCAAAATATGTGTGTTTACTTTATTCCCTTAGGTTCATTTCCAATGTCGTAAGAAGTTCGTGCGAAAGCAGGAAATCCGTCCTTTTTTTAAATGAAACTTTAAGACACATCCTAATAACAAGCTTTGCTTAGTTTAAGACTAGATGGAGTTGTGTGGAATGTCCCAGGTATTATTACTATTATTATCTGAAATAAAACAACATTTATAAAGCTGAAATGAAAGAAAACTAATTCTTCAATAAATAAAATTAATAATGATCTGGACTAAATAATCGCGCCAAGTATGTGTGCGTGGTGCAGATGAGCGTGTAGTAGTAAGCAAGCTGTCAAGTAAAACCTATTTTCGAGCTGTCACTTTTTGTAATTGCGTCCTTAATTACTGTAGCACCAGATTTGCCTGTCATCAGTTCTTGAAGTTTAGTGCAAATTTTTAATTGACGATAATCCTCGTCGAGTAGTTTTTTTCTGAGATTCCGAGTTAATTTTATATTAGGGTACATATATAAAACGATATCCAGAGTGTTATCATATAAATCATAAAGGTTTTGCCGTAATATGCTAAAAGTATTCCAAGGAGGCAAAAACGTGGTAAACTAGCATCAAATCCATCAAATGCCACTGACTTCCGAGTGGTGGTGGTGACGGTTAGTAAAGGTGGCAGCACTGGTATGGTCGCTACATCTATGAGCTGTCTATGAGCACGTCTATGAGTATCAATGGGCACCGAACAGTAACGACCATACATACCATAAACAGGCACTTCACGTACGCCGAACGGGGGGCGAGCGCCGAGAGAGCGCTATGCGGGTAAAAGAGAAGGAGGAGATGCTTTATCTTTTATCCGTATAGCGCTGTCTCTTGCGTTCGCCTACACTCGGCGAGCGTGAAGTGCCGGTGTTAGCCTTACCCATTGATGATATGTATGTGGCATGCATGGACGTAATAGTACATAGTACCTACTATTTTACGTTGGTACGTAACTAGTGTTACGTCCATCAACGTCCATGGTCACAAAATATCCATGGTGGCATTTATGTGGTCGGTATGGTGTATGGTATGGTCATTGTTCTGTAATACAAACTATTTAGCAAAACCACAAAGCTATAAACCATAAACCTAACCATAGATAACAACCTAATTACGCCTACATCTCGGGTCTTCGGATGCTCGGTGTAAGTGTAATCTACTGACAAAGTACCTTTAATACATATATTGACTCTCTTCTGACAGCTAAAAAATTGTATACAAGTAAAAGAGAGAGGCATACATCCTTTCACGTGCAGACACTGGCTATTATTTTTCAACTTCAATTCATTGTTGGATCTTGGATCGAAACTTGGAGGCACGAAACCACGGAACGTTCAGATTATTCTGGAAATTTCGTATCATACTTGAAAGCAATTTGTCATTTTTCGATTCATTCAATTTAAAGGAAACATTGCAAAGTGTGTTTATTTAGTGTTTCATTATTACAGATTGTGTTCTAAAGACGTTGTACTAGTGTTTTCGAATTAAAATACAGGCTGCGAGGAATAGGTGAGAAAATTTTCGCTCACATGAATTCTCAAATTTAAACAACCTCAAATTCTCTCTAATAAATTTCAATTGTGTCTGCTAACCTATTTCTACGGTAATGAAGAACAATAAAGGTTAAATTTGTAATATGCAAATTTTTCATGTGTACGTAATGAAATATATGACTGACTCCTATCCATAGTACTTGGTAAATAATAACCTTGGTAAAACAATAAACCAATAAGCTCATATAAACTTCTAATGGCATATAATTGCCTGTCTGTACTTTCATTATATTTTTATTTTCTAGAAAATTTAAAACTTCATTATTAGGTAGGTATGTTACCTTTGTAATTTGTTTCATTTTTTTTTCTTCTAGAACTTTCTATGCATGACTAGAATCAAGTACTTATATGTTTAACCCGCCGCTGCGCTGGTCCGCTCACTTTTTGCAAGTGTTGGTCACCTGGGTCAATCAACATCCCCATAAGTTAATGATTTAGCCAATGCAAATTTTTAGACAGCCATGTACGTTAGATAAAAAGCCCCGGGTTTACAGGAGAAAAAAAAATGGTTGGCCGTGTCATTGCTCAAAAAAGGAAACACTGTTTTCAAGTTTAATGCTTATAACCTGCATAATTAAATGCTTGCCAAGTTTCTCTATTTCTTTGTGAAAAAAACAGCAAAATTATTTGTGTTAGTAGGTATAAAATTTTATTTATATATAGGTCTTCCCCGTACAAATCTCAAATATTTTCTACTAACCTATTCTTGGTTTTTTTTGTCTTTAATGTTTTCATGCATTTAGGTGATGGCTTCAAATGTTCTGCAATCATAGGTACTTGTAGTTACTTTTCATAATTTTTTTTTTTTTATTAGTCTGTTTATAGTAGAAGTACTACTTAACAGAATATTTCTAAGAAATAAATTGATATATTTATCAATAAATGAATTACTGTAGGATTTGATACGGCCACAAGATTGCAGTCGTAGGCCGTGGAGTTTGTTATTTTTTGGCTGGAAAACTAGAACAAAAGAATTCCCGTAGCATTGGCAACACTGAATGTAAATTTTTTGTTAATTATATATTTTAATTATTTAGAAATATATATTCTTTAGTTCATAGGGAAATGATATAAAAGAAGGCATATGTAATACTTGTATATCCTTTATATTTCACTTGCCCCACGGAAACTTTGTTTTAAATCGAAATTTAATCCTTGTTAATGCAATAAATATTAATAGGAAGTCACATGTCTTTTTGGAAGTCACACAAGTTTTTGAAACAACAATGACTATGAAACTCTAGGGATTCAAGTTCAGAGTTTACACAGGTAGGCTTTCCAAACCAGCCTAATGCATATCATGTTCATATAAATTATCAATTTGAAATTAGGCCAAGATAGGTTGTTGGTTCATCATTTTAAAAAATTGGTTTGGATTTGCTTTTGTCTATAGGAGTGAATTGAAACAGAGTGAAGATCCACTAATATTCTTTTTTTTTTAAGTTCCTGTTTAAAAAATATTTACTTTGGGAGATTCCTACACCCCTTCCCGCTATCCCCAAATATATATTTTAATTTGTGTCAAGCAAATTTATATTCTGAAGGTTTGTGAGATGTTCATTCAACTCATGCAACCAACAGCAGTTTAACAAGTCTAAGTAGTAAAATCAATGTTATACCCACTTGCCAGCAAAACTTGTTGATTAATGAAGTAAGTGTAATTCAAAGTTTGTATGGTTCACTTTTAGATTCAAAGATGGTGAAGGAAACAACATATTATGATATATTGGATGTCAAACCCAATGCCACACTTGATGAATTAAAAAAGGCTTACAGAAAATTAGCACTTAAATATCACCCAGACAAAAATCCCAATGAAGGGGAAAGGTTTAAACAAATTTCACAGGCTTATGAGGTGCTTTCAAATCCTGAAAAGAGAAGAATCTATGATCAAGGTTAGTATGTACATAAATAGATTTAAAGAAATTTCTTTGTTTTGATGCCTTGGTACAATACAATTTCTGTATTATTGAAATCAAAACCGATATAGTATGATTTTGAATGTGTTATGTTAACATATCTGAATGTTCAGAAGATGCTTTTTGGAATTTTCATAAACTAGCTTTTCGCTCATGTAGTCTTACACAGTTGTATTAGGACCGCTAAATGGCAGCAATGCTCTAGGAAATATTGAGATTTTCTAGAAAATTTTGAAATTTAACTAAGTACCTAAAGAATCTCTATACCTATGAAATTTCATCAAAATCTGTTGAGCCTATTTAGTATGAAGAATAGTTATTTCACAGGAACTGTGCCTTTTTCCAGGATAAAAAGTAGTCTATGTCACTCTCCAGTTCATAAACTATATAATATATACAGTATGGATAGCATCATTTGTTTGTCCCAAATTTAGCGTGTTGTACTGATTGTTTTCTTGACCTTTAAACAACAAGTGCAAGAAAAAATGTCATACATGAAAAAAGTAATTAACTCCCAGTCTCGTCAACCCTGTATAGCGCCGCACGCATAACGTAACGCAATCCATGGAAACGTAAACACACGGCAGCTACCTACGTCATACCTACTACTACTTATTACGCGTCCGTGCGCACGCACACAAAATAATGTTCATTAAACTTACCAAAAATACTCGGTTTTGTAAATCACACCAGGAACCATCAGTAATTCTTTCGTAATGGTGTACCATGAAGTCACAAAAAACCACAGAACACGCTATCAACATAGGTTTAATTCACAGTTATCAACGTCGTCGTTCGTATTAACTTTTTGGTTACCTATTTACTATTCTGTAATTTGATGTGGTGAACATTTACAATTAAAAAAAGTATTTAATGGAATAAATGTTTAAGTTTTCATGACACGATAATACAAAATCATTTTTGTACGTGATATCCATTGCATTCCCGTCACTATTTTAAGACATTATGACTATGCAATCAGACAGTATTACAAATACGAACATTCCACTCGCCTAGACGAATGGCATGTTGGTGTATTCCGTTTGATAGACTATTCCTTTTATTTATCTCCCCGTGAAGCACGTGGCACAATTATAAACGATAAACTGCATTAAGAAAGAACACGATAAACTGAAAACAGCAGATGTTAAAAACACTTGATGTCACCAATTCGAGGCACAAGCTTCACTCGTTCCTGTCAAAATGCGCCTACCGCGCGCGCCGCCCCGCGTGTATACTCTTTACACTACCCCGCCACATGACCCCGCCCTGCTGCTGACTGCAAATTTCAAACGATTTCAAGGCTGTTTAAATTAAATTGAATAGAAAATAAATTCCAACCGCCTCTGCAAATGTCCCAGAATCCTGGTTAAGGAGCATGTTTTGTCTAGGACAACAAATGCAGTGAAATGTCAACATCTCTGGAAATTAAAGTTGTTTTGGTTCAGTAGTTCTTTTTTAATAATTGTTGAATATTGTTTCAAGTTCTTTGATAGTTTATAAATTGATAAACACAAAAAATTCAACCATAAAAGAATAATTTCTGCAACCAGCATTTTTAGATGTTTGTTATTGTAAGTTTTCAATATTTTGAAGAAAAATGTAATTATTGATAAGAATATGCCAGAAGACTAGATTTTAGGTTTTTATCGATGAGCATTAACAGTGTATTATAATATTGTTGCCGTTTAGGTGGAGAACAGGCTTTGAAAGAGGGTGGCATAGGAAGTAGTGGATTCTCTTCCCCAATGGACTTGTTTGACATGTTCTTTGGCGGTGGTATGGGTGGCGGCCGGAACAGAGGGCGCGAACGTAAACGCGCCAAAGATGTGGTCCATCAGTTATCTGTAACTTTGGAAGAATTGTATCGAGGTTCGGTCCGTAAACTTGCACTGCAGAAGAATGTCATATGTGGCAAATGTGAAGGACGTGGTGGAAAGAAGGTACTTTATTTATTTTTATTTATATTCTCTATAAGCTTGTGGACATTCCTCAGTCTGCATTATTTTATAAATACTGTTAAATGTTTAACTGCTTGACGTTTCCTATAAACACTTATAGTAATTACAATATTTGTAATGCTTTTCCACTATGAATTGACCATTCAATGCCAAAATTGACTGACCAGTTCACAATGAATGTATCACTTTATTGTCTTCAATGATCTATTATCCAGGTTACTAAGCACAGGCTGATTTACTCTTAATTCTAGATGCGCAGAAAAAGAATAGATAATTAGTTTGTTAAAATTGTATTTTTGTAGTTATTGGTTAAAATGGCTCCAAATAACCTTATCTTTCAGCTATTCAAAAGGTTACATTGTTCTGCCAAACATCTTGAACAAGTAGTTATTTAAATTGTAATATTTAGTGTCTTATAATACTCAAAATGTACATGAATTTCAGGGTGCTGTTCAGACATGTCCAACCTGTCGAGGTACAGGTATGCAGGTACAGATCCAGCAGTTGGCTCCGGGGATGATCCAACAGATTCAAACAGTATGCAGTGAATGTCGTGGTCAGCGAGAAATCATTGATCCTAAGGATAGGTGTAAAGTGTGCCAGGTGGGTTGTTTCTCTGTTAGTATTGCATAACTTTAGTGTTTAAGCATTCCTCGGGACATGTTTAGTGAAGACAAGTATTGGAATTATGTCTTGATTAGACGGGTCAGATTTTGGTGACATATCATTGGAAAACATGAAAAGTTGAGATTAATAGTTTATCATTTTCATTTAGAAGATATCTACCAATTGAGTATGGTAACATAAAGTTAAGATATATATATTTTTTTAATGTTTTGATGTGAAAGACAGTTTAAAAAAAACTACAGTAATTCATTATGAAAACCCCCAATTATGTTTTAAATAATCATTAAAAATATTTTCTTGTGACCTTTATTTGACTTGGATTTGTTAAGTCCAAAAAAGTATAATGAAAACTCAAAAGTATAAGCGCACACATTTTAATCAGGTGTCAAGTTAACTAATTCGGTCCTTACTTCATGTTCTATTATTTTACTCTGTGGTTCAATATTATCTAAGACATCAAAGTGCCAAGTAAATGACACACTAACAATTTAATGTTTTAATGTCTACCAGTTATGTGAACCAACTCTATAATTTCAATGTTCATAAATGGTGGGGTGATTCTGTACTATCAATTGGTTGCATATAGTCTATTGCTTAAATAAATGTGTATTGAACCAATTGACAGCATGGAATAATCCCTGTGGCACTTACTACAGAGAAGACCAATGTTAAACAGTATGATTTTTGTTAAAATATAATTTTTATGTTATAATTCTAGTTGAAAGTAATAAAATCCTTTTTTTCTGAGGTAATTAAATAAATTTTAATGTATACAGCCGTTATATAAGAAGCGGAATTAAGGTTACCAAGATTTTTGAGAAAATTCAGTCATTAGATTGATACATTGCTTGTGGTTGGGTATAGGTTACTAGACAACTAATATATGTACTTAAATATTTTTTTTTAATATAATATATACATATAAAACAAAAATATATAAGATGCTTGATTACCAAAATGGTTTTGGATTTACCACACTTTCAAAAAAAATTTGCACACATAATTAAATGTCACGTGCAAAAGAGATTTTTTTTGTTCATGAACTCTAGTTTTCAAGGTACTGTTAATAAATATGTAACATAGATCACTTTACATTTGAACTATAATTTTACAATAAGTAGTAAGTAATAAAATTAGGCAATGGGAAGATTTTTTAAGGTGAATATTATGTGAACACAAGTGAAGGCTTAATGTTCTTTTGATTTCAGGGTAAAAAGACAGTGAGAGATCGTAAGATACTTGAAGTGCATGTAGACAAAGGTATGATGGATGGTCAGAAGATTGTGTTTAGTGGTGAAGGTGATCAGGAACCTGATCTTGAGGCCGGAGATCTCATCATTGTTTTGCAAGAAAAGGAACACGATGTAAGTATGACAATCATTATGAACATAATTAGTCCTTATACAGGAAAACAAATTAATTGTAAGATGAGGTAATTTACTGGAAATTTGAAGTCTGTAGTCCTGTAGTACCATTCTATGGTGTCACCTTCAAATTATTTATGCTCATTTTAATATAAAATTACTTTTGTATGCCTGTCGTTGTGATTTTTTTGGTAATGTATTCCATCTTCCCCATCGCTCTCATGAAGGAGGAGTTATGACAAAAGATGCTTTGTTGCAATAATAGAAAACAGACTTATGGTAAAAAGAACTAATTTATAACCATATAACTGTTCTTGCTCATATTTTCAGTCATTTTTATACAGTATTAAAGTGCTAAACTATTAAAATTTGACAAAATTGCCTACAATTTTGATTAAATGATTTTTTATAAACTATTACCTACAATATTCCAGGTTTATTATGAATTAAACCGTTGTAAATCGCCAGTGCTCCAACACGCTTTTTGTGTGACCACATTTAAAAGGTTTTAAGACAAATTTTAAACATGAAAATATGGCTATCTGTCATATTATAATAGTTTAAAAACTTGACCTGTTAAATGATAAAATTTATGTATTTTATTTATATCATCATTATTATTATTATCATCTGGGTTTTTGTATTGTTTAGTCTTAGTGATTCAAACAAAGGTTCTGATTTCCACGAGGTTCATTATTCAAGTCATAATTTCCAGAACGGAATCGGGCAAACCAATAACGGGTTGAGCGTTAGTTTGTTAAGTTCTCTCCATAAACGTTGTTGATGTTACGTGCCGTTTGTGCCGCATTAGTGCCACGACGGAACTCATATTCCATAACTAACATCAAATTTTTAAGGTATCTCATTATGACGAAAAATGTTGAAACGTAATAAAAACACAGCGCTAATCAATAAACAAAAGACTGACTTTGTAAAAAGAATGTCATGTTTTCAAAACAAAATTTATTTGAATTTAGAATTCACAGCCAATCAAATTAATTTTTTTTGTTTGAAATGGCCAATACTGACGAACGGCAACTTCATAGGTTAAGACCTAATATTTATCTTGTTAAAAAGTTCTTGTAACGAACCACATACCCAAAGATTGTAAATTACTTTAATTGCTCTTTTTTGTAAGTCAAACACAGATCTGATATCAGTTGCCTGGCCTCACAGTAAAATACCATATGACATTACACTGTGGATGTAGCCAAATAAGACTATGATTGTTTGTAGGTTTTTAAGCGTTCTGGCAACGATTTGGTCATCCGTTTACATATTGAGTTGGTAGAGTCGCTGTGTGGCTACCAGAAAGTGATACGGACTCTGGACGACAGAGATATTGTGATAACTGTCATGCCTGGCGAGGTGACAAAACATGGAGAGGTTAAATGCGTCATGAATGAAGGTACAATTAGTTAATTCATTAATTAAATCTTAATTTATTGTCGAATATTTTAGAAAATAGTTTAATTTATATTGTTTTTTTTCGCATTTCCACCTTTTTCTTAAAATTATATTATGAAAATAGCGGGAAGTTTCAGGGATGACCTGCAGGGTCAACCGATTTTTTATAGATGCTATCCTCGTAGCTAAACAAAAATTATCAGAATTTTTTGAATAATTTTTATTTTGTGTAAATTTTTTATATGTGGAGGTTTTGTTCTAGAAATGAATTACTCATTCTCGATTAATATGAAAAATATGTTAAGCTCAGAGTGAGGTAGCTTTCTTATTCTCTCCTGCCAACCTGAATGGTCACTTCTAATGGCTATAGGGCTAAATTCTGCTCCTCTGCCAAACAGCTTGCATTGTTGAAGATTCGCAAGGTGAATGGCATTAACATCCGGACTATCAAAAAATAAATCCCACTATCTATCATATGATGAGTTACTTTAGTTAGTTAAAATATTCTTTATATATTTTGGTAATTCATGTGGTTCGTACAAAAAAAGGTGATTAAAACGGTAAATAATAAGGATGTGAACGTTTCTGATAACGACATAACAATTTAGCAATAATTTGTTTGTCATGAAGATGAATGCCTTGGTAGTGATAATGCAAAAATATCAGATTGTCAATTATGACTGTTATCAGAGAGAAGGGTGTTATGATTGAATTCATACAATCATTTATTAGATTTTACATGCAATGCAAAATAGAACAAAATTTTATGTTCGATGCATTTTGAATGTTTATGGTTTTTAATAGGATGTTGTAATATCACTTCTGATGCAATTACCTTTTAATACATATATTGCTAGTTAAAATTTAGATGAGAAATTACTTTCTACATTATATTTAGTTATCTGTGGTATTTTTCAGGTATGCCGATATACAAGAATCCGTTTGAGAAAGGACAGTTAATTATTCAATTCTTAGTTAATTTCCCCGATCGCATTCCACCTGAAATCATTCCTGCTTTAGAAAATTGTCTACCGCCTAGACCGAGGGTGAGTCAAGCAATTCTTTATCTAATTAGGAGTTATTAATATTATTAGATGGAACGTTGATATAAATGTAGTGTAGTTATGTAGATAGTTCCTTAATTCATATGTATACTTTTATCTTCTCAGCTGCCTCATATCTTCAACTCTAAGGTTGTGTGGTTGGTCCTCATCACACTTTCTCAAAATGACTTAAGAAAGTTATACGAACCGACCACTGACAATGACCTAATTTTGACGACAATCCAAATGGTGTGATAAAAATATCACTCATTGACTTATCCATCACGCACAATGCATGAAGGTGGGCTATTTTTGAGACGTTGTTCCGTCGTCAATGAACAAAGGAAAAGTATTTTTAGTTACATTTATTAATGTCGTGTCATAAGGAAAAATCGTCTGTCTGATTATTGTCAAAGTTGTTCTTTTTTGTCATGTTTAAAAACAGCCAGTCAGTCTAATGGTCAGTCACCGTCGCCGCGACATTCCCACCTCCAGTATTGGAGAACCAATACTTAGGGGTTGGAGCGAACGTCTAATTTACCGAGTTTCGTCACTGGCCTCGTGTAAAGTCTTTTGTGTCCGGTCAAGTCTGTAATTACAATGTCGGCAACGCGTATATGGCCATCTTTACCAGGGTAGGTCTTTGTCACGGTTCCACGCAACCACATGTTACGTGGCAACTGATTGTCAACAATTACCACTACGTCCCCTACAGCTAATGGGACAGTCGTAGCAAACCATTTTTCTCGTCGTGTCAAAGTTGCCAAGTACTCCCTGACCCACCTCCGCCAGAATAAGTCAGCGAGCGCTTGTGCTTGTTGCCAGTTTCTCTTCAGTAGATCACCGTCGGTAAACGTGTCAAGAGGATGATCAACCCATTCAGTTTTTGATAATAAAAAGTCATTAGGTGTTAATGGAGGATCGTCATCATGGTCAATGGGAACGTATGTAAGTGGGCGGCGGTTCACTATGAACTCAGCCTCTGCAAGGACTGTATGTAATGTCTAATCATCTGGGCCGAGCGTAACCAGCTCAAAACGGTTTTCGAGTCTGTCCAAAAGAGCGTGCGAGATATTGGACAGTCAACATATTTCTCCAAAACTTGTCCTAATCGTGCCCCTATAACTGCTGCTTGAAGTTCGAGTCGCGGAATACTTAAAGACTTCAGAGGCGCAACTCTCGCTCTGGCCATAACCAAGGTAATGACCCAAGATCCGTCTGTAGCTTTGCTTCGAAGATAACCGACACAAGCGAAAGCTTTCGAGCTAGCATCACAGAAAATATGAAGTTCGGCAGGGTCATCTCTTATGCAGTAGTCTGTTTTCAGCCATCGCGGTATAGTCAAATCACGAGTCTTCAGCAACTCTTTAAGGTACTGAAGCCATCGCTCGCAGTGTATTGATTCAATCTCGTCTTCCCAGCCAATGCGAGACTTCCAGATGTCTTGAAGTAAAATACGTGCAATAACAGTTACGTTCAAAAGAAAACCTAAAGGATCAAAAACTGACGTTAAACGTCTTAAGACTTCTCGCTTCGTTGGTCTCCTAGAATTGTCATCGAATTTCAAAGGCTTGAAAGTGAAATAGTCAGACTCGGGATTCCAATACACTCCAAGCACACGTTCCATTGTTTCAGCGTTTCTATCGGTGAGTAACTTTACACCTCCAGATGCTAATTTTTCAGTTGTTATATGTCTAAGAACCTTTTTGGAGTTTGACATAAGGCTGGTCATGTTAAACCCTCCAGCAGCATGTATCATGACAACATCATCAACAAGACGGATCGCAGCTTCCTCGTCGTCTACGGAGTCTATAAAGTCGTCTACATAATGTCTGTCTACAATAGCCATGACAGCTCTTGGATGAGTTTCACGAAAACGCTCAGCATTCAGGTTCTTCACGTATTGAGATAACGAAGGAGAGCAAACAGCGCCAAAGGTCATCACATTCATGACGTATTCATCATCTTCCCACAAAAAACGTTGAGCTTGACAATCTTCTGGCCTGATCATTACCCTGTGAAACATTTCCTGAATGTCACCCATAACAGCAATCTTGCGGCTTCTAAAACTCAGTAGCACTCCAGGAAGGGATGTTAAAAAGTCGGGACCGGACAGGAGAAAATCATTTAAAGATTTGCCGTTTATCTTTGCTGCGGGGTCAACAACTAAACGTAATATGTTCGGTTTATTGGGATTAAACACCCCAAAGTGAGGCAAATAATAAGTCAGACTAGTCTTTTGTTTCGCTTCCTCTGGACTAAGTTTAGAAGCATAACCTTTATTCACATTTTCCATAATTTTGTTGGCGTACCGAACAGCAAGCTCTAGGTTCTTACGTAGTTTCTTCTCAATACCATTCTGTCTACTTCTTGCGAGTGGAAAACTATCAGGGAGCTGTGGTTTTTCGTCCCTCCACAGTAAACCAGTTTCCCATCGTCCCTCAGGGAGAAGCTTTGTCGTCTGTTCCATGATCTTGAGAGCTTTCAAGTCCTCTCGAGAACGAGGAGTGTCTTGGTGCGGTTTTGTCCCAAAGCTTTCGGTTGAAAAGAAATGCTTGATTGAGACGTTTAGTTCGTCACAGGCGCACATATGCAGTACAGGTGTGTTGCTTGGAGTTGTAGACGATAACTTACTATGAACTATATGTCCCAAATACGTCTCTGAAACAATAGGACTACCCTTGGGGCCCTGATAAACTTTACGAGTCACAATTAGGTCGATATTGTCAGAGCCAATCAGTAACAAGGGTCTTTGTTTATCATATGATGTCAGGTCAAAGTCTTTGACAAAGTCAGACAGGTAAGGAAATTTTGTTACAAGTTTATGAAACTTAAAATTATATACGGGCAACGACAAATTACGTACACTACGTACATTGTTTAACTTAAAAAAATTATTACAGCCTCGGCCTCTTATATCAAAAGAAACTATCAAAGAATCACATTCCGTTGTTGTCATCCCAGTCGCGCCGCGCAAGCTTAAGGAGGCGCTAGGACCGGTGATGCCGATGCGCTCAATAAGTGACATATCAGCTAGTGTAACTGCAGATCCCTCGTCGAGAAGAGCTAGTGTCTCAAATTCACCATTCGGTCCAGAAATCACAACTGGGGCTACTTTTAGCAGGATGCTCTGTCGTACATCATCGTAGTGGTTGATAGAGATCGAGCCAGTAACTGGAATGTCACTCTGCTTCGTGTTGGTTACTGCAGAAATCGGTGGCGCATGCAATGAAGGATCATGACGATGAAAACAATCTGCTTCTGTACATTTGACTTTTCTCTTGCAGTCTCTGAGCTGGTGTTTGGATGATAGACAGGAAAAGCATAGCTTCTTTTCTGTTACGTACTTCCATCGGTCATCAATGTTCAATTTCAAAAATTTCGGACAATCTTTAAAATCATGGTCACCCTTGCATTCAAAACAAATACGTGATGTCTTTGCAGTGGCTAATACAGAATGTTTGAATGACTTATCTTTGTCTTTATCTCGGTGAGAACTCATCGGCCTTGAAACTGTCATTGGTGTGACGTGTACAGCGGCATTAGCGACCATCATCAACCAATCGGCTACATCAGTGAGAGAGATCGTCTTAATTTCATTATCCTGTATATGAAACCCCCACTGCAATTGCAAAGAAGACGGAAGTTTTGCGATGATCTCTTTCACTAGCGTCGTGTTTGTCAAATGTCCTGACTCATCTGTGGAGATCATAATGGCTACAACATTCTGTACAGCGGTCGCATATTCAACGAGTTGATTAAAGTCGTCGTGTCGTATATAGCGCATTGTGCGTATCTTCATAAGCATGGACTCAATTAAATACTCAGGACGTCCAAATCTTAGTTTCAATATGTCTATAATCTTGTCTATGTTCGATGCACTTACCAAAAGAGCAGAGACTGCCTCCCGAGCTTTACCTTTTAGGCACTTTGACAGTCGTGCAATATTTTCTTCATCACTGTACTTGCAGAGCCGTGTTGTACTTTTAAATTGACTGAAGAACATTGACCATTCTTCAAGATCACCTGAATAAGACGGAAGCTCCTTTATGGACGTTTGACGTGCCAAAAACTTGGAGAGGTCGGTGGCTTGCAGGTTGGTCACCGGCGTATGTGTAGTTGTCGTATCGGGCACAATCGCTGCAGCTGATGTCTTCGTGTTGCAAATGTTTGAGTATTTTTTTGTCAGAGATACTCGAGAGGAGGCACGGCTGCTGCGTTCCTGTTCTTGAATAGCAGCAGATCGAAGTTCCAATTCTTTCGCAATGAGTTCTTTCTCTACGTCTGCCATACGTCTCGCCGCCTCCAGTTGCAAGTCGAATAATCTTCGCCGCTGTATTGACGAAGTAACGGAAACAATTGAACGTCGAGGAGAATTGTTCCTTGATGTATTGAGGGAGACGGTGTTCTCACCCTGATCTTCAGGGTTCGTGTTATTGTTACCTTCAGCAATGTTAGCTGCGCTCATGCTGGTCGCGGCGGTCAAGTCATGCTGCGTACCAGCGTGTTCGGTGTCGGTTGCTAATTTTGCTTGGGCTCGAGTCAACATCGTACCTGGTCTGACAATCGAACTGTATTTCTGTAGAACTAGTCTTTTTTGCTCGAAGGACCACTTGTTCCGTCGTCAATGAACAAAGGAAAAGTATTTTTAGTTACATTTATTAATGTCGTGTCATAAGGAAAAATCGTCTGTCTGATTATTGTCAAAGTTGTTCTTTTTTGTCATGTTTAAAAACAGCCAGTTAGTCTAATGGTCAGTCACCGTCGCCGCGACAGACGTCATTTGTATTGTCATCCAAATGGACTGATTGTCAGTGGACAATCTAAAAATTGCATGGTTCTGCATATTTACAAAATCTTAAAGTTCTATGTTACATAGTTAAAACTTTAGAAGACTACACTACATAACGTATCCATCTTATAAGTACCTATTCTGTTTTTATCAGTTTCACAGTACACTTATGGATCAGTAATATTTGGCAATATATGTGATTTAGCAAAGTCACAGTTTTCTAAAAATAATGTCAGAGAACAATCAAGGATCCATAAGTATCCCGATCCATTGGTACTGTTTTAAGTAGTAGTATTAGTAGGCCCATAGATGCGATTATGCACACGGCATTTTCAGCTAGATTGTCACATTTGAAAAACTATTATAAATTTCATTTATAATAACATTGGCAATAGCTGTTTTCTTATGCTACGGTCACATTTCGCTTACAGCCCGCGAGACACATTCAGCCAGTAGTCTATTATATATTTTTATGATAATCTGGGTTGAGCCACATTTAAAGCAGACAGTTGGTCATCACATAGCGTAATGTATAAGCTGTGACTATTGTATGCCACTGACTGAGTATTAATGTGGTTGTTGCCTTATTGAAGTAAAAGTTGAACATTATTCATCAAAAACTGACAAAAATGTTAGTGTTCCACACAGAATTTCCTCATTCTCAAAAGGTGTACAAAGGCCGTTCTAGCATTGCGTAGTACGCAAAATCGTGCTCTAAGCGAAATGGAGCACAAACATCGCGAATCCAATTTATAGATTTCTTTCTTCTTCTTCTTCGTTCTCAAGTATAACTTTAATTAAACATAATTTTTCTTACATCCAGGTGGACATCCCGGAACTGGCTGAAGAGTGTACTCTGATGGAGTTGGATCCTGATCAGGAAAATCGACGGCGACGCGCCACGGCAGGTCAAGCTTATGACGAAGACGATGACCAGCCCGGCATGAATCGTGTGCAATGCGCCACTAGTTAGATTGATTATATGAAATATACCTTTCTCTTATAAATGCTTGCTCTGTATGGCTTGAAACCCATTTATAGAATACACTAGAAGCAGACCAAGTATTTCAAATAGGCAACTTTCATTTAACAAAGAACTCATTTTAAATAGACAAAACAATTTGTTCTGTTGCTGAAAGTACCTTGCTAAATATTTGATCTGATAAAGAATAAATTTTTGGTTTTATTTTAGCAAATACTTGTCAGTTTATGAAAGCATGCTTGCCAAAATAAAAGTAAAAAATATTTCAATTGCAGCTGACATAAGTTTATTGCCAACAATGTAGTAATAATGAAATACATAAAATGTCTGAAAAGTTCTCATTACATAGAATCTTTTGCTATATTGACATGTTCAATTGTCTTTGTTTTCCGTACAGTAAGGTTACAGGCCAACAGGAAAAGCTTTTTATATGTTAGAAGTATATCTGCGATATCATCTCACATTTCTAACCTTAGGTTCACTGTACGTACAATACAGTTTTTTAAACTAATTAGTATGTTTAATTTATTATCTACATGACGTAATCGTAAAATATGATGGTTAGAGTTAGAATTACTGGAATATATAGGAAATGTCCTTCATATTCATTTTTTTCCAACACTAGGAACAAATTGATTAAACACTTGTTCATTAAAACATTGCGAAATTCAATATTGGCGCGCGACACGGCGGTAGCGATAACGGGGTTTTTTATATACATTATTTACAAATTGAGGTATTTTACCGAGATTACATGATTCTGCTTCTCCAGATAGCAGCGTGTATAAAAATGGTATCGTTTTATCGCAGCGATACTATGCTAATGGCTTTATAACATAAAACCGCCTTCTGGAATTCAAAGACGCTGCAGCGCGCCAAGTTTCATTGATATAAAACAAAAGCTGTGAACGAGAATAGTAAAAATATGGAGTTTTGTGACAATTCGTCACATAACGCCATAAATTAGCGGACCAAGTGCAACTACGGTGTGATGCCGCATCGATGTAATATTTATTATATGAATGGTGTTTGACATCTTACAAATGGCTGTTCTATAATTTAAAATATTAGTTCATTGAACAGCCACGACATTTCTTTTTCTGTAGACGGAAAAGGACATAAAGGAATAACTTAAAAATATAAATATATGCATGGAAACTATTTAATTTTCGTAGAATATCTTCGAAATGAATTACTTGCACTTGAACAAGTGTTATACCTTTTTAGATAATTTCACTATTATAACAAATGAATACTGTGATTATCGAATTTTATGTTTTTTTAAATTGATTCTTTATGGTATTAGGTTCTTAAATTATGTTGATGGCTTATATGTGTATGTAACTAATTTAGTTATCGGCAGAATGTGTGTTTTAGATTGGCTGTATAAATGACTAAATTCTTCAATAACCTATTACATATTAGGAATACTATTATTGTAAACCAGTTAATAACTTGCAATATGATCAGGAAGTTTCGGAATTTAAATCAATCATTTTAGCCAACAGTTCAGATGTAATTTAAATTGTTTAATTAAATATTAGTACCCATTATTGATACAGCATATTTAACACTTCCCACAAACTTCTATAGAGGCATATCTCGTAAATAACTCAAAAGTGAATCAATTATAACATGCAAACAAATTATTATTGTTAATTTTGACTATAGATTTTATTAATTTTCAAGGTATTGCTATGCAAGTTCGACAATTACATTGTCTAAAGAATTTTATTTTATTTATGCATTAGCTTTATAAATTTGTCTTTGCTAAAGCATTGCGCAATGAAAATCTTAACTTTTTGTTATTAAAATTTGTATTTTGTAACAGCTTTTCAATTTCCGTTAATTTAAAAATTGTCTAGGTATTGGAATGTGTTCGGTAATAAAGTTCATCTATGTATGGATGTTTTTCATTTTTCACTTGCTGGCAACCTCATTCGTTAAAAGTTACAGTGAAAGTGGCGAAGTGCTATGCAGAAAACGCCTATAATTATGAAGAAGAATGCTGATGTAACAGTGGTTAGACTATCAGGTTCGACATGACCATGATCAGTATCCGGTAGCATGAATTACATGCCTTTTCAAAAATCTGTACTCTATAACCCCTATAGTCATAAGAATACCTGGGACATCCTACAACTAAGCAGAGCTTGTAGTATTGGTATTAGACAACTGATAAGAATTTGAGCATGTTCACGATGGCCACGTTCAGCCTTTGAACGACGGACACATAAAAGTCATTGGGGTAACAACACACGCAATTCTTTTTTTGGTCTGGTCGAAGATTCCTATGGCAAACAAAACTATGCTGTTTAAGAGGAAGTAGAACTCAAGAAGTAGCAGCAGCAGTACGGCTATGGCTGCAATAATGGGAACTCATCCGTAGTCCGTCCATACCTTTTATTTTTCAAGTGACAGCACAATTTTAACAATAAATGTGCTTCATCCGTTGAAAATATATCTGAATTTTATATAAAGGAAACTTTTTTGTACTTAAAGGCGCCAAAAGTTATTTCCGTGCAAAAGTAGGTATGTGAATAATTTGTATTCAGAACAAATATTAAATTGTTCCAGAAGTGTACTTGATAATTTTAATTGAGAGGACCGTCTAAAAAGAAAATTACGAAATAGTAAAGTAAACATTAATCACCTATGACTTCCTTACAAAATTAATTTGATTAGAAATAGCAATCTACATGTTATATTTTGTCATCTTAATAAGTATGTTATAAAAATATGTTCTCTATCACTAAGTGGTTCTAATTCAGGTTTTTAAGTGGAGGATTCGTAGATTGCACCATACAAAATGCTCTAGGGTGAATACGATATACAGCATACCCTTTTTAAGGCAGAGGGGATAATTTTACCACCATATGTTATGGAACTAACATAAAAGGAGTGAACATTTTCATTTTTGTTTTTTTCTACCCTGGTATCATTAGAATATTCTTATTCAATTGTCATTTTGACATTGACAGTTGTCATGCAGTTTTTTGTTGTAACGTCGTGAAACTTTTAAAATTCGACTATTTTGCGAGTTTGGCCAAAATCGGTTTCAATCTTCTATAACAGAGTAAGTAGTTTGGCAATTTTTATATATTTCTATCTATTTATGTCTTTCATACATACAATCATGTATATTTTTGTTTTTGCATGCACCCGATTTCCAGAAAATATATTTTTGTTGGTGGGAACAATATTCCCTCTAACCTTTGCGGTCCGGATATTCCCTATAAGCATTTGTTATGCTTAGAGTTTTTGCCTGGGTTTGAGTGTTGCTTTTTATTACAGATATAGTATAATCCAACATGAGCAAGAGGATATTGAACGATCTTGAAATCGAGGAAACATTACATGATATTTTTGGCCTACCGTCAGATCCTGAGCAATCAGATGATGGCGAAGAATCTGATGAAGATGACAATGTGCCTTATAACTCTGCTAAACTTCAAAGGATCTTGGAACAGATTGATGAACCGCAATTGCGACCTACTGAAAACAGGACAAAAACTATTATAACAGCAGAGTCAAGCCCGATGTCTTCCCCCAAGGACACACCCAGCCCAACACCACAGTCTGATGTTGAAAATAGTTTTCCACTACCTAATAGTCCAATACCCAGTAGAATGACTGAACATACCTCTGAGTCTAGTTCGCCTGGAAATACAATACGGAACAAAAGAAGGAAGCAGCCAAATTTGGGATGTAGGATAGAGCGAGGTAGAGGACGCGGAAATAGACGAAGCATAGGTCGAGAGACTGCAAAAATAACTGGAAGTGGAACAGGAAGACAAATAGAAGATACTTCTGAGTCATCATCAGATTCGAAAGAGACAAGTGATTCGGCAGAATGTGATTCGGCAGAACCAGAGGACTCTGACGCTGATGAAGATTCGTGGAAAAAAATACATGGACAATTCCTAGGCCAGAACCTAGTACATTTGACCGAATCCCACTGAGACCACGGCGTGTTCTGCCAGCAACAGCCAGACCAATACGTCATTTTGAGAAATTTTTTACGACTGAAGTCTACGATCTCATTGTTAGTCAGACCAATCTTTATGCCGAACAGCAAAATGTTGTCGGCTGGACAAAACTTGACACTAAGGAGCTGAAGGCATTTTTGGGCATTCTAATAATAATGGGTTACCACATTCTGCCTTCAATTGACCTTTATTGGTCCTCAGATCCTAGCTTTCGAGTAAATGAGATTGCTTCAGTTATGACAGTCAAAAAGTTCAAACAAATATTACGGTGTCTGCATCTCAATGATAACACGCAGTGTCCTCCGAGAACCAGTCCCGACTACGATAAATTATACAAGCTTCGCCCTTTGTTGACTCATATAAATCAGGCTTGTCGAGAAAACGCCCATGATTCTTCATCTCACAGCATAGATGAGTCAATGATTCTATTCAAAGGCAGGTCGACTATGAAACAGTATATGCCATTGAAACCCATCAAAAGGGGTTTCAAAGTATGGTGCCGATGCGACAGCGACAGCGGTTATCTCTACGAGTTTGAAGTCTACACTGGAAAATTAGGAATCCGAGTAGAGGAAGGTTTAGGGGCGAATGTCGTAAAGAAATTGACGGAAAGGCTTATAGAGCAAGAGCTGGAGAACGTCCACGTTGCATTTGACAATTTTTTTTGTGACTGAGATTTTAGAATACCTTCATAATAAGAATATATATGCAACTGGAACCATACGTAAACACAGGGCTGACTTGCCTTACCTGGTAAAAATCAAAAAAAAGGAAAAGAAAGAAAAAGGAAAGAAAGATAAAGAAAAGAAGAAAAAATTGAAACTCATAAAGGGAGAATTTAAATGGAGAGTGAAAGAGAATGTTGGCTTTGTAGTGTGGCAAGATACGAAACAAGTTTTCGTAATGAGCAACGCTTTTCATCCGATTGTTGGCATAACGACCGTGTCCAGAACCCAGAAAGACGGTTCTAAAAGAGATATAAAATGTCCTTTAGCAATCAAAGAATACACCAAGAGAATGGGTGGAGTAGATCGTTTTGATCGAATAAAAGGAACCTATTCAGTCGGACGAAGAAGTAAGAGGTGGTGGCTTCGTATTTTTTATTTTCTTCTTGACACCTGCATAACTAATTCTTTTCTGCTATATGCTACAAACAGTAGTGCCACAAAGCTGAACAACCTGGAATACAGAGTTGCCTTAGCCAGAGGATTTATAGCAGGTTTCACAAGCCGGAAACGCATGTCTGATGGAGTAAATTATGTGTCTAGAAAAAAAACAATCCTTTCGGAAAATCATCAAAAAGCAGTTCATATGGTTCCACCTGAAAAACGATTTTCGAATGTCGGGGATCATATGCCCGTTGAAATTAGCACTTACAAAAGATGTCGCTTGTGTAGCACAAAGTCACATGACAAAAGATCTAAAATCATGTGTACCAAGTGTGAAATTTCATTGTGCATTTTCCCATGTTTTTATAGTTTCCATAAACCATAAAGAACTTAGTGTAGTTTGTGTTTCAGATTAAGCTAAGAATAAAATTGTTCTGCCTCACCGGCAGAGGGAACATGTTTCCTACCAATTTTTTTTTCAACTTTATTCATATTTTTCCCTAAATACATTTTATTTAATAAATAAGTATCCCAAAACCATCAGTAGTTTTTATTAACGCGCGCTAGTTCGTTTTGCCCGTTAAAGGGTTAAATCTTGAGATTTCATCTAGTATTTTGCCTCAATTTTATCAAAGGTTTGAACAGCTCTAGTCTAGTCAAATATGAAATCAATTTTTTTTAAGGCATACTTACCTCAACCACATAAAGGAGATTGTATTTTTTTTTTAATTTTTATGGGCCACTGTGTAGTCAAAAACACCCTAGAGCTAAAACCAGTTGCGGACAAGGCAGGTGATCGATTTACCGTCTGAATTTCGCTGTGTCGCAACGTACATAAGATAGCTGCGCCTGCGGTGCTGTGACGGCACGGAAGGGTGGGCTGTCTCCGTCTCTTATTTTCTCCCAGCTTAGCTCGTTGGATATGTGGCGTTCATAACTTGGACACGTAAAGTTCATAATTTTTGTTTATGTGAGAGCAAGTTTTTTTGAAAACCAAAATTAGAAATGTTTCTTGTTAGAAAGAACAAATTTATAAATTTAATGACAATTTCCTGATACATTTAACTTAATTTTGTATGGAATCAACGGTATTGTTTAACCTATAAAATGTGGGTTAATCTTAGTTATTTGTGTTCATTATATTGTGAATTTATGTGTTTTAATACAAAAATTAGGCATATAGTAAAACAAAAAAAAAACAATTCTTTTGTAAATTTAATAGTTTTCAAAATGCTTCAGTCTGTACAACAGTGCAGTTTTTCCAGTTCCTAATGCCATATAACCACTGTTGGGTGAAAAGTTCATACACATTATTTTATCAAGTCCAGCAGTTTGATTTGGAAAGTTTTGAAACACATGATAAGAAGGAATATGGACAAGTTTAATGGCATTTGGACATATTGAGGAAGCTATTCCTAATATTTCCGATGAAGAGTTAAAATTTATTTCTGTTATTTTTGTTTGAAGATTTTTTATAATATGTAATGGGAAGGGATGAGATGTGTTCAAATTGGCAGTTTCATAGATATTCACAATTCCCTCACCACTGCCAGTAGCTAAATATCTGCCACAGGGACTAATTTTGATTCGGGATGCAGTGATACAACCATTATCATAAATTTTTTGTTGAATTCTATAAATTGATAAATCCCAGACAGATATTTCACCATTGACACCATAACAATACAATTTCTCACTATTAGAACTGAACGTTATTGCCTGAACATTTGAGTTGTGTTTTAGCACACGTAAAAGTTCCTGAGACAGTGCACAAATAAAATAAACTTCATCTAATTCATCAGATATAGCTAAATATTTTCCATTTGGTGACATTACAAACACTTTAGCTGTCTTCAAAAAGCCAGGCAAGCTAACTATTTTAGGCGCTGCATTAACAAGGTCATAAATACAATAGTCACGACCAAAAAATGAAGACATATATGCCTCTGTTCCACTAGGTGTGAAATAACAACTTGCTACACTAAATTTTTGTAGCTTAAAGATGTGCAGTTTATTACATTTATCACCACCAACTGAAAATAAGGATGTAACACCATTCCTACCACCCAAAAGGACAGCACTAGCTTTCGGATGAAATACAATACATTGTAAGATTCCTTGATCAAGATTTGAAGGATTAATTTTCGGCAGTCTCTTGACTTCCAAAAACTCTTTCTTCAAACTATTTGGTTTTATTTTTTGTAAATGTCCAACTGTTCTCAATATTTGTTCACCATCTTCATCTTCACTTTCTTTTTTTTTTGTAACACCTAGTTTTGCCCAATGGGGTGTGCCCATCAATGTAACAAAATTGTTTTTCAATTTAGTGGAGTATTCGTTATTTTTATGGTTCACTGCAGAATTTGTTAATTCTTCATCTTCATCAATCCATGCTGGTGTCAATATATCGGAGGTTATATCAGGCCCAGACAACTTGTTCGACGCGGCCATGATCAGATAATCACAGATTGTCAGATTCAGGTAATGACCTGACGGACGTATAATGAAACATGAAATGACCAGTGATGACCAGCAAATCCAGGAGAACCCGGCAAATCACACAGCAAATGAATGACTCCACAGATTAAATTGATTACTGTGATTGATTAAATAACTGCTGTTCTGAATGGTGCTGAACGACTGAACGACCCAGACACAGACAACTTTTGTTCGACACGATGACGAATGACCGATTAACCAACGAATGACGAGGGCCAGGGTAATAATACCAGCTGCTGTGCTGTGTGCCAACTTTCCTTGTTTATTGTAGCAATATTATTTTTCAAGATTTTTTCCCAAGATAGCCGCAGCATAGAACTATATTTACATGAAATGATTAGACTTTAAAATAATAGCTTCTTCTTCTTCTTTTATTTTTGGCAACTATCTAGGGTTGATAATTCTGCCAGTGTCCAGTGCGATGGGGTTTTTGTTTATAGAAGGTCAGTAATGAGTGGCATGTGTTTTGGAGGATAATTTAAAACTAGACTATACCTGTAAATATTTGGCGGACGATTTATAATTTTGTTGGTCGGTTTGGGAGATTATAACAAAAGTAATTGATCGGTTGACTTGAGATCGTTTGAGATTAAGTAGGCTAGATCTACTTCTAAGGTTATAAAACTATTATTATTATTAATATTATTTACAAAGTTATGTCTATCTATAGGTAATTAATTATAATCTAATGTCATTATCATACAAGTATTTACATATTGCTTTTAGCAAAGTTGAATTCATTTGGTATATTAGGGTACTTATACTCAGTGTTACCAAGTCTCAAAAATATTTATCCCTAAAGTTGTGTCAAAAACCCCTAAAATCGTCTTAATTATTGAGTTGTCCCCCTAAAAAATATATAAATATAAATTCATAATGACTTAGAAATAATATGCTGTAATATGTTTCAAAAGTCTATTTATTATAAGTTATTTAATACATAAAATATTTCGTCTTCTTCTGAAGATTCAGATTTTTTTAAATCATACATATTTTTTTAGCGGTATCCTATATGACATAAGCTAATGTCAAACATACGTTCAAGATTATAAAAATATATACACAACAATAACCACCATATGCACAGACAATAAAATGGCCAGTGGCGCCAGTATTGCCGCCAGTCACCACAGAGTGGTTGTAGAATTACGTACTAGATGTCGTTATAAGTCGCTAGGTCATAAAATAAATATTAATATTATCAATTTAAAAATATTAAAGAGTCAAAAAATCCCTGAAAATCCCCCTAAAAAAATCCCATCTCACTTATTTACGCCCTAAATCTGGGGGGAAAACCCCTAAGTTGGGAACAGTGCTTTTAAGCCTTGTTTACACGTACCGAGTATATTGGCGAGACAGTACTCTCGGCCGAGTGCTCGGTACGTGTAAACACATCACCGAGTGCTCGGCCGAGACAGAGGGCGAGACAGTCACTCGACCCTAATCTTTTTACTAGAACGAGTGCCCACCCCCGCGCTTCCCCACACTAACTCGCTCGCTCGCTCGGCATGTATAAATATGCACTCGGTCAGCGTGCACTCGCCACTCGGCAAATTTAATTAATTTTTTTAAAGGTCCATGTTGTGAGCATGCTTCAAAAGTGAAATTACTCGCCTTCAAAAACTAAAATACGTGTAAACACTACTCGCACGTCGCTGCTGTCTCGGCCTAGTACAATTTCACTGTCTCTCTCGTTTACTCGGTACGTGTAATCAAGGCTCTGATAGGACGAGGAGTGGATGAGGGGCTCTCTTAAGTTGGCACCCGAAAGAATTGTTTTTTAATATTTTTTTTTCTAATTCGTTTGTTCGTCGTTTGTTCGTGATTGTTTGATCAAATTCATCGTTTGTTCGTTCTTCATTTTTTTATAAAAAATATTTAAAAATTCTTACTTAAGTTGGCACCCGATAGAATTGTTTTTTAATATTTTTTTATCTAATTCGTTTGTTCGTCGTTTGTTCGTGATTGTTCGATCAAATTCATCGTTTGTTCGTTCTTCAATTTTTTATAAAAAATATTTAAAAATTCTTACTTAAGTTGGCACCCGATAGAATTGTTTTTTAATATTTTTTTATATAATTCGTTTGTTCGTCGTTTGTTCGTGATTGTTCGATCAAATTCATCGTTTGTTCGTTCTTCAATTTTTTATAAAAAATATTTAAAAATTCTTACTTAAGTTGGCACCCGATATAATTGTTTTTTAATATTTTTTTTTTCTAATTCGTTTGTTCGTCGTTTGTTCGTGATTGTTCGATCAAATTCATTGTTTGTTCGTTGCTAAATTTCTTATAACTCGCGATTTATAATCGATTTTTAATTTCCATTACCTACTGGGGTAGGTATTTAATTCAGTTAAGTTACTGGCAACACTGCTCATTATCATGTCAGTTCCGATTGATGGTTATTGACCATCACAGCTGACTTTTACTCACCATTACTGCAGGACCCATAGACCTAATTAATTAGCTAATTAGCCCTAACTAACTAATTATCCCTAATTAGGTACCTACTGACTGTTTTGTGCCTGACTGCAACTGACCTTTACTGACCATTACTGACTCGGGTTACTGAGACTTTATACTGAGAGCATACTGAGAGTCAAATTATAAGGAGAAGAAGACAAGTGCCCAAGTAAGTAAATACCATGGATGAGTATGTAAATATCCCTCGATCTACTAATTACAATATTAAAAAAATTACAAAAATAATCAAGCTTCATCATCATCAACCCATTTTTACCCCACTGCAGAAGCTTAGGCCTCCCCCAGGGTGAGGAGAGGGGGGGGCTTGGAGCTTAAGTCCACCACGCTATCAAGCTTATCAGTTGCCAAAATGAGAGTTGATAACATGTATCAAATTGACAACACTCATAAGCATAAGTACCTACATGTCTTTAAAATCCAACGTATATACAAAATTTTGTGTTCGTGCTATTAACCGTTGAGAAGTGTCCTCATGATGAGACAACCCTGGCAGCAGCATCAGGTTACGTGTATTATTTTAGTGTATTGTCATGGAAGTTACATATGTCTTCCAAATTTCAGCCCGATAGCTTCCGTGGAAGTGAGTGAAAATCGCGTTCTATGACTCAATTACATACAAACAAACATATAGGTGGAACTAATATAGGTAAGGCTAGGCATTCACGATCATGCGATCACGCCACAAAACGGCGGCAATGGATTTCGAAATATAATTATTAACTACAGTTTATCTTTATGTAAAAACACGCAAACCCAAGAATAAATGGACAAAAATGACTTCTAAAGAAAAATATACATGTTAATTTACTAAATTTTATTAAATTTAAAGTTAATTATAATTTATTAATTCGGGTCTTTGGACTGAAATAAAAGAAGCGATTGGTCCATTGCTGCGCTCCTTTCATTTTGCATGATAATCACTATTTGTGATTTGCCAAAGGCAAATGTAAAACAAATTCAATGACTTCCAAATCTAAATCTTTAGACGTCATGACTAAACGGCATACATGGGTATCGCTGCGCGACGTTGCGCCATTGCGCTAACGCAGTAGGGTGGCATTACGGCAGTGTTCTCAACTCTCAAAAATATTTATCCCTAAAGTTTGTGTCAAAAACTGCAAAAACCCCTAAAATCGCCTTAATTATTGAGTTGTCTCCTTAATAAATATATAAATATAAATTCATAATTATTTAGAAATAATATGCTGTAATATGTTTCAAAAGTCTTTTTATTATAAGTTATTTACACAGACCACCATATGCACAGACAATAAAATGGCCGCCAGTGGCGCCTGTATTGCCGCCAGTAATCACAGAGTGGTTGTAGAATTACGTACTAGATGTCGTTATTAGTCGCTAGGTCAAGAAATAAATATTAATATTATAAATTTAAAAAATATTAAAGAGTCAAAAAATCCCTGAAAATACCCCTAAACATTTTAGACCCCTAAAAAATCCCATCTCACTTATTTACCCCCTAAGTCTGGAGGGAAAACCCCTAAGTTGGAAACACTGCGTTACGGGCGCTGTAACATAATCCGAAAAACTGTAACGCCAATGGCGCCAAGGCTCCGCTCACCACTTCAGACTCGCGCCACGCCGTGGCGTTGGCGTCGTCACCCGCCGCCTGTACAGTCTGTACACCAATATGACGCCAAGGCCGCGCTACACTGTGCGCTGTTGTATACAAGGAGCCGAGTGTATCATGCGTTGCGTCGGTCGTTCGCCCTTCGCCACCCCAATGAAGCCAAGGCATAAATAATAAATAACACCAATTTATAGATTTAAAAGGTTATAATGAACTTTAAATTTTAAATTATGTATGTAAAAAATAATAAAATATAATAAAAAATTAATGAAAATAAAAAAATATTTGATCTTCGTTATACAGTAACCTAATCTAAATACACGATAACTTAAACTTTGGAAATAACAATGTAATTGTAAAATTGGAAAGAAACTTATTTTAGGGTAGTTTTATTGCACTTATTATTATTGCACGCTGCGTCGTGGCGCCGTAAACCACCGCCAACGCCAAACGGAACCCGGTGTCGTCATGTCGTGTCGCGGCGCAGCGTGGTGGGCGATATTCATTCATTCAGTGCGCTGGCGTTGGCGTTACGGCGCTGCGTTGATACCTTAATTGGCGTCGGCGCTTTGGCGTTTGCGCAAGAAATTTGCTGGCGTTACCCATGTCTACGTAAACGGCAGATTCACACAGACTAATCCAAAATTTGGATCAGTCACATTTCCCACATTCACGATCTTTTGGCACGATGGAGTTCATGGAGTGACTGGTGCGGTGCGAACGAATCGTGGGTTCCCGCATTCACGATACGTTGGTTGGAGCGATGGCGCGACGCGATGCATCGGCGTGGCATCACTGGATTTCGGAACGATTGGATTTCCGCTCATGGCGCGACGTCACGCAAAAATCGAACCGTTTCAACATTCTCGGCAAGATTTTGGACTAATGTGAACGTTTTTGGAATGATGGAGTGATCATGAATGGGCCGCCTAAGCGTGAAAAGATTTGGCCTAATATTACTTTAAAACTATAATGACCTGAAATTTAGGTAGGTATGCATACAGTTTGATTGGACCTGTACCTAAATAACATTGTGTTTGTAGGTGCATCAAGCCGATATTCAAACCTTACTTTCGATATTGGTTCCTCTTTGGGGACCGACTTGTCATGTACCTACCTAACCGTTAAATGTTTTCTTTGTAGTTTTAATTTTCTGTTAGGAATATATACCTAGGTAACATTCGATTGCAACACTTTTGAATTTTTTTAAGTATTGTAGGTACACCGACTTATAAGGTATTGTATAAAAATTTAAAAACGAGCAATCGATGAACTTGATCACTTCCATCTATAGTTTACAAGCCATGCTACTGAAATCTGGCAACGTTGCGTGTAATCCGAGCCTTAGTATCAATCAGGTCATTAATTCGCGTTTTCTTCCATTTAAACGTTATATAAACAGAGATATTGATTTAAAATAATAAATCAGTGTTAAACATTAGGTTTTGCATCGTGTTTATTCGTAATTAGTAAGGTGAGTTGATATTTTCACCATAATCGTTTTTCGTTTCACGTCACAATCTTGACACGTTTGGGTGGAAATTACAGTAAATTTTTATCATTTTTCGAATAGGTTCGAAGACATGGAATCTGGAGGATCCCGGGGAACTATACTTATACCTTTCATGGTCACTTTAACAGCATGCTAGCCACCAGCAGGTCCGGCGAGATTACATAGAACCCAGGAAGAGGAATACTCTGCAAGGGAACGGTACATTCCCGTAGAACATTATACAATAAAACTAGTTTTTAAGATATAGCCTGTGATAAACGCACAAAATCATAGTAACACTAACCGAAATGAGAAATAATAACCATTATTTTTATTCTATTGATGATTCTATTTTATTCATAAAATCCACTTATGACACGCAAACGAAGTCGCGGGTGGGTGCTAATATAATTTAATAGATACTCCTATTTCTATTTTCTGTTAAATGCCATCGATAATTTCATATAGTTATTTAAATCCCATATTTTTAAATATTAAATCATGACATCTTGTCAGCTGACGAAATAAATCAGACTACAAGTGACAGTTAATGCGACGTTGCCAAATTTAATAGCATTAGACGAATTAGAAAAAAAAATATTAAAAAACAATTCTTTCGGGTGCCAACTTAAGAGAGCCTGGATGAGGGGAAGTAAATAGCCACAGATTACTATTAAATAGCTTCCAATGGCTTACAATTTGAAATTATGACACAGATTAAATTATGAACTGCTCCGTCAGCAATGTGGCCGTTTTAAAATTTAGTAATATATCAAAAAATTGTGTTGCCAGTACTAAAAAATACTAAAAAAAGACTTAAAGATACCACAAGTCTACTACGTTTTTTATCACGTATTTTATTAATAAACTGTAAATAAAACACACTTTTGAGTAATAAAATTTATTGGTAAATAAACTGTGTAACCATTATTACTTAATTTATTACATTTTAGAAAATTCAAATGAAGTGGTACTATTTATGACCTTGTTTAACATATACATATTTGAAGAAATATAATTTGATAAAAAAAAACTATTTCTGTATTTTATTTTAATCATGTTTACTTACGAAAAAAATTGTACACACTGGATATAAAAAATGAGTAGGTAGGTACACGCATTAAAACATTTGACAAAGCCGACGAGATTGTAAATAGGAACTTTTTGGGTAACAGTTGTAATATGTACCTACAGCTTGTTCCAAAACTGTTCACGATTAACCGAACCAATAAGTGGTATCACATCCCTACTAATATTATAAATACGAATGTAAGTTTGTTAGTTACGCTTTCACGCAAAAACTACTTAACCTATCATCATGAAACTTTGCATATATATTCTTGGAGGTATTAGAAGTAACATAGGATACTTTTGTCTGTCTGTCTGTCTGTTTGTCTGTTCGAGCTGAACTCCGAAACGGCTGAACCGATTTCAATGAAACTTGGCAGACGTGTAGAGCCCATTATTGAGAGTAACATGTACTACTTTTTGTCTGTCTGTCTGTCTGTCTGTTTGAGCTGATCTCCGAAACAGCGAAACCGATTTTAATAAAACTTAGCAGACGTGCAGAAGGCATTATTGAGAGTAACATAAACTACTTTTTGTCTGTCTGTCTGTTTGAGCTGATCTCCGAAACAGCGAAACCGATTTTAATAAAACTTAGCAGGCGTGCAGAAGGCATTATCATAAGTGATAAAGGCTACTTTTTGTTTGTCTGTCTGTCCGTCTGTTTGTTCGAGCTGATCTCCGAAACGGCTGAACCGATTTCAATGAAACATCACAGATATGATAAAAAACATTATCAGGAGTGACATACAACATTCTTTGTTTATCTGTTTGTCGGTCCATCCGTCTGTTTGTTCGAACTGATCTCCGAAAGGGCTGAACTTATGTCAATGAAACTTCACAGATATGATAAGAACATTGTCAGGAGTGACATACAATACTTTTTGTTTATCCGTCTGACCGTCTTTCTGTCTGTTTGAGCTAAACTCTGAAACGTTTGAACCAATTTTATTGAAACTTCGCAGATGTGAAAAGACGGGTGTGAGGAATGACATACGCTAATTTTTGTTTATTTGTCTGTCTATCTGTCTATGTGTATGTTCGAGCTAAACTTTTAAAGATTTTAATGAAACTATGCAGACATTAAAATTAGTTTGTCAGGAGTGCTATAAATAACTTTTTGTCCGTCTGGTTGTCTGTCTGTCTTTTTGTTCCGGCTAATCTCCAAAACAACTAAACCATTTATATGAATCTTCACAGACACAAAAAGTAGGTTATCAGGAGTGACATAAGTTGGTTTTTGTCTGTCTGTTTGTTAGGACTAATCTTCGAAACGGCTGATCCGATCTTACTGAAATTTTACAAACATAAAGAGGACGTTGTCAGGAGTGAAAAGCAAATTTTTTTATATACATATAAAAAATCGTAGTGTCTGTTAGTCGGTCTGTCTGTTCTGGTTAATCTCCAAAACAGCTGACTGATTTTGGGACCGACTTGTGAGATAGCTATTCTTCATGCTAAAATAGCTAAATGGATTTTAATGAAATTAAATTAGGTATAAAGATTTTTTAGGTAGTTATGTTTCAGAATGTTCTAGAAAGTGTTACAATGTTCTGGACCGTCGCGTTCCTTTCACTGTCGCGGTACAATTGTGTAGTCTACGCGAGCGAAGCCGCGGACAGAAAGCTAGTATGTACATAACTATTTTATTTCCTGGTCGTACTTTTGTACTTCATTTGATAAAGTTCTTCGTCAGTTAATTGTTTTTACGTATCATTGGCAACAATGTTAAAAAAGCTTTCTTTCGCTATATTTATCTTTAGTCAATGGGCGCTTTTATAATTCTTAACGCTACGATATTATCGTGGACGTGCACGATACAACGATAACACGGGGAAGTAAATTGTATGAAAATATATGAAAACGCTTTTAAATTTCCGTCCACGATATAACGCTACGGTTTTTTGGACACCAAGCTCCCCTCTAAAACCGTCGCGATATTTTTGCAATGTAATACGTACCTACAAAGGATAATGTATATTTAAGAGCGAGTCCACGTGCTCGCGCTCCCTCGCTGAGCCCCGGTCTCGCGCATTTCTGTCAATATTTTACCTATCGCAGCCCGACTTGCTTATTTTACTTGTTTATATGCTACGAGTTTATTTTAATAAAATGGCATTTAAATACGATGTAGTGACATTATTAGAGCTCGTGGAAATGCGACCATGTCTGTGGGACAAGTCCGTGGAGGAATTTAAGAATAAAATTCTGTAACAAAATTTATAGTATATAATATTAAATAAAATATTCCTTACTACTTTTTTACTTTTAGTAGGGGATGCTGCCAATATCTTCGTATTATTTGTCTTTTTTTGCGTCTTAAATACAATGTTTGATATAAAAATTGATGCCATTGATATTGCGCACGTCTATGGTAATACTACCCTCATCCTAAAAACTTCGCTTCCAGCCGTTGAGCTGGACAGACAACTTCGCCTCTCGCCGTTGATTTGATAAGACACGTGTTGGATGCGTTGCGCGCGGTATCTAATCTCTAACCTAAAAGCCTCCGTTTTTGTCTCCGCTTATATTATAACAAGATTATTGTGTGCATTAATTGATTTGATTCGGTGCCAAAATTGACTACGCCAAAAGTAAAGTTTTGTGTGTCGGGCGTGTAAAGGGAAAAGACATTTCTCGCGTACCGTTGTTGGTGAGATCTTGGTCATCTGGGTGAACGGGAACCGGTATACCAGAATCCGGCTAATCCGTGAGCTGGCCTGCGGGAACGCGAGAAATCTGCGTGAAATTCATAATCCATTTAAGCCCGACGGATGCCCGTGTAATTCGACAACAATAAACTCGAAATTAAATATTAAGCTTGCACTGTGCTATCTCCGTTCTGTTGTTGACATTTTATGGTAGCAGAGTATTGGTTCTGTCGATGACGATATCCGGAATGTGGTTTAGAATCACATTTGTATTGTACGTTAACGTTTGCTGGTATCCGAAGCGTGGATACGGTCCACTGCCCTCTGGGGTATGGGCCTCATAGTTTTGATCCACGATCTATTGTTAACATACAATAAGTAGGTATAAGAGCCAGAGGCGACTAGAGACCATGACGTCCACACTCTTTAAAATCCTTCTCGAAATGCATCCATTACGTCCACGGCCGTAAATTATAAAAACATATCTAATATTGGACGTGGGCGTCCACGTAAAATCGTAGACGTCCACGTCCACGATAACGTGCCGTGCCGAATTCTAAAAGTGCCCAATGAAGAAGAGTAAATTTAGAGTTTTGTTCCCATTTTGAAACAAGATTTGGCCCGCTTGCCGAGATGAATGTGTGTAGCTCAGGATGGTTTGAGTATGAGCCCTTTACCACTAGATCTACTTGGGTGTGAATCCTGGAAGCCTTTTCATACGCCACCCACAATCTAAAGTTACCCCGAAACTGCTACTATTAAGATTTAAAAGATGAATCAAAGAAAAATTTACAAAATCAAGTTACTGTGTCCCAAAATAAATCTAGTGAAATGAAAAGCAAATCAGTACTGTATCATTAGAAGAGTTTAAATGAATATATAAAAAAAATAGGGCGCCACCTGGTTTTTAAAATCTGTTTCTCCAGAATCCCATATACCAGGAAAGGTTATGAAAATAATATCCACAGGTTTCGATATAACATTATAATTAAACAAGATTAGACATACCACATACAATAATAAAATTATTTAGAGGAGAAGATAAAAAAATCACAAACAGAATAATGAAGCGTTACCTCTCTGTTGGCTTCGCTTTACATAAATATGTGTGCCTTCTTTCAGGCATATAGAAAGAACCATGTTTAATAAATTATAGAAATATAGAAATATGACAATAAAAAAGTAGGTTATATCACCGCTTCCGGCACATGGTATACAAAACAAAATATTATACTATAATTTATAAAGAAAATTAGAATAGAAAATTTGCACTTCGGATTCCTCGAATATCGGGCCATACTAGTAGAAATTTAATTATAACGAGATAAAAGAATTATGACTTAACTGGCAGAGCATGGCGGGCGTTGCGTTGAGGTTATCATGAAAACCAGCTCAGAATATACGGTTTCCGTAGTGTCAGATATGTGTTTTCGTGTCGTGGTTCTCGGAGCACGTGTGTGTCTGCCAGCATATGCGGTGCACGGCCAACCCATCATATTGAACGAGCGTTTCTCGTCGGTTGTCGGGAAGGACCGGGGGAGGGGGGCCGAATTAAATTCTATTAAAAGAATACCAAAAGATTATTTTATGGAACTACAAGTAACATCGGCCGCGAAAGGCGAAACCGAGTCAAAAATAAACATCACTCACCGGAATTTATAAAAATTAACAGCTTGGCATTACCGCCTTCTCAAGATCACTATTCGAAGCCATCAAGAACAAAGTTAGCCGTTTCAAGGCTAAAGAAAAAATAAAAAAAAAACTTTCGAGATGCTCTCTCGCTGGTTGTGTATGCGAAAAAGAAAGGCCACGCTGTCCCATCACTCCAAATCGAAATTTTTCTACCTTCAAATATTTTAATGGTGGGTTCTCGCATCGTCTCAATAAAATTTTATATAAAAATTATCAAATATTCCTTACAACGCCATCTCTCGGCAGAAGGTTAATACAAGACGTTAGAGTATTATTAGATCGATAACTAGGTAAATAAAAACAAAAAAGGCTAGATGTCGTTTATTTAAATTTCAAATCGATTTAAATTTTGCAAATCGAAACAAATACGAATTTACATAATCAAAAAAATGAGCAAAAACTATTAAAATTACAGTAACAGAAAAATAACTGTTACAATACCTCTTTAGCAAAATGTAAAAAAAATGACAAAAAAAAAGGTTTATAGTCACGGTACAAAATCTTCACGACTGGTTGACAGCCTTGCTTAAAAAATATCTATAGTACAGATATAAGTAACGAGTAATCATCTTTAGGAAGACAAGGAATCAAACGAACAAATAAAATAAAGTGAAGAAGGAAATACAACTAAAAGGTATAAGTCTCGGATATACGCTGCCAATGTGAAACTGACAACCCTTGCATCTTTCTGGACGATTCGATTACAGAACAAGAGTCTATAACGATTGTTTAGAAATGGCACCAATAAAAGGTCCCATAGAGTGTTCAACAATGATGGACTGAAAAAAATATCAAAATACTGACATTGTAAAGAGGCATTACCGCCCTACAGCCATCGTGATTCACCCAATTTGATAATGGCTTATTTAAACGAGTTATCATCCGCTCGATGAACAAAATCCAGATATAAAAATAGATGCAATAAAAAATATCCAGAGAACCTATATAATATATATAATAATGGGTTCGATGAAGAATAAAATATAATACTAGGGAAAGAAAAAAATAAATATCCTAAGTGGACAGACTATAGACAGAACGGTACGGCACAAAGAAATAAAGTGGAAAAACAAAAAAACATATCACTAAAGCAGAAAGATAGTAGGAAATTGTGGATATTATGATTAGCACCACAATATTGATCCTTTAGTCGCCTCTTACGACACGCAATAGGAAAGAGATGCGATAGTCCTATTCTAACCCGGGGACTATACGGGGTTCGTTGTGATCAGTACCACAATTTTGATCCTTTAGTCGCCTCTTACGACACGCAATAGGAAAGAGATGCGATAGTCCTATTCTAACCCGGGGACTATACGGGGTTTATTATAAAAAAAAAATAAAAAAAAATTAACATTAATTAACTATTTCCTAGAGCTTCCAAAAGCTTAATAATAATAATAACTAGTAATAAAAAATAAGAAAAATTACAGACTATTTAAACCTAACTAATCGCGAAGTAGGTAATCCTGATAAAAGGAAAAGATGCCCGAGATGACGGACTATACCCACTCCTGATCTATCTACAACATCCCATATACTAACGGAATAAAACTTACAAAACCATAAAAAATATGGTCGAGATGATGGACTATACCTCACTATACATCTGGGGTACGTTGAGTTATGGTCTCCCCTTTATTCAAGGAAAATGACGCGTCGTTAGAACGACACTAGACCATTCATGTAGAAACCCTACAAAAGAGTGCGGGTTCTGTAGACATAAATGTCACATGTGGACAATGCCTAGATTTGAGTATATAACTCAAAACATACGGGTATACAAACCCTCAAAATAAAGAAAATAATTAAACAAATTATTTACAAAAATTGATCATGTAGAAACCCTACAAAAGAATGCGGGTTCTGTAGACATAAATGTCACATGTGGACAATGCCTAGATTTGAGTATATAACTCAAAACGTACGAGTATACAAACCCTCAAAAATAAAGAAAATAAGTAAACAAATTATTTACAAAAAAAGAACAATTAACTTTAAAATTAGTAACTAAAATTATTGCGATACCATATCAAAGCTTTGTCCTTCAATAAATGAACAATATTTTTCAAAATCTCATCATCTGGGATATCAGACGATGACACAAAATCTCCTACTCTCCAAAAAATCATGGACCGAAGTTTGGCCATTAAAAGAAATATTCCATTTCAAAATCGGTGACACTTTTATAACCAACGGCATTTTTTGAAGAAATGCCCTGAGGGGTAGATATATTGTCCTCATAACTGGTATTAGAATTCTCCTCAATCGATTGTACAGACTTGTTACATTGTATATATTGTAATGTGTTAAAAGCTAACGCAACTAACTCGGCCTTTTTAAATTCAATTTCAGGCGATAAGGCTGGTAGTCTATGTAGGCGTTGAATCGTGTGTGTGAGTTTAGTGAGACACCTGTGTTTGCACGAAGTTGAAACCGTATGTTGCGAGCGACGAACGTTCGTGATATTGTCAGCGCAGACTTTCAACTCGTCGGTCGGCGTTAGAGTTTGTAAAAATTTTTGCTCTGCCTCCGCATCAGGTTCGCCATGCTCCTTGATCAAGGTTCTTAGATCCTGTACAGTAGAGCTGTCCTCAGGTTCTAAGCTCCTTCGCTGAGCTTCATAAACTAATTCAGGTCTGGTGAGATATTCGAACTCGATCCTTAGCGCCATCCTGAAATTAGTTAATTTCTCACACGAGTATACAAAGTAACAACCAATATTCAGTACAATTAGGATAAAAAATATGTTCCTCAGATAAAAAAAAAAGGAAACTAAGTTTGTTATACAAAATAAGTCAGGTATATAAAAAAAACTAATTAAACTTAAACACTGATTTTTACATATGAAATCGTTACGTGGAAATCATTAGAATAGAAACCTGTGAATAACTGATAACAAATTTTTATTAAAAAAATTGAGGGTAATCTTCATTTAATATAATCACCACATCAAAATGACAAGAGAGAAAAATGAACTGATAACAAATTTTTATTAAAAAAAATTGGGGGTAATCTTCATTTAATATAATTACCACATCAAAATGACAAGAGAGAAAATGTTTTCTATAACAAGACTTTTCATTTAATAAAATATAGAAATAATTTTCCTAAATGAACAAAATAAGAAATTAATAATAATTTTTAATGAATAAACAAGATTAATAGCAGTTTAATTGGAGTAAGTGGAATGGTTTAAGAATGGCCCCACGTTGGGCGCCAGTGAAACAAGATTTGGCCCGCTTGCCGAGATGAATGTGTGTAGCTCAGGATGGTTTGAGTATGAGCCCTTTACCACTAGATCTACTTGGGTGTGAATCCTGGAAGCCTTTTCATACGCCACCCACAATCTAAAGTTACCCCGAAACTGCTACTATTAAGATTTAAAAGATGAATCAAAGAAAAATTTACAAAATCAAGTTACTGTGTCCCAAAATAAATCTAGTGAAATGAAAAGCAAATCAGTACTGTATCATTAAAAGAGTTTAAATGAATATATAAAAAAAATAGGGCGCCACCTGGTTTTTAAAATCTGTTTCTCCAGAATCCCATATACCAGGAAAGGTTATGAAAATAATATCCACAGGTTTCGATATAACATTATAATTAAACAAGATTAGACATACCACATACAATAATAAAATTATTTAGAGGAGAAGATAAAAAAATCACAAACAGAATAATGAAGCGTTACCTCTCTGTTGGCTTCGCTTTACATAAATATGTGTGCCTTCTTTCAGGCATATAGAAAGAACCATGTTTAATAAATTATAGAAATATAGAAATATGACAATAAAAAAGTAGGTTATATCACCGCTTCCGGCACATGGTATACAAAACAAAATATTATACTATAATTTATAAAGAAAATTAGAATAGAAAATTTGCACTTCGGATTCCTCGAATATCGGGCCATACTAGTAGAAATTTAATTATAACGAGATAAAAGAATTATGACTTAACTGGCAGAGCATGGCGGGCGTTGCGTTGAGGTTATCATGAAAACCAGCTCAGAATATACGGTTTCCGTAGTGTCAGATATGTGTTTTCGTGTCGTGGTTCTCGGAGCACGTGTGTGTCTGCCAGCATATGCGGTGCACGGCCAACCCATCATATTGAACGAGCGTTTCTCGTCGGTTGTCGGGAAGGACCGGGGGAGGGGGGCCGAATTAAATTCTATTAAAAGAATACCAAAAGATTATTTTATGGAACTACAAGTAACATCGGCCGCGAAAGGCGAAACCGAGTCAAAAATAAACATCACTCACCGGAATTTATAAAAATTAACAGCTTGGCATTACCGCCTTCTCAAGATCACTATTCGAAGCCATCAAGAACAAAGTTAGCCGTTTCAAGGCTAAAGAAAAAATAAAAAAAAAACTTTCGAGATGCTCTCTCGCTGGTTGTGTATGCGAAAAAGAAAGGCCACGCTGTCCCATCACTCCAAATCGAAATTTTTCTACCTTCAAATATTTTAATGGTGGGTTCTCGCATCGTCTCAATAAAATTTTATATAAAAATTATCAAATATTCCTTACAACGCCATCTCTCGGCAGAAGGTTAATACAAGACGTTAGAGTATTATTAGATCGATAACTAGGTAAATAAAAACAAAAAAGGCTAGATGTCGCTTATTTAAATTTCAAATCGATTTAAATTTTGCAAATCGAAACAAATACGAATTTACATAATCAAAAAAATGAGCAAAAACTATTAAAATTACAGTAACAGAAAAATAACTGTTACAATACCTCTTTAGCAAAATGTAAAAAAAATGACAAAAAAAAAGGTTTATAGTCACGGTACAAAATCTTCACGACTGGTTGACAGCCTTGCTTAAAAAATATCTATAGTACAGATATAAGTAACGAGTAATCATCTTTAGGAAGACAAGGAATCAAACGAACAAATAAAATAAAGTGAAGAAGGAAATACAACTAAAAGGTATAAGTCTCGGATATACGCTGCCAATGTGAAACTGACAACCCTTGCATCTTTCTGGACGATTCGATTACAGAACAAGAGTCTATAACGATTGTTTAGAAATGGCACCAATAAAAGGTCCCATAGAGTGTTCAACAATGATGGACTGAAAAAAATATCAAAATACTGACATTATAAAGAGGCATTACCGCCCTACAGCCATCGTGATTCACCCAATTTGATAATGGCTTATTTAAACGAGTTATCATCCGCTCGATGAACAAAATCCAGATATAAAAATAGATGCAATAAAAAATATCCAGAGAACCTGTATAATATATATAATAATGGGTTCGATGAAGAATAAAATATAATACTAGGGAAAGAAAAAAATAAATATCCTAAGTGGACAGACTATAGACAGAACGGTACGGCACAAAGAAATAAAGTGGAAAAACAAAAAACATATCACTAAAGCAGAAAGATAGTAGGAAATTGTGGATATTATGATTAGCACCACAATATTGATCCTTTAGTCGCCTCTTACGACACGCAATAGGAAAGAGATGCGATAGTCCTATTCTAACCCGGGGACTATACGGGGTTCGTTGTGATCAGTACCACAATTTTGATCCTTTAGTCGCCTCTTACGACACGCAATAGGAAAGAGATGCGATAGTCCTATTCTAACCCGGGGACTATACGGGGTTTATTATAAAAAAAAAATAAAAAAAAATTAACATTAATTAACTATTTCCTAGAGCTTCCAAAAGCTTAATAATAATAATAACTAGTAATAAAAAATAAGAAAAATTACAGACTATTTAAACCTAACTAATCGCGAAGTAGGTAATCCTGATAAAAGGAAAAGATGCCCGAGATGACGGACTATACCCACTCCTGATCTATCTACAACATCCCATATACTAACGGAATAAAACTTACAAAACCATAAAAAATATGGTCGAGATGATGGACTATACCTCACTATACATCTGGGGTACGTTGAGTTATGGTCTCCCCTTTATTCAAGGAAAATGACGCGTCGTTAGAACGACACTAGACCATTCATGTAGAAACCCTACAAAAGAGTGCGGGTTCTGTAGACATAAATGTCACATGTGGACAATGCCTAGATTTGAGTATATAACTCAAAACATACGGGTATACAAACCCTCAAAATAAAGAAAATAATTAAACAAATTATTTACAAAAATTGATCATGTAGAAACCCTACAAAAGAATGCGGGTTCTGTAGACATAAATGTCACATGTGGACAATGCCTAGATTTGAGTATATAACTCAAAACGTACGAGTATACAAACCCTCAAAAATAAAGAAAATAAGTAAACAAATTATTTACAAAAAAAGAACAATTAACTTTAAAATTAGTAACTAAAATTATTGCGATACCATATCAAAGCTTTGTCCTTCAATAAATGAACAATATTTTTCAAAATCTCATCATCTGGGATATCAGACGATGACACAAAATCTCCTACTCTCCAAAAAATCATGGACCGAAGTTTGGCCATTAAAAGAAATATTCCATTTCAAAATCGGTGACACTTTTATAACCAACGGCATTTTTTGAAGAAATGCCCTGAGGGGTAGATATATTGTCCTCATAACTGGTATTAGAATTCTCCTCAATCGATTGTACAGACTTGTTACATTGTATATATTGTAATGTGTTAAAAGCTAACGCAACTAACTCGGCCTTTTTAAATTCAATTTCAGGCGATAAGGCTGGTAGTCTATGTAGGCGTTGAATCGTGTGTGTGAGTTTAGTGAGACACCTGTGTTTGCACGAAGTTGAAACCGTATGTTGCGAGCGACGAACGTTCGTGATATTGTCAGCGCAGACTTTCAACTCGTCGGTCGGCGTTAGAGTTTGTAAAAATTTTTGCTCTGCCTCCGCATCAGGTTCGCCATGCTCCTTGATCAAGGTTCTTAGATCCTGTACAGTAGAGCTGTCCTCAGGTTCTAAGCTCCTTCGCTGAGCTTCATAAACTAATTCAGGTCTGGTGAGATATTCGAACTCGATCCTTAGCGCCATCCTGAAATTAGTTAATTTCTCACACGAGTATACAAAGTAACAACCAATATTCAGTACAATTAGGATAAAAAATATGTTCCTCAGATAAAAAAAAAAGGAAACTAAGTTTGTTATACAAAATAAGTCAGGTATATAAAAAAAACTAATTAAACTTAAACACTGATTTTTACATATGAAATCGTTACGTGGAAATCATTAGAATAGAAACCTGTGAATAACTGATAACAAATTTTTATTAAAAAAATTGAGGGTAATCTTCATTTAATATAATCACCACATCAAAATGACAAGAGAGAAAAATGAACTGATAACAAATTTTTATTAAAAAAAATTGGGGGTAATCTTCATTTAATATAATTACCACATCAAAATGACAAGAGAGAAAATGTTTTCTATAACAAGACTTTTCATTTAATAAAATATAGAAATAATTTTCCTAAATGAACAAAATAAGAAATTAATAATAATTTTTAATGAATAAACAAGATTAATAGCAGTTTAATTGGAGTAAGTGGAATGGTTTAAGAATGGCCCCACGTTGGGCGCCAGTGAAACAAGATTTGGCCCGCTTGCCGAGATGAATGTGTGTAGCTCAGGATGGTTTGAGTATGAGCCCTTTACCACTAGATCTACTTGGGTGTGAATCCTGGAAGCCTTTTCATACGCCACCCACAATCTAAAGTTACCCCGAAACTGCTACTATTAAGATTTAAAAGATGAATCAAAGAAAAATTTACAAAATCAAGTTACTGTGTCCCAAAATAAATCTAGTGAAATGAAAAGCAAATCAGTACTGTATCATTAGAAGAGTTTAAATGAATATATAAAAAAAATAGGGCGCCACCTGGTTTTTAAAATCTGTTTCTCCAGAATCCCATATACCAGGAAAGGTTATGAAAATAATATCCACAGGTTTCGATATAACATTATAATTAAACAAGATTAGACATACCACATACAATAATAAAATTATTTAGAGGAGAAGATAAAAAAATCACAAACAGAATAATGAAGCGTTACCTCTCTGTTGGCTTCGCTTTACATAAATATGTGTGCCTTCTTTCAGGCATATAGAAAGAACCATGTTTAATAAATTATAGAAATATAGAAATATGACAATAAAAAAGTAGGTTATATCACCGCTTCCGGCACATGGTATACAAAACAAAATATTATACTATAATTTATAAAGAAAATTAGAATAGAAAATTTGCACTTCGGATTCCTCGAATATCGGGCCATACTAGTAGAAATTTAATTATAACGAGATAAAAGAATTATGACTTAACTGGCAGAGCATGGCGGGCGTTGCGTTGAGGTTATCATGAAAACCAGCTCAGAATATACGGTTTCCGTAGTGTCAGATATGTGTTTTCGTGTCGTGGTTCTCGGAGCACGTGTGTGTCTGCCAGCATATGCGGTGCACGGCCAACCCATCATATTGAACGAGCGTTTCTCGTCGGTTGTCGGGAAGGACCGGGGGAGGGGGGCCGAATTAAATTCTATTAAAAGAATACCAAAAGATTATTTTATGGAACTACAAGTAACATCGGCCGCGAAAGGCGAAACCGAGTCAAAAATAAACATCACTCACCGGAATTTATAAAAATTAACAGCTTGGCATTACCGCCTTCTCAAGATCACTATTCGAAGCCATCAAGAACAAAGTTAGCCGTTTCAAGGCTAAAGAAAAAATAAAAAAAAAACTTTCGAGATGCTCTCTCGCTGGTTGTGTATGCGAAAAAGAAAGGCCACGCTGTCCCATCACTCCAAATCGAAATTTTTCTACCTTCAAATATTTTAATGGTGGGTTCTCGCATCGTCTCAATAAAATTTTATATAAAAATTATCAAATATTCCTTACAACGCCATCTCTCGGCAGAAGGTTAATACAAGACGTTAGAGTATTATTAGATCGATAACTAGGTAAATAAAAACAAAAAAGGCTAGATGTCGCTTATTTAAATTTCAAATCGATTTAAATTTTGCAAATCGAAACAAATACGAATTTACATAATCAAAAAAATGAGCAAAAACTATTAAAATTACAGTAACAGAAAAATAACTGTTACAATACCTCTTTAGCAAAATGTAAAAAAAATGACAAAAAAAAAGGTTTATAGTCACGGTACAAAATCTTCACGACTGGTTGACAGCCTTGCTTAAAAAATATCTATAGTACAGATATAAGTAACGAGTAATCATCTTTAGGAAGACAAGGAATCAAACGAACAAATAAAATAAAGTGAAGAAGGAAATACAACTAAAAGGTATAAGTCTCGGATATACGCTGCCAATGTGAAACTGACAACCCTTGCATCTTTCTGGACGATTCGATTACAGAACAAGAGTCTATAACGATTGTTTAGAAATGGCACCAATAAAAGGTCCCATAGAGTGTTCAACAATGATGGACTGAAAAAAATATCAAAATACTGACATTATAAAGAGGCATTACCGCCCTACAGCCATCGTGATTCACCCAATTTGATAATGGCTTATTTAAACGAGTTATCATCCGCTCGATGAACAAAATCCAGATATAAAAATAGATGCAATAAAAAATATCCAGAGAACCTGTATAATATATATAATAATGGGTTCGATGAAGAATAAAATATAATACTAGGGAAAGAAAAAAATAAATATCCTAAGTGGACAGACTATAGACAGAACGGTACGGCACAAAGAAATAAAGTGGAAAAACAAAAAACATATCACTAAAGCAGAAAGATAGTAGGAAATTGTGGATATTATGATTAGCACCACAATATTGATCCTTTAGTCGCCTCTTACGACACGCAATAGGAAAGAGATGCGATAGTCCTATTCTAACCCGGGGACTATACGGGGTTCGTTGTGATCAGTACCACAATTTTGATCCTTTAGTCGCCTCTTACGACACGCAATAGGAAAGAGATGCGATAGTCCTATTCTAACCCGGGGACTATACGGGGTTTATTATAAAAAAAAAATAAAAAAAAATTAACATTAATTAACTATTTCCTAGAGCTTCCAAAAGCTTAATAATAATAATAACTAGTAATAAAAAATAAGAAAAATTACAGACTATTTAAACCTAACTAATCGCGAAGTAGGTAATCCTGATAAAAGGAAAAGATGCCCGAGATGACGGACTATACCCACTCCTGATCTATCTACAACATCCCATATACTAACGGAATAAAACTTACAAAACCATAAAAAATATGGTCGAGATGATGGACTATACCTCACTATACATCTGGGGTACGTTGAGTTATGGTCTCCCCTTTATTCAAGGAAAATGACGCGTCGTTAGAACGACACTAGACCATTCATGTAGAAACCCTACAAAAGAGTGCGGGTTCTGTAGACATAAATGTCACATGTGGACAATGCCTAGATTTGAGTATATAACTCAAAACATACGGGTATACAAACCCTCAAAATAAAGAAAATAATTAAACAAATTATTTACAAAAATTGATCATGTAGAAACCCTACAAAAGAATGCGGGTTCTGTAGACATAAATGTCACATGTGGACAATGCCTAGATTTGAGTATATAACTCAAAACGTACGAGTATACAAACCCTCAAAAATAAAGAAAATAAGTAAACAAATTATTTACAAAAAAAGAACAATTAACTTTAAAATTAGTAACTAAAATTATTGCGATACCATATCAAAGCTTTGTCCTTCAATAAATGAACAATATTTTTCAAAATCTCATCATCTGGGATATCAGACGATGACACAAAATCTCCTACTCTCCAAAAAATCATGGACCGAAGTTTGGCCATTAAAAGAAATATTCCATTTCAAAATCGGTGACACTTTTATAACCAACGGCATTTTTTGAAGAAATGCCCTGAGGGGTAGATATATTGTCCTCATAACTGGTATTAGAATTCTCCTCAATCGATTGTACAGACTTGTTACATTGTATATATTGTAATGTGTTAAAAGCTAACGCAACTAACTCGGCCTTTTTAAATTCAATTTCAGGCGATAAGGCTGGTAGTCTATGTAGGCGTTGAATCGTGTGTGTGAGTTTAGTGAGACACCTGTGTTTGCACGAAGTTGAAACCGTATGTTGCGAGCGACGAACGTTCGTGATATTGTCAGCGCAGACTTTCAACTCGTCGGTCGGCGTTAGAGTTTGTAAAAATTTTTGCTCTGCCTCCGCATCAGGTTCGCCATGCTCCTTGATCAAGGTTCTTAGATCCTGTACAGTAGAGCTGTCCTCAGGTTCTAAGCTCCTTCGCTGAGCTTCATAAACTAATTCAGGTCTGGTGAGATATTCGAACTCGATCCTTAGCGCCATCCTGAAATTAGTTAATTTCTCACACGAGTATACAAAGTAACAACCAATATTCAGTACAATTAGGATAAAAAATATGTTCCTCAGATAAAAAAAAAAGGAAACTAAGTTTGTTATACAAAATAAGTCAGGTATATAAAAAAAACTAATTAAACTTAAACACTGATTTTTACATATGAAATCGTTACGTGGAAATCATTAGAATAGAAACCTGTGAATAACTGATAACAAATTTTTATTAAAAAAATTGAGGGTAATCTTCATTTAATATAATCACCACATCAAAATGACAAGAGAGAAAAATGAACTGATAACAAATTTTTATTAAAAAAAATTGGGGGTAATCTTCATTTAATATAATTACCACATCAAAATGACAAGAGAGAAAATGTTTTCTATAACAAGACTTTTCATTTAATAAAATATAGAAATAATTTTCCTAAATGAACAAAATAAGAAATTAATAATAATTTTTAATGAATAAACAAGATTAATAGCAGTTTAATTGGAGTAAGTGGAATGGTTTAAGAATGGCCCCACGTTGGGCGCCAGTGAAACAAGATTTGGCCCGCTTGCCGAGATGAATGTGTGTAGCTCAGGATGGTTTGAGTATGAGCCCTTTACCACTAGATCTACTTGGGTGTGAATCCTGGAAGCCTTTTCATACGCCACCCACAATCTAAAGTTACCCCGAAACTGCTACTATTAAGATTTAAAAGATGAATCAAAGAAAAATTTACAAAATCAAGTTACTGTGTCCCAAAATAAATCTAGTGAAATGAAAAGCAAATCAGTACTGTATCATTAGAAGAGTTTAAATGAATATATAAAAAAAATAGGGCGCCACCTGGTTTTTAAAATCTGTTTCTCCAGAATCCCATATACCAGGAAAGGTTATGAAAATAATATCCACAGGTTTCGATATAACATTATAATTAAACAAGATTAGACATACCACATACAATAATAAAATTATTTAGAGGAGAAGATAAAAAAATCACAAACAGAATAATGAAGCGTTACCTCTCTGTTGGCTTCGCTTTACATAAATATGTGTGCCTTCTTTCAGGCATATAGAAAGAACCATGTTTAATAAATTATAGAAATATAGAAATATGACAATAAAAAAGTAGGTTATATCACCGCTTCCGGCACATGGTATACAAAACAAAATATTATACTATAATTTATAAAGAAAATTAGAATAGAAAATTTGCACTTCGGATTCCTCGAATATCGGGCCATACTAGTAGAAATTTAATTATAACGAGATAAAAGAATTATGACTTAACTGGCAGAGCATGGCGGGCGTTGCGTTGAGGTTATCATGAAAACCAGCTCAGAATATACGGTTTCCGTAGTGTCAGATATGTGTTTTCGTGTCGTGGTTCTCGGAGCACGTGTGTGTCTGCCAGCATATGCGGTGCACGGCCAACCCATCATATTGAACGAGCGTTTCTCGTCGGTTGTCGGGAAGGACCGGGGGAGGGGGGCCGAATTAAATTCTATTAAAAGAATACCAAAAGATTATTTTATGGAACTACAAGTAACATCGGCCGCGAAAGGCGAAACCGAGTCAAAAATAAACATCACTCACCGGAATTTATAAAAATTAACAGCTTGGCATTACCGCCTTCTCAAGATCACTATTCGAAGCCATCAAGAACAAAGTTAGCCGTTTCAAGGCTAAAGAAAAAATAAAAAAAAAACTTTCGAGATGCTCTCTCGCTGGTTGTGTATGCGAAAAAGAAAGGCCACGCTGTCCCATCACTCCAAATCGAAATTTTTCTACCTTCAAATATTTTAATGGTGGGTTCTCGCATCGTCTCAATAAAATTTTATATAAAAATTATCAAATATTCCTTACAACGCCATCTCTCGGCAGAAGGTTAATACAAGACGTTAGAGTATTATTAGATCGATAACTAGGTAAATAAAAACAAAAAAGGCTAGATGTCGCTTATTTAAATTTCAAATCGATTTAAATTTTGCAAATCGAAACAAATACGAATTACATTAACAAAAAAATGAGCAAAAACTATTAAAATTACAGTAACAGAAAAATAACTGTTACAATTTAACTTTTTATTTTAGTTCATATTTACGATTCATTGCAAAGACAGTTTTATCTTACATTAAGCCCATCCAGTCAAAACATATGTCACAGAACTCACAGATAAAAACAGCCACTATTAAGAGTATTTAGAAGAATTTGCAATATTTTTAGCAAATTTTTTTTTTGTTTAGTGAGGGCCGAATCTGCATACAGACACCTGCGTGCCCGACCTACCGCGCAGGTAGTGCCGGGTTGGGATTTCTACACAGAAGGTGCAGCCCGACCGGCTAAACGACTCCTCAACCTATACTCCGGAGAGCGTATAGGGTTTGGCATGACCAACGACCGGACGCATTGAGGATGCTTCGGTGTGTTAGTGCCTATTGGTGGGCGGCGCCTTAAGGGCGCCGTCTCGTAGGCGTATGATTAAAAAAAAGGATAAGGGCCGACGCGTGTCGGTCCCTCGGCAATGGAGGGCAGTTCGAGCTGGACGGCAGCAAACAAGGCTCAGATGCCATTCGAGCAGATTTGCTACGTTAACTAGGTGATATCGGGCGCTAGGTACTGCTCACCTATGTCAGACTGAAGGTCTGATTTGCCTGCATTCCTGAGACTCTCAACCTCGGTGGTGAGATCGTCAGGAGGATCTGTTAATGCATTCCGTGGACGTCTGAGAAAGTGGGTGGCGGGCGGGGGCTCGTAAGAGGCCGCTGCCGAAAGTAGCGGGTTGGGGTGCGCGATCGCGGCGGCGAAGAAGCGCTCTGACGCGTCCTTCATGTATTTGGAAATGGTTGGTAAGTCGAAATCGCTGTGAAGCAGACTGTTTCGAACGTACCATGGAGCACCGACGGCTTTTCTACAGAATCTACTCTGTATGACCTGTAGCGGCTTAAGTACCGTTTCTTTGGCGTAAGCAAAGACCGGGCATGCATAAGTCATGACCGGTCTGATGGCCATCACGTAGAGTGTGCGCTTGTTGCGCATCGATAACTTACTGCGGCTACCTATCATACAAGAGAGGCGGGCCATGTAAAATTTGGCGAGTTTACTAACACGCTTGACATGATCGCGAAAGTGCAGATGCTTGTCAAGCGTTATACCTAAATATTTATAGTTATGATGCCACGGAATGTTGACACCGGACATTTTTAGTGTGTCTATGTTTCGTGGGATAAGGAGTCGGGCTTTCGCTATGGAATGGCGAAAGCAGATGGCCGCGGATTTGTCCGGATTTAATTCAATCCTCCATAGGCGAAACCACTGCGTGAGTTCGTCTATAGAGGACTGTAGCCTAGGGGCGATATGGTCATTGGTGCGCGCGCGAAAATAGAGCACTGTGTCGTCGGCGAACAGTGCTAATTGGACTCCGTTGCGCGGCAACGGAATATCATTCGTGTACGCTGAGTACAGTATCGGGCTGAGGGTGGAGCCTTGCGGGACTCCCGCTTATAACGTTTTATGCGTTGAAATTGATTTTTCAGGTCTATAGACGAAATGTCGGTCGGTGAGATAGTCTTGGATTATGAAAACTAGTCTATCTGGGACTTCAAGTTTATGCAGCTTATAAATTAAACCTGCATGCCAAACTTTATCAAAAGCTTTGGCTACGTCGAAAAATACTGCTACGGTTTTATCTTTCCGTTTGAAACCGGAAGATATGTAATCAACTAAGCGGAGAGCTTGTTGAGGGCAAGAGTGCCGGGGACGGAAGCCAAATTGCTCGTCTGTAATTAGTCCCTTTCCAAATAAATGATCGCAGAGACGAGTCTTTAAAACTTTTTCGTAGAGTTTGCCCATGACCTTGAGGAGGCTTATGGGTCTGTAACTGGTGGGAAGGTCTCGAGGTTTGCCTGGCTTAGGAATGCCGATTACGACAGCTTCCTTCCAGATCGGTGGAAAGTAGCAGTTTTTGAAGCAGGTGTTGAAAATGGCTGCCAGAAGGGCGACTAATGGAAAAGAAAAGCATTTGAGTGCTTTGTTATTGATACCATCGAGACCCGGAGCTTTTTTGTTTTTAAGCTCCTTAATATGTTTGCTAATTTCTTCACAAGTGACTGGGGGAAGATCCGCTGAGGGCGGACGGGCCGCGTGATTGCGTACGTCGTTTTCAACGTAGGCTACGTGGGAGGGGTCGCACGGAAGTGTGCTGATTGAGCATTGGGAGTCAAGACTATCTGCAAGACAGTCCGATTTTTCGTTATCGTCAAACGCGAGGGAGCTATCTGGCTTCTTAAGTGGGGGGGACGCGGCGTGTCCGTCTAAACGGAGCGCTTTGGCGACACTCCAGTAGGCCTTATGGGTTGGCCTAATGCCTTCCATAAGGTCGTTCCACTGTTCGTTACGTAACTCACTTATGCGCGCTCTCACGCGGCGTTGAAGGGCGCGCGCTCGTGACCTATACTCGGGTGTGGGATATTCGCTCGCGCGGCGTAGGGCAACGTTTTTGACTCTTATGAGTTCGCGCACTTCGGGCGGGAGGCGCAGACGGGGTTTAGCCGCCGGCGTCTTCCGCGAGCAGTCCGCGATCACTTTTTCAACGTGCTCAGTAAGAGCCCCTATGGCTAAATCTATTTCGTTATTGGAATTGATTTCCGATGGGATTTTATTAAGATCGGGGGTATCGATTTTTTGGAGCGCGGCTTGGACTTTGTCCCAGTCGGTGATGATGATGGGGTCTTCCGGTGGGCTTTCCGGCGAGCCCAGTTTCATAAGAACGGGGCGGTGATCCGAGCTCAGGGCGTGAAGCGTCTCGATAGAGCTCAGTTTCAGCGCCACGTTCTTAAGTATCGCGAAATCCAGTATTTCTGGTTGGTGCGAATTGACATCGGGGAATCGCGTCGGGGTAAGGGGCGCGATTATATCTAAATTTAGGGCCTCGGCTAGGACCGATAGCCTGCGGCCGTTCGTATTGGTGGACACACAGTTCCAGTCTGTGTGTTTACTATTAAGATCGCCGAACAAGAGAACGGAATCTCCAAGGGCGAGAAGGGCTTCTATGTCGCTCCGGAGTAACTCACTAGTCGGCGGCAGGTATACAGAGGCTGTGATAAGGGTCCCGTGACCGGTCATAGCCAATCTACACACTGTCGCCTCTACATTAATAAGAGAGGGCGCGTCGATAGGGCAACAGTACAGCGAGTGTTTAAAATACACTGCGGTACCGCCGCCCCTTCCGCGTTCGCGGTCCGTTCTTAGCAAATTATAATTATTAATTTTGCAGGCCCTGGGCCTTTTGTTAGATAGAAAGGTTTCTTGCACTAAAATGATATCAACGCTGTACTCAGACGCACATTTACCTAACTCAATAAAATTGTTACTAAGGCCGCGCGCGTTGAACGACATAATCGAGACCGATCTCGGTTTATGTCGCCCAGCGCGAGTGCCCAGTGTGCACGCGGGTGTACTCATTACAATTTAGAATAAAAAATAAAAAAATTTATAATTGATAAATGAATTTAATAAAGTGATTCAATCACTTTAGGATAACGACTAAGGGCAGCCATTCTGTCCTTAGTGCATTTGCTATTGGAGATCTCCGAGGCCAACGCGGCGACCTCGTCCTCGGAGACCTCGGCTATGGCCGCTTTTATTAATCTTAAATTTGCGAGGAATGAGCTCGCATCTTTAAGAGGTTTGCTGGGCACGGACCCGGTAGTACGAGCGGCCGGTGCAGCCACCTTTGGGATGGGACGCGGTCCCCACGCCGTCGCGGGCGCGGCGGGGCGAGCGGTCGTGGGAGCGGGAGGACTGATTTTTAGCAAAGCGTAGGAATTTAGGAGAACACATTTGACAACTATTCATTCACAGCTATTCATTAGTCACATATAAAGAGAGAAAGATTATCAGCGAACTTTTTGAAAACGCCTAAACTCTTGACTTTATACTTTACAGCCTTTTACAATGTTGTCAGGTAAAAATACTAAACACACACTAAAATTATTAAAAATGCACCAAATTTTGAAAATTTACTAAAATTATACTGATGTGACCCTGCAGAGCCTCGATTATACCTATTTAGTATTGAAAATACCAAAAACGGTCACACTATCCGTCGGTCGGACTAGTCGAACGAACGAACCACAGAACTAAAATGAACAACGAACTGTCCATGGAGATGGATTTCGAAAGTAGCAACCGAGCCTCTTACCTTAACATGCTTTCCTCACACGGTCTCTTACCTGGACACGTGCTTCCTACACGTGACAGTAGCTGTCTAGACCATTTTATTTTAAGGATTGACAAATCCAAACTGTCAGCTAGCATCGCAGTTTTAAATACTACTATAACTGACCACGCCTCTGTCTTCATGAGCGTCTCTAAAGTTAAAACTAAATACTCCTACCCAACTATCAAAACCTTTATTGATTTTGAAGAAGCTACTAAAAAACTCATAAATAAAGACCTGTCAAATTTATTACTTAGTGATGACCCTAACTTTGTAGTCGAACATTTAATTAATAATCTTAAATCATCCATGGATGAGAGTGTTAAGGTAAAGAGGATCTCGTGTAATCAACGTATTCTTAAGCCCTGGATTACTAGTGGTATATTGCGTTGTATTAAGAACAGAAACAGAATGCAACAAAAATTAAGGTCTGATCCGTATAACGAAATACTAAAAATAACATTTACAAGGTACCGTAATTACTGTAACAAATTGATTAAAAAACTAAAACGTAAATATGAAACTGAACTACTAAAACGTAATACTAAAAATTCGAAAATTCTATGGAAATCCATTAAGGAAGTAACTCACCTTAATAAAGTTAAAGCTGGTGGCGGTGAATTACTGAGTATACGAAACTCACCAATCGAATCGGTTAATTACGTAAATAGCTTTTTCGCCAGTGTCGGAAAGCGACTCGCGGAGGACATTCTGAGTGGCCCTCCACAGCCGGCTGCATGCGCAATATCTACCTCAGCATCACAATTATCTTCATTCGGTCTCATGGAGACTGACCCCGGGGAAGTCGATGGAGTTATTTTAAACTTAAAATCTGAGAGTGCACCTGGCTGGGACGGCATACAGACTAAATTTATAAAAATGGTTAAACCCATTGTTGTTCCCATTATAAGCCATCTTGCTAACCTCTGTTTCAAAAAAGGTATATTCCCCACATTACTTAAAAAATCGGTTATTTCACCTGTCTATAAGGGTGGTGACAAAAGGGACATTAATAACTATAGGCCTATTTCGATTTTGTCAATTATCTCAAAAATTATTGAAAGGCTAATCAATTCACGTCTAATTACCTATCTTGAAAAATTTAATATTTTATCTAGCTCACAATTCGGGTTTAGAAAAACAAAATCGACAGAAGACGCAATTTTAGGATTATCTTCCTTAGTGACGCAATATTTGGACCGTGGAGAAAAATGTTTGACAGTCTTCTTAGACTTGAAAAAAGCCTTCGATACTGTCTCCGTCTCCACCCTTGTAAGAAAAATGGAAATGATTGGCATTAGGGGTACTCCATTAAAACTTCTAACTGACTACCTGCAGGACCGATCCCAAAGAGTAAAAATAGACAGTTACATAAGTTCTGACTCTAAAATTGAATACGGTGTGCCTCAAGGCAGTGTCTTGGGTCCTACATTGTTCTTGATATACCTTAATGAACTAACGAACCTCAAAATTGAAAATGGACATATATTCTCGTATGCGGATGATACGGCCATTGTCTTTAATAGTACCTCCTGGAGCTCAGTTTTTGAAGTAGCCGAATGTGGCCTTCGCAAGGTTGCAAGCTGGCTTAAATCTGCCGTCCTTACCTTGAATATTGCAAAAACAAACTATATTTGCTTTGCTATCAGCCAACGTTCTCTTCCCCCCTCAAACTTGAAACTAAAACTCCATTATTGTGACTTCCTTAACACGATACACTGCCGATGTGATGTTATTGAAAGCGTTAGTTCCACAAAATACCTTGGAGTGATCCTAGACTACCGACTATCTTGGCATCAGCAAATTGACAGTATAAATGATAGGATCCGTAAGTTTGTATGGGTTTTTAAAAAGCTAAGACACATCACCTCTCCTGACCTTTTAAAGCGTATATATATTGCACTGGCGCAATCAGTTATAGGCTATTGTATATGTATATGGGGCAGTGCCACAAAAACTAAATTCCTTGAAGCGGAAAGGGCTCAGAGATATCTGATACGGACAATGTTCTTCAAACCATATAGATTTCCTACTGATGAATTATATCGAAATTTCAAAATACTATCAGTTAGAAAACTTTATATTATCAATTCAACACTTAAATTACATAAAATCTTACCTTACACACCTAACGTCCAAATACGTAGAAGACAATGTAAAGTAGCTCCCACTCCTCCTTGTAGAACCCTTTTTGCAAGGCGTCAGTTTCAAGCCCATTCTGCTTATCTCTATAATAAGCTACACAACAAATACAATATACATAACCTTCAATACTACGAATGCAAAAAAACATTGATCAAAGAACTTGAAACAATTGGATATTGTGAGACAGAGGATCTATTATTCAAATATTCAATGTAGGCTTTTAGTACAATATAAATGATAAGAATATACCCAACTTTAAAATTGTATGAATGCACAAATAACTCACACAAACACGCACCCTCACCCTCACACACACACACACACACACACACACACACACACACACACACACACACACACACACACACACGCACACACACAAACACGCACGCACACACACAAACACGCATATTCATTTTGTTTTCATTATTAGTATAAAATGTTATGAATAGTTTATTTTCATTTATCATATCCTCTCTGTATACATAATAAATGTATTTACCTGTGGGAAGAGCAGAACCTCCTACTACAAGCATTTAATATGCTTAATGGGATGGTTCTGGCCATTGTATATAAATGTACAAAAATGTTAACGTGAATAAACTATTTTTATTTTTATTTTTTTTATTATGGAGCGGCGGAGCACAGAACACAGCGTTTCCACCAAGTGTGATACTGTATTATACATGTCTTATACATGTTATGCTTCGTTCGTTTCCACTAGAATACACAGACTTGCGAGTATTATACAAGTCCTTAGTATTATGCATTTTTCGTTTCCACTAACATCACTTAAAGTATACAACTAAATACCTTATTCATACAATTATTATACATGTTTTGGTGGACGCAATAATAAAATATTTGTATGGATGAAAGATCAACATAGAAGAAAATAATATAGCAAAATTAAATAAATAAAGAAGAACAATAATAATTAATACATAACTATTTAAAATTTTGTTTTATTTTAGGATACTGAGTATATATATCAGTGTCTGGTAACGCGTAACACAAGCATAATACTTGTTCACTTTGGGACTAGATGGTGCTGTGTGGGATGTTCTATGTATCATTACTATATTATTATATAGTGGTCAAAGACAGATATGACTGTAGCACACACCAAACAGAATAAGTATGTACATCTTCATTCTCCATATTGATCATTTATGAAAACTCTTCGGTTTGCATGGGCGGATTGGATAATGAAAATTTAAACCACATATTTTTGTCTTATATTTTTTATACTTCAGTCGCTGTTTCCTAAAAAATCTCCGAGAAATTGATATTTTTTTTCCTACTTTTACATTTTTTACCCGTATTTATTTCTTACTTCTCTAAGTCCGTCCTAAATATAATTTGCTTATTAAATATTTTTTTGTGTATTATATACATATATAAATATTATATACCCAGAACAGGAACAAAATGAATATGTTCATGCATACAAATATTTGCTCCGGGCGGGAATCGAACCCGCGCACATTTCGTACAGATAATACATGTCGTGACATTACTTGTAGTTAAAACAAGTATTTTGGTGGAAACGCGGTGGTAAAAGCGAGCGAGCGATGACATAATGAATGAACTAAAGATCAAAAAAGCAGAAAAAAGGAGCTATTCGTTCGATTACGAGAATAGTTCATTTCGAGTTAGTCGTTCATAAACTACAAAAGTATTGTACACAAGTCTAGTTTGTGGCCCATTGATCCATTGTCCACCATTGTCCAACTGAAAGTTGTACACAGGACCACACAGGTCGTACATTTCGTCCTGCTAACAGAAAAAACGAGCCAAGTGAGATGTACCTTGAATACCTAGTCATTAACTTCTTTTTAATGTGCTTAAGATGCTTGCATGCCTTGCATTCGGTGCATTTCCTTTCTTTGAGTTGGCAACTTTTGGTGTAAAACCTAGGTTAATGGTGGCCTTTGTGTATTTTTATACTTTTTATATTATTCACATAAAAAAACCACAAAAAATATAAGGTAGTGTAGAATATACTACATCTGGCAACACTGTATTTGATAGTCACTACTGTCACTAGTCGGTAAAATAGAGAATAATTTCACTTGGTATTTGTTCGCTCACTAGAGGGCGGTATTTATCCTCTTACTAGCGTTTACTAGAGGGCGGTGCACGTAGATGTTTTGTCTCTTTTTACCTTTGATGTGTATTTGAAACAAAATGTATATGGATGGATGCATGTGTAGTGTAGTCAAAATCGTAGAGTGAGTGATGTAGCGATCCGTCAGCCGTGTTTGTAGAGTAGAAAAGATATCGTTCATTAATTCAATTTTTCTTAGTGTTCACAATATAAATTACTATTCAAAGGAGAATTCACGATCATTGTAGAAGTTATGGTTTTGTGTTTTTACAAGTTGTGTTCGAGAAATACCTATTTAATTGGAACAAGCATTACGTGAAAGTTTTGTTGTGTTAGGGGCAATCTTACATCATTTTGTGGTCTAATTCACCGAAATCCTTTGTGTATCAAAACACAATGTATCATTTATTACCAAAATAAATACGGTTTACCCAAAATTGTTTGTTGTTCGCGTTTAGGGTAGCGTCAATTGATTTATAATGGGGGCTATTAGGGCTCCGCCATAAAAATATTATTGCAAGGTTGTTTACGTATCGTCAAGTAATTAGGAGTCGGAACCGACGGATCGTCTTCCGCGTATTGTATAGTGATGATGCCGTGGTGCTTACGATGACCAAGTGGAATCGTGCGTTGAGGCGCGAACGTGATGCTGTGGACGCGCAGTGGCCTGTGGCGGCGGATGTCTCTGAGCGCGCCGGCGGCGGCCCCCGCGTCCGCCCGCACAGCTAGTGAGCAGCCGGCCTATGTGGCGTGTGATGTGTGTGCGCGATGTCAGGCAAGCCCGCGACTCCGCCCGCGTCGCGAGTGGCTGTGCCCGGGGCACCGCGCCTGCTCGTGTATGTGGCGGACCCGCGCCAGCTAGAGGTCAGCGGGCCGGGCCTGCAGCGCCTGCCGCCGGACCCCGCGCCGCAGCCACGAGGCGCCGCCGACGCCGCGTTCTTTCCGCCCGACGGCGCGCATCAGCACTTGCCCTTCCCTTCAGACAACGACACGTTCAGGGCGCACTACGAACAGAACACTCCCAGGAGTGCTAGTGATGCTCCTCATGTGTATTATAAAAAAATTCACAATTTTGATGGTAAATCTCAGCAAAGTTATGATGTGACGGATAGTACCGATAGAGTGGAATATTTCTCCATTTCTCAATCTTATCCAAAAGTTCAAACTTTAAGAATAGATGATAACAAAATAGTTAGTGATGACTCTCTCAATAATATAGTGAAGAAAGACCCTGGGTTAATTAATACCGACTTCTCCGGTGTTGATGTGTATCAGAATAGAGTACGCCTAGAAACGAATGATCAGGCATCGTGTCAACTACAATGTCCCCAGGTTATACCTGATCATAACGGTACTAGTTCGATACAAACAGGGGTTTCGAAACACCTTCATAGTTACAGAGATTTTCCCAGTGGAAATGGTGTGTTTCAATATGCGGAAGGAGATAAAAAAGGCCAGTGTAGTGGCAAAAGTGTTGGGTGTGTGAATTATCAGTTTCTAGAGCAGAGTGTGTCACACCAGTCTATAGTGAATCAAAGTATAAATATCTTGAACCAGCAAGTAGGGGTAGGGCGAGGCCTGGCGCCGCAGCTAGTACGCACGGCCGATGGTGTGGTGCTGGCCGTGGTGCCGCCCGCACCCCCCGCGCATCCGCCGGAGCCCTGTCTGCCCCTCACGCTTACACAAGCTGATCTGTCACAGATTATTCCTGTGCCCCTTGGCTGGAGGAGAATTGTCAGTGGAACCTCTGTCCTCTATATTAGGTGAGTCTTAAATGTTAAGAATCCCTGTTGATGTTTTGTCCTGCAGGTGATGCTCCTTGTGATGCTCACAAAACAAACCAAACTAATTACAAGTAAACTAACTAGGTACTAGTTTAAAAAATTTGTTTTCTTGGATGTAGATGATGATTGTTGTAATTAAACAGATGACCTTGTGTTACAATTTTTAGTAGATAAATTAAATAGCTAATTGTGTAATTGCTCTTGCATTATTTGCAAATTTACCATATACTTTTTATGTACTTTACGCATTTGGTTATGGTTACAGAGCTCCATACCATCCCTGATTACTAATGAATCTGAAATTATTAAACCTCTGTTGCACAGTCCATAAATCTTTTCGATTTAAGCTTGAATTTACTTTAAAAAAATTCATATCCCAAAGCATTAGTGAGTGTGAAAAGTTTACCTGCAAAGTTTACTTTCACACAATTTAAGCCTAGAAATTAATCCAAACATAAACATGTATGTTTTTTAAGGATATTGGGGATTTGCTGACAGTACAGGTCTAGCTATACTGAGGATGATCATAGTTTATTCACAACTCCTTTTATACAATTGCGAATAGTAACAGAGACAAGTTTGGTTTTGTGGCTGAAGTCTATAACTACTACTAAGTACTCAATGTTATAGATTTTGTCTCCCCTTACACATTCAAGTTTGCAAAGAAACAAACGAGCTGATTTTGTCTGGAAAACAAATGGTAGAAGATCAAATATGAGTTCTAAGTTCAGTTTTCCCTGACACTTCTATAGGAAACCATGTCTCGGTTACTTGGGATTTGATCGGATCAATGACAGTAAAGTTTTTAATGTAGTAACAGGGATTTAAACACAATTACGATGCCCCTGCCCAAAGCTAATGCAACAGAGTTAATCAAAACTATTGCTATAAGAATTTGCTTTGAAATGTGGCGTGTCTACTACCTGGATACAAATACTTGAATTTGTCCTTCATCTTGCGTATAAAAAGATCCTTTAATTAAAAAATAGAGAATGACCGAAAACTCTCAACAAAGAAGGGCTTATTATAGCGGAGAGAAAAAAGCATAATTATCTAACCAGACATAAGTATGTATCTCCATCCAGATGATTATGTCCTAAAATTTGACTTTTCGTGGTTGTACTTAGTGCTCCCAAATGCATAACGTACCCTGTCCGAGAAATACTAGAATATTATTGCGGAAATTTTCTAGAGATCTGGGTACTAGATGGTTTACACACCATTTTAGTAATTTAGTCCAATGGTTTACACATCGACACTGAACAGTTTGGCTGTATGATGTTTTGTTAAATTTCACAAAAGAATATAAGTTAAATTGGTCTAGTGGCTACCACTGTAGCCTACTTATATGAAGAAGTTGGGCTCAAATTGTAGCTGAAAGGCTTATTTAAAAAAGTCATAGGTAATGTGATGAATTATAGTAGGGAACCCGTTGCACATGTGTCCTGCTCGCATTTGACCTGTTCTTAATGCCTTTGACGTGATATCTTTGGCCATACGATTTAAAGTAGAAAATAATTATAAATACAATTCTAAAATGGTGCAAACATTTTTAGTATTGTTTATTTTGTGGCAGCAGCTGTTTTGTTATTAAAATAAAACCAAAGCTACTTTTGATCGGCGAAAACGGATAAAAATTCTGTTAAGACATTGTGAATAGCGTATTCCAATTTTCAAAAAGACTACAATCATCGGCACCAGGGGGGACATGTCAGTATAGCCACCCATAGTAGGCAAAATCATGCTCTGCATGAAACGAGTAACATACCTGTCTATATCGAAATTCCAACTAGGAGATTTGCGAGACTATGGGTTCTCTTTTGATGTTGTGCTAGTCCATACAAACAGTGAAGAGTGATCGCTCACTGTTTTATTTACCCAGGTCCAACATGAACCTGGTCACCAATTTATCGTACCTTTAAGTTATAGGTTTGTGATAAAACAAATAGATAAATATTCAGACAAAAAGTACCCTATGTTGCTCCTGACAACGCCCTCTTCATGTCTGCACAGTTTCATTAAAATCGGTTCAGCCCTTTCAGAGATTAGCGGGAACAAACAGACATAAATATAAAGACAAAAAGTACCCTATGTTGCTCCTGACAACAGCCTCTTCATGTCTGCAAAGTTTGATTTGAATCGGTCAAACAGACACTACAGTTTTATATATATATATAGATGTATTTTTAACACAGGAGGATGTCTTCAGTGGACGCATTTAATATTCCTAAAAAATTGACAAATCTGTATGATAATGACATAATGGAAAAAAATTATAATACTTTTTAATGAGTAATATAATCAAGTCAGTATTATTGATTAGGTATATCAAGTAGGAAGAAATATCTGAAGAACTTGGCTTTCAAATAATGGAACATCCTCCATATTTACCAGGCGTTGCCACTAGTTATTTCCATCTATTTCTAAGATTAAAGGAACACCTTAATGGCCAATCATTTAAAGATGATTGTGCAGTAGTAGGATTTTTTAGATGATTAGAACAAAGAAAATTTTATGAAGTGTATTGCAAGTTTGAAAAAAAGATATATTAGGTCTATGAAGTTGGCGTTTTGTATGAAATAAATGAAAGTATTTTTTATTTCTGTTATTCAAATTAATCGCCCGTCCAATCGATGCATCTTTGCCAACGCAATGACAGTTTATTGATGCCCTTCTTGTAAAAATCAACTGGACGGGAGGCAACAACTTTTCAAAAGCATTTGGTACTGTCTCTCGGGAATTGAATTTTTTTCCGTTAAAAAGTTGTCCAAATTTTGAAAAAAGTAATAGTCGGTAGGTGCTAGGTCTGATGAGTATGGCAGATAAGGGAGAACTTCCAACCCCAACTCTAGCAGCTTGGAGACTGTTTGTTGTGCAGTATGGGGTCGCGCGTTGTCGTGAAGTAGCAGCAGGGACGACCGATTTACCAAAGCTGGTCGCAGACGTGCGAGCTTCTCCATCATTGTCTTCAGTTCATCACAGTACACATCTGCAGTAATGCTGATGCCATTTTGTAAAAAGCTGTGATGAATCACACCAGCACTGAACCACCAAACAGTGACCATCACCTTTATAGGGGTTATTTTTCGTTTAACACGTTGCTTTGGTGCTGAACCAGGATCTGACCGATTTGTTGAGCGCTTTCGATTGTCGAACAGAATCCATTTTTCATCACAGATAACAATCCGGTTCTGAATTCCTTCATGTCTGTGCCTGTTGAGCAACGCGAGGCAGGTCTCGACGCGTACGTTGCGCTGGCGATAGTTAAGTTCGTGGGGATACCCATTTATACTCTTTACTCTTTTACTTTGCCAATTTGTCGCAAATGGTCTAATATTGTTTTGATGCTAACATCAAAAGCTGCTGCTAGTTTTTTTTTTTTTTTTTAATTTATTCAGGAAACAAAAACAGTCGTTTACATGGATTACATATACAGAAAATAAAGAAATATACAGTTCAGCTGCAGTTTGAGTATCATCAGCTTCCACAATAGCCTTCACTTCATCATTGTTGACCAAAGTGTCCGGACGACCACGAGGTTCATTATTCAAGTCATAATTTCTTAGAACGGAAGCGGCAAACCAATAACAGGTTGTGCGCTTGTTTAAGTTGTCTCCGTAAACGTTGTTGATGTTACGTGCCGTTTGTTCCGCATTAGTGCCACGACGGAACTCATATTCCACAATTACACTAATTTTTAAAGTGTCCATTATGACAAAAAAATGTTCAAGTGTAATGAAAACACAACGCTAATCAATAAACAAAAGTCTGAATTTGTAAAAAGAATATTATGTTCTAAAATAAAATTGATTTCAATTTGGAATTCACAGCCAATCAAATTTTTTTTTGTTTGAAATGGCCAGTACTGAAGAACGGCAAGTTCATAGATTAAGACCTAATATTAAATACATAATAATAATGTGTGATTTATTGATGTTGATAAATAAATTTCAAAAAAAATACTTAATAGAAATGTGCTCTGTCATACAGGTCACGCCAAACTAATAGTTTGCTCTAAAGTTGACGCGATAGCGTTTTGCGCAGATGCGAGGCCCGCTCTCGAGCGTTTGATATCCATTTTTCCTATTGCGATGTGACCGCTTCGACTTCAGAATGTAATAGAAGTTTGGCGAGAGCTGTAGTCGTTCACACTTCTTTTTGACTAATTTTCAGATAAATACAAAGCGTTTACAGGCTGTTGACGATTTCATTACGTGTGATGAACTCATGTTAATAATTACTAGCGTATAGATGCGTTATTATCATATTCTAAATCGACTAAATACAAAACAATATCACGGAAATATATAGAGCACTATTACATTCTATCAGAGACCACATTTCGGCCTCAATTCACTATTAGTGGTAGTTCGGTAATCTTGTGTCAATTAGACACAGGATTCTCAGACTAAATGCTACTACGGTGGCTACGCATCTATCCAATTATCTATAAGCTAGTAATCATTTATTTAAGCTGTTGAACATTAGCGTAAAAATTATTCGATCACTATTTATAATTGAATCGATGCAATCGTATGACTCGTGTAGGTACTGCCTGAGCTAGCTAGCTAGCGTACGTAGAGCGATCGCGCTGTATCGGTGCGGCGAGAGCCGTGCGTTAAATCAATCCCGGGCAATGCGCAAGTGGACAAACCAGTTGAGCAGCTGCGTGCGCGCCGCCTCTCGCCGACACCTACACTGGCCGAACGGTCGTCGTGGCCGCATCAGCCGAATTCTTTGATATTCGGTGTTTCTTCAAATAATACAATTTGTTTCACTTGCTAAATAACGTCGTGATAATTTATGTATGGAATTTACTAAATAGGGCTGATTTATATTTTAACCACAACACGTCGTGTCGTTTTCACTAGGAAAAAAATTGTCGGGTAAATCCGAATCGGACACGTGCATTTAGTTTCAGTATCTATCTACCTATATCTATATCAACTGGACTTAATCTGATCGGATAACCGACAACTGAAAGGCAAGATCGGTTTATCTTTATGACCAGCTTGAGAAACCGTCATTTGACTTCAGTTCAGATACAAAATCAACTGCGTAACTTCCATGGAGTATCTGTTAAGTGCTCGAACTGTCCGCAAAAGACTGAAAGAACGTTGTATGGTACTAAACAAGCCACAACGATTTGCTCTGTGCTGCATGCAAGATAGGGATGCTTTTGGTGGTGGGTCATGGATAGTCTGGGGAGGAATTTCGGAAAATGCGAAAATTGAACTTGTGGTCGTTAGTGGACCACGACTTCCATCGTTAGATGGTCAGAGGTACATACGCCAGTGCTTAGAACCTCATATGATGCCATTCGCTGTATGTGTCGGCTCAAATTTTATTTTAATGCACAATAATGGGCGACGGCATACGGCTCGAATCGTCCAGGAATATCGTTTCATTTCTTTTCATTGCTTGCACTATGGTGCATACTTGATTTATACGCTATAATCCTTTTTTTTTTTCAGTATTCTGAATACAAATTATAGGGAAATGACGGCCAATGAGACAGTTTTAAACTTACATAAAAATATTTTACTCAACCTAACATTTATTTTTAGCTAGGGGCTGTTAAAACTTAACCTAGCGGTGGGCCGATAGATGTGTCCGGAAGTGTATATAAAAAATACAGTGAAGAATCGACTGTCCATTGTATTTTTTCTGAAAACTTTCTATGGCTGCCATTTTTTTATGATTCTGTTTTACAAACATATGGTATAGATAGAGACAGATATGGAAATTTAGACCTTTGCCTATTTCTAACAACGATGTTTAAAGATGGGCCAGTCATTAATAAAATCGCTCGAGAAATGAACCCGTAAATTTAGTCATCTTGAGGCGCTCGCTATGTTTTCCGCTTTATTTTTGGAAACCGCCATGGATACAGTGCACGTCTCTTTTACACGAGGCGAGAACATAACCGCCAATGTAACATTTCGTTAAAAAATTTCCTTAATTAAAAACATTTAATTGATATAGGCAATATTTTAAATCCTTCAAGATTTTGAGGGATCAATTTTTTGGTTGGAAGGGCCTATCTTTAAACATCGATGATTCTTAAGGCTATATCATCTGTACCAGCATAACAAAACTTAAAATTGGAATCTATAAACAGGTATAAGTCGAAGGTCGTACGAGAGAGGCACACGATTTCTTAAATTAATTTTAATTAATCGACTAAAAGTTCTTCGACTGCGCAATGGACTAATAAAACTTTATGATTTGGAAATTATGTTGTTAATTATATTATCAATCGAGGTGTATAGAAGCGAATTATTACGTCATTGAACTTTTGTATTGAAAGTTATAAAAAATGGGCGTTCTTTTGTAATGGTAATATTTTTAAGCTCCGTAAACTTTTTTCTTGTTTGCTTAGCGCGATGTTGTGACAACGCTATTATAATTTGACGATGACGCACAAGGCTGTCTGCCTCCTGCTTCAATATTGACTTAACGTTTGTTAATGCCTGCGTTTGTGCGGTCGCGACCCGCGCCACTGCAACTGTTGTTCTTTGTTTAGGTCTTCGTTTAACTGATACTTTATGCGGTATTTTATCATGCGGTTCGATTAATTTGTCACATGATTTTTTTTATGTTTATGTATTTTGCATAGCTTTATTTTATAATGTGTTTGTTCACTTTCTCAAATGGCAGTGTATTGCATAAATCGCTTTTCCGCAACGTTTTTGGTTATACGTCAGTAAAAACCATTTACATGTATGGATCATAGAGATAGAAATGGATTCTTTGTGTACCTATTTGACTATATGGAAAAGACATAATGAACGGGAAGCGTATATCTATAACGCTTTTGCCAATTCGACAATCTATGCTTCGACTGCCTGTAGAGTTTTAATTCGGATGTACGGTTCGGTGCGTTTTTTACTGACATACCAAGAGGTTATTAGCCCGAAAAAATGATATGCATCTCTATTCCCGGCACTACACTTTAAGTGTCTCCAACTTTCTATCTAAAATTGGTGAGTTAATTTCTAAATGATGAATGAGAATTTATTTCTTTCAAGGACTTTTCTATATTAAAGGCCATCTAATCATTAAGGTATGAACAATTTGCCAGTATAACGATAAATTTATATTTATGTAAATTAACTGGACTGGGAAATTATTGTAATACATTCTAATACAAAACCCATCCAAGTTTGACGTTGAAATTGGCTGACGAATTATTTAATTCAATTAGTGACTTGATATATTTTACAGGGAGCTTCCCAGAAGCGTTACAGATAGTACAAAATGATTATAAATCACGACAACGGGATACAAAATTAATTATACGTTTTTTTTTTAAGATTAGGAAATACTTTCTACGGACGTAAGTTTAAATTACCGTCTCTTCTACACGCAATAAATTGGAGGTTTGTAATTTTGTAATTTTTTAAAAAGCTTCCTGAAAGTATTTCTAATAATACAAAACTACCATAATCGCATCAACGGGTTGTTAACTATTTTTTATATTTTTTGTATCCTCAGCAAATAGTTACAGAATAAATTTACTGCAGCGGCCCCTGGTGGTTCATAATCATAAAACTTATCTAATAACCTGTTCTCTTAAGTGACACTCATGTAGCACAAAAAATCGCTTCAAAGTTTGTTAAGCCGTTCCAAAGAAATGATACTGTAACGCCTCCTGGTTGCCCATAACAGCAGTAAAAAAAATAAATGAGATGCTTCCTATGTAATACAGAAAACCGCATAAAAATTGACTCAGGCATTTTAGTGAACCATATTTATTTTAGCGCCCCTTATGCCTATAATGGTAAAACCTATCTAAAACTGTTCTGAGATTATTCCTATTTGCAGCATCCCTTAGTTGTGTACAATCAGAAACATGGCCTATGTCACTTCTAAAATCATAAAGAACATTATAGGTATATTAATTGATGAACAATATTTTAATTATTCATATGTGGACAAATAGTAAATGTTTTTTTTTTGTTGTGGTCTTGTAGTTCAGTTTTATAAATTTTGAATTATTCTTTAAATAATGTATTGTCATAGCTGCTAGCAAAAATACTATTTTTTTTTCAGGATACGATTTCGAAATACATTCTCAGGAATATTGTTTTTTTTTTTAATAGCAAAAACTTCTGGAAAAAGCTTTACCAGTTTCGTTGTTTGAACTTGCTTCGAGTAAAGTTAAAAAGTAACACCTACGATTTGGTATCATTTGCTTCGTCAACAAACCTAACTAGAACGAAAAATTTTTGTTTTGTTGTCTTCATGACAATCCGAAAAGCATTAGCTATGGTCCCTTTGTTCTTGTCAGTTTCTTGATGCAAACCACCAGCTCTGTCAGTGTCATTTATAACCATATTATATGTTTCTGTTAAGACTGTCCATGTTTTATGTTTCTGTTCCAATTCTTTATAGTAAGCTGATGTTTATAAGTATTCGTCTTGTTCGAGACGACCGGGGCAGTTATCAAACTCGTTCTTCGCACAAGTTTTTCTACGTCCATCCACGTTACTGGCCACCACTGGTCGTTTCTGTTTATCGACGTTTAAAATTTTCGATATGTTTTTTGCCTCATTGAGATGTGGCAGACGACAGATATTTGAATCTACCTACCTACATACCTATGTGACTTCATGTACGTTCGCATAGTAAGAGAACATTAATGCGATGATTGGTACAATGATTGCCTTTATCGATTTTATTGACTTGAAGGAGTTTCATTGATTGATTGATTTTCTAATGTGCCAGACAATACTTAGTACCTGTAATAATAATAATAATACATGGGACTTCCCACACAGCGTCATCTAGTCCCAAAGTAAGCAAGTATTATGCTTGTGTTATGGGTTACTAGACAACTGATATACATACTTAAATACTCTTTATAATATATACATATATATAAATATTTTTGAGAAGACACCACACACATATAACAACCAAGACCCGGTACCAGTATCAATATTCATCACATTAATACTGACCCGCCCTGGGAGTCGAACCCGGGACCTCCAGCTTCGTAGGCAGGGTCTCTACCCACTAGGCTAAAGCGGTCGTCAAAATAATGGTACTACACGTAAAGTTCTTTGTATAATTATTTTATAGAGGATCTCCATTTATACTACACATAGTAGTTACCTATTTACATATATACAAAGATATGTAAATAATTTATTAGTCTTAAAAACTTTTGATTGTTGAGTTTTGAAACGTGCGCCGCTTGAACGGTAGTAGCTAGGCTGTGGCGCCGCGCACTCATTACACGGCTCTTATCTGTCATTGGCAGCACAATACCGGAACCAAACAATACCGTGGCACACGCACCTCGCGGTAATAGCTTTGCGCCCGATACCCGTCGTTTAGCTTTCCTCGTTCCTACTCTTGCGTACCTCGACACTGAGTGGTTTCATCGTTGTGCAACGATCATCTACGAAGTGGGTCGTCATTGCACAATCGTAATTACTTGTGCTTAAAACGCATATATTATTAAAAACACGATTTAAGTAAAAGTGAAACTGAAACTAAATCTGAAAAACACAATTTAAGCAGTCGTTCAAAACACAATTTAAGTAAATTTATAAAGTTAAATTAATTTCTAAACGCATGTGTAACTAATTCAGAATTTAAAATCAGTTTTACAGCAATCGTAATAATAGTAATAATAATTGATGCTTGATGCATATTGAACTTCAACAATAACGACGAACCACTGCGATAATCTCAATGCAAGTACCCAATTCCTTCTAAAAACAAATATTCAAGTTAATTTTTTTTTTTTAAATGACCAAATTAAAATGAAACTTGTGTAAATATAAAAAAAAGTGTTTGGTTTCACACGATTTAATAAAATTATTGAAAAACAAGTATGTTTTAAACCAAAATAAATGTTCCATTTTTTAATCAAATTTTTGTTTATTAAATATCATATATTATAATTTAAATCATGAATCAAAATTTATCATTCGTGTTAATAAAAAATTAATGTTTTTGATTGCTTCATATTTTATTATTTAAATAGGTCATAGATTTTTAGTAGATACATAAATTATATAAATTTAAAAAAAATTTACTATGAGCATTATTAAGTTTTATTGTAATTGGCCATTTACAAATAATAACCATCATTTCAGTCTTTCATAAGAAGACATTTTGTTCTAGTTTGTCTGAAAATAATGACACCGAATAAAGGCACTATTTGGCCAAATACTGAATAATGTATTCGGTGCATTTCTAATTATTATGTAATGAAAAATGTGTCCCTGGATAAATCATTGACTTAATTAATTAATTTGGTTGTCATATGTTATCATAGAACCAAAACTTAATAGACGTTTTGTAATAAAAAACCAGTCAAGTACGAGTCGGACTTGTGTACTGAAGGTTCCCGACCACCACACAATATATTTGTCATGTATTTATATATTTCGTTTTCAAACATATGCATCGCAACAAAACAACACTTAAGAAAAAAAGATTGTTTTGGTCACAGCTCATAAACTACATTATGATTTGGAGCGTTTTCAATATTTGTTGTCTACGTACAGTATATGGCACATAATATAGAGAAATTTCAAATTCCTTACTAGGTAGTTTAGTTTTTGAGATAGACTCCGAAAAATGGTCGAAAACTGACTACTATGGCTGCCCCCATTTATTTTTGAAACTAAAAAAGATTGAAAAATGATTTCGTACTGTACTCAATGAGTCCTAGTTACTGATACCCCACATACTACGACAAGAAAGATTTTTTTTTCGCTTGCGTTTTCATATATGAGACCTACCATCTTCCCTTGAAAAATAATTTACTTTCTGATTCAATATATCTACGACATATAGACAAACGGATAGACAGTCAGACATCAAAGAGATAGCATTTGGGCTCCATTTTGCCTTTTGGGCATGGAACCCTAATAAAAACTACGAATTTTTAATACCGCGTGTCTAAGCATCACTTAGCGTCCCACTCATCCTTTATGTGTGCATAACATTAGTGCTCCGTGAGTTAAGTTCTTGGTTTGATAACAACATTGATAACCACGACTCAGTCTTAGGTATGAGTTACTTGTTTGTTACGTGCATAAAAGAATTCACTCGTAGTTACCTGTGGCAGACCAATATTTGTCCGGAACTTCAAATTATGCCGTATATCTACCTACCTGTACGCTCGGCCCAACAGTCCTTTCGAAATTTTATACGAAATATAATAGTATGAAAATAACAAAACTCTCGCTTGCTCCGAAATGGTGTTTGCAAAACTAGAGGTTAAAAGGAACTTCTGTGCCAAGTTTTAATAAAATCCGTTATTAAATAACGAAACTCCCGCAAATGGAGCAACAATCAATTTACTCCAATCAATCAAAACTCCAAAATGGTACGTGCTAAACTAAAAGTAAAATGGATCCTCATGACCAATTTAAAAAAAAAAATCGTTGAAAAAGGACGAAACCCTCGATTGCTCCATTTGCTCCAATCAGCTCTAAAATGATACTACATATGAAACCTAGAGCTCTAATGGAATGTCTGTGTCTAGTTCAAAAAAATCTGTTGGAAAACAACGTCGTTTGATTAGAGTGCGGACGGACGCTCAACTACCATACCGATATTAGTATAATTTATAAACCAATATTGAAACTCAATTCAATCAATTAATTCTATAGTTACAAGCCATGCTATTAGATTTAGCAATGTCGCATTATCTGTCACATGTAGTCCGATTTACTTCGTCAGCTGACATAATGTCATAATTTAATAATAAAAAATATGGGATTTAAATAACTAAATATGAAATTATAGATAGTATTTAGTACAAAATAGAAATAAGAGTACCTATTATATACTAACACCTGCTCGCGACGTTGTTCGCGTGTTATAAATGTATTTTATGAATAGAATACAATGAATGTTTATTATATCTCATTTCGATTAGTGTTATTATGGTTTTGTACATTTGTCACAGGCTACTTAAGTCTTACAAGCTAGTTTTATTTTATAATGTTCTATGGGGATGTACCGTTCCCTCGCAGTTTCTTCCTCTCCCTGGGTTCTACATAATCAATCTCGCCGGACCTGCTCGTGGCTAGCATGCAGTTAATGTGACTATGACAGGTCTAAGTATAGTTCCCCGGGATCCTCCAGACTCCATATCTTCGAACCTACTCGAAAAATGATAAAAATTTACTGCAATTTCCACCCAAAAGTGTCAAGATTGTGACGTGAAACGAAAAACGATTATGGTCAGAGTATCAACTTACCTTGCTAATTATGAATAAACACGGTGCCACAAGTAGTTTTTAACACTGACTTATTATTTTCAATGAATGTCTCTGTTTACAAAAGGTTTAAATGGAAGAAAACGTCAACTATAATAGCCTGATTGATAACAAGGCTCGGACTACACGCAACGTTTTAACGCCAAATTTCGATAGCACGGTTTGTAACTATAGAAGGCAGTGATTAATCAGATAAGCTTTGACGCGTGCACTTTTGTACAGATCATTCAATTTTAGTGGTCCTTACTCATTTTTGTATTTTTTGAAGTGAAAACTTCTTTAGCATTTATTTAATGTGGGAGAAAATGAGATAGGAAGCATTATACAGAGTTTTATGTTCGTGGTTCTCTTTGTGCTCTGCTTCGTATCCCCCTCCACTCATGTGTACCAAGTCATAGTGGGAGTTTGCTTGGGCCTTAGCGTTGTACGTGTGTTAATACGTATTTATGCGCGCACGTATAGTATAAAGCTTGAGAAAAGGCATCATAAATCTATATAATATATACGAGTAAAATGTAAAATAATTATCTAACTTGGTATGACTATGATCATTACTAAAACCTACAATTATCCTCTTCCCGAAATTCTACATTCGTCTCATTATCTTGAAAGCAAAATTTTTGAAGGTTTCATTTCTACCACGTGTGAATTTTTAATTTTACTGTACAATTTACTCGACGAAATTACTCGAAGTTTCGTCGCATCCATTGTGAGTCTATACGCGATTATATAAATAACTGAAAAACAATTATCAAATTGTTTTATAGATTTTGAATTTAGAACACAGTGGATTTTATTTAAACTCCCAATAATAAGAACTATCTCCATCCAGTTTCATTTTCATTGAAAGTGGCCAGTAGTATGCAGCTAGAACGGCTAGGTATTTCATTTTTGAACCTCTACTATGTATATTAATTTTAGCAAATGGAATTTTCTGTATTTGGAAGATCTCCCGAGTGTTTTGCATTATACCTAGGACTTTGAAATCTGTCATGAAATAGCCTGTTTGTATATAGCTATGTGATGAATATTTGGACAAACGGTTTGTGCCTATTTACATTGGTTTATGTTCCTGACGTTCAAAATGACAAAAACAGCTGAGTGTAACGACATTAGCGACCATCGGAACGCGTCCGGCGGTGATGTATGTCTGGTCGGCCGTCGGGTGATTTACGGCGGTCGTCTCGCCGCTGCACACAGCAAGATAAAGCCCGGACTCAACTCTGGATTCCGTTTTCTCTCGAAAGTCACATAAACAGCGAGTGTCTGATTTCTCCGGCCTCCTTTGTGCCGCTTGCACAATATTCCGTGCGTGCGGCGCGGCGGGCGGGTGTCTTCAATAGGTACCGTACGCGTCGATTGTTTCGACCACGCCTATGGACCGCACCACAAATTAAGATATACGAACAGTAGATAAACTTCATTGTAAAACCAAAGCGAAGGACAAGCAAGAACAGATCAACATTCGTACTTTTCTTAGGACGAACATGTATATATATACATATGGCATTTTGTGGTTTTGTTCGTTTTATGTTTTTTGCTGTGCTTTGCTTAGTTTGGGATTAGATGACGCTTTGTGGGATGTCCGGGTATAATTATTATTATGTTGTACCATGATGCTGATCTACTGGTCAAATTACTTATTTTGTGACGACACCCCTCACGCGGTGCGGCGGTGTCGCTCTCGTCCGATTTACGATTCGTTCCGACTTTCTTTACAAGTTAACAAAGACCGTTGAGCGCGGTTTTTGTTGGCTCCTGCCGTGTTTGAAATCCCTTTACGGCATTCTTTTCCTAAATGCTCGCCTTTATCGTAAAGGCCAGTCGTAAATATCGTACTCGGTGACGGCCCGCAAAAAACTCTTTGTAATTAACAATGGTTATAACGACCTTGAACCCGCTTAACCAACGTTGCAATGTTCATTTTCCCTTTTTTAAAATTTTTGTAAAATTTCAATAATATAGCATGAGATAACTTCAATGTTTTATAAAACAAAATAAATGTTACAATGTTATGAATCTTAATTTCGGTAAATAGCGTTCGCAGGCTTTATTTTTAATGGTAATTAGTCAAATATCAGGAATAAAAATGATCGTCTAAATCTGCAGTTTTAATAAAAATGCTTAGAAGGTTGAATGCTGCCGCTGCTGATTTCCATACAAGATTTATTTGACGAGAAGTAAAAAACGATACCTTTATATAGTTATTTATTTTACCATCTTAGTAAATAAAGTGTAACATAAAATTGTCGTTAAATTTAAAAAAAAATTGAATAAAAAAATTTCGTTAATTTAGATTTTTTAAAGTTAATAAAAATTCGCACATAACTAAATCTATTACTATATTTAATATTAATAAAAACGTTTTTTGTTAGAAATACCTAACATATTTCTATTTTGACAACAATTTTACGATACACTTAATAAAATGATAAAACAAATATATAACATGTAGCTTTTTACTTCTGGTCCAATAAATTTGTACAAATACAGGAAAATCTGGGTGTATTGAGCCGGGTCCCACATTTGTATCAAGTAGGCGTACCACGATCAGCATGTTCGTTTCGTAGTCATTGTGGAGTCCACCTATGAGTAGGTAGATGTACGAAACTATATACGAAAACATGCCGATCGTGATGAAGAAAAAGAAGGCGTCCACGTTGTGGATGCCTTCTTTTGCTCTCTTGTATCACTTTGCGGTATCGTGTTTCAAACGCGTCCGGACCTACAAATGTATCGTGTATGGGTTATTGGCGTAATTTATCCTGTTTGATGATCGGAAAAAAACCAACTCAAAATTGGACGGGTTGTATCACGTATCGTTTCGAACGTTGTATCATGCTACGGTATCAAAATCCGTCCAAACTAGAATGTATCATTTTCCGTCTACATTAGCGTTTTTGATAGGCGTCGGTGTAATGAAACGGAGATATTTTTTTCTTTTCTCTGTTTTTGCCTTTCTGTTATTGATTATTATCACTGAGTAACATAGGTAAGTCATCACGCCAGTTAAGTTGAGAAAAGCAAGTGCTGGGTGGAAGAAAAAATAAACTGGAATAATCTAATGCGCAGTCATTGAGGTATACTCGATGAGCATAGCTGTCATGCCATTAAATATTGAATTGTAAATTTAATACAAAAAAAAACACAAGCTTTATTGGTACCTACCTACTTCAGAAAAATATTTATAAATTACATATAAACCGTACATATACGCGGTCTTATTAATAGATAAGCGATTTTTCCAAGTAACCTTTGGGTAGAACAGTGTAAAAAAAAACAACAAGTTGTAATACTTGTAATATTACGATATATTACAGTCTAACTATACACAAAAAAAATTCTATTATCAAGAAAATATAGTTTTCTATAAGTATATACAAATACCGCATATTCTTGGACCAATGCAATTTGCATTGTATAAGAATTCTTTTTTTTTCGGTGTTATATAATTAAGTAGATTATGTATTAAATATGTACTAATATAGGTAGTTCTTTACCTCGTGGAATTGTGTAACTCTCAATTTGTTGATTTCGAGGAATTATCAAAAACTATATTGAAATATACTACTTAAAATTCTCACAAAGTGACGTAAAAACACTCTCTATATCCAAGTGTTAAAAATGAAAAAGATATAGGTAACTAGTAAGAAATCACCCGTGAAGTATTCACCCATAAATTATTTGTGGTCGACTGTAAACACTTACAGAGACGACATGTATCCGAGCAAAGCAAAAGCTGGTTGGTATAAACTTCATAACTTGTAATAGTTTTTGCTCGCATTCAAAAATTACTATTTTCGTGTAACCCATTATTATGAAAAGAGATATGGACTCCGTTGAAGGGACCTGGTGGTCAGTAAAATTTTACAATGTCCCTAATTTAAGATTTACGACTTCGCTTTGTGATGAATGTCTTTTGTGAAACACAAATGCGAATCACACCGTGACGAATGCTGTGCTGAGAATCCAGATTTGTAAAAAAGATTGTTTAAAAAAAATTGTAAATGAGATTTAAAAATATATTCAGATATTTCCGATTGTTCACCGTATTCACATCAGTAAACTTGGCTAGAAGTTTTACGACGAAGCCACCGATATCTTCCGCTGCCTTATCAGGGCGTGATGTCTTTAAAGGTTTGGTTATGAAGAAATGATAACCGTAATCGCTGAGCATTTTGAAGTTAAAGACACAATTAAGTATATTAATTATTGTATGAAAAAGTCAAATGGCTTAAAAATATAATAAAAATAGTTGGTTTTCTTCTGACGTAAAGTCGATATGTTATTCGATACAGTAGTGGGTCATACCATGCAATTTCGAGGGCTTCGTCTAACTAAAGAGTAAGTCTAATTAAGTTTATAACTTAGAGAGAGGTATTAGTTATATAATCGTATAAGATCATCTGGCGATGACTACACAAAAATATTTCTTTGGACACGCCTCATCTCCCGAGAATGACTTAATGGTAAAACTGAGCTCTAAAAATGACTAAAAATGTTAATTTCACATTAACCCTTTGTACGCCAAACACTTCTTTTTGGGAAGACATTACGCAGCAGCGCGTCTTTATAAAACAGTGAACATAAAGGGTTCAATAATGTGAAAATTATCAATTCATTCGCAATACTGTTTTCCTTTCAAAAATAAATGTTTAGTGCCACACAAAATGATGTGCAGTCTAAAATAATACCCGTTTTATTAATTTTCAAATGATTTTTGACTGCTAAGTTTTACTACCTTAGTGCCTATTTTCTATTATGTTACGTCAAAGTAAAATATACGTAGGAACCTAATTACGTATAAGTTTAGGTAGCGTCCTCGACTCCTGTAAGGATCAAAGATGATTTGAAAATTGAAAAACAGGTATTATAATTTTTAATACTTAGTTTTCTTTGTGGCGTTTTTTTTTATTTTTTTATATATTTTAAATTTTCTTTTTACCGATTAACCACCCCAGTTGTAACAGCGTTCAAACAAAAACGACAACATTTTGAAATCGGTTCATTCCTTTGGGAGCTACGATTCCGAAGACACACGTATAGACAAGTCTTATCTGTCTTATAAGTCAAACTTATAACACTCCTCTTTTTCTTAAGCGATTAAAAATAACTAACAATTACTATCTGTCTGTAATGACTGCATAAATCTGTGAACACCTAAGACGTCATAATAATCAAAGATTATTTATCAAATTAATTAATTAATTCCAAATAATCTAAGTAATTTATTCCAAACTGATGCAATTTTTAACCAACCACAATAAATGGAGGAGGTTCTCAAATACGGTACTTGACTACTATTAAATATATTATATTTCTTAAAAAAATATAAAAATAGACTTAATAAGATAACAACATTTAGAAACAAAATTACATTCGGTTGAAGAATTTGGAAATTATAAGCTTTTAAAATTTTATCTCTGGCTCTTTCTTGCAAAACGATATTTAACATTATTTTAAATGGTTTGACGTCACACATAGGTACTTCGTGCGGTATTGCCCTCTTTATCTAACACGACATTTTAAACGTTCATAACTTTAATAATAATGATTTATTTTTAATAAATATTTCACTGTTATGATATATTTAGAAAACTCTTTCAAATAAAGTGATAAAAATATAATAGTCATCTAGCGTATTGTCTATATATATATTTATTTATGTGTTCGGGTATAACTTTTCCCAGTGTCGTCTAATTTGGATAATTCTTTTTTTATTGGATAGAGTACGATATACCTATAAGTTGGTTTCATTAAAGGTAAACAAAATCAAACTAAGGGTAGAAAATAACTTTTTATAGAGTAGTCCAATTAGACTAAGAGAAAGTAGAGGATATTTTTTATTGGATAGAGCATACTTTGAAATTAACGAATAACGAATTAAACCGACAAAAAAAGAAACCTATAAGCAAAAATAAATCTTTTTAGTCTTTATGACTAAGCTCTTAGATTAATGTTAGTAACTAATTTTGAGTCGACGTAATACAAAAATACAAATAATATTACTAACGTAGGGAAGCGACGACGACGCCGCGATCCAGACGTTTGCGTCATGCTTTGTTGCCGACTGGCAACAACTCAGTCACTCGTATGTCACTCGTCAACACTCATCGTTATTGCGTGCCGAAAGTGTAACTAAACCACAATTTAACAACAATTTATAAATGCCGTCGTGCGTGTTAAAAACGTGTAAAAATGAGTGAACTTCAAAGAAAAAGAATAGAGGCGTAACTTTTCATCGGTAAGTAAGCAAACCATCAACTAAAATCAATCACAACAATTGTTTGTGTTTTGCCGCCATTTCTATGTGAAAATCATAGATTATGAAGAGTAAACCGTACAGATTAGTTACGTAGGTATGAAATGTTGGAGAACTATATGATTTAGGTGTAACTGATTATTTTTTAGTTTCTTTATTACTCAACCTATGCCATTAGTCGGTCTAAGGTAATTTTGTTTAAGGATAAGTAAAGTTTATGTCACATTGCAACGATGATTTTCATTGCACTTCGTTCATTTCTCTACCGAAAAGGCAAAGTGAGATAAAGCGTCGGGTCTAGTTAGTGCAAGCGCATATTCTAGTACCTATATTCAGTACCAATTACAGTTTAATGTATAATTAAAAATAAATAACAAATAAATGTATATATATGAACAGCAACGTCTAGGCCCCAAACTAAGCATTAGCTTGTGTTTTGGGTACCAAGCGAAGACACCACATACATATAACAACCAAGACCCGGTACCAGTATCAATATTCATCATATAAATTCTGACCCGACCTGGGATTCGAACCCGAGACCTCCAGTTTCGTAGGCAGGGTCGCCACCCACTAGGCTAAGCGGTCGTGTTTTATTTATACGGGGAAATATGTAAACACTAATTAAAATAGACATTGTAATTAAAACCATCAATTTTGCCTCTTTCAATTTATTTTACTACATTCCCTTACATTACCCAATTCAATAGATAGAATATAAACAAAGTTTCGCATGTCACCTCTGTGACGATGACATCGTATATCTATGACTCATTAGTACGGCTCATTAGCCGCCTCGCGTGCGCTCCGCACTGTTTACTGCTGCACACGTATGCACAAATTTTGTCGTCGTTCCATAGTAATATTATTTCTATGATCACGATTTATTTTTCTTTTTAGTTTCTTTTCGTGACCTTAATTTTTTGTCAAACAGTTAAACAGTTTTTACCGCGACTAAAGTGATTTGCGTTGCAGTGATTTGCGTGCGCAGCAATAAATTGTCCCTTTATTCGATTAGTATATAAATTTTGTGTACACATACAATGTTGACGTCTGAATGAGAGCGATTAAACATATTTAATATACGGGTTGGCGTGAAAGCATCCGCCGCCGGCGGGGAACACTGACTGAGTTATCTTCACCACACCTTGGGTATTATTTCTTACCTAACCATGTTTTATAAGACGATGCTTCGTACAGGTCGACTCCCACATCCGCCTACAGTCATTATTCGCAAAGCGACGGACGGTGAAAAAAAAAATGTTATAAAGACAAAAGTAACAATATGCTAATCACCGGCCGACTACTGGTGATTTAGCGAGTCGTGTGTTGCTACCCTGGTAATTAATTCTGCTACACAACCGGCACGATGCATTATACAGATTGTTTTGCCCGCGTGTCTGGCTTGTGATTAAATTGAAATGTACGTTCATTAATCTACATTTTCATTAACTAAATACTTAGGACGTGCGATCAAACAAATGATAAAAGCGTTTTTATTAACTGTTCGGTTAGGTAAATATTTTTTTGTTATTTTCTCTGTACGCGTTTCTGCTGTGCTCTTCGCAGATCTTATCTTAAATGACAGGCAACATTGTGGTCTTGAGTGTGATGTTGGTTAGGTATTACGATTCGTTTGATAATTAATTCACTTTAATAATTTATTTTATTAAATTAAATTACCGTCTTAAGTAAATATGTGACGTAACTTTCACGATAAAAGAAGTATCATCCTGTTTTGTAAAGAAAGCCAATTAACTAATCAGTATTGTAATTTATCCTAATATGAATGAATTGAGCCATTTGATGCATATCTACTATTATTTTTATAGACGTGACATGAAAATGGAAAAATATAATGCAGCCGGTATGATAATTTAACCAAAAATATTGAAATTAATTTTTGAACAGTGAAAGTATAAATAAAATGGTCAGAAGTATTGAAACATTGTAGGCATAGAATTGACGTTGGTTGATAGGTTTAAGAGTTAAAAAGTAGTAAAAGTTACTAGCAGGTACGCCATCGTAATGTACATCATATAAGCGGTCGGTGACTTCTATTGCCGTAGATTATTGCGCCAGTCGCCGCCGCGCCGACGAAGTCGTCGTACTGAGTTCTTATAATTTCATAAATAGTCGTTATTTAAAAAACAAAAAGGCGATAGTCATAATAATCTCTCACCATACTGTCAGAAAATACTTTATTTTTTTGGAAGAAGATACATGTGATGTTAGGTGGGGGCGACGCGACGGTACCTCTGAACTGCACTATGTATTACCAAGGAAGTAGGGAGAGGAGGTAAAAAAGTGGCCTTGTACAATGGAATCGATTAAAAAAGCAACTGATTTTAAGTTGTTACACCATGATTATTTAGATTTGGTCTGTAAATTCAATAACAATAGCGAATTACTTACACTTAGAAAGAAGACTATAAAGTACTCTTGTAACAAACTTAATTATCTGATGAAAGTGCAAATGCTGACAGTATTGTTGATTTGTCTGTAGGTCCGTTTTATAATTGGGATATTAATTTACAAGAATAATGAAAATATGGTAGAGCTTAATAAAAACAGGACGCTAAGGTCCTCGACTTTTCGTTTATTATAACATTAAAAGCCCGTGAGGGGTGGCTTAAGAGTTCACAAAACGCGCATTTTGTATTACTAATCCAATTTTTTTGAAAAAAAAAAATCATTCTTAATCAATTACTTGTGCATTTCAATTTATACAAATTACTTCACAACCATCAGTGTGGTTTCACAAAAGAGCATTTAACGACAAGACGTGATATACATATTTTGTGATTTACCTAAGCGTATAATTTTTATTAGTAAACTAAGTCATTATGGCGTCACCGGAAATGTTTTGAATATAATAGTACCCTCTCTTTATAAGAGAATCCCAAGTAGTTTAAATATATGGTAAAAAAAATTCAGATGCGCCTGTGGTAGGTAATTGGTGTTCCTCAAGGTTTAATTGTAGGCTTGCTTTTTTTTAGTTTACATACATGGTACTTTAATACGTGCACAATTAGCATAGTTTGCTAAAAAGTATTTTTTTTTTTAGTTTACAGAAATGATGACAAGTTTGACAATGTGATATATTAATAAATTAAATTATGTTGATTTGAATCCTTTTAATGCGGATCACATTTTTAGGCATTACAAGTATAGTTTCAAAATTAAAGAAGTCCACAAATGACAGTATTGACCAGACTTAGTTCTGCCATATATGCGAGAAGGAAAATCAGGTAGTTTATATAAAAGTGGATACGGTTCGCCTGGTTTATTTCATTACTTCCACACTATAATGTCCTATGGAATTCTTCAGTGGGATAGTTAATGCTGCTGATGTCCGAACAATTTATTTTTCAAGAATGAGCCATTCGGTTATGGTTAGTATAATAAGTAATAATAATAATGTTTATTTCTTAAAACCTAAAAAGTATACATTAAATATGACATAGTTTTTTTTTATATAAAATGGTATATAGGCTAAGTTACTCTAGGGTTATTCGTTGATGCTAAAATGGGTCGAAACCTGTTCTATAGCGTCAAAAATACATTATACATACATTAGATTATACATTACAGAAGAATTATACAATGCCAAAATCGGTAATACAGTGTCAACCTGTTAAACTGGGATGTTAATGATATCAGTGACTTTAATTTTTATTAAAAACAGAATGTGGAGATGAGAACTTTGTGTTATATACTACCTAAGTATGTACTTCAAGAAATATGACTTATAAGTTTTTCAGTTTGGCTGTACGAGAGAGTTTGAAGCCAGCCCGTTACTATTTTCTTACAGTCATATTTGTTAAGAGTAAAAATTTGAAAAACACTTTTAACTTTTTAATGAACAAAGGGACCGAAAAAAAGATAAAATCTACGGCTAAAGGATGTATGGAATAAGGAAATAAGAATATAGGAATCAAAGGTATATGACGTAACAAGTATATATATAGGGCCTTCCGTTCTTCTTTAAAAGAAAAATTCAAACAAATCGGTGATCTTGCTGTTGTTTCAAAATTAAATTTTGAAATCATTACATGTACGAAACAATCTGCATCTTTATGTAAAAAAAAAAATAAGGATGAACGTATTGCAAATACAAGAAATATAAATAAATTAGCCTTACGTCCCATTTAAAGAAAGTTTGTTTGAATTTCACCCACTCTCCGTCAACCGATTTTACTAAAACTTGGCAGATAGGTGTATTTTCAATGAAAATAAAATGTTATGATATCATGATGGAAATGTCAGTCGGTCTAGTTGAACCCCTCAGCTTTGTATAGCAGCTATCTCATGTTTGGGCTCATAAGATTCGTTTTTACGATGATCTCCATCTGGGTTTACTGTCATCGAGGAAGCTGCGAGCCACAGCGCAAGCGGGGTGGGAGCAGTATGAATTTGTATGTATGTAATGAACGCTGTACAGATAGAGTAGGTACATTTTTCAGGGCATTTTTTCGACAGTTCATCTTGCGGCACTTAGTGAAGCTAGACGCCGTTTTAAGAGGTGGGTTGTTAAGTGGACTGCGTCATGGGAGTTAAAAGGAAGCAGTGTGCAGACGGCATTATAAGTGATTCTATTACCTAATTCGGTTCTAATTCAAATGCTTTTGCTTATTTCTTAATTACAGTGTAGGTACACATCGTTACTTTATAAATAATTGCTGCTACGGAATAAATAGTAGGTATCCTGTTAGACAATGAGCCCACGGTCCGCACGCGGTCTGTTGGCGGCAAAAAGTTCTCCGCGCATTGACCCTCAGCCCTGAATGCCTCCACGCGGAAATAATACGGATTACGTAAGCACAGCCGAACATTTTTTATTGGTCCATTAGACGAGGCTGGGCCCCGGCGCTGGGTGGAGAGCGTCTCACAACAAACAAGCGGCTCTTAACGCTAATGATATCTCGTTATTCAATCTGATGACGCTGGAAATAGACCGGTCGTGTACCGACTTAAACACACACACTGCACGTGTCCATTTTAATAGTCAACTTATCTTTCGTCGTCCAGGTCATACCTCGTTATTATTGTCAATAAATCGTTTATGTCTTCTGAAAGAATTTGTAGGTATATGGAAAGTTGACATAAATTACGTGATGTTTTACGATTAGAAGAATGCTTTGCGATTTCATATGCATTTCAGTAGAGTTTTAATTTGCTACATGCTTATTACGATCCGGAATATTAATAAGACTAAACAATTAGACAATTTAAAAGGCTTTTTCTTCCAGTACACGTTGTAATCTTATAAAGAATGTGTGTAAAATAAAATATAGTTCATTGGTAGCGTGTTAGGTCAAGTGGTGCACATTACGATTGCACCCTTGTTCCACCGGATACGTCGCTCGCTCACATGCGCTGCAGCCCCAGCGTGCGTCGCGAGGTAAAACGAAACCGACGCTTAACCGTTCCCACAGCCGAGTCGAGCGCGAGCCGGGGGCGCCGGCGAGCTCTCAAGGTTGCTCGTGCGAATGTTACAAAAAGTGTTTGCAATGTGAGCCATAAAAAAAAAAACATGACATCTCGTCGCAAACACGTCTCTCATTATTCTACTTAAATAGTGTGCGACGCCACCGCTTTGTGGGACCGGTGTCAGGTGCGAGTGCGTTGTTGTTCTATTGTACGAGATTGAAGACCTAGCAATGCTGGCATATAACGTTAATAATGTGTGTGTGTAGTAGTAGCGTATATGTATAGAAAACAAAGCAACATATTTACTTTATAGATCGGCTTTGATAGTTGTACGAATTCTGAATTTTAATGCGTTCAACGATCGAGGAAAATACAAATCGACATTAATGTTAAAGTAAGACTACAGTAAAATTAAAACGACAATGTTACGTATGAGAATACGTAATCGTTTTACGTATGAACATATGTTACTGCAAACTAATTCGGAACATCTTTGGAAAGACAGCAGTTTTTATGTTCGTCGAAGTTGATTGACCTCTTTGTTAACCATTATGCAGCGTATAACACGTCGTAAAATAAACTACGACACAGCTAAACTCCAAGGGATATGATAAGGAAGGAGTATACTCGTTAAAGGCACGCTGCTTAGCGATGATAAGGTAATGAAACGACTAGCGAACCAGCTATTTGCATGTATTTATGATAATGTTGACTAACATCATGTCGAGCAGTTAACTATTTTATAAGTCGTAACTGGTCGGAACTAATTCGTTTATTTATGTGAATACAAATAACTTAAGAGTATTTACTATTATAAAATAGTGATCTCTCTCAAAAATAACTTGTTTGGGTGAACGTCATATAGCCTATATTTAGTAGTTGTTATTCTGTTAAGTTACCGAAATACGTGTCAGATTTATAGCTACTCTGGTTCTGTTAATATTTACATACTAATAAGTATTTGTTTACAATTACTGACGGTCGCATAGTCACGAAGTATCAAAGCTCCACTTTTTAACTGACATCAAAAAGGAGTAGGTTCTATGTTTTTTTTTTTAATGTAAGTTCACCGATATCTTTAACAATTAATAATTAACGAATAGATTTGCAAAATTATTTTTTGTTGGTTACAATGAGATTACAGCCAGGATCTGATTATGGAATCCCAGAAAAAATTGGGGAATGCCCTTAAATCTATGGGCATGCATAGTGTGTTTGAGATCTTTTTTAGTTTTTTAGGTGTTTGCGTCAGAGAGTCATCATCTGATGCTGCTAAGCTGATGATGGAAGCTACACTACTTCTTAACGTTAGGAGTTAGGGTATAAGAAATACTGCGATTAGTCGACAATTTTCTCCAAACGGCGCTGTTTCATTTTATTTTGAGCTGCGCGTTTAGAATTTATAGTTACTTTTATACTATTAATACCAAATGCAAATAAGTTTGTTATTTGTAACTAAAAATTTAAAAATTACATTAAATTATATTTTACAAAAAACTGACTTTAAAAACCTAAGCTGAAAAGTTAAAAATAATATTTTTACTTTAAAGAAAAGAACATTAGTGGGCAGTATATACATAGAGCGCGCTATTTTCTGGAACTGATCATTTACATAAACAATATTTAAAAAGTAATTACTATATTTGAAAATGGAACTCTTTGGCTGTAGAATACAGTTTGTTTCATATAACCGTCATTTGTTTTTACATTGTGGCGAAAGAGATGCACTACTATTTTGGGGCCTCTCACTCTGCACGTTTTAGCTAATGCACTGCGTAGTCCAGTTGTATTAGAGGTTCGTGCTCAGAAGTACGAAACGTGTTCATGCGTAAGTACATTATGGACCAGGTATATCAAACGAAACATGCTCATGAGTACATTATGGAACTGCTTTGGGCGTTCGGAATCACCAGACTATACTCAAGAGTTCTTTTCGACCGACATGTCGGTTTCAAAGTTTCAAATTGGCTGGTGGTCCGACAACCGGTCATTTTGAAACTTTCTTTGTTATAACTGACTAAACCTAGAAAAATTAGAAAATTCTCATTTCCCGCAATCAGCTCCAAAATGATACCTACTTAAAAAATAAGAGGTCAAAAGGAACCTCTGTGCCAAGTGCCAAAAAAATTTGTTAGAAAATAATGACGTTTTAAGGCGAACGGATGGATGGACAAACTACCGTACCAAAATTATAAAGTACCAGCGGTACTTAATAATGGTGTGGCTACATTAAGCGTACGAGGTTGACTAGTAAAGAAATGAAACACAAGCACATCTTTAGATAAAAAAATAATATTATAATTATAACTTCTCAAAGTAATCTCCATGAGCATCAATACATAATTTCATACGTCTAAACCACAGGTTAAAGTATTCACGGTAGTCTTCTTTAGAGAGTTCGGTAAACGCGGCTACAAATGCGTTTCGGGCGTCTTCCGCACTTCTGAACCGATTGCCGCGAAAGCCTAATTTAATTTTTAGAAACAAGAAGAAGTCACAAGGCGCTAAGTCAGGACTATAAGACGGATGCGTCAATAATTGAATTTTTGTGGTCTTTAAGGCATTGAATGCCAACGACGAACTAATTCATCGCCTTGAAACTCTATGGCGCCATTGACGAAGTAGTTCGTTTAGTTTGACGTTGTTTGTACCAAGTTTGTATTAAAATTCATACTACCATCGTAAGAACGGCTAAGAAATAAGCATTGGCACTGTAAGTAAACATCCCATAAATAAAAAAGTGAGATTATTTGAAACATTTATTTTTATTGGCACTTTTGTAAGCGAAGAATTTGAATTACAATCACAATTAAAACTTTTCTTTTTGCTTTGGAAAATATACTAATGGCCTTTTCCTCTAGCTCAACAAAAGGATAAAAACATTATATAAGTTCTTATGACAAAAACATAAGTTTAGTATATTTTGATAATCACATAACTCTCGTACTAGGCAACAAGATGTCTAAAAAATCAAAGACAAATCGGCATGATAGATTTTAAAACAGTTTTGAAAGCACATCGCTAGCTTCTTAGCACATATGGGGCAAATAAAGTTTGATTCTCGTCGTAAATTTTTAGTTTTACGGATATGGCAACGTTTAGTTGGACATTTTTTTTTAAATATGAAGGTGGAATCTTTTCGCGGTAATGAAATTTCTGGACCTGTTGCGCTCTACGTCTATTCTCGTCCACTGGGTCTACGTGGCTTGATTCCATCTAACAGGATTAATTTCCGAAATGTACCGAAGGTTCCGCTCTAGAACCTAAATCTAAGTAGTGTGTAATGATCTGCTATCTAAATTTTAGTACTCTCATTTTCGAAGAGAGGTTTTGTTTTAGATAAAGTTTATGAGAATTCATTATGTATATCTCAAAAATATGCAGAGCAATTTTTTATACCAACGGAGGCCCTTGCGTAGGCATGAATAGTATGATACCATTTGATCAGCTCGATCGATTCCTGACATGCCATTATTATAGTCACGTACTATATTGGATTTCATTTTGACTATACCTCTCTGACTACGAACGGGCACCAACTCTAGTTTGTGCGCATTGGAAATTACTAAAACATCTCGTTTATCCTTCCATTTGTATACAGTGATATTTTCTGATTTCATTGTTGCGAATTCACCTTTTTTCAATTTCGCCTTGACCGCTTCATCAGGATTTCCTGTCTGGTTAACACGAAGGGTTCCACTTATGTATGTTTTGTGTTGTGATAGCTTTTGCTTTAGGTTCATCGAATTATAAAAATTGTCTGTGTATACCCTATAACCCTTGCCCAAATAATCTTGTAACAAGTCAAGCACTACATGGGTGGAATGTAAAGTGTTTTGAGGTAACGTTTCACTCTTCCCACCGTAGATTTTGAGTTTTAGAATGATCCCGTTAGATTCAGATAACTCATACAATTTGGCACCATATTTGTGTCGTTTGTTCTTTATGTATTGGCGGGAAATCAGTCTTCCTCGCCATAGACTCGCTAATGCTCAGGTTTTTTTCGGGTTCATAAGAAGTTTTCATTATTGAATTGAAATGATACATTACGAAAAAAAAATTTCTCAATCTGTCAATATTTTCCGAAACCAGTATTTAATCCCGGAAATGGAATAAACGGAGTAGTAATTGAAACCTGTATCTACTCATGCAACTACGGAATAGCGGATGGTTATTATTATTATCATACAGGAGGTCTTTTCGCCAGTAATGAGAAATTGTCGGTAAAGTATTTATCCCCATAAAAAGCAACATACCCATGATTTTTTTTTATTTCAGCACTGTTTGTGTTCTTCCAGTAACGAAATCTGGATTGCTTTTGTATAGGCCTAACAATTGTTTTGTCAGCATATGCGTTCGTTTCATCAACAATTATCTGAATAAATTCACTAGAGAAAAACAAATCTGCAAACTCAGGAGAGGATAAACTTTGATTCAATTCTATTCCTGGATTTCCCAGGAATCTATAAATGTGTGGCTGAGCAGAACCACTACTCCATTGGCAACTAGGATGTAATTCCCTATCAGAATTCTCACTAACACTGGATGACAAGGCGGTATCAAATGTGTTGCTATTACTTTCTGGCTGGTAGTCGTCTTCAGATAATTCTGGAGAAAAATCTTCATCATTTGTTTCTAAGATTTCACAAATCACTTGTTTATTTATATTTGCAACACGTTGTCGCGACCTGTTATTCATTTTGGCGCTAAAAGAGGAGAGCTCACACGTCTAACGCAAACGGCACTTACGCTCGTACTGATGCAGCGAAGAGCGAGGGATGTAGACAACGAAGTATTACGTCATCGTCGTCATGCAATAGTATGTTCATAACGGCGCCAGAAGACGAATTACTTCGTCAATGGCACCATAATGAATTATATGGCATGGGGTGCCAATGGCCAATTAGTTAGTTTTTCCAATTAATATGGAAGCATTGTGTAATAAGGAAAAAAAAATTGGCAGTCAATGTGTTAAAAAGTCGCAAGTAATTTTCGCCGTATGAGGTGAGGCATTATCATGATGTAGTACAAGTCCTCTCAATCCTGACCTTGGGCGCATTTGTTTGATTTTATGAAACAACGAAGGTAAGCACACTTCACTGTACCACTTGGCATTCACAGCCTTTTGATTTTCTAAAGAAACAGTCTCTATGTGGCCATTTGTAGAAAACAAAGTTGCCAACATTTTTTTGCCAACCTCGTCTGGAAACACTCAAACCGTCGATTGTTGTTTCGTTTGTGGGTCCTATTGATAGATCCACGTTTCGTCTCTCGTTATAATATCAAACACCTTCCGTCTCTTGACATTTTTAAATTTTACTAGCATCTTCTTGCACCAGGTGTCTCGGGATTTCTTCTGATTTTCTGTTAAAAAATGAGGTATCCAACGAGAACAAAGGTATCTATCTGACTCGAAGATGTTGACGAAGAATTTCATTGATGCTCGGTGATAAAATTTTAAGGGTTTGCTCAATCTGATGATAAGTTGTTCTGTCATCCTTCAACATTTTTCTCACTGCTTCAATTTTTTCGGCAGTTACTGCGGTGGCAGGACGTCCACTTCTCTCGTCATCGTTCAAAGCAAAAATTCCACGTTTAAAACCATCGAAAAACTGTTGCACGAGAAAGAGCACAATCGTATTGAAGTCTATTTCAATATTATTGTTAAAAAACTAAACAAGCTAGTGTCGGCTATGCATTACATTAGGTTCTCTATTATTCCATATCACAAATACCAAATGCATTCATTTATATGTCGCTACAAGTGATAAATCATAGAAGCTATAAAAGTCTGACATACGGACATGAAAAATTTATAAGGGTACACAGTATTTACAGATTTCTCCGAATATATCAATATAAATGAATATATTGATCTTTGTCAGTCATTCATTGAAAATTCTTTGCTTTAATGAAGGTCGATGAAAGCTCTCGAACTTTTGTATATAGACATAAGCAAGCGAATTCACAAACTAGATTAACAAGGTCGTCCCTTACGACCTGAGTGGGCTCGTAACTGACATTAGATGTGAATATTCTCATCACGTTGCATTCACATGTAGGTAACGCAGCGGGATATATTTTAATATATTTCCTGATAACGCGGAGTTCGCGTGCGGCGCCCGAGGGCAGTCACCTACCTGCAAGTCGGGAAGTGGTAAGGGTGAGATGCACTGCTAGCTATGGGATACGCGCAGGGACTTACGTGATCCTTTGCTAGTGAAGGGTTGATAACGATCGGGGGTGACTGGTTTAATTAACAATAGTTCCATTGTGCCCTGTGGCCCAGTACGTATAATACGCATTACGGTTTTTTTGTATTATAAATATGATTTTCTTTCGATCACAGACTTCTTATTGGATAAGGTCAAATTATTATAATTGTTATTAGAAACAATTTGACAGTCATGTTTTTTTTGGTCTTGTTGCGAAAAGTATGCTTATGCTTCTTTTATTTTTTATTCATCTACTATACTTAATAATAATAACACTTTGACAATTATACACGTGGCACTGGCCTCAAACTAGGATTAGTTCTAATATAAACACCAGTTCAACGACATTCATTCACTAAACGTGCGAGGGCGTACTCTGACACCCGGACCCGGATGGGCACATCTTCGAAAAATACATCTCCGATATTTACCGATAAAACAATTGAAGCCATTATTATTGACTTGAATATTGTTATTTATCTCTTCATGTACGTACAAGGAACATTGTGAGGGTGCAACGTTGAAGCCGGCTACGTAGGCACCACCCCTACTCGTAGCTCGTGACAAGCGATTTGTTCCGACACCTTTGCTTCCGAGTTTATTGAATCCGACCCCTGGATCGAGTTACGGATTTAGACGTTTCGAGTGCTCTAGGCAACTGTCCCCGTTTGCTTATTGTATTACTGACAAATGACTCTCTGTTGACTTGTAATTGAGTCACATTAGTGTCGGGAGATTTTAACGTCATGCCCCCCGTTGTCCGCTGCCCGTGGGGATAACTGATGTTTGTACGATTATTGTTAATGTACAGTGATGGATGAACTGAGACGTCTTTATTGTGACACAAACTGTGTTTGCGTGTAAGGTAGTAAGCTTATTAATTACGGAATCTCCAATGATGGCCTTTGACAGCTACATTGATAATATTCCATTATATAAATTGAATGGTAGCTATACAAAACAATGTCTTGGTGTACGTCAAAATAAAGGTTCGTATAAGTCGGAATAGAATGTCATCGCTGTCAGTCACGCGACAAAAATAACTAGAGAGCTTACGTTGAATGTGCATTGTTATGGTGACCTATTCCACCTGTCGTTAGAAATGGAAGATTAACAGCGAGCCAACGATATCAAGGGCTGGCACATATGGCAGTGGTCGGCATGCGGCTACCGCCTTTGATGCGAGTCAGTCTAAACGTGTTCTCTATCGAACGTCCGACCCCGACCCATATCAACCTCGCGGATCCCCTCGCATGAATAAATAAAAACTCAATTTGTACTCCGCGCGTCGAAGCAGCGCGTCACAGCGCCATGCAGCGCCTGCCTTATCGCGGCCCGATACAGACAGTTGAGGGCCGCCAACATTTTTCGCTGTAATTTCCCTTGTATTTTCTTTGTGTACTTGCTTATATTTATATATTTTTGGAATATTTGCATTAAAAATGTTGAAGTAATACCTATATTACCTATATAGGTATTACTTCAACATTTTTAATGCAAATATTTTCAAATCAAATCAAAAATCAAATCGGAATACTGCCATGTGAACTTATTGCGTGGAACATTGACTTAACATACAATTTCTTTGTAGCTTCTATAATTCCAGAGTTAAACCGCAGGGATAAATACGAGGGCCAATCAAATCGTTTCCGGTAAATACTGTAAAAACTCTTAAATTACAATAAGTAGTATTTTATTTTTTAACATAAACTCCTTTTATAATCTATATTTATTATTTCACTTTTTAAATTTTTTATTACCTTAAAAATGGTGTTCGTGCTCTTGAAAAATTACTGCATCAATGATTTCGCTATTGTTTTCATATTGAGTCCCTTGGATGTGTTCCTTTGTGAAAAACCGAAATATCTTCTGGTGCGAAATCTGGAGATTAGTGGTATTAAATGAAACCCTACATTCTGATAGCAGCAAGCGCTACTTTAATAAACAAACTAAGAAATTTTTTTTCGCAATTTTTTCACCCCATTATTGAAAAGTTAAATGGAAGATAGCCTTTTAGGACTGTAGAAACGTATATCTATATTCATTTAAATAAAAAAGTGATTTTGAAACCTCAAAAACTTTTCGAGACCTGTCTATGGTACCCCACACGATAATGTGCGCTGGAATTTTTTTCGTCCTTGTAAATACGTTTTGATTAAATAGTAGATATTGCTTGCCCTCAACATACCTTTGTTCGATACACAACGTTCTCTTAGGTCAGGCTCCTTCGATGCTGCATATGTTTTTGTTGCTGACCCATTGCCATGTCAGCTCACGGATATATGCATTATTGACCGTCAATACGTAAATACAATCATTTTTCTACGATGTAGCTGATGGATAACTGTCTTCTTGTTCTGATAGAAAAATACCACTTAAACAAAATATTCATTTAATTCTATGAATTTAAAATGAAAATTGTGAAATGAAAGCCTGGGGCAAGTCATTATTCGATTGACAAAAGATTCACGACTCAGAATAATTCAAGTTGCGATGCGTCTCGGTACTATAAATAACAAATTCTAGAAATGTTTTCTCAGCCACTGTACCGTAATAGTATTTATATTGTGTCGTTGTTTGTATTTTGCGGGACGCCAGATGAATAATCAATGAACTCGCAGGGCTCGTCGGCTCGACACCCGCATTCAGGCTCTTTTAACAGATGGGGAAATGCACTCGGCGTGTAAAGAAAGTCGAGGGTTCTGATTTCAAATCTCGATTTTCTATAAAATAAACTCATTCGTTGTAGCTATTGTATTTGTAAAGCAGCATCGTTTTATAGCACGATAAGTGTAAGACAAAAAAATACTGCATTTTTATCCACACTTTAGTTTGGAAACGTTATGAAAGTTAGGAATGTTCTTTTGGCGTGACACCAAAGATAAACGCTTATCGATGTGTTGAAACAAAGTATTTGATTTAGGATCTTCTAATATTTATTTAACACACTTCAACTCACTTTTGTGATAGCTATATCACTACATATTATAAAATAAAGGCCCCCGCCGCGGCTGTCTGTCTGAACGCGATAAACTCAAAAACTACCTAACAGAATTGGCATATTATTAACACCAATGGACGGAGTGATTCAAGAGAAAGGTTTATGTGTATAATTTATTAATGTTTTTTTAGAAATAAATTGAAATATGACGGTTATTGTTGACGAAGTTGGAAAAAAATTAAGGCGGCTGGGAGCTTTCATCGAAAACGCTGCCTAGTCCGTTTGAGATATCATAAAATAATGTATGAAGGAATTGTGTCTCTTTTATAGGACTACAAAAAACTCCGTGATGGCGTATGTCTATCTTTTATGGATAGCTTCTCTATACCTATTTTTATGTTAAAAAAATTATGTCATATGATGAGGTAATTGGAAAGCAATTTATACGAATACAGTATTAATCCTTATCAAATTAAATACGTTATTTACCTTCAGCGTTTCATGCACATTATCATTGTCCTTTAAACTATAAAATTTAAATTAATACCTTAGGAGCTATCGCAAAATAAAAATATCGCGCGACAGCAGTCAGCCGCTCCGTGCCGCGCCGCCCGACCGGCCATACCGGACGACGGGACACGCATGGTTAGGATGAAGTTGTCAGTGTTGTATACAAAGAAATATAGTAGTTTGTTTTTATGTATTTATTCTTTACTTTTTCAAATATTTATGGAATTGAAAATAAAATACTTTAAAAATACTCCAAATAGAATGCACTTACGTTACATTTAAATCTAACTAAATCTAATCCACGACGCAACAAGCTGATAGAACACTACCACACAAAAAAAAACACTATGTCTTATATGCTCTGATACCCGTGCGAAGCCGGGGCGGGTCGCTAGTGTTATATAAACCAAGCTCACTTTTCGCCAGTGCGCGGCGCCTTCGTCTGAATGAGTTGTATGTGTAATAATTCGGATTTAGTCCAGACTGTATGTTCGACAAAATTTTTGATTGTCATCTAATTTTCAAACGATCCATAAAATAGTGTAATCAAAATTTATTGCGTTGGAAAAGGAACAGTGGGAACGGGCAAGGATCACTAGGAGAAGGAATCTCTCGTCTTCCTTTTCTGTTCACATTTTCCATGCCCCTCGACTGCCCTTTCATTAACAATCCTCTTTCGCCTCTTTTAACCTTCCCAGACCCACTTCCTTACTGTTCTACTTCTTGTCATATCGTGATGCAATTTATTAACCTATCTTTACTATCAGCCCAATAGTTTCGAAAATTAGCTCATCAACAAAACTATCTATTTGTGTCATAGTGTAAGATAAATAGATAATTTTTGAATTTAAGGGATTTTGCATATTTACATAATTTAAATACCTGCTGCACTATAAACACTTTGGCCACATGAGCTTTGGCGCAGTACTTACTGTTACTGGAACTAGTTTAATCTGCGTTTCTCCATAATAATCTCTTCCGCAATACAAGTGTAATGGCGTAATATCAAATAGCTATGTCTATTTCAACGGTGTTACATAACAGCTCGATTGTTAGAGTTGCCGCGTTATATAGGAAACGTAACACAAGTGGACGTTTTAGGGTTCCGTAGCCAAATTGCAAAAAAGGAACCCTTATAGTTTCGCCATGTCCGTCCGTCCGTCTGTCTGTCTGTAGTTTTTCTCGGAAAATATTGGTTATGTATTGATGAAATTTGGAAGGTAGGTGTAGACTATGAACCTCTACACAACGACGTAGTGAAATTAAGAATTATTATTAGTTAAATTAGTTGAGATATGAACTTCTAAATTCCTATTTTTTGTTAGAGTCATGTCCCCCCCCCCTTTCCACTCCCCAGCTAAACCGTGGAAAAAATTATAACAGGAGTAAAAGGAAAACTATCACGGCTAACTAGACTGTACTATTTAACGAGTAATAGATTAACTTATAAAATGTACTTTTATAAGTAATTTTTTTTTAAAATTCCATAGAAGATGACAGCGTTTAGCCAATAAGCGAAAACTAGATGCATTTTATCTTTGTGATGTTATTGTAAAAGGCAATTTAAAAAAAAAAAATTATGCTGAAAATTACTAGGTACTATTAATTTACCCTTTCCTTTGCAGAGCTTATTCTCTTCACAATCCATACTAAAAGTCAAAGGTTAACTGTAGTTAAAATTGTCTCTAGCTATCAGTGCACTCATTTTATTACTTTTCGAATTAGCCAGAGAGGATCGAGCGCCTCCTAAATAACTAACGAAATAAAAATGAAATAATTTATAAAATATTTCTTAAATTACATAATAATATCGATTAATGTCGCGCTCGTTTTTTTATATTGTATGGTGGTACGGAACCCTTCGTATGTGAGCCCGATTCAAACTTGGCCGGTTTTTTTACTGGCGCGCTATACAACTACCCCATACGTTAGATGGCATAGGGAACCTCCTTGACGGTACATCCAGTCTCATTGTTTACGGTAACAAGCCGTTTCGACGCCGAGGGTGGATTTGTATCGGTGTCGTAGTAGTGTTTACGCAGATGAACATACTGGCGGATCGCGCCCACGAACTGTATCAACGGCGACAGTGCACTATTCTGTTATACATGATAGGCCTATCAATCTCTGTACTTATTCACTTTCATGAGGGGACACCCATAGCACACATTCTCAAGTGTCTTTACATGACATGGTCAACAGTGCCGCTCGCGCTGTATTTGTGACTCAGCCGGGAAACCCTTCCGTGACTCAACTTGTTATTGAAACGCCTTTTGATACTTTTCTTGCATTATTTTGGATGTCTAACCATTTAAGGAAAGTCTTAGCAAAGTTACAGACAAATGATTTCTTTTTTACCAACCACCGATGTAAGACAAATTATTATACTATACATTAATCGTCTTGTTTAATTTACATACACAGACAAGTCAACATTATAGACCACGCTTTGACAGGGAGTAGCATTCGCCAAGGCTATGTAGTGACACTACATAACTACGTCTCTTGTGAGCGGTCAGTTGGAAGCACGTCGGAAGCCATTAAATTGTCAATTTTGAACGAGCCAATGAAAACTAGCCGACCTCTCCCCGCACCCCGCCACCTTTTGGCGATTTCGTTTTCATACTGACGTTTATTATAGCGTAGTCTATAGGCTGACTGGTCTGTTTACATAGAAACATTTTTGAAGGTTAAAAACAAGTGAGACGAGGTTTAAAGTCTCAATTTAATTCTTCACGTGTAAATTTTAAACCAAAGCAGGAACTGAATCATTCACACTGATGGCAGCAACCATGCGTTTGTCGGATTACCGGGGTCCACTTTATATGTGCGGCTTTAAAGTTAATCACAAAATCTTTCGAAATTGTAGCGACTGTAGAAATCATGGAAACCATGCATAGGTACAAAGTCGCCGGCAGTCGCTAGTTTTTAATAAATTCGTACTCTCCGCTTTTAGGAAAACAACCTATATATCAATTATTGTAAACTCGGAAAAAACCCTACAAATAAAAGGTCAAAAAAAAAATAGTTACACGAACTCGCTACGTAATACGCACAAAGTGAGAATGACGTACGAGAGTACGCACAGTTATGAATCATGAAAAACATGAGAAATCGTTGGTTGTCGCTTAACACGCACACTTGAAGAACATTCAGAGATAAAAATTTGTAATTAAGAGATTAAAAATTTTCACGTATACTCCCTCCACCTCGGGCTGTGATTTTTTGTTTTCCCAACCTTTTCGCACTTTTTATGTTGGATGTTGGACAGTAAAATTTTCAAACAACTTCCGTTTCGAAATTTTTTACCCAAAAGTAATGTCCTATTCATCAACACATAGGCTGTTTTTTATACTTTTCAGTAATGTTTTATTTAAGTCCGTAGCATTAATAGTTTTAGGGATAAAACAATTATTCATGTAACAATCAAGAAATTTTCCTAGAAAATAACTCAAGTTTAATGTCATAGCACCGATGGCTTTTAGCACAGCGAGTGAAATTTTTCCTTTAGGACTGTTTATTGGGCAAACCTTGTTTGTACGGTCGACATAAGTCCCACGTTTGAACATGCGATACCTAAAGAGATGTACGCTTTTTGGCGGAACACGTTTTGGTAACGCTCAAACTGTCATTCCGTACCTCCCAACAATTTTTCGTCCGTGTAAGTAATGTAATATGACTCCATCTCAAAAACGCAGTCTCCGGTTGAAACTGAGCGGGAAGTGACAGCAATGGCCGCTGTGACATTGTAGAGTGTCGCTCACTTTTAGTATAATTTATACATATGCAATAATTAAAACTGACAAACCAATTAGAATATTTTTAATATAAATATCTATCATGAAACTCCTGTACCTACTCACTGAGAAATCTTTGTTTTGCTATACAAAAAAGAGCCACTTTCAGCATTTTTGTCTGTCGAGCAAATTAACCTGTATTATTTTTTTACAAAAACTTATTGTCTAAAATACGTAGTTATTTACATTATCATCATAATCGTAAAATTTAAATTTCCTTAAAAATTAAAAAAATCTAAAGCCTTATGTTTGCAAGTAATGACTCGCATTAGATAATATAAATGATAATAGTATATGGGATAACAGTGGAGCCTTTATTTTATTTAGGCGAATGATCGCTGGCGCGTTGCCAGACCGCGCGGGATTTTGGCTTGCGACGCGCTTGTAAATGCTTTACATTGAACAAACACACGGAAGATTATTTATTGTGCTACGTGCACATTTTAACGACCGTTCTCTTTTTATGTCGTTTGTTTTTTAGTTTACACGAGGAAAGCTGCTCTTTATTTGTCCTTTAATAAATGGAACTTAAGTTTTTTACTGCATTTACGTATTTTTGTGCATTATGAACTTTTCCCTATAATAATCATGGAATTACAAATAGTTTTAAATTCATCTAGATAATTCATTCATTCATCTAATTATTTGAAATTAGAATTCTTCAGATTGCCGTTTGGTACTGAATCGTTCAAAATTAGTCTTTCGCTTTGAGTCTTCCAACGTGGCCTTATGACGTCAGAGCGATTAGTTTTTAAATGTAACATAAAACCTAAGAACAGGCCTACACAACTGTATGTTCAGATGTAGTCACTCTCAATGATCTGCTCACGGAACTGAGAACGAAATTTCTTGGCTTTTATTTTTTGTGGAACTGTAGTCATTGAATTAAAAAATCAATAGCGACAAAAAAGGTTAAGTTTCTTAGTACTTCATTTAAAAAACACATGAATTAGAAGGTTTTACATTGTCACTCAAAAATAACTGAGTTCTGATGGCAAAGCCTAAGGGTACCTACTCGACTATACTATTTTCGTATTTTGAATTCGTGACCAAAAAAAATCATGAAAAGTAAAACAAATGATCCTTCGGCTTCAAGATTAGTTGTTTCGAATTAATTACATTTTTCAAGGCTTGTACAGTACTGTGTTCGGGTGATCATAGTCCAAACTTATAGAGCGCGTAGAACGTAACAAAATTTTTACGTGAAGCAGATAGCGCAAACTAACGATTGCCGAGAAAAACCTGTTTAAAGTTTCATTTTAGTTTGGACTCGCACAAAGCTCGCACTAACATAATTTCATATCATTGTCGCGGTAGGGGGAAGTATGGTGGATCATGCAATAGGGCATGCGCATATGGCAAAAAAAAATTGAATTTATGATTTTTTTTTCTGTGTCCTATTCGATTATATCATTAGTACTATAACAAAAATTTTATGTTAAACAACGACTACTACTACAACATTAGTATGTAGTTTTCCTTAATATAAATTACAGTTGGCCAAACGAAATTAGTCATAGTCATTATACTTAATCCGTCATCTCACAAAAACGTTTACCTCATGACTTTATCCTGCTTAAAAAAAATCTGCGTTCGTGGAAGCTAACAATGAGACATCGATTTTATTTAGTCCATTTGTTTTTTTTTTAATTGGCGGACAGCGTACGCAATAAGCTCGCGACTATGACGACCGCTTAGCCTAGTGGGTAGCGACCCTGCCTACGAAGCTGGAGGTTCCGGGTTCGAATCCTAGGTCGGGTCAGTATTTATATGATGAATATTGATACTGGTACCGGGTCTTGGTTGTTATATGTATGTGGTGTCTTTGTAAAAAAAAAATATTTATATATGTATACATATATTTTAAAGAATATTGAAGTATGTATATCAGCTGTCTAGTAACCCATAACACAAGCATAATACTTGCTGACATTGGGGCTAGATGACGCTGTGTGGGAAGTCCCATGTATTATTATTATTATATCAAAGCTACGGTTCGCGCCCGCCGCGCCGCCATCTAAGCTCTACCAGTTTGATCTTTGTCTATTGTTATTGAATTTCATCTAGACGACTACGTTCCGACGTTTCCGAACGAACTCTAGCGGTCTTCTGTAAACACGCACCACGAGCCGCAACCGCGCTCGCATCTGCACCCGCCATTTTACCGTAAAAAGCTCTAAAAGTAAATTATACACAATTTGATTTTACATATCTCCCATTGTTTTGATATTGGATTACAACAGTAAAATGTAATAAAAGCTACATTAATACAAATCTAGCGCTTGTTGATACTGTATAATATATTGCATGTAATTAAATTGATCGATCGGTGAAAGAGCTGAGAGTCGAAACGTGTAATCAACATCTCGTCAATGCAGACAGCGCCGGATGAAGGGATGACGTCCGGGTGAGAAGGGTCCCAGCTATCATGCGGTTAGCCCTTGACTTGTTGAAATTCAGTCATTAAATCTGAAGAATAGACCTATATTTTTTTTAATATTGTATTTTGGGCAAGTTTTGTTTTATTATATTTTGTTGTACGCTGAGAGAAATCCTTCATACAGACGAACGTATATTTCAGAAATATACAGTCAACGTATACTTTAGACTTAAATACGTACAATATAACATTAATACGGATACATGAAAAGTACACCGACAGACTTGTCTTGCAGCTGCATGGGGTAATATACTGTGCTACGCTAAATCAAGTAATACCACGGTTTAAGTACAATATCCTTTTTACATGCTGAAATTTTTTTCAGTGTATGATATAAGACTAATGTATAATTTAAAAAAAAATTAAATTATATCAGCGATAAATAAATAATCTTTTTGGCGCCACAATGTACCTATCTATACTAATATTATAAAGCTGAAGAGTTTGTTTGTTTGTTTAAACGCACAAATCTCAGGAACTACTGGTTCAAATTGAAAAATTATTTTTGTGTTGGATAGTCCATTTATCGAGGAAGGCTATAGGCTATACTACATCACGCTACGACCAATAGGAGTGGAGCATCAATGAAAAATGTTGCAAAAACTGGAAAAATTATTCCTTTTTAGAGCTTCCGTCGCGCGCGGTGCGTAAACGGTTGATGTTAAGCAAAAATCATGTATTACGAAATTGTTCCCCTTTAAAAGTTCTAACCAAAAGTCCGCGACAGCATATGCGTATCTATAAGGTTAACTTACTATAACCTTTTTATAACAATCAAATTTGTTCTGTTTGTGGAAGGGGAATAAAGATTAAAAGTTTGAATGGGTGTAACCAAAATTGGTTCCAGCAAAAAGTACGTATAAACCATTCGAACGTTAATAGTACCTATAACAGGAATTTGTAGTCTACGCAAGGGAAGCTGCGGGCGGTCACTAGTCTATAATAAGTAGGTAAGTTTATACGTATATTTACTTTTTCAATTTGTGAGATGAACATCCCTTATTATATTATTGTATAATTATGCACATAATTAATGTAAAGGTTAGCCAAACTATTCATATACTATATGAACATATAACATTAGATTCGTTTTTGATTCATTCCGTATGATGCGCGGAATGAGTTATTATTTTTGGAAAATTAGACATCAAATTTTCACTTTCTTTTCTTTAGATATTATACTGTGTATATACACAGTACTTTAACAAAATTAAACAAAAATTATTACCATTTTATGAGTTAAAATATGTTTCAAATTTCTAAGGAAAGAACAGAAAATATGTGTGTCGAAAAGGAAATGTTTAACTTTTTTCGAATTTTCTAATTTTTAGGGTTCCGTAGCCAAATGGCAATAAAGGAAGCCTTATAGTTTCGCCATGTCCGTCCGTTCGTCTGTCTGTCTGTCTGTCTGTAGTTTTTCTCGGAAACTATTGGCAATATATAAATGAAATTTGGAAGATAGGTGTAATCGATGAACCGCTAAACAACGACGTAGTGAAATTAAGAAATTTTTTTTGCAATAGGTCGCCATACATGTAACTGAAGTATGAAAAAAAAATCATCGTATAATTAACGAGAGAGTTACCAAACGATAGGTCTTAAAAAATGATATCAAGGTTTAAACATTTTTTTCTATTTAAGTCAACAGCTGTTGAGATATGCATTCCTGAAGTCATAATTTTTGTTAGAGTCGTGTGTCCCCCCCCCCCTCTACCAGCTAAACCATTGTTTTTGGATATGTGGAAAAAATTTATGACAGGAGTATATATAACGTAGTTAAAAGGAAAACTATCAGAGCTAACTAGGCTGTATTATTTAACGAGTAATAGACTAACTTATAAAATGTACGTTTATAAGTAAAAATTTTGTAAAAATTCAATAGAAAATGACAGATAGCGTTTAGCCAATAAGCGAAAACTAGATGCATTTTATCTTTGTTATGTTATTGTAAAAGATAATTTAAAAAAAAAAATTATGATGAAAACTGCATTGTATTACCACGTACTATAAATTTACGCTTTCCTTTGCAGAGCTTATTCTCTTCACAATATATATAAAAAGTGAAAGGTTCACTGTAATAAAATAAGTAATAATAATTGTCTCTAGCTATCAGTGAACTCATGTTATTACTTTTCGGATTACCCAGATCGAGCGCCTTCTAAATAACTAAGGAAATAAAAATGAAATATATTTCTACAATAATTCTTGGATTACATATTAATAACGATTAATGGTTAAGTTCGATTAACGTCCCGCTCGTTTTTTTTAATTATTTTATATTGTATGGTGGTACGGAACCCTTCGTGTGCGAGTCCGATTCGCACTTGGCCGGTTTTTAATACATCTTACACTTTTTATAGCCATAAAAAGTGACTTGGTACCTGTGGAAGTAACGAGTCATTATTTATAATATCGAAATTATTGGTTCTGGTTTCGGTGAATGGCACTAGTACGCGACTTCGGCGAAGTCAAAGAGAGGGTAATGTGTTTCGCGCGTATGTTTGTAGAGACGCATATTGTATGTCTCCTACAGCTCTTTAACCGATTTTATTAAACGAGGTAACGATAGATTCGTATCAACTGGAGGAGTGTCAAAGAATACAAAACGTTAATAATTATGCGACGGATACTAGACACTATAATCTACCTACCTACTGAGCGACCGATATTTCTATTGACTATTAATTAAAAATGTATACCTCATAGGTATTTAATATACATAGGTACTTCTTTGAAATTTCTAACTAAAGATGTGATGAAAAAATTAACAAATAATTAGTTCATAAAAACGTGTTATGATGAAAAATGAGACGAATCGGTGACTACCAGTTATCTTTTATTAAAACTTATTTTTCAATGCAATAACCTTTTAAGTAAACACACTTGATGTACCTATTTTTTTTTTCTAAACTTTAGATACCTTTACTAAAAAACTTCATCCTGAGCCTCTAAAAAATCATGTGCTGCAGCGATCACTGCTTCATTGTCTTCAAATTTTTGACCTCTGAGGTGCTCTTTCAACCGCAGAAAAAGATACAAACCACTATCTTTCATCGAGCGAGGTCTGGTGCACATGGAGGATCTTCCATCAAGTCAAAGCCAGCATCTTCGATGGCAGCCATCGCAACAGGCATGATGACAGATTTTGAAAAACTGTTCCAAAGTGTTCGGGAACGTATAGTACTTACAATGAATAACATATTTCTACTTATAATAAAGATTTAGGAGGAAAAAATCACATTTTAGTTTTTAGATTTAAAATTCGCGCCAAAACGCTTGTCAGTGTCATGGCGTCGCTAATGACGTCACGTTTGAGTAAACTTCGAGTAAATAAAACCAAACAAAACGTATTTGTAAACACTGACGTTCCTTATACGCTTATTGAATAATTTAGTTTATTAAATATGAATTCTAAAGTGTACAGGTGGTGTGTGGTCCCTCAGTGTGATAACATATCAATAAAAACGCCTGATAAGTTATTCCTGTTCGTTTCACAAAAGAAAACGATACGAGATAATACAAGTGGCTTAAACTGGCAAGGCGAGATCCAACAGCAATGTTGCCTAGTAGGTACTCACCTTTATTTTTGTGATGATCATTTCGACGTATTTCATTTACTTTGAAGATCGTAAATAGTATATATCTTGTTTGAGGCCTAAAATTAAATTAAACACAATCTTTTTCGATGTTAGGTTTAATCTTGCACCACTACTTTGTCTTAATAGGTATTTTATTTAAAATTTAAATTATTCGGTATGTTTGTTAAATAATAACGTACATAAAGGTTTTGACGTTTTTAAATTCTGCTGAACAAAAATCTTTATTTGATGCTAAAAATTCTCCCAGCATTAACACATCAATTTTAGGCAAATTGTCACTGTTTGCCTTAGTAAATCCTTGTTGATCGTTGAAAGTGAAATAACGCGATTATTTCACTTTCGTTTGGTTTAAATAATACGGACGGAACAAATAAAATTGAATATTAAATGAAAAAAAAAACACAGAGTTCGTTCGAGTTCGTTTACTTGTTTACTCAAAAGTGACGTCATTCGCTCTGATTGGTGTTCAACATATCATGGCGGACTTTCGTATTTCGTAGTTTTATTTTATCAAAATAATTATTAATCTCGCTATTAATAGAAAAATAAATGCGTGTTTCGTATTCCATGACTCAAGTTTCATTAAATAAATATATAATTTCAGTGATTTTCAATTACTGTCATCATGCCTACTCTGGACTTGTGCGCAGGGGCGTTATCTTAGTGAAACAAAACAAATTTAGCGAGTATGCCAAGTCGTTTCTCGCGTATTTCGTTACACAATTTTTTTATTTCTCTTTCATAAAAAGTCCCTGTAATAGGGGCTCCATGATTGAGGTATTCGATCATTACCTTCACCTGGCTGTCCCAGAAAAGAGAGCCCATGATATTACCGGCAGACGGAAACTGCCTTAAATTTCTTAAGATTTGGAAAGACGGTCTTTTCCAAGTTATAGACTGCTGTTTCTTTTCAGGGTGGTAATGGTGAAGCCATGTCTAATCCATAGTAATGAAGCGAGCCCAAAATCGTTAAGGATTTTGCTGTAACAAATCCAAACAACTTTTCGGAATCCTCAGGCTGCTTTTTTTTGTGTGTTCGTAAACAATTTGAACATCTAACGCGCTGAAACTCTTTGCGCCCAAATGATTGCGCATAATACTATACACACTTCCTATCGAAATCTTCACTTCTTCAGCTATAACACGTGTGGCCAAAGACTTTTTGAAATTTTTTAAATAGTTTGTTCGGTTACTGCCGTCGTAGGGCTCCTCGAACGTGGGTCGTCGTTAGTAGAAGTTCTTCTTTGCTTAAACTTTGCACACCAAAGAGCAACTGTTGAATATGGAGGAGCGTTTTACCCCTAATTTAATTTACCTTCTCCGTATAGTAAAAATTTTTAAACTGCGATATTCAACTACCGCCCGATTTTCAATTTTCTCCATTTTCATAACGCATACGCTACGGACACCTAGGAAATATGTAACTCTATATTATTCTTACTTTTTATTGAACACTCCTCGTACATATACTTAAAGGTTTTAGCATTATGTGGGAGCTCAGCAGTAGTTACATTTGCGCTATTATAACAATGACTGAACTATATGTGAACCGCATCCGTAGCGCAACGGTTCAAGCATTAATTTAACAGAAAGTTGAGACGCTATTCGATCGCAATCGGAACGCAACCCCTGTCAAACAAAAAGTTAACCGCTGTCAAACTATGGTTGATGTTTAAACTTAGCGCGATATCGATTTTCGCACATCTGAATGGAAACTTGATGACAAGCGGAACTTAATTGGAAACGATATGCGACCGAAACGTAAATGTTTTAATTTACGGCAATCGAGCTGCAAACTCCGAAAGGATTACTAAAGAAATGTCAAATACAAAATTATTGTTTTTAACTTTTTTATAATTTTTTACTACTTAGAGATTTTACGTTGTAATAAAGTTTATTTTATTGCGTACTCTTATTATGAGTAAATAATTTTAGTCATTATACTTACTCCTTAATTAATAATCTAAGTTAATATAATCTCGAATTCTAATTAACCTAACAAAACTGTTACAATATCTACAAGAAGATACCCTTGGGATCAGGAAGACGTTGTAGGCAATTTGTTTACGTCAGGAGAATACCTTTAAGACTGAGGTGTACATTAATACCGAATAATTTACGTAGGCAGGGCAGGTCCCCTATTGGAGCTCTTGTGAGAAACAGTTGCGCGGAGGGTGATTAGAAAGTTATTACTGAGCATTCACGCTTTACATAATCATTCGAGTTAGTACTCAAATTTAAACGAATAGACAATTTCACTTGTATGAATGGTAATTAATATCGTAATATGTTATTGCATAACATTCATTATTTATCCATGTTTTTATTGAAAAGCCGAACGCGGTTTGCATGAGGTTGTAAATTGCTACTTTATCATGCAAACGATGTGTATGCATGAATTGGCGTTTATGTGAGATTTAAATAATTTCTTGAATTCAGTAACGTATTATTTATGTTATGAAATTCAGTATTTATTTTAGTTACCATTATTCCATCCTTGATGTCCTAGTAGAAATTTACGGTTGATGTTTTCCCTTACGTTTTGTATTTTTAACCCCCGACGCAAAAAAGAGAGGTGTTATAAGTTTGACGTGTGTGTCTGTGTGTGGGTGTACCTATCTGTCTTTCTGTAGCCTCACAGCTCCCTAATTAATGGACCGGTTTCGATTTAGTATTTTTTGTTTGAAAGGTGACTTAATCGAGAGTGTTCTTAGCTATGATTCAAGAAAATCTGTTCAGTCGTTTGAGGATTATCAGTTCTTTACCAGTTGATGGAGGGATGTGACCGATTTCCTAAAGTCTGATCGATAAAAAATTTGGTGACCTTGACCTGATGCTACAACGTCATTTGAAATCTGGAGCATTCCTCCTCCTCAACTCCTCACCTACTTACAGTTGAGTCATCGTGTTTGGGCTCATCGGAATGGTCTCAATGAGTATGTGTCAGATAGATGATGATCGAGGATACTGGAGAAAAGAATTGGCTAAGTGCGAGTCAAACTCACACTTTGAGGGGTTCGGTTTCACTGTTTCTTTGAGTATAACTAAAAAACTACCCAAGTTTAAAAATTTTGAAATAAATAATAAATTAAAAATCTAAAAACCCCCGACACAAAAAAACTACTTAATATTTAAAAACTACAAATATTACAGGTTTGTTCATTTTTATTTATGTTTTTTTATTTCAAAATTTTTCCTATAAGGTTTAACAATCATTTGAAAATTAACAAACCTGTATTTTTTCAGCCTGTTTAAATATTAGTTTATTTGTGTCTGTTTTTTTAGATATTTAATTTAATTCTAAAGAAATGTGTACAAACGAAAGTCTTCGTCCATTTTTATATACAAATAGACTTAAATACTTATAGCCACACTACTAAGATTCTGATTTTATACATCCTATAAAACCTTATCAAATAAGATTTTTAGACATTTTTCTCCTAAGGCATATGTAAAAAATTTGAAAAATCCAAAATATCACGCCTCTTATGCTCACTTAATAGTTAAAAAATGTTTCTTTTGACTTGCTAGAATAATTGGTATTGTATTTTTTTTATTATTATAAAAACTGCAAAAGTTTAGATGCTGGTTTTCGAAAGGCTTCTTTTAATGAAAATGTCTATTTATCAAAAAGAAATCAGGCTGTTTAATAGTGTTTTTCGAGATTCGAGAGATTTTCCCTCCGCAATTTACTACAACGTAATTGAAAGAGCCCCTCCCAATCAATGAATAAATGTTTTTGTACTTTCAACATTTTTTTAAAAATAGGTATTAGGATAAATCGACCTAAAACTGGATCCAAAAGTAATCCTCGATAATTATCTGTGAAATGATACGATTTATTATATTTTTGTGTACTAAAAAGTGTAGGAACTATTGAATGTGAGGAATATGGAAGTGTTTTTCAAAGCGAGATTAGAGCACTATCCGAAATGCTTCGCATTGTGAGGCGTGCAATAGTCAAGTGCATTTTCGAAAGGAATATAACTTATACCAATATTTTACTTTGTTCTGCTCCAGGTTTTACTTATTCGTACTTTAGGATATGGGGAGGAAAGAAGAGATCTTCTTTGTGTTCTAATTTTTTTGTTGAATAATTATCATGTCTTTTTTATGTAAATAAGTTTCTACTGTAGTTTCATTTGAAACACCACACGATAAGCTCGGTGTACAAAAATATTTTAGGGCTTCAAAAATTTTGTAGATGTAAAATTGCAATATTTTTGATAGGCACTTCGTTTTGGATAGAAATGCGTTTTAGGTTAAGTTAAAAATTGTGGTAGAATTGAAACTAAAAAGTGGCTTTGTAGCGCGAGTGGATGCAGTAGAGTTGAAAACATACCCCAAGGTAGTTAGTTGTGGACGCCATAAAAGTAAAGTGAGGGGAACAAAACGCACGGTTTAACATTTGAGAACAATTTTGGGTATCAAAAATATTCCTGATATCTTAACAAAGTTTAATAGTACGTAAGAAATATTAACATAATCTAGAAATTTGTATATTCTATCTCAAATCTTCACAGAAGTAGAAATCTAAGAGAAAAACCGTCACCGAATTGAATCAACAAGTTTTTGGTACAAAACATAAAAAATGTCTAAAATCTATATTTGACATTTTGAACACCAACGTATTTTAACCTTTTGGCATCAACAGGTTCATATTTAGCCCATTCTATGTTTTGAATTTCACCACTTTATATTTTCACTGCCGCTAGGAACATTACTTTTAGGTGTCTAATAAAAATACAATATAAATGAGTTCATGAAAATGTATTGTTGTTTATCGAACTAGTACAATGAAGTCATATACGGCACGCAGTCAGCCAAGTGTGTCGATTGATTCGCGTTTAGCGGCGCGTGCAAGGTGCGAAGGGGTTCGCGTGCGACAAATAATTAACGGCAGCTGCCTATGTGTATGGGCTCCCCTAAACATTGCGAAAAGCCAATATTCAGTGTCCGACTGCGATAACCCTGTGCACATACTGTGCAGTGTAGCGCGACGCGGCATGTACGCCCGGCTCAACAGATTCAAGTACCTACATACATTTAGAGCACACGAAGATCAAACCAAACCAAAACCGATTACCGACGGCCTGTGCTTACAGTTAACAATAAAATTTATCCTATGTGATTCATCTAGGTACATCACAGACAAGTCAACCTTATAGACCACGCTTTGACAGGGAGTAGCATTCGCCAAGGCTATGTAGTGACACTACATAACTACGTCTCTTGTGAGCGGTCAGTTGGAAGCACGTCGGAAGCCATTAAATTGTCAATTTTGAACGAGCCAATGAAAACTAGCCGACTTCTCCCCGCACCCCGCCACTTTTTGGCGATTTCGTTTTCGTACTGACGTTTATTAAAGCGTGGTCTATAGGTTGACTGGTCTGTGAGGGACATAAAGTAAAAAAAAAAAACAAAACACGCCAAGAGACTGTTTCGTGAAATGTGGACTTGAAGAAATCACACTTATACCACATCTTATACTGTTGATGCAATGTCGTTACCCGCCTAATACGGAAAATAACATACGAAAAGTTAAAGGGTGATGGAATTTGTTCTCGGTAACAATTAGGTTGCGCTTGTTTGAAACTTTTTGTTGCTTTTATGAGTTCTGCATGCATTCAATTTGCACACGATCTTATTGTACAACCTATGTTTAAGTAGGTATATATCAGTGATATATATGACAGTAAAAATAATTTTATTAAAAATTCAAACATGAAAATGTCAATGGTTGAGTAGTATAAAGATTGTTACGGTTACGTTATTCAACATTCTTTATATTTATTTGCTTTCTCTATATTTTTCATTTGTGATTATTAGCTCCACTTTTGTTCCTAAAGCTTTGTATTGAAATAAAATAGTGACTCCAATTCGAAGAGCTTCCGTGTTGCTCCCCGGTTGTACTGCATCGAATTAAAAGTGAGTAAACAAAATCTTTTTTTTGCGGTCGTGGCAAGTCGATGTGTACTAGACCGTGAACAATCGACACGAATTATCATTCCGAGAGCTTTGTGCGCGGTATAAGTGGCTGTTTGTAAAACGAATTGAGGCGTAATAACTGCAACGAAATACTTAACCCGCCCCATTGTCGACATCAATAAATTACGTTGCTTGCGAACTGTTCAGAATTTTTTTTTGTATTTAAATTCCAAGGTATAATGAAGAACATTCGTCTGACGCTTGAATAGTTACTAATTCATTTCTGTCAACATCAGGAAAGCCATTCTATCGATTGTTTTACATTTTACTACGTATACCTTTTTTTTGATGGGACATGGTTTGAGTTATTTGGCTCCCCTGAAAAATGGCAAGATTGAAAAATGATAATATTTGGGACATCTCACACATGGCACCTAGTCCCAAACTAGGCGCAGCCTGTATGCATTATGGGTACTAGACAACTGATATACGTACTCACTATTAGTTGTTGGGTATATAATCTTGATGTTATTAACAATCATCATCATCATCAGCCCATTTTAACCCACTGCAGGGACTGTTCCACTGCGGGTTGGGAACTGTAACGACCGCCATCTATTGACAGCGTCCGGGACCGACTGCTTAACGTGCCCTCCGAAGCACGGTGTCAGTGATATTGTGTACTTAAGTCAGAAAAACTCATTGGTACACGCCCGGATTCGAACCATGGCCATAAGGGGCCTTATAAATTTGAGACAGGTTCGTTGCGCTCTGAGCTATCACGACATTGTTACGACAATATTAACAATATTTATTAGATATAAATTCAGATTACTCTACTGGACACTTCTACCAGTCCGCGCCGATATGATTCCTCCTCATTCAATCTTAGAGCTGTGACGTCTTGATAGCGTTGTATTGCGTCACATCGATACGCCTCTAACATTACTTAAATATTTTGTTTTATAATATGTATATAAATAGATTTTTTACACCCAGACACGGAATAAATATACAATAGAAATAGTCAATCGATTTAGGATATACAGATACGGCTATTTATACCGACGACAACAATTTTCTGACAGTTCGAACTTGTAACTTGTCTACGGTGCCGAAGGTTTCGGATTCGATTTCCGCTAATACTCGTGTATGTAAAAAATTGTTGTCGAACAAAGTGCCCTATTGTTCGAATCTTACTGTAGGGCAAGTAAGGCCCCACACAGTTGTCAACGCGACAACAACAATCTGTGATTTTTGTTGTGCTGGCATATGTAGTACAGAACATCGTATTCGTGAGTGACTTCATAACTTTCGTCCGCGACTCGGCTCGCGTAGACATACATAATTAGTGTACGTATGACTATGTTATTCCCCCATTTCTACTTGTATTTCACTTCTTGAGTAGTTTTTTCACGATAATTTCATCTCTCGCATTTCGCTTTTGCTTCTTAACAGTTCAGAATGACGTTAGTTCATGTACTTTAGTATTACCATAGAATTCGTAATTATATGGTCCGCGCCCTAGTTGCAAACATCAGTTTGAACTTGAAGTATGAATTGAACGCATATAAACCAAAAACGCGGGTTTGAAGTGGTTTGAAGATGCAGGTGTCGGCGAATGGTCATCATTAGCTCAGGCAACGCATTTACCGATAAACTGATGTTTATGTAGTTTGACGCAACGACGGAAATGCAACTTTGCTGTCAGTGGACATATAATCACTTTTTTCTTACTGCTGTATTCCTAAAAAAGTATCGTGATCACATATAGCCTATATACAATTAACTCATGATTTCATCTACTTAAACGTTGAAGCTTTATTAAAATGAGTTAAGTGGTTCTTTAGTTATAAACATACATACAAATAAATAAATAGTGAAGAAAATTAAAAATGTGTTCTTTTGGATTAAGGATGATTAATTTGTCTATTACAATATATTTGTGTAAAATAATTTCATGTACATACATCACTTCGTTACAGTTTTATGTTGTATAGATAGATTCTTATAAAGTGTTCATGATTACATTAGCTGAAAGATATGAAGTTATTCTCTTTTGCTACGAGGGTAAAAATTAAAAGTCGACTAGCTTGGCAGTCAGTTAGCCGCATGAATGGCCACTGGGCGCGCGCGAGAGCATTCACTTGACTAGACGCTTTTGCATTCGTCCGCTTTTCAACGGGCTCGCTTTCAATCGCTTTCACGAATCAATGCGCCTCATCCAGTGCGCCGACCCTCGCTGCCGTAATTATGATGGAATCTTAATGAGTCGGTGCTTATTTGAGGCGTCTAACGGGTTACGCGAGATCATCGACACAGATGATGAACATATATTTAAGCCATTGTTAGACTTGACTAGCGATAGAACATTTTGATGACTATTTCACCTCATGACGATTAATTCGTCATTGTTTATTTAAACTCTGTTGATGTTAGAGAACTGAACATACTAAAATAAAAGTTAGAGATTTTAATTCTTAATCCACGTCCATTGTGTGTTAATCAAGTATTTTACTTTCTGATCGATTCTAAATTTAGTATGCAAGTAATAATAATAATAATAAATTATGCTTGCATTATGGGGTAGGTACTAGACTATACTAGACTACTGATATACATACTTACTCTTTTTTTTTAGTAATATATACATATTAGGTCTTAACCTATGAAGTTGCCGTTCTTCAATACTGGCCATTTCAAAAAAAAAAATACTTGGCTGTGAATTCTAAATGCAAATTAATTTTGATTTAAAAACATGACAATTTTTTTTACAAAGTCAGTCTTTTGTTTATTGATTAGCGTTGTGTTTTCATTACATTTGAACATTTTTAATGCCTTTGAAGAGTTTGTTGTTTTCCGTCCACTTGATTTTTACAAGAAGGGCATCAATAAACTGCCACTGCGTTGGCAAAGATGCATAGATTGCACGGTTGATTACTTTGAAAAACAGAAAAAAAATTGTTTGAAAAAAAAAATACTTTAATTTATTTCATTCAAAACGGCAACTTCATAGGTTAAGACCTAATAATATAGATACTTTTACATCCAGACACGGAACAAGTAGACATGATCACACACACACACACACACACACACACAAATATTTGTCCCGGGCAGGAATCGAACCCGCGATCCTCGGCTCTGCAGTTAGGGTCTCTAACCACTCGGCCAACCGGTCAGTTAAGTAGGTATTGTATTAAAAATATGGCCAAAATAGAATATTAGCAATGTTATAAAGATAAAAATAATAAACACCGATTCTCAGTTTATGAAGAAATTATTGATCATAACAGAGTTTAAGCTCATCTATCCTCATAAAGTGAATTGCACACGAAATCTCTTTGAGGTGCAGAGTTCTGGAAAAACCAACAGCGGTCGAGCTCCCAGAGCGGGCTTAATGGAATGATCCGACACGGCAATGGGCCGCACTGTTTAACATTTCAGACCTTTGACTGATCGCTACCGATCACGCCCCAGAGATGTATGTATATTTTGGGCGCTTTTCATCTTTTGGTCAAATGAGAATTCACTTAAGTGTATGAATTCTCTCGGACTATGGTAACTAAAAGCATGTAAAAGCAAGCAAACAAAAGCAAAAACATAAATGTTAATACTTTCGCAAGGAATACTCACACTATGATACTTGCGATATCTATCAATACATCGTCCATCTCTCGGCTAACGGTCGTCACAGAAAATAAGTTATTAATATGTCAAAAAAATTTACAAAAAAATTAAAAGTACAAAATTTCATACTAATGCTAGAACCAATATAGCATACGTAAAAACAGATCTGTCCGTCTGCGCACTAGAAATAATATGCGCGAATAACATTAGATGTTAATTAGTAATAACGTCCTTAAACAAGTGTAAATAAATACACGGATGCTTATATTACATACATGAGTAATAATAAATAATGATGATATGAAATATTTTGTGACAACCCTAGACGCTTCTGCATTTTCCGAGATATCAACATCACCTTACTGTATGGTAGTTCTACTGTACCTCTGGCCTTCAACTTTGTAATATACGGTCATGGCCGCCATTTTAAACTTTTTATGTACTGTACCGATTACACTTAAAATATCATAGTTATATGATGTCCGCGTGGGTTCCAAACTTCCAAACACATATCCATTGCTAGGATTTAGAAAAATTTCGGCATAGTTCATTCTCGCAAGCCTTCAGTTTGTCTCTAACTAACTTGAGCGTTCTAACTTTTGTCATGACTGATGCCGCGATATTTAAGTTAGCCGGAGAAGAGTATAGATACTAAAGATTTATCAGGATGATCAATGTCGAAGTTTTTCTAAGTTCAGATTAATTATCTATATACCTATATATAAACCTGAAGAGTTTGTGTGTTTTTTTGAACGCGCTAATAGTTTATAATTTAAGTTAAAAATTAAGTATTTGATAGCCCAATTCTTGAGGAAGGATATAGGCATATACTTATATGTATAAAAATCGTAGTGTTTGTCTCTGTGTCTGGTTCATCTAATCTACAAAACGGCTGTTCCGATTTTAATGACACTATGAACACAAAGATATTGTCGTCAGGAGTGTCATAGGCTATTTTTGTCTGTCCGTACGTCTATTTGTCTGTTCTAGCTAATCTCCAAAACAGCTGAACAGATTTAAAGAAACTTCACAGGTATCAGTGATAGTAATGACGTAGGTATACATCACAACAACGTCTAGGCCCCAAACTAAGCATTAGCTTGTATTTTGGGTACCAAGCGAAGTCACCACATATACATATAACAACCAAGACCCGGTACCAGTATCAATAATCGTCATATAAATACTGACCCGACCTGGGATTCGAACCCGGGACCTCCAGTTTCATAGGCAGGGTCGCTACCCGTTGCTACCCACTAGGCTAAGCGGTCCTCATGATAGTTCGTGATTCATATGAAAAGGAGGTGGTCAAAAGTGACTTACGCTACTTTTTGTTTGTCTGCATCTGTATGTCCAATAGGTAATTTCAGAATCTTTGTTTTTTTCTCCAGTAGGTACAAATTTTACTTGTGGGTCACACGAAATTCTACTTCTCAGTGAACATACGCATGAACGGCCTGACCTTTTTTGACGAAAAGTGGTTTATATTATAAGAAAATGGCATGTATTGCGTAAATGATAAGCCATATACGACTGGGCGGTAATGGGGACGACGACTTAGTATGAAAGTCTTCATTCTTTGTAGTTAGAAACATGAAAATTTGATTTACAGCTACTGAGCATAAATAAATAATGACGTTTATCAGGGTTTTTGGATTTTCTAATTTTAGGGGGGAGGTTGAGGTTTGAAAGTCTGTATGAGAGTAACCAAAATCGGTTTCAGCAAAAAGTTCGCAGAAACCATCTCGAATGTTAATAGTGATTTGAATATTGATACTGGTACCGGGTCATGGTTGTTATATGTATGTGGTGTCATCGCTTGGTACCCAAAACACAAGCTAATGCTTAGTTAGGGGCCTAGACGTTGTTTTGATGTATACGTCATTATTATTATTATTTTAACAGGAATGTGTAGTCTACGCAGGCGCAGGTTCGAGCGGCCGCTAGTAGGGAATATACCTACCTCAGTAATTATAACTTATGTTACTTATACTATTATTCATTATAATTTATTATTACTACTGATAATTACAAGTGTTAAAACTATTTTTATCTATTTATAACAAATCATAAGTTATGTACGTTAATTTGCCCCATCATTAGAAAATATTTATTAGCTTTATAACCCACGCGCGTACACGGAGACGGTTAGATTGCCGTGGCGGGGCGGGTGTGTAGAATATAACTGTCACACACACAACTATATAAAAGCTGGTCTGTCATTTTTCTCGACATTGTATTGCGTTACTCTATCTAGAAATAAATAATCAAGGACGCTATAGGACTGCCCCGCCGCGGCCACTGTAGAGTGCATCAACACAATTATTTCACCATTCAATGGATAGAACGAAAGTACAATAAAAAGTTAACAGCATGACACCTTTGATTACATACGTTTTTAGGTAGGTTTCGGCGTGGAAAAAGGAGATTAAAATATTTAACTGTTCGGTTATAGTTCAGAAACGTAGAGACGGTACTTGGTTAGTTTGGTAGTGTAGCAAGAGTACGTAGTAGTTAAGTCACACAAGCATAAATATGGCAACTATTTTTGTTGTCATTAAATGGCGTGGCTCTATCTAAATATATCGACCACATAAATAATCAAAGCATAAAATTTATTTATCGTTGTTCTTGAATGTTCAAAATGCTTGTTAACTTTAGAGAGGGATCGTATTTTAAATGACAACAGATGCGACACTCCATGGGCGTATGTATACTTAAGATTTTAATGTAAACATGATAATTTATATATTGAATTTGTTTGCAGTCCGAGCGGCACGGCGTTGAACACGCTGCCACAGCTTCGAGAGTACCTGCAGACGGCGGGCACGTGCAAGTGTGGTCTACCCTGTCCGCTTCGACCCGAAACGGCTTTCAGCTTCGACCCAAAGGTCAGGAACTTATTTTGTAAAGTTATTTTCTTGGGGCACGTTGAGGGTGAAATTTTAGTGACTGAATTGAGTTTTTAACCTAATGAGCTGTTCTTCATCAGACGGCCCGACACGACACCGACATTGTTGGCGGGGACAGTGTCGACGCCGACACCGACAGATACATTTTTGATTTGGCGACACGACACCGATTTTGCGCCGACACGACGCGATGACATCATCATTCTAGAGTAGCATTCGAAGCGATGGCAGCGTTTAATAAACTGTATTTGTTGTACTTTTTGTATGTATTTAAGACGCAAAAACGAAGTGTCCTAAAGCGGTTTTGGGTACAACCCATTATAAAAGTTAGATATTTAGATGGGGTGGTGTATTATAATTTGTTTGAATAGTTAATTGCGGATCCGGATATGTTTTTAAATTATTTCCGTATGAGTAAAAAGACCTACGAAGAAGTTAACCAAATATAACATATGGACACTACAGCGAGCATGTTGCATGCGCGACTCGCGTACAGTAGGTAACCTGCGCGGCGCGAATGAACGCACACATGAAAGCTTGTATAACTACGTAACACAAGCATAGCGGTGCCGGCCCGACTCGACAGGGAGACATGTTATCAACGACATGTTTAATTTTTAACTTTATTTTATTTTTGTTATTTGTTGTTCTAGCGGCCATAGTAGTACACATCCCATGAAAATTTTAGGTGTAAGCAATGATATCACAATTACCAATACCAAAAACGCAAAAATAAACACGTTTTTGTGTGGGGACCCCCTTTAATTTAAAAATTTATTTTATTTTTATTATGCTGTAGCTTTGTTGTTGTAGCGGCCTTGGTAGTACACACTCCATGAAAATTCCAAGTGTAAGCAATGACCTCACAATTGCCAATTACCGAAAACGCTAAAAAAAAATAAGTGTCTTGTACGGGGACTCCTTTTAATTTTTAACTTTGTTTTATATTTATTATTTGTTATTATAGAAACGATAGTAATTAGTACAAACTGTGTGAAAATTCCAAGTAATTACCTATTACGGTTTAAACGGTACAGCCCTGTGACAGACGGACGTACAGCGGACCCTTAGTAATAGGGTTCCCGTTGGTAAGTACCGTTTGGGTACTGAACCCTAATTATTTACTATTATAATAATAATAATAACACACACAATCACAACAACGTCTTGGCCCCAAACTAAGCATTAGCTTGTATTTTGGGTACCAAGCGAAGACACCACATACATATAACAACCAAGACCCGGTGCCAGTATTAATATTCATCATATAAATACTGACCCGACCTGGGATTCGAACCCGGGACCTCCAGCTTCGTAGGCAGGGTCGCTGTCCACTAGGCTAAGCGGTCGACGTCTCGTCTTAGTTTCCTTTAATCTGTATCTGTGCTGTGATCTGTGACGTCTTCTGAATAGAAGATGTTCATTATTTGCATTATCTTAGACTACATAAAATACTACTACTAAAAATATACTACCGCCTGTATGAGACATCACAGGGATCATTTCACCGTCTTCTTGTGAATTTTTATTAATATCTAGTAAATTCGTAAATAGATAAACGTATAATTCGAGAGCTTTTTCTAGAACCTTTTTCGTTTCAATTTTAATAAACATCAGCTCAATTTTAAAGTTTTCATGCACGCCTATCTATGCCCAACCATCGTTTCGATTTAGATCCAAATGCATTTTTCAAACATTAGCTGAGAAAATCCTCACAATCGCATTCACTTGCACATGCCAAAGCAAAACCTATGCTTGTGAATATTCAAGACCACGTAGCCGAGGTACGTTAACAAAAACCGTAAACTATTATTGTAGGTATTTGTAATACTCGTATATACCATCTCTCACACAATAATATCGATGGTTTCATAGTTGTTTTATTATTATTATTTTTTGTATAAATTCGTTTATTCATCTTCGTTTATACCAAGTCCATGTTTTGAACGTGACGCACGACGCGACGCGGACTTGCGCTGTCGGCCAAGACGCGTAGTTCTCGAGCGAAGTTTTTTACTGCTCTTCAACGATCTCGGCGAGCGCAAATGTGTCATTTATATCCATTATGAATATTTATATAGCGCTACTTTACAAAAAAAAAGGTGCTTTGTGAACGGATTACAAGTAAAATGCTTTTGCGTACATCATAACCCATAACAATGACCAGAAGACGGATAGCCCTTGTAAGCAAAATAAATATTTAAGAAGGTTATGTTATAAGTCGACTCGCCCTCTGAATCTGTATTTTCATACAATTATAGTAGTTTTATTCATTTGAAATTGGATATCCCGTTTTTAATGAAATATCGTGTGGAATTGTCTATAACATGCCATTTTTTTTAAACTGAACCAAAAGAAAACTAAAAAGGGGCCGTTCATTAATCCCGTGAGACTTGAAAGGGGGGGGGGGGGGTTTGACAAAAATCACGAAATATTACAATGGGCGAGGGGGGTGTAGTAAGATATCACGTGTATTTATTTTTACGTGAAGCTGGGTGGGGGGTAGTCTTAAACCTCACCATGTATCACCAAGGAGGAGGAGGGGTTAAAAAATGCTTAAAAAAAGAAAAGATCACGTGATTAATGGACGGCCCCAAAGTTCAAAATAATATTATTTGTTACTTTAAAAAAAGAGCTTTATAGGACAATACATAAATTTATTGATAGTACTTAAATGTTTACAATACCTAATCAGTTATCTTTGCCCAACCAAGGCAAGTTTAAAAAACTGTTTAAAACCTGTAGGTAATGTTTCAGTTTGATGTTTTTTCTAATTTCTGTAGGTAATTATAATTTAAAAAACTCAAAATATTGTCACTTTATAAACTTGCCTTGGTTGGCACCAACTCCAAAAACTCCCATTTAATAACTGTTTTGTTATTGAAATGGGAACAATACTATTATCAATCGGAGAAAATGGTCAATAGATCGAGTTCAGGCGTTGTGATAAGTTTTTTTTTTTTTTTAATTTTTAATAGCCACCGATGATAGTGGGCAATCCTGCTCTTCGCCAAACGAGGACCGAAATTCGAAAATCCAGTTTATATGATTCCGTAATCTGTGGTTTTTTTTTAAGATTTTTTTACGGTAACTTTACCGTAGAGTGCCGTAGGTTGCAAAAATCTGTATAGGTAAGTCGAAGGTATTTAATTATGTATTTTGTGTATATGGTAGGTATATAGTTTGTGTTGTATTCGTTGATGTATACGTACATTGGATTCCAATTAAAGTAATTGAATCGGTTTCAGCTTGGTTCCCTCCCTCCGGACCGTACTTAAGTAGTTTTTTGTGCGTGTAAACTTTGGTGTAAACTAAGTATGGTTTTAGAGAGAACCGAGCCGAACCCTAATCAAGAGCTCGCAAGTCCGTGCCTTGTGGAGGCTAAAGTGCTTAAGTTCACCACCACGCGGCGCTGATGAGAAGTGTGGTCAGGAATATCACAATAATTGTCAGTCAAATATCATTAAACATCTTTCTACTGACCTCAGCACGATTGACAATATTAAAAACATGTTCCGTGCCTTACAAAATATATCATGACAGAACCTTTTAGACAGCAATAACTTTTGATAGCTGACTGACTGATAGTGCGGGTGGCGTCCCGTCTAGTAAATCTCGAAATGGTAGCCCATTAGAGTCCCCATTGGAGCCAATTGTACCAAACATCGTATTTTTGAAATTGAACATCCATGAAGGTTTAGTGTCGTGATAGCCCAGAGCGCAACGAACCTGTCTCAAATTTACAAGGCCCCATAGGGCCATGGTTCGAATCCGGGCACCAATGAGTTTTTCTGACTTAAGTACACCATATCACTGACACCGTGCTTCGGAGGGCACGTTAAGCAGTCGGTCCCGGACGCAGTCAATAGATGGCGGTCGTTACAGTTCCCAACCCGCAGTGGAGCAGCGTGGTGGACTTAAGCTCCAAGCCCCCCCCCCCTCTTCACCCTGGGGGAGGCCTAAGCCCCTGCAGTGGGGTAAAAATGGACTGATGACGAAGGTTTAGTACGACGTCAAACAGCAGCGGTTATTTGAAGCGGGCACAGACTCTGAATTGCTTTAAAACCTTCTGAAAGGTCGTATATTATGCGCTGCTCGAAGCTTTTACATGGCTTAATAGTGGCGCGTCCGCCCCGGGCAGGCTGTTATTGCACCATTTTATGACTGGCGTAGCCAATCTCTCTGTTACATTGTTATGGACGGATCTCTTTGCCTTGAAGTTACGTTTCACAAACTCACTCGTGTCAATGGTATGTTATTTGCATAATATAAACATTTATATATAATTATTTTTGGTGAATTTCTATTTAAAATAAATTATCTTCGCGGGGAAAGGCGCAGAGATGTCTATTGCAATAACATCTTTACGCCAACCGACTGGTACAACGGAACTGATTGTGTTTCGAAGACTTATTAATTGTAACATTAAAAAAAATTTTCGTTGCTACTTAATAATATATCAGGTAATAATACCTCAGACATCCTACACAGCGCTATCTAGTTCCAAACCACCCAAACTAAGCAAAGCTTGTACTATGGATACCAGACAACTGATATAATTGCTTAAATAATTTTTGTAACATTTACATATGTACATTTTTTACACCCAGACACGGAACAAATAGACATGTTCATGCACACAAATATTTGTCCCGGGCGGGAATCGAACCCGCTACCCTTGGTTCCGCAGTTAGGGTTTCTAACCACTCGGCCAACCGGTCATCAACTTAATTAGGAATGTTAACTTGAAGTAACACAACGAAATAATAATAAATATTTCGCTGGCTGCATATTAAAAAACCGATCAAGTGCGAGACAGATTCGCGTGAAAAAGGTTCCATACTGTAAATCATCTATACCTATTGTACTCAATATGTTCTTTAAATCTGACCCAAATTGTTAGAATTGAAACATGACCACTTCGTATTATAGGTTATCATAGAAACCACTAGTGACTAGACCAATAGAATTTTCTAGTCCCCTGTGAAATTAAGCAATACATTTTATACACATTTTCTATTTACGAATATTTGTCCTTTACTTTATTTCCCCGTGGAATTCAAAGAAGAATTTTTTGCTTAGGTTTTTTGTAAACTAGGTTTGAATGAGGCTCTATAATATGTTTTTTTTGTCTGAATAATTTATGCACGTAATTTGGGGAATATGGGGGAAGTGATCGATTTTTGTATATTTAATATTTTTTAAACGATGTATTTGAAGATTATAAAAAAAAGTGTATTCGTATTTCGCATAGTGACTCCTTTCATTTGATATGTCACATTATGCACTTGACAATTTATTTTTTTTATTTTCTCATTTCCCCAAAATGAGAATTTATTTATCGTTTAAGTTTTCCGGTAGCGATTCACAAATCTGCCTGAGACAAATAGTTTATAAATATATATTCGGGATTAAGGGAAAGAGGTGTGGGAACCTCCCGCAATAAATAGTTTTTATTAGAAATCTGGTGGTAAAAAGCGATTTTTTCATATTTCTAATAAAAAATATTTTTTAGAAACATGATACATTAAAAGTGGTTTTGTAAAAGTGGTGTCATTGTTCAGTACTGATAAAGTAGAGTAGGTACTAATATATATTTTTAATCTGTTTCTTAATTTTGTTTTATTTTCATATATAAAGAAATGGAGGGCTATCAAAATATTCAATTTTAGACCATTTTTGTTACGGAATTTATTTCAAAAAATATCTAGGTAGGAACTTGGGATGTTCGTATATTATGTGCCATATAACGTACTTTTTAACAACAAAATGCTGAAAACGCTGATTCTTAATCTGTTCTTGATGTTGTATGTAAGTTGAGATCGAAAGAAATAAGTAGGTATTTTCTGTTTCACGGGTTGTTGCGACGTTGACCCAAAACCGAATTAAATATTTAGTAAAAATATGTTTCTTGTACGGTTCCATGCATGTAAGGTGACAAAAAATCTTTTTTTTTTCTGGGTATGTGGGGTTGTTTAAAGCGTATTAAGTAGAGTGTACAAATATATATTTTTTATCTTCGAAATTAAAGAAATAAGCAGCCGTCAAATTTTTCGGTTTTATTTAAATATAGTAGATAAGTAGTTGCGATGTCTAAGCTCGGAAACGAAATACATAACACAAATATATTGTGTGGTGGTACGGAACCCTCGGTGCACGCATAGAATTCATACTTAACCGGTTTTTTAAATTTAATTTCCCGCCCAAAAATATGTACTTCCCAATTGTTTTTTCGTCCAGTTGATTCGGTGAGGATAGGCTGCGACAGATAGACAAACAGACACGAGAGTGATCCTATAAAGGTTTCGTTTTTTTTGTTTCGTATGTACGAAACCCTACAAGAACCTTCATTGTAGTTCATACGAGCTTACGTAAACCCCTTTAGCAAAATTAAATAATGTTATCTTGTAAACATATGCAGTCACCGTATCAATATGCATAATTATGTTTAATTGTCGAGTGGAATGAGCATTTGATTATTATGGATTTTGTGGGTGTTTTATATCAACTAACGTCCTGCGTAACGTCGTCGGTCGAGTAGACTGTCACAGGCCTCGCGACGCGTCAAGGTGACACTGTAATTGTCTCAATTATACTTGTGTCACCGTCTCGAGTCGAGTTTGTAACTAACTCCCTCCCTTCACGTTACAATTTTGCCTACCTATCCAATTAGTCTATACGCGCTTATACAGAATGGTACTTTAAGACAGATCGGCAAGGGCAGCTACCTAATCAACGTAGGTATAAGGGAAAACGTTTTTAGGAGATCATCCGTAAATTCATAGATTCCGAAAAAATGGTACAGTTAGCAAGAAAAGGCGATTCTTACGTATTTTTTTATGGCGCCAATCGATCTTGTTTCTTATAAGGTTCGAAAGACTATAGGACCGACGGAGGTTAGAATATAAGAAACATGAGTTAACGCAAAAAACTTTTCCTTTATCTTTTTTTTTTTTGGAATCTGTGAATGTAGATGTAAATTATTCGAAAATTTAGGGATGGTTTCTTGGGAACGTTTTGCCGTAGCTACATTGGTTTACGTAGTTGGCTCTTGCTGACCCGTCTCAAAATACCATCCTGTAAGTACATGTCTGTATCATGACTGACTTGACAAACACGCGCGTTTGCCCTGTAAAACCTGGTAAATAAAGTATTTCTTTTCGGAGATCCGTATCTAAAAAGTTAAAATCTTAACCCTAATCCTGTTGCTCGTGTCAGCCGTTTGTGATAGTCATATTTATAAGGAACTTAAACTTATAATTATAACTCTTAAAACTTGTATTAAACTTAAAACGAAAGAAAAACCGGGGGGTTGGGGGGGGGGGGGGGGGGTATGTAATGAAAATTGAGCGTTACCAAAATGTGTTCCACGAAAACGCGTACATCTCTATCACGCGTTCAGTCAGACGTGGTAAGGTGACCTGGGGGAATTTCGGCAGGATTTTCAATGAGATTGACAGGGGGTTTCTATTTCGGTCAATTACTAAATGCCTATCAATTTTATATTACTTCTGTTTATTTAAGAAACGAACATGTGCTTTGTATCAATAAATCTCTGTAATATCGTTGGGTTCCATAAATACAAGTATCAAAAAAGTATATTTATTAATTTCTTGTACAAGGGGAATTCCGAAACATGCTGGTGTAATTCCGAATAACATTAAAAATATTCACAAAGGAGTTCTATTACATCTGAACTTAAAGTTCACATTTCTTTTTCAATCGCAATTACCCCTCTCACTAAAATACTGTTGCATTCCTTCAAAGAATTGCTACGCTTTCGGCTCTCCAATCGGAATTACCCGGAAAAAAAATTGAATTTTAAATTTTTTTTTGTATGGGGATGCTGCATGCGTCCAGTCACTGATAGCTATTTACATCACCTAAATCGGTGGGAACTTCATGATGGTTTCTAGATGAATGTTGCCATTATACAAATATCGCCGCATTTGGTAGAACTTTCAAAAATTCGGAATATACCCAACTTCGGGATTCCCCCAAGTCACCTTACGTACTTATGACGCGGTATCGGTGCTGCGATATCAAAGTAGGAAATTTCTTGACTTACATGAATAATTGTTATTAGGACATTACTTTCGGGTTACAATTTTGAAACGGCACTTGTTCGAATATTTTATTGTCCAACATCCAACATAAAAAGCGCAAAAAAGTATTTTAAAATCAAGATCGTCAGCCACTTTCTACTAATCTATACTAATATTATAAAGCTGAAGAGTTTGTTTGTTTGTTTGTTTGTTTGTTTGTTTGTTTGTTTGTTTGTTTGTTTGTTTGTTTGTTTGTTTGTTTGTTTGTTTGTTTGTTTGTTTGAACGCGCAAATCTCAGGAACTACTGGTTCGAATTGAAAAATTCTTTTTGTGTTGGATAGTCTATTCATTGAGGAAGGCTATAGGCTATATGTATAAAATAATACTATCTGTCTGTCTGTCCATTTGAGCAAATCTCCAAAACGGCGGAACTGATTTTGATGAAACTTCACAGATATAGAAAGGAAGTGGTCAAAAGTGAGATACACTACTTTTTGTATGGCTGTATGTACGGCCATCTGTCTATTCGAGCTAATCTCCAAAACGGTTAAACCGACTTTAATGAAATTTCACAGGTATGAAAAGGAGGTGGTCAAAAGTGACATACGCTACTTTTTGTCCGTCTGTTTGTCTGTACGTCTATGTGTCTATTCAAGCTAATCTTCAAAACGGCTCAACAGATTTTAATGAAACTTTGCAGACGTGAAAGAAGGTTGTCAAGAGTGATATCAGCTACTTTTTGTGTCTGTCTGTCGTTTGTCTTCACTGATCTATCAACGTAGATAAAGCCGAAACTCTAAGTCTAGGAAGCCGAAATTTCGAACAGTGGTTTATTTTATAACGTATCAATTTTTTATGACAGGAATATTTGGAAATTTCAAATTTAAGGAGGGAGGGACGGAAAGGCTTTGTATGAGTCTTTGTTCTTTAAAGTTAGAAACATAAAAATTTTGACATAAATAAATAACGATGTCTTTCAGGGTTTCTGGATTTCCACATTTTAAGGGTGGGAAACGGGAGATGAAAAGTATGGGAGTATCGGTTTTCCGAAAGGAGTAGGGAGAATGAAGATTGAAAGTTTGAATGGGTGTACCCAATATTAGTTTCAGCAAAAAGTATGTATAAACCATTTCGAAAGTTAATACTACCTAAGACAGGAATGTGTAGTCTACGCAAGCGAAGCTGCGGGCGGTCGCTAGTGCAGAATAAAAACTGAAGTATCGAGAAGACAAAAATACAGTAATCGGCCCAGGGAGGCCCCGGAGTACGACTGAAAATTGTAAGCGCGCTTTATCTCCGAAAGTTGTTCAAGTGTTTGTGCTAAGCGACAACCGACAAGTTTCATGTTTTTCACGATACATGGTACGGAAAAATTTGGTAATTTGGTCCATGTTCTACCAAATTCTACCAAAAGCTATAGTTTTTTTGTTCGATGATATTTTAACGAAAATATTCGCTCAGGATTCATGCTATTTTGGAAAGTAGGGAGTTGCAAATACCTGTATATATATTTAAATACAGAAATTGAATATGTAAAAACAACAAAAATCCCAAATCACAAAGTCGGTTTCTCGAATCGAGAATATTTGTTACGTAATTAATCGCAAAAAGCCGTCCACAAAATATGGTGAAATATAATAGGTAGAGGATAACAGAAACATGGCCAAGTAATTACAAGTATATAGCGATATATTAAATCATATGCTACGTCCCGTCATCTGACAAGATTAGTTTATTAACATCATTCGTAAAACAGACGAGAAAGCGCTGTGTCTGAAAATTATACAATATCATTATGTTTCAAAAGTGGTGCTTAATTTGTGACGGAACCTTAACAGTAATTATAATTGTGATTATAATCTGATAAAGCTTCACAAGGATGTGTATAAAATACATTGTTTTTGTTCTGGTATGTCGGAAAGCCCCGCGATAACAGACTGCTTACGTGCATGTTCTTATAGATGGATTTACGTTACAAGTTACCGATTTCCTGCTCTGAATTTATGTCAGATAAAGGTCGTGACAACAAACTTGACGGAGAGGAACATGAAGGGTTAACAAGTATTAAAGTGCACGATTCGGTGAGAGCTTTCAGAGCGGCCATAAATATTCAATTAAATGCGTGTCGAGTTGCGGTCTGCAGATGCTCGTCACGCCGCATTCAGTCCACGAAACTCATCCACTTTAATAATAAGATAACGCTGAATAACTCAATAGCCTTGTCCGTATTAAACTAACGCAACTTTTATGACACAATTATGCGCGTAAATCTGTTTTTATAACAGTGTAATGTGTGTAATTATAGGTTTTATTGCAGCAGACACAACGAATACGTTTTAGTTGCGTATTGGCAAGGTTGTTCACGATTACCTACAATCGCCGTATTATGTAATATATTCATGATAGACCTGGTAACATCAAATTAATTACACCATGAAAACGGTCCTTTTCGGGGAGGGAGGTCGTTGGTCTGTTTACCCATATGTATTATAATTCCTCACAGTTTGTTGGGGTCATTCGCGTATAGTACTGTAGGCGCATTTAAATTACTAGCGTTAAATAATAAAGTAAATACAATTTTTTTATGTTTTTCTACTAGGTGTGGTTTTCGCTTAGAGTAACAAAATTTTAAATTTGTTGCTTCTACTAAATTGATACATATAAAAGTGCATTACGAAAACACATGTGCGACAGTTTTTCACTATCCGATTGCCGATGCCGAAGAAAATAGTAAACATTCCTCCCGCTGCTGGCGGAAGTAATGGATTTAAGAAGGGCTGTCCGCCTTTTTTAAAGAGTATAAAACCCCTTTCGAGTTGATTTTTTTGAAAAAAAATTTTCTCACATTTCCATAGACACCCACGTCATTGTGACGCTACGCTATATCTAAGCGCGCGCACAAAGTTACTGACTCCAGTAAGTTCCCGGCAACATGGCAGATTCTATAGATAAATAAAAAAATCGTTAATCTTCATTGGCGATTTTTTTACAGTTATCTATAAAGTCTGACAATTAATTACCTACAAAATCTGACTGAACAGTAAACCGTCATCTCCAATAGATTAGGGAGAGAGCTTGAAAATAACAAACGATATTACATATCGACTGCTCAATTTTAAAAACTTTTAATTAGATCTAATTTAGGTGTAATAATACGTTGGTCTCTTTTTTAAAATTAAACCTAAGTGCAACAATGAAAGATAAGGGCAAAATATATTTTTACTATACTAGGTCTCAATAAACGTTTTTGAAGTGGACAGCTATACTTTTATTACGCAATGAGAACCTTATATTTTGTATTTGACGTATATAGTTGAAGTAGTTCCAATCCACAATCATGATCTTAACTGATGTAAACATATATGAGTAGATGCAAAGTACAAGAAGCGACGGGTATTTGAATCTCGTCGGACAAGTGCGAGTGGGCGGGGGAGTTGCAGCTGCAAATTGCACGCCGCATTTAAAATTCCGTCTCGTTTGTCCGTGCGATCCAATAAAGGTGAACCGAGCCAACCGAGCTGTACCGGTGCCGGTGCGGCGAACAAGTTAATACTGTCAAAGCTCGCAGTCGACGCGAACTCCTCGTCTCGGTCGCCTTTGTGTGCGCTTCAAATGTACAAATTGCACCGCGGCCCGAGGGGGAGGTCGCTGCACTGCAACTGCATTCCCTCCTCGCCTGGTCCGGCCACTCCCCGCCCTCTAGCATCGATTCCTCTTTGTTCCATCGAGCATCCGTCTTGAGATGCACTCGGTCCGATCTCAGTTTCGTATTCAAGTTGAGGTATGGTCAGAGCTTCGAGCAGAAATGTCCTATTGCTCTGCCACAAAATCGTGTGCGTGTCCTAGATCTCCATTTGGTACAGTTCTTACATTATCTTACCTGTTTCACCTCATAGAAATTAATTAATCGTTTCATACAAATTGTTTATTTGGCCTAATTTAGTCCTTCTTTATGGTACTGTTAATTTGGTCGCATACATTTTTGTAGGGCTCTCTTTTCCGATCCTCCCCTCACACACATCGGATGGATATTCAGTCAAATTTCTTTCGTCAATCTAGTTTTATTTACTCTTTCCATATGTTCGCCCCATCTTTTTCTACTCCAGTCACTGTTTTCGAAACCACATATTTTTCCATAAATATAAACAAATATGTTTCACAGTTCATTCTTTTTTTATTTCAAAAATTTATGTCTCTTTTCACGAATATTTTCCGTTTCCCGTGAGAGTTTAAAGTCTTTAGAATTTTCGTTTATGCCTGTATATCCTACTATGAGTAAAGCTCTACATTCCGTGCTTTTTGTTTTAAATTTTAGGTTCAGTAGTTTCGGAGATTTTCGTATATATTTTTGTAATATCTATTAAATTGTCCATTTTAAAATCATAAAAAATAATGTTTATTTGTATTTATCATAAGGTGTAGTTTAAGATCCCGACTCAATAGTTCGTGATCCCCTCTTTCTTTTTCCTGATTATTTATACAATTTTATACAATATACAAATAAACAAAACCCGGGCTGATTGGCATCTCGTGTCCTAGCTGGGCTATTGTTAATAAAAACATATATAATTAATTTTGTTAAAAAAAATATTTTAAAAGGACGAGGGGTTCGCAATCTAAGTTGGGATTTCATACTAGAGCACTTTCATTTTATATGTCACATGATTGATGTGAAAAGTTTTTGTTTTAATTTTATATTTCGCCTCCGAAATCAACCCCAAATTAATTAACACTACGCGTCTTGCGATTGGGTGGATAAACTCTACATAATGTACCTCTTAATTTCCAAGTTTACTCGTCCGGTAGATTCGGAGAAAGAAAGAAAGAAAATACGTTGACAGAGGGACAGGTAGACACCAGAGTAATCCTATAAGGGATCCTTTTTATCGTTTTGGATGTATGGAACTCTAAAAATGTGTTTTAATACACTGTGGTTATTCTCATACATGTAAAATTAAATATGTTAATAAAATAATAAAGTAAGAAAAAAAACCTTATTTAGTGAAATAAATATTTAAAATAATATGACATTTCTGTTATATAGTACTGTTGTAACAGAGACGAAAAGTTATGGGTAATTATGGTAATATTGGATATATCCACACGGGCAGAACTGTGGCCAAACGCTAGTTAAATTTTTTTTTGAAATATTACTTGTTTTTGAGCTACTATACCACGAGTATGTACTTACTGCTATCACAGTCTGTGCGAACGCAATAATCCGCTTAGGGGAGTGGCGCGGTCTGAATAGAACCCATCTACACAGAAAACGCTATCCGCCCGTGGGGTGCGCTTAAAACACATCGCAAATGCAATCAGCGCTCTGCCAGCGACCACATTTATTTGCCATTTAAACTTCATCTGTGAGAAAAAAGAAATCTAGTAGAAAAGAAATTAATCGTAATAGGTACTTTATTTAATCTTTGAGCCACACCACGGGCAACGCGTGTGACTACTATTGTATTCTGTGTCCATGAGGTGTTCTGTGCCATAGCTATATTTGCCGATATTATATATATATAGATATAGCTCGATATTAAAAATGATTTGCGAAACTCATATCAATACATATCTATTTGATTGATTGAACTATTATTATACGTAATTTTTTTAAATCAATTTTCTTAAAACCAATCGTTTGAGAATATATAAAATACAAATAAAATAAAATAAAATTCTATTTATTCTAATCTAATACAATTCATTTATCATATCTAATATTTTTAACTTAGTTTTTTTAATAGACTATCCTTATATAAAGTTATTTGTGATATTTATTTTATTTATTTATTTATTTATTAAAAGGCTCACCAACACTTTTTACATTTGCATTTCACAAATAAAACTTATCAAATACAATTTATGCCTTGTTCGTGAAATTTATGCAAATTTATAAATATTAACGGAATGTGAATATACAGGATGTAATTCGAGATCCTACATTCATTGAAAATATGCTCGAAATATACTCATGATTTAGAAGATACGGATTAGAAACAAAATTAAAAAAAAAAAAAAAAGTTTTCATAAAAACATTGTTTAGCTTTAGCACAACAGCTTAAAAAGATAAACTCATATAGTCTAATACACTTTATCGCAACAACACAGTAAACTAGTTTTTAAGAATGCGAAACTACAAATACTTACCTATCTTTGGTGGTGTTATTGATTAAAAATGTACGTCACACATTGGTAAATTTTTAGTTAATTCGTTAGTTAAATGGGTAATTAAAAAATTTAAACGTAAATAATTCAGTACCTAAATGATTTCCGCCATTATTTATATTCATTGAATTAAAATCATTAATAAATGCCTGATCTTTAATTACGTCATATATTAATTTAATATAACTAAATTCAATTTTAAGAAAACGCAAGACCGGAAACGTGTATTTCTGCCATAGGAACCTGAAGTATCCTTAAATGCGTGTTGAAGCGAACACTTGTGCGGCATGTTCTTATTGCGTCATTGGTTTCATTACGCGTCAACTATTCGAAGGGGATTGATTTGGATCAGCTTATCGAATATCTAATATTTAGGGTAAATTATGAGATGTGGAACATTTGGAGAGTACTTTGATATCCCTGGAACATTGCATTAGAACATTAGATAAAAATATAAAAGTACATCATCATCATCAGCCCATTTTTACCCCACTGCAGGGGCTTAGGCCTCCCCCAGGGTGAGTAGGGGGGCTTGGAGCTTAAGTCCACCACGCTGCTCCACTGTGGGTTGGGAACTGTAACGACCGCCATCTATTGACAACAACGGGGGCCGACTGCTTAACGTGCTCTCCGAGGCACGGAGTCAGCGATAGTTAATGTACATAAGTCAGAAAAAACTCATTGGTACACGCCCGGATTCGAACCATGGCCCTATGGGGTCTTATAAATTTGAGACAGGTTCGTTGCGCTCATAAAAGTACATTTGACCAAAATAAATATAATTACATAGTATAATATAATTACGTAGTATAGTATAATTATATAATATAATTACCTATCTACATGAATGTATTAACATTATCAAAAGTGATGTCTTTTTGTTTCTTTTTAATTTTTTGGGAATAAACGGTCTAAATTGAAATTACGTATAGGCGGCCAAACGTCACAAATGAAAATTTATGGTTTAAATTCTACTTTAATTGTAATAATTGATAAGCGAAGAAGAAGGCAAGTCAATGAAGAAGCGATACCTGCACGATACACATTATGCCATACAAACACCAAAGCGAGATATCAGAGAACATGCCAGAATTATAAAGAGGTGTAGGAGCAGAATAACTAAACAATAGACATGTTATGAGGCAGGTGGTAATTAAAATTAATTTCTGCCTGATATTAGCCAAGGATAACCTCTAGTTTAAAATAAATACAATATAAGTTATAAATTATAATCTCTAATATTTTGCTGCGTAAACATGAAATATCTCCCTCCTAACTTCAGACCAAAGGAAAAAGCGGCAAGAGTTTCTTTTATTTGTTCGTTTTGAGTCTCTTTATTTCTACCCCACGATTCATAATTCCGTACAACTTTTAAGTTGTTTTCAATTGAAAGCGTGAAGTTGGGGTTAATTTTTTTCCCTTCAGCATTCAAATTAACATAAAACACGTTGAATAGCCACCGAAAGGGCGGGTTTGAGGTTTCACAGTTATTTTATTTCTGCTAATTTTTTTTGCATGTCTTCCACGCTTATTTAAGTATTTTATTTCATTAGTGCAGTAAAATATATAGAAATTTTTTTCTACTATAATAGAGAATTATTATAATAGTTTTAATGACAAGAAATAGGTGAAGAATGAATAGGAAATACGCGCAAAGGTATTTGCCTGACATATTATTAGTACTACCTATATCCTAACTTAATGCTGACTGACGTCGTGATAGCCGGGTGGTAGCGAGCCCGCTTCTTGTTTAGAAGACCGTGGTTCGAATCCCAGGGCATGTACAATGAGTTTTTTCTATATATAGGTACTTATGTATAAGTGTCACTGATTCTGTGCCTCGGAAAGCACGTTAAGCCGTCGGTTCCGGTTAAAACCCACCAACCTGCACTGGAGCAGCGTGGTGGAGTAAGCTTCAAGCCCTCTCATTCCGAGGGGAGGCCTAAGCCCCTACATTGGGGAATTAATGGGCTGATGGAAGGTTTGATTTCAGTTACATTTGTATGAATATTATGTTGATATTCATAAATGACACTTCACTTATCTTAGCTCTGATAGTGTTAAAAAAGTTCAGTCATGGATTCCCATCAAATGCTAACTAAAATCAAACCTTCGAACGCTACGTCCTCAGCCAAACACATCTGTACAACTTATACAACGGTTCGCGTGCATGCAAATTCTCGAAGAACACATATAATTATTTACATCAGTCAATAAGTTATTGCCTTCACTTATTGACTTACATAAAATAACAGCTATCGTTTATTTTTAGTTTACAACTAAATTAGCTCTTCAAAGGTTACAATTGAATTGTAACAAAACACCGTTTAACTCGCAAGTAAAATGCTCTGTACAAACTGAGAAAACAAAAAAATACGTGGTGTCACCGAATTTTGAATTAGTTCAACAGATAACTATTACTGACTTTTTAGTGTCAGAACCAAAGTTTACATTTGAGCCACAGGATGAGAAAGGGAGACGAGCGGTCGTGCGGCGTGCGTATGGCCCACGCAATGAGCGTGTCTGCTTCAACAAAATTATGTATCAAACGCTATTTTACACGTTAAAGTATAAGAAACTGAATACTACACTTTTTGAATTTTGAATAAATACCGATTATTGCCGGAGATATGACAAATTAAAGTTTGTGTATTTACGACCCGCTCGTGACATCACTCGGTGCGCGCTACATAGAAATGATCCACTTTAGCCCATAGTAATATAACCGAATAACATCATTGCACGATTTACTTTAAAAATTTGTATCTGCGGCATTTTTCTAGACATCAATAAAATTCTTTCACTTATTAGTTTTTCTTAATAGAAACATACTTCTATAAAAAATTAAAATCACAACACGCGCTTATTGGTTAACTAATCTTCGCCCCCCACGTCTTTGTTAGTTTATTATTATATTATGTTTGTTATTTATATTATATAAAGTTATTAGTTAGTTAGACGACCGCTTAGCCTAGTGGGTAGCGACCCTGTCTACGAAGCTGGAGGTCCCAGGTTCGAATCCCAGGTCGGGTCAGTATTAATATGATGAATATTGATACTGGTACCGGGTCTTGGTCGTTATATGTGTGTGGCGTCTTTGCAAAAATATTTATATATGTATATATTATAAAGAATATTTAAGTATGCATATCAGTTGTCTAGTAACCCATAGCACAAGCATAATACTTGCTTACTTTGGGACTAGATGACGCTGTGTGGGAAGTCCCATGTATTATTATTATTATTATCCGTCACAACTAGTTATACATACCATTGAATGAAAGCCAGTTATCGATAAAAACATTTAAAGTAAATAAAGTTGATAAATGTTGTTGGAGTTTAGTAAGCTAACTTTTAGTCTGCCACATCAAAGTTCGGTGATATGGTGTATTGTGCTTACCTGTGGAGAGATAAGACGTTAGGACTACTTTCTGGGTTTTGTAGTTTCCGTCTATATTATATGCATTAACTACATTTCCCCTTTTTGTACGGACTCACGTTTCTGGTAGGTAACTGTATTGCAATTAGAGACCATTGAACTACTTACACCCATATTTATATTTTTGTGTTTCTAATCACGTCTACGATCGTCTCGCATTGATCTATGTCTTGAATCTTCATAAACACCGTTCGCTTTCGTCCCCGTTGCCCTTTCATAAGAAAAAGGAGATTTCGTTGAAGTAGTAGGGAAGATATGACGCGCGGAAAAAAATACAATATTAAACTAATAAGTCGTTATCATCATCATCATCAGCCCATTACACCCCACTGCAGGGGCTTAGGGCTCCCCCAGGGTGAGGAGGGGTTTGGAGCTTAAATCCACCACGCTACTCCACTGCGGGTTGGGGATTGTAACGACCGCCATCTATTGACAGCGCCCGGGACCGACTGCTTAACGTGCTCTCCGAGGCACGGAGTCACTGATAGTTAATGTACATAAGTCAGAAAAACTCATTGGTACACGCCCGGATTCGAACCCGTTGCCCTTTCATAAGAAAAAGGAGATTTTGATGAAGTAGTAAGGAAGATATGACGCGCGGACAAAAATACAATATTAAACTAATAAGTCGTTGCCATTTTGTTAATTTTAACCTTGTCAATTTTTAAATAGTCCGTGTTTTAATCATACAGACAACGATAAAAATGTAAATCAACTTGTCTATGTGAATTCACAATTTAACTCTTGCACAATTTTTTTTCTAATCCCCAAGGCCGGCCGTGCCAGGCGGACCGTGTCTCTCTCTACACATATGACGGCTAATTATTATGATAGAAAAACTTCGACTAAATTGTACTGATTAATTTACGAACGTAATTGTAATAACCAATGTATAATCACAATTTGTATTGATTACTCTTTTAAAACCTCAAATTTTGGTTTGTTTTACACATGAAAATAAACCAGGGTTTGCAGTAGTCGTTTCTGATCTTCGTTACATTTATATTTGCTGAAGAATCACTAATACATTCGAATTCATGTCCCTGTTCGTACTTCTGGACCCTGGTTTCTTGTCGTGTTTCTGATTGGCCAGATGTTTGCGATTGAAATCTCGGTTTGTTTTGGCATACGTCATACCAGTCCTGATTTTTGTAGAATATATGCAACGATGCGTTTCCAAACTGTTTTTTGTACTGTCTCTGAGGACGACTTTGCCCACAATCAGTGGAATAAGCGCAAAAATTGAGATTTTTATACAATTCTTCAGTTACGAAACCCTAACCGTTCCAATTATCGAAGTGTGGAGTAACCGGCAAAAAATAAATGAAACGAGTTCTATTTAGTTTTTTGTAGCCAATCACTCTTCTTTGCAAAATAAGATAAACTTTTATACCATGTATATACAACTCTTCTAGTCAGTAGGTACGTATCTGGTATCTGGTTCACTGTAAGAATGTACTCTGGTCGGCTTTTTATGACATGGCTTATATGCATGCCTACCTACCTACCTGCAAAAAGAATAAGTTATTGAATGCTAAAAACTGTAGTAAAAGTCTACATAGACACATGAGACACACATACGCATGCGTATGGACACAACACTTTCTTGAGCATTATATCAAAAAGTGATACGTCATGACAGTTATTAAAATACATAAAAATTGAGTTGAAGAATAACTTGACGTTAAGTACTGCAATATTTGCACATACTCAGCTAAATTTAGTTAAAACGTATTAACAACAAATGTCATGTGAAAATAGGCCAGACGTTAAAATATTATAAAAGTATGGGTGTACAGCTCGTGCCAAACTTCTAGTTCTTCTAGGAAAAATGGGTATCAGACAGCCGAGAGCGGACCCCGCACCTGCGCGAAATGCACCCGCGACAACTTCAGAGCAAACTAGAAGTTTAACGCAATCTCTGTATGTAGTAAATAGAAACCAGCATTTATTTTAGGAACGAACTAATTAATTATGTTTTTGTAAGTGAATTCTAATATTTGGGCATCCATAACTTTAGTAATCTTAAAAAAAAATTCTTAACCTGCGAGAACGCAAACAGTTCCTTACTTCTCTAGAATGTACCAACATCAGGTATTTAACTTTTCGATGCAACACACAACGCACGATGCATGTTGTAACTTACGAATCGTGTTTGGAAGAGGTCGTATTGCATAACATCCTGCTATGAATCTACCGTGCCGGTTGTTTTACAGGTTACAGGTAACAACAACTTTAAGTTGGATTCGTCGTTGACGTAACGTCCATGTGCCACTCATGACAGTGTTATCTATTTACACATCTAAGAGTGTTTTATATCTGATAACGTAGGTTATAAATATTACGTTATTTACACGTTTAAACGGACATAGTTCTCATTGTTAGTTTGATACAAATACCCATTCTGGTTAAATTGTAATCCTCATGGCGTGAGAGCCCTCCGTTTTCCATCTTTTACATTAACACGCGAATCTGACGAAATAATTTCGTGTGGCGCTGAAAAACTTTCATATTTCTAAACTTCTTGAACTAAAAGTTTAAATGGCTCTGTAGTCAAGAAATTTCAATGTGTTATGTTTCGATGTCGTATTCCATCGCAGTAATATTTTAAAATTTTGTAGTTGTTTGTAATTTCTTTGATCATAAAAAAAAAATTACTAAATAATATATTATTTGAAAACCGAACTGTCTAATTTGAATCGAAAAGGATCGAAGTAAGGGTTATATATAGTTTACGATTTTAAACTAACTTCTGCTAACTGCGTGTTTGTGTGTTAAAATGAAATATATGAAGTTTAAATTTCAACAAGTTGTCGTTTTTGTTAGGCGTTCCTATCTATAGTGCCTTTGCGTCTTAAATTTGATTTTACTTGCAGCAAATTGTCATTATATTGTTACGTGTTAGGGTTCGAAGAATTTGGAGAGAAAGACCTGCTGACTCTTTTGAAGACTTTATTCACTAACACTAGGTCCAATACAAAGCACTAGGTCCAAACACTAAGCACTCACGATGTATTAGGTCCTAGCCAAGTCGTAGGTTTCACTGGTATCACTCTTGATCACTAGTTTTCACTTCGAAGTTGCCTCGAAAGTAGCCCAAAAACTGAACTGGAACTCGCTCGCCTTCCTGCGACTATTTATATGGGTCGTAACTAGCCTCAAGATCATTCTAGAAGGCGCGCGAACGCGATCGACCGGGCTCTAGAAAGTCTCACGCAGGTACTGTTTTTCGAGACTATTCTTTCCTCTAACGCCATCTAGTATTGAGTAGGGGTTTCGTGTTGTTTCCGTTCTACAAAGCGGTTTTACTGGTTGACACCAGATGGCGGTCGCCACTCTGTGTGTTCGTAACAATATAAAATACTAGCTTCCCGCTTGCGGCTCCGCTCGCGTGGACTACACAGTTGTACCGGAACCCCTTTTTCTGGGATAAAAAGTTGCCTGTGTTACTGTTCAGCTTTAAACTATATCTATGCAAAAACTTATAGCGGTCCCGGTACAACTGCGAGCGGGATTGCGAGTGGAAAACTAGTTTGAAAATAAAATATAGACCATGTTACTCGTTGATAATGTAACTTTTTATAGGTGAAGATTTTTTTAAATCAGTTACGTAGCTTTTGAGTTTATCCGTAACGAACATACAAAAAATCAAATGTTTCCTCTTTATAATAATAGGGTAGATTTAACGTTTATTTGAGCAAATAGTAATTGATGACGCTCAGTTATTTACTTGGTTTTATATCTCCTGCTGTTACAAAATTAAGAAGATATTCTATATTATGCATCAGGTGTGTTCGGTCTCGATAAATACAAATATAGATCTCCTAGATCCCAGGTAAACTCAATACGGCATGTTCGGGTGAACGTAGTCAAAATTTATAGAGCATATAGTTTCAAAACGTTTAGAGTGAGTAGGTGGCGCAAACTAGCGGCTACCGAAGAATACATGTTTAAAGTTTCATTTCTTTATCCCTCATTTATTTTTTCAATTTTTTTGTTTAGTTCGGTAAGCTCTACACGCTATTAGTTTGGACTACCTACAGTCGAATATTCCGTATATTCAGATACAACACCTATGTCTGTATCCACTTTCTTAAATAAGTATGTGTGATTTGCGAATGTTGCCGTCGTATAAATATTGCCTCATATAGGAGTTTAGTGAATAATTTCGGGAGATCATAAATTCGGGAGATCTGCAAATTGACTAGAAGTTCTTTTCTGCGTTTATCGTCTGACCACTTATACTCTAGCTAGCTGGTGCAAGATGGCGAGTTTCAGTCCGCGATGTTCCCGCGAAATCCCCGCGCGCTGATCTTTACCCCCACGAAATTGCGTTTGACATTTTCGATACTGTGAAGTGACATTTCTGACTCTATTGAAACCAAACGCTGCTGTCAAATTTATTTACTCTATACTATTATTATATGTCATGTCATCTTGCTTTGACATTTTGTTGTCGGTCTTTTGTATTCCAAGCCAACTTAAATTAAATAGTATTTTAATATAAATACTTATAAAATATTCGTTATTTTAAATATTTACAGGTTTAATTTCATTCGGTTAGACTTCTTGTTTGATTTTGTGTTATTCCTAGACAGTTTCAATACACATGAAGGCATTTTTTTTAATTGTTCACAGCTCGGCTTTCCGGTACGTACAAAACGCGCTTGTATATGTGTGTGTAAACTCGCGTATTTACACGAATGAGCTTGTTTTTGCGGACATACTTTTTATTAGGGCTGTCTTGTCTGGATTTATTTGGTTTATCTGAATAGTAGGTATAAAAAAAACACATTAATTAGATGGACCCGAAATACTCGCTGCGCGACATTGACTCGTTTTATGGCTTTTTTTAGACGTATAGAATCATATATCATTGTAATTTATGGATCAAATTAATTTATGGGTTTTATCGATAACTTGGTATTACATAATAATTTATATTGGAACACGAACATGTTCTTGACATTTTGGAGGATTCGAACGTGCGCCCACATTGCGTTATAGAGTCCGCCTATATCACGAGTCGTGTCTGCTATCTCGGGTGAAGTATTTATTTCGTCGTTACGGCCTGAGGGCGGCGTCCGATCGAAATCGAACCGTATTTATCATCTTGAGCGCTATCTATACGGAACAGAACGGTGATGGCCCCGCGCATCTATTAAAACAATTTGTTTTCATACAAAAACTATGACAATCTTATGCGCCGAGACGGCACGGCGACGGCACGCTCCGTCAAAAGTATCGTTGGCAAGCAATTTTCGCCGGTAATATCCATCGCGTATAAATCGAAAATTCATCAGTCTCGTCTGAAAATGTGCTGTTTTAGGATATAAAATAAACCCGATGTAAGAGGATATGTTTCGTACACTCGTGAAACCCAATAAATAGCTCGATATCATTTCACTTCGATAAAATAAGTCGCGAATAACGCACTAAAAATCCATTATTTTTTAAATTTAGTTGTATAATGCTGTTAGAAATAATAAATTCTGCCTAAAAATTGTCATTGAAGTATTATAAGCTTGATCAAACATTTATTAAATCATCAAGTAAGATATTTTAATTTAAACAAGACAATTATCGTTGTGTTCTATTCGCACTGTTTACTGTTTGTGTCTTATGATTTCCTCTACTGTCCGCCGAAGTCCAAATTTACATGGAGTAGGCAGCACGCCCTCTTAAGGTTGCGCTAGTCAGTCACTACTACCCATACAATCGGCGAAAGGTGATCACTCAATATTATATTGACATAGACTCAAAACTAAACTGGTTATCGATTTATCTTTAATAAATTAAAATAGAGAAAAGATAATTGTTTTAATACGAGTATTTGTCTTGAAATTTTTAATTTGTGCCACTAATTTTAGCATAAATTTGGACGTAAATAAATTATACGAGATACCTATATGAAAACTACAATGTATTTTCATATAGACATAGTTTAGTTAATAATATTTTCAAATAATTAAAGTTTGTTTAAACATTTATTAGTTGCTTCATAAGAACACTAGAACCATAGGTCTATTCATAACTTTTGCAACGGCTTAGCGAGAATAGATGGATTCTTTTATATACTCCGTAGTTGTTTCATAGATTCGCAAATGAAATAGCATGATTTTAGCCCACGCTTTCGTGTCGCAGTTTAAGCGGACGGAGTGCATACCCTTAAGCAAGTGTTCCGCATGGGAACCGACCGATCCAGCTCCTACTTGTCAAGTGACATTTAACAGTGACTCGTGAGAAGGTCACGATCTCCTAACGGCGTCGTGTACCTTGATATTATTTATGTAGATATATTTACACATTTACTTCGTTACATGAGGCAGGCTCAAAAGTTAACTCTTTATCACCGTAATGCGAAAAATGATACTGTAGGTGGTATTCTCGGTTAATTAAAAAAAAAAAAAGCTAGCATTCATTTGTTTATCATGTTTGATTTCTCATCGGCGTCTATTTATTTTGAACATGTCGCAATAAAAACGTAATTATGTTAAAAATTTTGCGTCGAGCAATCATAAAATTTCTAACCATAGAGGGAAATCCAATATAAACAAAGTCGTGAGAACGTCGAAGATTCTAGTAGTGGGAGACCCGTTTCAACTGTCTCTGATGAAAATGTGGCAAAATTAAAGAAATCCTATCGGAATCCTATTGTGAGACCTGCATCTGACAATAGGATTCCGAAAGTGACCGAGAATCACTACAGTGGAAATTTAAAGATGAAAAGCCTCCACAGAAATTTAAGATTCGTCCATCAGTATGGAAATCAATAGTAAATATGTTTTGGGATATCGAAGGGATGTTACAAATTAATTATGGAAAAAAAAATTATGCTGTAACAACGCATTGTTTCTGTGTATATTTCTATGTACATATATTACAATAAGCTTTAAAATGAATATTTTCTTTTTACGAAATTATTACAGTTGAATATTTTTTTTATTCCTCATTTTTAAGAGCATTTCTCACATATGCATGATAATTTTCCATAACTTATAATACACGAATTCCTATTGATTTAATGAAACTTGCTACAAATTCGCATTAAATTGTGAAAGCTACAATGTGATATATAGTCGGTATCGCGATCAGATAACTGTAGAGTAAATAAACGTTTAGTTGATTTCTAACCGCAGCCAGCTTTCTCAGAGCGCACCGGTGAAAGTAACCTGGGTCAGCCCACACTCACTCGACACCACTTCTACAATGGAATTCTGATAATTAGATTAATAATTTCTCCTTCTCCTAAACTGTGGGTTGCAGATATATTTAATTATCTATTTTTCTTAAATAGTATGTGGCTTAAATTTGAAATTCCACTAAAAAAAAAACTTAATCGACTTGTTTTTATTAGCGTATACTAAATCGGAGACGTTAGTTGATATGTTTTTTGGTTTTTTGTCATTTACTAAAACGCGTGACGCCTACGGAATTTCTCTGTCTACGACGTTTAACAGTATATACGGGTAAAATTACGTTTCGTAACGGCAACTGGTGTGCATTCATAAAAAAAATGGGAATGGTCTAGATTTGGCACTAAAAAAGAAGATAATAATATGATGAGTCCCTAACTATAAGAGTTGTTTAACTATGATTTGGGGGTAAAGAGCGATGAAAATGTAAAAAAAAAATATTTAATGCTGTATCGAATGACACCCAAGTCGATACGATCTGGAGGTTGACTCACGTTTCATTCGCTAATTAGTGACCCGTGCATGGTACGAGTATTTTTTTGAACATATCGTCCCTGGAATTTCTAATCGACGTAATTCACAAATTGCACATTTTGCGTTTAAGACATTTAAAAAATCTACAGAGTTTATTCTATGATCGTGCCAAATGGCGGATATGAAAAAAAAATTAAATGCTTATTAGCAGTAAATCCTTAAGGACGTAACTTGTTATAAAACAGTAAAACACTATAATAAAATGAATAATAATTATTGGCATAAAAATAAGACATTGCGTAAACTTACTTTTCTTAAATAATAACTAAAATTTTACTTAAAAGTATAAAATAAAAAACAAATTTTACAGTAGTAAACCAATCACGCTTTTTTGCATTTTACTGACAATGACAATATTTTAGTTACGTCTATTAGGAATTCCAGAGACGATATGTTTTCAGTGTGCCAGTCATGCGATCGCCAGTAATATACAAACGGTGGGCATGATAATAGACTCTCGGTTATTTGACGATTTTCGTTTATTTACGAGTCAGTAATGTTGACAAACGTAAAGTGACTCGACCTCTTGGATGTCCTGGAAGTTGATACATCACCATTGTGACGAGTGCGATTGATGATGAGTGCGAGAAGAACTTTAGATTGATTCACGTTTCGTTCGCATAGTAGCGATGCTAACGCTATCGACACGAATGTAAGAAGAAAGTGTTAGGTAGGTACTTACTTCATTACATTCATCATCATGCGAACGAAATGTAGTAAATCAGCCTCCAAGTTGTTATTACAGATTTCATGAATAAAAATTCGAAAGTTTATTTTATGAAAGTGAAATCCATTTTATCACATTTAATTTGCGTTCAAAAAAATATTATTGATATCATAAATAATCTTTGGTTATATTAAATAAAATAGGAGTTAGATACAGCATCACGTCTTCCGAAATGGTCAGCAATTAAACTCCGATATCGCCTACCGCATTGTAGTAGCGGACTTTCTCGATCTGATTCGTCTGATGGCCAAATGATATATAGATTGATGATTTATAAACTGTTATCACTGATTTGTAAAATAATATGAAGTTTAATTTTGATGTCATTTGATTGTCAGTATTGTAGAGATTTATTTCGACAATGAATATGATTTTGAAATCGTCTCTATGTATGGGCCTTTTCGGTGAATATATGATTTTTCCTAAAATAGAGAGTACAGAGACATATAAATAATCAAAATGTGTGGAATCAAAAATAGGTAAGACGATCTAAAAAAACTTTTACAACTTTTTTGGGGGAAAAAATTAGAAATATGGGTCTAAAATTTGGATGTTAGTTTGTTACACGTTTACAAAAAAGGGAGTTGTTTTTGGTAAAAATTGTATCTTAATATTCAGGAGACCTACATTTTGCAGGATGGTTTCTGAAAATTACGAGGATCTGTTCGTGAATACAGGAGGTCACACACATTCGGGTGTATATGTACCTATGGTATTTGTTTTTTCAGTGATGAGATATTTCAGTCTTGTCAGAAAAACCGGAGCCTACGAAAAATATCTTCGAATATAAAATAAATGTGATAAAGGTGTGCTCTCTCACTAATTCTAATTTGGTGACTTTTACTAACAAAACCTGTCGTAATATAATGGTCGTAATAATAACAACTGGAGGTTTGTTGACGTTTCGTTCGCATACAGCGAGCGGCCTTCTCGCACTTGTCATACGTCGCGCTCGCTTCGAGACGGTCGGCATTATGCAAACAAAATTGATCTAGATCAAAACGTTTAAACTAAATTCACTACTATTTTGCTAATTTTTTTTTAATTAGGGACGCATTGGATCTTTATTATTGGTACCAAAACGAACTTATTTCAAAATTTTACTGAATACTTATCAGTTATCGTCTATTACTGACTTTTCGGTTTATCTGTGCTGAGACCATAACCATAGAGATACAAACAGAAATTTGACGATTTTTGAGAGTCTATAGATAGCAATTTTTTTTTCGAGCTTATCGTGTGGGGTGCCTATCATATGAAAGTTCACTAAACTAAGAGAAAATGTACAATTCGATTGATTTGCGCTACTTAATTGCTATGTACGCATATACTATTATGTGCGGCTCTGAAGTGTGCGCATTCCTATTGTGCAGGTCCGCTATACTTCCCGCCGCAACAATTATATGAAATTATGGTAATGTGACGTTTTTATGACTAACTTTAGAGCCGCACAGATATGCAAGAAATGTACCTAATATAAACTCAATTGTAAAAAAAAATTCAAGAATATCTTAAATAAATCTTTGTGTCATCTAAATATGTTTTAAAATAGTAGGTAGTAAAAATCTGAAAAAAAAAAGAAGTGGTTTTATTATCGTAGTTTCCTTATATTTAACATTTCCGGTTAAATCGAAGAAATCTTGTAAAACCACTCTCATAAAGTATCTTTACCCAATTGGTTGTGAGTGATGTAGTCAGCGTCTATAAATAGTTTTAATTTAATTGCGTCAACGTGTACCGATACGTTTTGTACATCATGCGACGCTTGTTTAATTAATTTAAAATTGAAAACAACACGAGTTAGCGAGAACGTATTGAATATTTAAAATATCTGAATTATGCACTCTATCACGGTTTCTAGAACGTTCGGGGGCCGCTAACTTTCGCTATACAGCCTGAAAAGTTTTGCTGTAACGATTATCGAATCGTGCTCGGGCTGTCGAAGAACGGTGCAACTTTTCATACGATTAATATATTTTAGCATGCTCATAAAGTATTCACAGAATACTTTCATAGAAACTAAAGATTTGAGGGTATAGAGTTTTGTAGATCGACGAGGGACAGGATCTTTGATTTATTTATTATTATTTATTAGCTACGGTGTTTTCGCTTTGTTTGCCGAGATTCTTTATTGGCCATTGTACGTGTAAAGATCGGCTCCCGATCCGGTACGTGAGAGAATGGAGCCATATACAATTACTTGACATGGCTTACTACGAGATCTACACAATGAAACTGTTTTAGATAAAGCGAGCGTTTAGCCCCGGTTCAGCTCCGGTGCTGTGCTGTATTTTTGGGAGCCATGTATAGGCGTGAAGTTCAAGCGGCTATTAAGTGCGAGTCTCCTTTGTGTATCTTAGGGTTTGTATTGATCTCATGTTGTCAGTTTGACATAACGATGAGAAACTTAACTGAGATGCACCTATATCTATACTACTGTATGCATATGTTGGCTCTGTCTGTACATACAATTTTTTTGTCTAATATTCTGATCAGTATTTATTTTATGACTGATTGACGTCAATTCTGCCATTTTTTTAAGTTTTATTTGTCCTTTTAAAACTCAAGAACATCTTGACCGATCTTGATGGAAATCGGTGTAAGTACATATCACGAACATGTGATTGCGCAGAAGATAGAGGTATATAAGGTCTTAAGGGGGAAATGGGAGAGAGGGGCACTTTGAAAGTCTCCGAAGTTTGAAACTTGAAGATTTGGATTATGCAGCTACTGAGCATAAATAAATAATAACATGTTTCAAGGTTTTTGGATTTTGACATTTAAGGGAGGGAAACGGAGGGTGAAAATTTATATGCGAGTAGGTACCTATCGATTTTTGAAAAATAGGAACTCGAAAATTGGAATTATAGCTACTCGTCACAAATAAATAATGACGTGTTTCAAGGTTTTTGGATTATCACATTTTAAGGGGGGAAACGAGGGATAAAAATTTGTATAGAAGTAACGATATTTTTAATTATGGGGACTTTTTAAATGTCTATTTTTATTCCAGAAATATTTAGGGTTCCTTCATGAACTTTCGAAAATGTAGAAATGATGAAAACCACGCGAAGTCGCGAACGAAGTTATGAGCAGTCGCTAGTACTTAAATAAGTCATTTACATACCGAACTGAAATTACCCGACCCATAGAGTTTTGGCCCGACCAAACCAAGTGAACTACATTTTCATAATTCAATGCTTATATACAACGCTATATTATCGTCTAATCTTATACATTTTGAATTTGTAAAATTTGTATTGTGCATACGATTTCTGAAAAAGTCGCTTATGCGTAACTGTAAAAATATTTAATTTTGCCTGCAGCTTCGCCTGCGTATATCACGGCGTGGACATACATGACGTCGATTTATCTGTTCTGCTCGCATTAGGTACCCATGTCACAACTAAAGCTTTCTTTCTTCATCAGCCCATTTTACCCCACTGCAGGAGCTTAGGCCTCCCCCGGGGTGAGAGGATTGGAGTTTAAATCCACCACGCTGCTCCACTGCGGGTTGGGGATTGCAACGACCGCCATCTATTGACAGCGTCCGGGACCGACTGCTTAACGTGCTCTCAGAGGCACGGAGTCGGTGATAGTTATGTACTTAAGTCAGAAAAACTCATAGGTACACGCTCGGATTCGAACCATGGCCCTATGGCCTTATAAATTTGAGACAGGTTCGTTGCGCTTTGGGCTATCACGACTCTTTTATCACGAACTAAAGCTTTGTTCGACCTTTATTTTAATTTCTAATCTTAAATTAAATGTATGGGCAATAAATAGAATCCCTCCATCAGGATAAATAGTGGCGCATGTTATTTTCCGTTCCTTCAACTGTGTCGCCGTGTAAAAAAATAGTTTCGTTCCCGCGAGCTCCGTTATGACGACGTGAAGGAAAGACAGGTTTTGTATCCCATGGGTACCTTTGACTGGGAAAAAGTGTGGTTTATGTTAATTTCCGTTCCTTTAAATACTTTCGCGTAGAAAAATCTTATCGCTTCGTTGCTCCGTTACGACGTAAAGAAAGTATAAAAGTTATCTGACGCGGACACCTTCGATAGGGATGTACTGAACTGAACTGTACCCTATGTTACTCTCTATCCGATCAACTATATCGATTAAAAAATTCACTTCATTTCGTTCCTTCGTCACAACTTGAAGAAGGGGCAAATAAACAAACATTATGACTTACGCGTTTATAATATTAGCACAATATTAGTATAAACTTAGCAACGGGAACTTTTCAGTTACCAGTTCCCATTGTTATTTCGGCCCGCCAGGGGTTGAAATGTTTAATTAATTTTGTTAATTACTTTCGAACTGTGCGCGTAACAATCTTTCTATCCCTGTACTACCAAATTATAACTTGATACAATTGACTATTTAGTAATAAGATCGAGTTAGCACTGAAAAAAAATAGTCAACAAAACTAGTTGTGTTACAATGAAAATAGCAAACTTTGATAATTTTTAAACAAAGTTAGTTAAAATGCAAGCTACTGGTTGGTAAGTTATTAAAACTGAGTTTGATTACTTATAACAGTAGTTATGTTGTCACTATTTTTAGGTAACTAGTAAATTTTTTTTGGCACTTATAACCAAAAACTTTTTTCTGTGTTTGGTTATTACATCTTTGAGATATGCAAGCTAATAAACAATTTAAAAAAAAAATCTATTAACTACGATATGATGACATGGTCCATATGAATTGCATCAGTTGTGCATATTTTCTGTATAGGTATGTACTCGTATGTATTGTAAAGATATTTAAGTAGGTACATCAGTGCTCTGCCATCTAGTCGCTTAAACTTTTTTGTTTAGTTCGGTCCGCTCTAAATCGCTTTAAATAAAACTTGTTTTTCTCGGTAGCCGTTATTTTGCGCCATCTGCTCACTTGAAACTTTTCGCTTTGTTCGGATAGCTCTAGTTTGTACTACGTTCAGCCAAACACCCAGTATAGTACTGCCCTCAGAGAGTGCCTGATTTTTAGGAAAGGTCACAATGGGAAAAATTTAATTTGGGATTTTGCCGGAGATAGACTAAAGTATTATTAGTCACTGATATTCGTGATCTTGAAGCTTTAATGGACACTAAATTAACATTTGTCCCCTGCATTGATTAAATTTTAAATCAGGTATATATTCAAAATTACTGAATTACTATTAGAAATTACAAACAAAAATATGCACACAGGGTGAATGCGGAACAAAAACTAACAAAAGAATACTTGATTAAGAAATTTCGTATTGGTCCGATGTTTACAGGATAATCCGGAACAAACTTACTACTACAAGGACGAGGGAGTTCAAAACTATCAAAAAGTTAAAAAAAAAATGCGCGGTCCAGTGGTTTATATCGAATTTATGATTGTAATATTATTATGTTTAGAATAACGTATAGAATATGAATTTTAATATAATAATAATAATATCTGGGATAATACCACACAGCGCCACCTAGTGCAGAACTAAGCAAAGCTTGTATTATGGAGACAAGATAACTGATATACATACTTAAATGTCCTTTATAATATATACACATATATAGATATTTCACACCCAGACACGAAAGAAATAGACATGTTCATGCACATAAATATTTGTCCAGACCTGGAATCGAACCCGCTACCCTTGGCTCCGCAGTTAAAGTCTCTAACCACTCGGTCAATCGGTCAGTCATTAACGAATCCAATTTGTGTTCTTTTAATAAAACTACTTAAGTAATTATATTGTTTCCTATTGACTTAATACGACAAACAGGTCAAGGTCAGGTTGAATAAACAACCCTCACCCTAACGTACATTCACTTACGCCGATTAATCATACAAATGAATGTAACCGTCTGCTTTACAAAGGTGAAAGGTTTTTTCAGTAACTATCACTTAATAATTTATCGTTTAAAAGTGACGTGAGTGAATAAAAAGAAAATAATTGAAAGATGATCCACTATTCATGAATAAAACATTTATTTAAAACAAAAATATTCGTCGTTTGTAATTGTTATACTTTACTAATATATGTAACTGTCTTTATTATGAACAAGCTTCTACCAAAGATTTCGCTCGCATGGTTTTACAATAAAATTTTCTTGTACATTAGATCAATTTTGTGAAATGTCGCTCTTGTTAAACTTGTCAAATACAGATATATCGCTCTGAATATACACGGATAGAGTGTAGACACGGCCCGAAACTACACGCCACCAGCATAGCACCGGGCGGCGCGGGCGTCTCCTTAGAACCTCAGTTTCTTGCGTATTCTTCTGAGAGGAACCAGCATTTTTGAATGTGCCTTTGTGGTGACGTCCTTCCACAAAGTAATAAAATTCACTCTTATGACGTATTTCAAGATTATGTTACATAACTACGAAATAAAGATATTTTGATTTGATTTGAACGTTAATAGATATTTGTATTTACCAGTTCTCTATATCTGTGAGTAGCGTGATGATACAAACATTCCCAATTGTAGAGTTTCGCCAATAAACAGACGTAAAAATTAAAAAGGTATGTCATTACTCGCTCTCAATAAATTTCTCGATAATATCTTCCATGTCACAGATATCTATCTATTACAGATTTATAATTAAGTAGAAGATAAGAAGAATTATTGTAATTATTGTGTTCTTTCTTGGTTCCATGAAACGAACGATTCAATTACCAAAATTGAATGTGTTATCGGCCTTTCTTTTAGATTCAATTATGCTCGTATCCTCCGGTTAATCGAATCAATGCCGTGATCTGGATTCGGTCCGGCGTGCACAAAATAGGACATTCTGCTTCTCTCTTTATCTCCCATAAACGTATCGTTCGTATTGCGTCGATGTTATCCTATTGACTTCGCTTGGGATTTACCGTGTGACTCGTCAGTAATCTTATTCTTTCCCCTTGGTTTGGAAAAGTTTCTCTGAATAAACCTTTTGTGAGCATGGAATTTTATCATGTATAAATATTGGTAGGTCGGGTGGTCGTTCGATTTCTTTTAGCCCTTCAATTCATTGTATTTTCATTTCATGCTCAACTCTTTCTTAACTCGAATGTGGTCTTCTAAAACTCTATATAAAACATCACGTTATAGGTACGGTGTAAATGATATTCATGGCTGAGTTTATAGTATGGCCTTTTCAGTATATTTAAATGAATGTAAATAACATTTGACTGTCTTTAATATTTATCTGATTATTCCTCAAAACATTCGTAGGTAAGATCAGGAAGTTACACTTAATAACACTTTTTACATGGCATTTCACATTTGAATCTTACAACAGGTGTATTATAATGCGTACAGAGAAGTAAATCATATTTAGGGTGCCGTACCTCAAAAAGAAAAATCCCTGTAGACCTATAGGATCACTTCGTTGTCCGTTCGTCAGTCAGTCTGTGTGTCAAAATTTTTTTTTCGGTAATGCGTGGAAGTATCAAGTTCAAATTAATATCAAATACGTAAGTCTAAGGTTACTTGGACTTGGACGTAACCGGTTACGGTTACGGGAGCGTTTTCGAGCGATCTGGCAGTGAGTAGTTATAAATACGTTATACAGTAGTACCTGCGAACCCTCAGGGCGTGATTACGATTTGTACTTTGCCGGTTTTTAACATAGGTAAATTTAAAAAAAAAATACAAAAAGAGATAGTTTGTGCAATCCATCATAAGCTTTGATTGCATTTATAGTATAAATATCTACGTGGCGTACACATATGCCCTGAGTCATGTGAATATACAAATGGTGCTTAATAAAACTAATAGAGTGTATTTATTCGAGTAACTATTTATAGACGATTCGCGTTTAATATTGCAGTCGAGTCTCGCGTCAGCCAAGTTTAAATTGCTGATACAAAGCTTAGCTCTCGGAGCGCCGGCGAATGTAATTTAGCTGCAGGCAGCGCCACAACGCCTGACAGTTTCGAATACTAACTTTGTAGCGAATGCACTATAACACCCCTCGACCGCAGGCGGGGTCGGCACGTGGGCCGTTGCATGCACAGGAAGTGAGCAAGTTTGGCAACCCTAAATGTCCCCGTTAATTAGTGGTGCGCTATCGCCGAAGCGGTGACAAATTACTGGTCGGCATTCAATTCCCGTACACAAATAAATCGAACGATAGTCGCCCACGCAGTATCGATACACCTAGAATTATCATGAATGCGTCTGCAGGGAAATGACACCATTGCTAAAAAACTTACTTATTCGGTTACGACTTATGCTCTTTTAAAGTAGACTTATGGGGACTAAATAAGTTTCAGTTTACGTTTGCACGATGTATTCAATTCGATTTGAAGGAGGTACTACACACTATATTATTTATAGTATTTTGTGATTTATTTGTTTCTATAACGCATTGCGTTAGCATTATTTCATTTCAAAAGACCGACTTTCGTTTGTGCCTTACTTGAAATAGGATTATAATAGAGCCTGAATAATACATATTTCAATATCAATTAGGTTATAGGAAGCCAAATGGGCACATGATCTGTGTAATTAAAAACATTACCGTCCTTCTCTTCTGTGGCAGTCGGGTGAAATGAGTTCGAAAAAGTATTTTCACAAGAAAGGTTTTCATTCGTTGGTTTATACTTACATTCGACTTCATTCAACTTACAACCGATGGTAAAATATTTAGGATTTCGGTAATATGAGATTTTTCAAGTAATTTCTTATATCTCGAAATAGTACACATATAAAAATAATTACTTCAACCAAATAAATTTCTTCAAGACATTTTCTGTTTCCTATATGAGGAAAAATTAAATATTTTCATGAAAGAAAATGTAATTTTTCAAGACCAATAGACAAAATAATTTACACAAAGTAATATTTGATTGTTATGTTGATTATTCCTACCTTTAAAGCAAGATAATTTTCAGTTATGCACAGAAAACTATTAAGCTTTTAAAAAAGCAATTACGACTTTTTATTTATTTTAAATGCGGCAAATCACACGTAAATATAAACCTGGAATTTTCATTGTACTTAATATGAAAGCCAAAACGAAATTATTTGTGAACTGGTACAGTCATTACGACAGCAAACAGTCGAATTATCCTCACTTAAATTCAACAGTTACCTGCATTGAAGTGATTGTACGCTAAGTGGGACGAGGCTTCGCTCGCTTCGAATTGAGCGAGTGTGGCGCTGTCTCTCGTAGCTTGTATCAATGTAGTCACTTACACTAACGTTATGCATGGATGCGTTCATTTTGTACGGAGTTATTTATCTTTCGTTACATTTTATACTGTAAATAATTTAATCGAAAACGTATGTTACTGTACATTTGGTAGGGTTCTGTACCCAAAGGGTAAAAACGGGACCCTATTAATAAGACTCCGCTGTCCGTCCGTCTGTCTGTTACCAGGCTGTATCTCATAAACCGTGAGAGTTAGACAGTTAAAATTTTTATATATGATGTATTTCTGTTTCTGACTTAAGTACATTAACTATCACTGACTCCGTGCCTCGGAGAGCACGTTAAGCGGTCGGTCCCGGACGCTGTCAATAGATGGCGGTCGTTACAATCCCCAACCGGCAGTGAAGTAGCGTGGTGGATTTAAGCTCCAAACCCCCTCCTCATCCTGGAGGAGGCCTAAGCCCCTGCAGTGGGGTAAAATGGCTGATGATGATGGTGTATTTCTGTTGCCGCTATAACAACAAATACTAAAAAACTGAATGAAATAAATATTTAATGGGGGATCCCATATACTACAAACGTGATTTTTTTCCTCGTTTTTGCTCGATATTGATAATGGCAAAGGGTAGACATTTGAAATATTCCCAGAATATTTAGTTATATATTCACTTTAAAAATAAATAATTAAATTACAATAAAACAAATATTTAAAGAGGGTTCCCATACAACAAACGTGGTTTTTTTTTATATTGGTGGTACGGTGGCATGGAATCCTTCGTTTGCGAGACCGATTTGCACTTGTTATGTTACTTTCTACTTACATAATTTATTTCCCAAAATCACTTTAGCGAATTGATGATGTGCACTCTAATAATGCCTCTTTAGGCATGTTCGTGTCGACACTTAGAAAATAATACGTGTCATACAGATTTAAAGATATGCTATATTATATACATAATTAACAGATGCAAACTTTTGAAATACGCAAAACATATACAAACTAAAAAAAAAAAATAATATTTTGGCATTTTTAGAAAACGCATCAAACTATACTACTAAGACTAGGATTATAAAAATTTATAAATTGCCTTTATCAATTTGTTAATGTTTTATTTTAAATTTCAATTTCGCACTAATAATGTTTATTATTTTCAATGCTATTCTATCAATGTATATTCATGAATGATCATATTGATGTGATTCCAAAAATATGAGCAATAAAGTTATAACCGAACAGTACCTACTTAATGTAATGTTTTTATTTACGTTTTTTTTGACGCCGAATCTCTCGATATTTATAATCATAGGTTTTGGCATATTTTTACTGTGAATTTTACCTTTGATAATTTTAGTGTGACCCACACATGAAACACGTACTGGAAAAAAATGTTAAGTATTCATGAAATTATATTCAGCGTGTAATTTGACAAAATGTTTGTTAACACAATGATAATGGCGTATGGTCTGTTTAAACGTCTATCATTTTGCGTTTTGAAGTACGATGAAGATTGATTTTGATGATTATGCAATTCAAATGCTATTCATGATATAAGCACATAGGTTGCTATTTATGACTCCAGCACTGGCCACTTACAAAAAAATATTTAAAATGTAATTACAACATTTAAAAATGGAACTCTTGGGCTGTAGAATACAGTTTGTTTCGTATAGCTGTCGTTTAGTTTTACATTGCGGTGTCATTTAAAAAATTGCGTGTCTTCACCACCATGGATTTGACTCGTGAACATTTTCCTGCGACGATTTATTACGATTTTCGACGTGGGCTAACTCAAAAACATTGCATCGATTAACTGACTTCGACTTTTGGGGATGAAACACCATCAAAAAACCACTGTGTATCACTGGTTCAGTGAGTTTAATCGTGAGCGGTCTATGATCACGGACGAATTTAAAATTTAGAGAAAGTTGCCATAATCGTTTGTTCTGCCACAAAATATCGATGCTGTGCGGGAACCAATAATGCAAGATCGTCATGTTACATATGATGAGAAAGAGGTGTCCCTGAGTATAAGTATGACGACCGTATAAGATATTACTTGGCTGTAAAAAAAGTTGGTTCGCGTTGGATTCCGCTCAACTTGACAATTGATCAAAAACAGGCTCGTGTCGATTGGTGCTTAAAAAAACATTAAAAAAAAATACAATCGTGATGCGTCAAAAACCTGTTTACAATATCTACACAGGTGATGGATATTGGATCTATGCGTTTGACCCCGATTAAACAGCAGTCAACGGTGTCGGTGTTCCAAGATGAGCCGAAATCCACAAAACGATAGTCGCCTGTTCTTTTTTACGCTAGCTGTCATACATCGGCCGAAACAACTCAGTGTTTGTAAGGTCATAACATTAAATTGACGAGTCATCCGCCGTACAGCCCCGATTTGGCAACCAACAATTTCTATTTATTTCCAAACGTGAAGAATAAATTACGTGGTAAACGTTTTTCGAACCGCGAAGAGGCCGCTGCTGATGCGTTCGAAATGTACGTTTTGGACATGCGTCAATCAAAATAGAAAAAGTGCTATAAAAATTGGTTTCAACATATGCAAAAGTGCATCGATCGTCATGGCGAATATTTTGAGAATTCATAAAACCATATTAAATGATAGCCGTTTTTTTCTTTTTGTAATTCCGGATTAATAAATACCAGCCTTCATATCTGATAAGGCGGGCGGTAAAGAAGACAAGGCTGACTACATAAAGTATTGCATTCTTTTTAAAATTTATAATACAACTCAATTGATAATAATAAATAAGTACGATGGTGTCGTGATAGCCCAAAGCGCAACGAACCTGTCTCAAATTTATAAGACCATAGGGCCATGGTTCGGATCCGGGCGTGTACCAATGAGTTTTTCTGACTTAAGTACATTTACTATCACTGACTCCGTGCCTCGGAGAGCACGTTAAACAATCGGTTCCGCTGTCAATAGATGGCGGTCGTTACAATCCCCAACTCGCAGTGCAGCAGCGTGGTGGATTTAAGCTCCAAGCCCCCTCACGCTGGGGGAAGCCTAAGCCCCTGCAGTGGGGTAAAATGGGCTGATGAAGTGAAGAGATGAAGTGAAATAAGTACGAACATTTGAACAAATATATAAAGGGATTATTTAATGAAAAATTATTGACATAAATTCACTTTGATATCAAAGAGAATTAACTTAAACAATCATCAAACTGGTTGTCACTAAAGAACTTACTTACTTATAAATTATTCGCTGTTTATTCTATAGTAATAATACGTTTTTTTTATTTTATTAGATTTGTCAATTGAGTGTTTTAAGTCTAAAAACAAATCTGTCAAAAATATAACGATCATATTGTCTTCATTTTTCCCTATAACTATATCAGCTGTCTTTTTCGTAAAAGTGACCGTTAATTATTCACGAAAAATATTTTTTAGTGTCCTTTGAATTTGTGTAAAATGTTTAGTTCCTTTCGGTTAGATATGAACTTTTGAAGTTTTAGTTAAGAATTACAATACCAAGACGGTTCATCCATAAAATTACCTTTCCCCCAATTTTTTCGAAGGTTCTTTTAAGTTCAGGTTCTATTATTTTGCTTCTTATTGCTAGTACATTTTTTAATTTTTAACATACGCGACTTTACGGAGTAAGCACCAATATTTTTACATTTATATATAATGAATGCAAAAGTCCGAACTACTACGACACGGAATTATAGATAAGCTGGTTAAATTGACAAAGTTTTAGAAGCATCAGTTACGTTGTGAGTTTTTGAAGTGTCCACGTTCGTTTTCAGTTGCTCGCCAAATTTTTCCTGTTCGATGCTGTAGCACCTACTGAGATAAACGGACTTTCCGTGACCTGTGTTGCGATTGGCCGTTATGATTTCTTTTGTCACGTGGAAAAGTAAACAAAACATACGATAGTCACCATTTTTATTTCCATTCAAATCAATATTATTATTTTTAAATTTTAAGTACATTTATAATAATTACTATTTTTATATTATGTAATGATAAAAATACGCTTTGAATGTATTAACTGACTTGTTTTTGTAAAACGAATGGAATGGTAGTCGGTATATTACGTGCAACAACGTAAACTTCTCTTAATTTAAAGTTGATCTCTCGCTGTCGAATTCGAAACTTTTATTTAGACCTAGTTTAGTCTCTTTCTTTCTACCCGAGTGTCCCAATCGAAAGATAAGGACAAAACATATTTACATTGAACTGTGTCTAAATCAACGTTTATGAATTAGACATTTACTGTCCAATGAGGGTTATCTTAGCTCCCTACCGGTGGCGCCTTAACTGTTAATTCTTCGTTAAAGTACCTTTAAAGTGTTTTTCGCATTATTTTGTCATTTTCATAAAAAATAACAATATCTCAATGCTGTTTTGTTCGTTTACGTTCGTCAACTAAAGGATTAAAAAAAAAGTAATTTAAGGAAACGAATTTCTACTTTAGATTGCTTACATCATTACTTAATATTTTTTTTGTCCACTTTCTCTACACACGAAAATGCTATGTTAAGAAAACGCAACAATGTTACCAAAAGCAAGCAATTGTTTGAGTTTGATAGATATCAATTCCTCTGTTGCAACTAGCGCCACGTAGTGTTAGACAAAAGTCTGTAGAAAAAATATTTAAAATGTATTTAGTCCTTATCTCTCATTGCGACACTTAGGTTTGAAAGAAAGGGACAAAACTTATTATTAATGCTCATGGTATATATAATCAATAATTTTTCTTCAGCTTATTAGTATTATACTCGTAACATAACTTCTTTCTTGTTTATAGGTGGCCAGCAAACCTTACCAAACGTCAACAGGCCCTGAGCTAGCCAAGCTGTGCAACCATAAACGGAAACTGCTGGCAGCGCTGCAGGGAACCGGAAATGCTTCCGCCTCATCACACATTGTTCAGAGGAAAGGTGTGTTTTACCACTGTTATACTTATTTTTTACGACATAATGGGCAAATTTTCGAAAAGGGATGAAAAGATAAAAAAAAAAACTCCCTTAGTCCGTGTTGGGCTTTGCTCGGGAAATATTAGTACGTACTTAGTCATTTCACTAGTATAGTCATGGAAATTATGGACTTTTGACTGTTCTAAAAATAATGTTCATTTTTGAACTCGCCTTTCTCTAATGTGTAGACATGGTTCTTTTTAAAAGTTTTTCTTACAATAAATCCTTACATATTCTGGAAGATATTCGTTTATCTCAAAAAAAAAAACTCGCACTGTCTTTGATCTGTTACAAATTAGAGTTATGCGAGCTTTTAGCTTTAGCTCGACATGCGTTTTCTCGATGAAAAAAATATGACAGACAGACCGACAGCCCACACTCATTATCGTTTTATTATATGAGCTTTAACACATAACACTTTGGCGGGGAAAATGCGAAGTGGGCGAACAATTTATAGATATGATTTTGAAAACGGAGAACACAACATTATTTATGATAAACGTTCATTAATTTGAACAGTCTCTCCGATTTCGAGAAGGACTCGATCTCCAATTTACTCAGTAAACAGGCAAAATAAGATAACAATAAACAAATTATTATTCATGTCATAAGAACAAGGGAGAGGAACGTGGAATGGGAACAAAATCGTGGGCGAATATCGGGCAAATTGCGTTTAGTGGATGTGCGGGAGGTACGGGTGACGCTCCCTGCCCGGACGTCTTGTTGTCCTTATTACATTTCATTTCATTTCCGGTTAGGTCACTGTCTCTCTATTTCCGGTTGCTTGCCATCTTAGAAGCCAATTGTGTTGGCCACGTTCATCAACTAAAATGTATACAATTAAAACGAAAATCTACCACTATACACTTAAACGCATTCGCTTTTAATGCTAATGGATTTCTTATGTATAGAACGGTATTGCTAGACGACAGACAGTACAATAGGATAAACGTAACGAAATGTTACTTGCGTCAAAGTGAAATCTTACAGCATATTAATGCATTGAATAACGCCTATCAACTAGCTTTCAAGATTTCTAATTCACTTTTAGCACTTAATGATTTTTGTACCATTCAGTGTATCAAGATGTAGAAGGAGGAAAACAGTGTAGAATAAGAAACTCCAATGTGATTATGCGGTATCGCTAACTGGAATTTAAACGGAGCATTACTTTACGTTTGTCGGCAGCATTATTATCCGATTAGTGGGCGAGAGTGGGCCGCTGCGGGGGGACGCAATCACCGTCGAAGCACTCTGGGCGCGAGCTCGGGCTGCTTCATCCAATTATGTGCGAGTGTGAACCGGCCGCCTCCGCCTCGCCCGATCCCAAAGCCCCGCTACGACGAATTAACTAGGAAACTATCACCGGAATCGCGGATGTCCTGTTATCACAAATCTCTCTTGGTCTTTGTTGATTTAAAATCGGAATTTATACAGTTTCGCATTTTTGCTAGGTGTATAATTAAGAGTAAGTGTGCAGATCCAATAAAGGTGACAAACGAGAAAGCGTAATTTGATGAAAAATAGGAAATGTGGTAGTTGAACAAAGGCACGAGTTAAACGAGTAAAATGTTATGATTCAGCTAATAAAAAATACCAAGCGAGTATGATTCGATATAGTTACCATTCCATCCCATCAGCCCTTTTTGTATCCCACTGCAGGGGCTTAGGCCTCCACTCAAGATGAGGGGCTTGGAGCTTAAATCCACCACGTTGCTCCAATGCGGGTTGGCGGATTGTAACGACCGCTATCTATTGACAGCAACCGGGACGGACTGCTTAACGTGCTCTCCGAGGCACGGAGTCGGTGATAGTTAATGTACTTAAGTCAGAAAAAATTCATTGGTACACGCCCGGATTCGTACCACGGCCACATGGCCTTATAGACTTGAAACAGGTTTGCTGCGCTTGGGCTATCACGGATGATGTAGTTACACTCGCTAATATCTCCTTTATACGTATTTTCTCGCTTGTGATATGTGCGCGTACTCCAATAAGACCTATAACTACTGGAAGACAATTAGAGATCTATCTTTGTCTGTTAATGAACAATAAATAAACCGTAGTAAAATTGTGCCTTTATATTGATATTATTCTTAACCCAGGTACTACACGTTAACCCCATTTGGGTCAGATCCAAGGTCACGAGTATTTGAATGACAGGGACAATTGATTAATAATGATTGATGACAAGTTAATAGGTTAATAAAAGTATGCAGTCATGCTAAATGAACGAACGATAGACGAAATGTGCAGACACCAAAATAATACCACTTTGAGAACCTTGCCTAAGAATTATCCTTGCTAACTACGAAGCGGGGCAAGGCCGAATTTTCATGCAACAAATTTTATGTATTATTTAATTTTCTTATAATATCGTGATAACGTATCAGGTTATACAAGAATAATGTGCAAAAAACAAGACAATAAAGTATTACGCGTGTCTCGTTAGACTTAGTAGTAGCTTACTTATAAATCAGTGAGTAGGTACCCATATAAATTATTACTCGATGTTTAATCTGTAGTACCAGTTTATAACGACGAACGCTTAGCCTAGTGGGTAGCGACCCTGCCAACGAAGCTGGAGGTCCCGGGTTCGAATCCCAGGTCGGGTCAGTATTTATATGATGAACATTGATACTGGTACCGGGTCTTGGTTGTTATATGTATGTGGTGTCTTCGTTAGGTACCCAAAACACAAGCTAATGCGCAGTTTGGGACCCAGACGCTGTTGTTGTGTGACGTTATTATTATTATAACAAAAAAAAAAACACAAGTTATCTACATCCAGGCAGTAGACAGACACTTTATTATTTAGGAAAGTACGATTGTCATCTAAAGATCGTTTTTCTCTGCGACATAAAGCTGAAAAACCTTATATCAAGGGGAGAGAGAATGTTTGCAGTGACAATGCTCGCTCTCTTTGTGTAAAGTGGCAGCGAATAGCGAGCGCTCGCAGGGGTGCATTTAGTGAAACGCGGTATGAGTAGCGGGTAACTGCACTTCGTCAGTCGCGGCCGTCTGTCCGAGAGTAACAACCTTAGCCCATCCCCTCTCACCCATACTGATACCTTCCCCCCTCTGCGGTCTGTCGTTAGTTTTCCTAGGCACTAGATATGTTCTCTCCCTACAAGAGATTATTTTTCAGTCTTTTACCTTTTAAATTACGTGATAGGTACTTTAAATCAATTACCCTAATTATGGGGTAATAAGGCTGCAATGTATATTTTACATGAGAGATTTGTGTACGATTTTATACGCGAACAATCTTTTCAACACGTTTGAATCGCTCTCGCGCCGAAAAACAGCTGAAAGCGTGCGAAGAAAAACTGTCTAATAAAGGGAAACCAACCACATCAGAGACCGATCGGAAAGTGTGAACGGCGAACCGCAGAATGCGTAATTACCGCGAGGGAAGTTGGCCGTTTAGAGCAAACAAAAAACTCTGGGCGACTCGATCGGCGGCGGGAACAAAGGCGATTGTAATTTGAAACAATCGGAGCAGTAGGGGCGGCGTGGAGCGCTGGGTGCCGCCCGCCCCGCCGACTATTGATCTGTGAGCGCGGTCCCTCCTGCCCCGCAACCCGCGACCCGCTCACCACGCCCTGCCCGTCACCCAAACCACCCCTTCCCTTCCCCGCGACTCGCGCACACAACCCGTATTTTAATTGCAAATCCGTTGGATAATGTGCAAATAAATAAACCCATTATACCCGCCTACCTCACTAATTATGAAAACTCCGACCTCATTAAAAACTTTTTAAAGACGCTTAACACCTTAGTGCTTTTGCTCTATAAAGTACTTGTCGATAGACTATAGAATCCCTTTAAAAAGGCTAAGTTTTGATATATGAGGACAAAGCTACAAAAACGTTTATACTATTTTAGGTCGAAGTAAGTGTGTAAAGATGGTAGGTATCCATGGAATTTTCTCCACCCTGATTTGTTGCTGAGCTGTTTATCTTATTTTCTCATTCCCCTTCCTTGTATCTGGGTCGACTCGCAATTGCTTCTCGCTTTTTTGTAAATGTTGTTAATGGGCTAAATACAAATTTATCATGCTAATTTCCATCATTAATAAAATAATAATAATTTCCATCGTTAATAATAACAATAATAATATTATAAATTCGTACTTAGTGAGTTTTAAGTTTGGAATATTTAAAATAGTAATGAAAGTACAATCTGAACTTTAGCTTCCACAATTCATTTAAAGTTTAAAAAAATACATTAATAATTGTATCATAATAAGCTTTGTATTATTGTCCCCAAATTACTAATTTTTTCATTCAGTATGAAAATAAAAGAAATGCTCAGAAACACCCTGATAAAAATGAATAATTTACTAAGTTACAAATAAGTAGCTAATGTTTTCATAATACTAATATCGCTTACGGTTTAGTGTCCAATATGTGCACGTATATACGGCTATTTAGTATATCAATGAAGAAAATATATAACATAGACTTTACACGTTATGTAACATTGTAACTTGACTTGTTTATTTTACGTAAGCTGGATCGTCTTTATTCCCGACGGAGCGAAGCAAATACGTTTATTAGTATGCTGTAATCTTGTTTGTCAGTTCGTCGGTGTCCCTTTTGTGTGTTTACACTTACCTTGGCTGTAGTTATACAATCTATTAAATTGCTGTCACGTATAATTGCTTTCTAGAAACAGTAATTATAAAATATTAACAAACAAATTGTAATATGAGCTTTAGCACTGTGTATTATACAAATATTACAACAGCTAATGAATGGCAATTGCATGTGCATATAAAAACGTCTTTTCTATTGTATTTAACAATGTGTCCTTACTAAAATAAGTTGTGGAAAAATTAATGTACCCATTATAAAATGTTGTTCTAGGATCTATTCCAGAAGTACCACTTATAAAGAAGAAAATGAAGAAGCCTGGCTACTCGGGAAACATGACGGTGTCGCAGTTAATGGTACAGAGAGAAAGATATGGAACTGAGTTGAAGGTAAGTTTTGTTGGATACTTCGCTTGGCATTGTATACTTTATGATTTTAAAATATTAACTTATTAATATAAAATATATTGCCATTTCAGGTTGCACAAAAAGAAGGCGAACCCGTCAGAACTGTGCCGCCTGCCATCGGTCCATCACGAATAAATAGTCAGTCGTGTCCACCTGTACTCAACTCGTCCGTTCAGCAGGCGATGACGCACAGCGGCATTACTACTTCAGAGACTGGCCAAAACGTTCACAAAACAGAGTTTCACATGCATAGGAATGTAACTGGATCTCACTACTTAACTGTGAATAACGGCTGGATTAATCAACCGGAACCCGTCAATACAGGACACAAACAATACACGTATTCGAGTATGCCCACGACTTGTGGACCGACGATAAACGTAGGCCAACCTGTTTTAGGCACTAACGGACAAATAATTGGAGTCAATACGGGCGTAAATAAACCAGGAAACATGAATTATAAAAATTTAGGTGCTCAACATGTACAACATGATCAAGAATATAGAGAAGACAAAAAAATGTTTCAGGACTTACTGAGTCAACAAAATCCCATTTCTCCTGCAAAACAATCGGCAAAAGACGATGAATCGCAAATATTCTGTGGATTAAATCAGCCTCTCACACCGGAGGTTATGCAAAAAATAAATGAACAACAACAGATATTTATTCAACAAAATCAAAAACAAATAGAAATGGCAATGAAAGAATATAGATCGCAAATGGGCGACAATAATTGCCCAGTTTCAAGTAAAAGTCAGAGTTTAAATCAATATACACCTCAAAATCAACTCATAATTCAAAACGGTGCAGTCATGAAAAGTAATAATGCAAAAACCCCACCTTGGCAAGTGAAAAGAAACGAAACGCACGATATAGGTGCAGCACAAAATTCTAAGGTTCAAAATATAGATAAAATAGAGTATGATGATGTTAGTATAAATGTTTCAGACGATTCTTCTTCAATTACAAATACGTGCAATAACATTCATAATATACCCAATAATGATCCCTCAGTGAATCAAATGATGTGTTCAAGAGTACCGCCTTTGCCACAACACTACACTATGATGAATCAGCAATGGCATGGTGCAGAGTTCAGTAAAAAGAAAGTCAAAAGCAATAACAAAACCACGAAAAAGAAAAGTACTGTTGATAATAAATCTGTAGTATCTGGTGCGAATGGCATGAGACCCACGCAAGACAATAAAGGAAGAGTTAATGATGAAATGTCGAATAATAACCCCATACCATCATTTATGGACGATCCCAATGGCTATCTTGCACAGCAAACTGTACTATTAAATAATACAATATCGAGACAAGTCGGAATCAGTGCTGCTTCGTATGAAAACAATCAATATGACAATCAAAATTCTGTATTTGGTTTTCAACCGCAAAATGATAAATCAAACAAAACTGTAAAGACTGGTGATAATTCAGTATACAGAAGTAATGTGCCAAACTCTTCACCATCGCCAAACAATACACCTGATAGTAGTATATCATCAGACAAATCTCTAGAAAGTAATAATCAGCAGTGCTGCAAGGGCTGCACAGTATCCAGAAATGCCAACAGCTCTGATAATTACATGGATTCGTTAAAACGTAATTATGTGAAACAAGGTATATATCATAAATTGGAACTAGAATCAAACTCAGCAACTTCAAGTCCTAGACATACATTTGACGAAAGTCCTGTAACATCTTCAACTTATGCAGATAGAAGCACTACAGGGAATGACAAAAATGGACCGATTCAAGCAGCAACTGTGAGTACTAGTAATGTATCTCCAATGGAAACCCTGCTTCCTCCGGAGCCATCGCCTACACCTTCAAACAGTTCTAGAAGTACTGATACACCTCATAGTAATAATGGCGGTGGTAGTCATTTCCCAACGAACTGCAACTTTCCCATGCAGAGTCCAGTATATTCCAATCCTGGATCATGTAGTAATTACAACAGTAATCCACCGACTCCCGGCAGTGGCCAGTCATGTTCTTATAATTCTCCAGGACCACCTAATATCCAGAACCCCCAGGCAATTACTGGAACACAAATGATGCACTTTATATCAAACCATAATGTAAATAAGAATCTTATGGAAGTGGATAACATATCACTCGTTGGCGTGAAACCAGGCTTTAAATCCCCAGAAATGAACTTCAAATCTGAATCGAAGAAAGGCACGGTATACGATATGCCTGGTTATTGTCCGCCTCCGCACTTGGGCGGTGGGCCATCTCATTCTCTAGTTCATGCCAATTACATTCAGAGCTTTGTCACGACCATGGCAAGTGGATTTTCCGTTACACGCAATACCGTAACTTCTGTATTGGCCGGAAAAGCTCAAACTGCTACAACATCTATTAATGCGTCAACTGCGAACTTTATTCGTGCACCAGTCTCACATAATGTTAATTTAGCAACGTCATATGCTATTCCGAATAACCAGCCAGATCCATTTCTGAACTCAGTAAATTTGCCAACCAGTTATCCCTTACATATAGCCGGCACTACAGCACAAAATATGATCTCGAGATCGCCACTGGAAATGGTTCAAAACGTGATAGGTAACATTCCAACGAGTCGACACGATGCGAAGATATCACCAATGGCTCAAAGTACAAAGAAACCTAAGGATACTCCGACGATAGGACATTGTCAAATATATTCGTCTACTGGGCAAATAATAGTATCGAACAATTCATCGCCTATGCCCCCACCGCCACCTAAAACAACGTTAACGATGTCACCAGTAAGCGGCGCTTCTGTAGTTACAAACGTTACCGCTTCTGTCAATCACGTGATGCCTGCTATGGGCGGAGTCCAACAAGTGGTTAATCAGCCCACAGTACTAGTTAACACATTGCAGTCACCATTCATGTTACAACCTCCTTTGATGGCAATGGATGGCCAGGTCGTACCTCAGAATGCAATGTTGCCACAAATAATGACGGGAGGTTTAGTAACTCCAACACATTCGCCAAATGTAAGTCCGGGGCAAAGCGACCTAAAGTCAGGTTCGGGCTATCTTCAAGGAGTAGCGATGCTTTCACCCGAGAGTATGAAGAAGAAAAATAAAAAGAAGAAAAACCACGCAAATGTTACAAATGTACTGCACATAACAGCGCCGCAGCAGAATGCAAACAATCTAATGGTCCAAAATTCGTCACCACAACATAACACTAGTCCACAATTTTCCCCACGTGGTTTCCAGTTGTCGCCAAATAATATAACATCTGCGCCTATGTTACAAGCTCTTACAATAGTGCCTGGGAAATCAGGTACTCCGGCACATATAGTTATGAACGGTCAAGGTAATTCCAGTAATTTTGGGTCACAACAAATAATTACTAATACATCACCAACGCAGCAAATTAACTTGTTACAACCTGTGAATTTAATAAATAATGGAAGCGGAGTGATGTCAAATTTTCCTGCGTTTCAACAATTTCTAGTTCCAAATCTTGGTAGCATGGTGATGACAGCAGATGGTACGGCCATAATACAAGAAAATTCTTCCGGCGTACCTATGCAATTACAACTTCAAACTGTGAATGGTCAAAATGTCTTGACTCCAGTACAAAATCCTGGCGTTTTTACAGCTGGTACAAATGCCGGTGTAGTTATTAGAGCTCAAAATCAACAAGGAAAAATTATACAGTCACAACATAGCCCTGGAGCTCAATTTTTATCGCCCAACAGTAGTGTAATGATGAGTAGCCCTAATTTTAATGGCCAAATGAGTCCTTTGTTGGCCAACTTGAGCCCGCAGAATGTAACTTTCACCACTAGCCCCCATCACGTTAGATCCGGTAACGCCCAAGGCCAAGAACTTGTTCAACCCAGCCAAATGGGTCAAACTTTAATGGTGCCGTTGTCACCTAAACCAGTCGCCATAAACTCGAATACCAATAATCGAGGTAACTCAACATTTGTTCAACAAAACACGACCATAGTGCAGCAACAAACGACGCTCGTGTCGAATCAGCACAACAATCATGTACCCATAACTCCTCACTTACATGGCGCTACTGCCGCGCGGCTAAGTTTAGATCCAAACTTATTACTTAGTAATGCACATAAACAAGTCACTAACCAAATGAAGGGTAGACACGTTTTTGAAACGCAATCTGAGAATACGGATTCACTTTCCGCTATGGCTGCTAATGAAATTAAAACTGATGTTAAACCCGCTCTGGATTTCGTTCAGTCTATACATTCAAATCAACTTGAGCCACACGAAAGAAGCGAAACAAAAACGCATAATTCAGAACATGGTTTCGGTAATGTAATGAATGACGGGTTTAACCAATCGATAGGGCAGGTGCAGCAAACTACATTGGCGTATAGTTCTCATGTGAGGCACTCGGTGTCAACGCAGACGTTAGTGAACCAGCAACGTGGAAAATCACCGAACGCTCAGCAAGTGTCGGGGAGTAGTCCGCCCGATACGACGACGCACAGTCCTCTAGGTGCGCTCGAAGGCACGCCCAGCCCGCGGTTGTACGGCGGCCGGTCGATGTCTACGCAAGGCAATTACGCTGACACCACCACCAAATCTCCAGAACCCGCTGACGCAAACTCCTCGGTATGTACATTCCCTGCAAATATTAAAATACTCGAAATATTTCAAAATGTTCTCTATGTTGCAAATATTTCGTTTCATTAAGAATATTTATTATTACTACCTGGTTACATTGCTATTAAGATTGGACGTTTTGGATCTGAGCACTAATGCCAGAGCTGGCAGTGTTACCTTTGTAGGATTATAGAATTAAAACGACATTTTTTGTATGAAAACAAAAACTACAAATTGCGTATTTTTAATAATTTTGGATGATGACGGTAGAACGAATAGAGTTGCCATTGTCTAATCGCAAAAAAAGTGTTAGAAATGTGAAAATGACGAAGACAGAAATAAATAAGATAAATTATATTATAAATGACGATGAGACATATTTTACAAAATTATACAGGGTAAGTCAGAATGTTATGCAGGTTTTCAAAAAATTATTATGTGAAATATAATGAACATATAATATTGTGAGATATACTGTGTGAAAGGTAAACTCTCAAAGTTTAGTTTAATGTAGTTTTAAAAAAAAAAAACACATCACAGGTGTTCTATGTGAGCGCCTTTTGTTACATGACAGACATCAAGCCGATATTCAATCTCCTGCCAAACTTTCTGCAGTATATCGCGGTCGATATCAGCAATGGCTTCTGTATGCGAGCACGCAGTTCATCTAGTGTTGTTGGAAGTGGTGGTACGTAAACACGATCCTTTACAAAACCCCACATGAAGAAATCACACGGGGTTAGATCGGGTGAACGAGGGACTAGTCGACGGACGGCCAGTTGATTTTCGTTTACAGATGCAGCCTGCATCCCTAAATTGTGTGTACCACTTACGAATGGACCTCCCATCTGGCGGGTCTCTCTGATATTTGGTACGAAAATGTCGTTGAACAGTAATCACGGAGTTGTTAACATGGTAATCAAGCACACAGAACGACTTCTGCTCGCCAGTCAGCGCCATTTTCTTTATCTGCTCTCCTGCTGACATCTTGCGGGCGAACGCGGAATCAGTTTCAGGAAACTAAACTTTGAGAGTTTACCTTTCACACAGTGTATCTCACAATATTATATGTTCATTATAATTCACATAATAAATTTTTGAAAACCTGCATAACATTCTGACTTACCCTGTATTAATTAAAATACGACATTACTATTTGATTTTTGAAAATTATTATGTTAGCTATAATTTTCATTTGATGTCTTGAAACTACTCAATAGTAAAAATTTACTAAAAATTATCACACTGTGGCACACGATGCAGCTCAACTAACGAACGTCCAATCTTATAGCAACGTAAGGTATTACGCAGGGATCTTTGCCGCTGTGAAGATTTTTACAAAAAGCGTCGCAGTAGCATATAATAGGAGCGCTGAGGAGAAGAAGGATAAGTCGAATAGCTCGCGCTATACTCCACGGATACCCCTCGGTTTCCGCGCGGCTTCATTGAGTCATTCGCACGCAACTCAGCGCGGCAAAAATCCGTGCGTAGTACTGTAACCGGGTAGTACAACGAAATAATGACATTAACTACAATATAATGTATTGGTAGAAGTCATAAAAGTACGAATTGAATAGAAGCACTCATCTGCGCTTACCGTCTAACCACTCTTCTTTTAGTTAGCTTATGTATCTTTGGCAAGTTTCAGGCCGCGTGGTCCCCGCGCGCCAGCCTTCTTCTTCTTAGTTATGGCGTTCTCTGCATTTAAAGCAATTTCGCCAAAGTCGAGTATTCTGTTCGTATTTTTAATAAAAAATAACAAGAATAGGCAGCGTAGTACGGTTATTATGGAGTTTTTTCAAAATATCGCCAGAAACCACGACGTTCCACGTGCGCCATTTTGAAAAAAAAACTGCGCGCCAGCCTTCACCCTCGCGAAACAGCTGCGTTTGACAGTTCCGATACTATGAAGTGACATCTCTGACTATTAAAACCAAACGCTGCTGTCAAATTTATTTACTCTATGGTAGAAGTATGGTAAAGTCACCTAATTTTTTCATTATTTTATTACATTTGATCAGAAACATTTAAATAAAAAATTTGAAATGGATAGTTCGAAAATTTTAAGAATTCTAGAATTTTGAGATTGCCTGGCAGAACGGCAGAACGTATAGAGATGATGAGATTTAAAGGTTGACAAAACCATAAATATACTTTTAACAATAAACTAATGTGAAAATTTGGAAAAACTATTCCAGGCGATGGTGCAATGCGTATCCAGCAGCGAACAGGACATGGCTGAGTCGAGAGACAGCTCATCCTGGTCAGCAGCCTCCGAGTTCACGTCAGACGATGCGCAAAGTTAGTAGAAAAATATCTCAATGTACGATGCTAGATGCTGTAGAAAATATGTAAGGAAAAGCTAACGAGTCAAAATAAATAATGTAAACGATTTTTTGGGGTTTTAATAACATAGTGCGAGTAATTTACTGGCAAATAATAATTAAAATCTAGTTGTTACATGTGCAATCAAAAATGAAATATCGATTCAAAATCAGATTAAAATTAAATATTTTAAATTTCATAAACAGTGATTAAATCTAACCTCGCGTCTCAGCTGATTATGTGTACCTACAATGCCAAGTTATTCAGTAAAACCGGGTTTTTGACATTAATTATTTGAATTGATTGGTTTTCTTTTTTACTCATGATGAAATGGAGACGGTATATGGGTTTGAAGTAAGAAGTTGTGTGTGTGTGTGTTTCTACAATTAATTAAATAAAAAATGAATTTCTACAACGGCTAGGCCAATTTCGATCCAGTTTTTTGTTGTATTACAGTTGTATTACATAGCTATTTCCACACAGCCAGTTTTTAGTTGCATTTTTCATATACATACAAAAACCAATAAATGAAGAAGTATAGAAGTTTACCTTGTACTACAATAATGCATTAATGTGGGTCCGCAACTCATAACAGATTAAGACTAATTTCAACCCATATAAATTGATATGCTAAACATGTAATATGCATTGATTTTTAATGTTAAAAGTCAATTTACAATCTAAAAATAAAATATAATCATTGTGACACCTCAATGAATCTAATGCGTAAGGTTTACCGGTTGACATTGGTCTTTCCTACGGCAGCTGCGCGATGCGAGAGGGTTGATTCTGACCTGTCAATTGGGCGCCTATTGTCTATTGGACCAATTAACAGTAAGGAATCATGTCTAAACCTTTGAAAGATAAGCATGATCTTATATACGCAAGTTAAAAATTTCTTTACTTTCTCATTTTTCTGTATGTGACGAATATATATATATATTTTTTTGTCAAAGAAGTTGATCGACTTTCTTGAAACTATTTCCAGATATGTTAACATCAAACATGCAACTAATGCGCCACAATCGCAACACAAAGCACATCGGTGTCGAGTCCAATGAAATACATTACAACCAGACGATCAGCGTAACCTCTGTGAACAATCAGCAGAGTATCACCATAACCCCAACTGGTTATTACGACCGTAGCCATTCGCATAAAAGAAAAAACGAGTTTGGCGACAGTCAACCATACAGAGCGGATAAAATGATGCGAACAACGTATGGAACGGTCCATGGTCCTCCAAAAGAAATGGAATTTGATCAAATGATCATACCCCATGAGAAGACACAAAAAACGCTGCAGAGGCACTTCCCTTCACCTGGGGGTAGCTCGGATGGCACAAGTACTCAAAAAATGTATGAGAGGCATATAAGTACAGAAAATGGTAAGTCAGCCTTGACATAGCTTACCCGATCTCCGCTTCGATTTCTGCTATTTCTTGATACTTACACCTTTTAACCTGTATTGTAATATATATATTTTTCGATTTATACATAGTGAACCTAAATTATAACAAAATATTGATGATATTAAAAAAATATGTTTGATGTAATTCGTGACAATGTGTATGACAAAAAAAAGTCACACATTAGCATCAACATCTGTTTCTTTATATGCAAAAAAAAATGAACTTGCATACAATTTTGTGTCACTACTAATTGATCCAGAACCATCTCACGCTTGTCACTGCTAACAAAATTCTAAATTTATCTAAATGTTGTGTCTTGTATTGGTTTTGGATGTAATTATTGTACGTACGTAATAGACGAGAATAATTTTGTGTAATGTAAAAAAATAGAAAATGATTTGAGTAATTGTATACTGATGTGTGTTGTGGTATATTTCAGCCTCCACATAAACGTGAATTTAAATTGGTCATTGGTTTTCTCTTTTGGTTGGGTTAATACAAGATACAGCTGTATATAAATAAAGGGTGTACTGGAAACTAATCAGAATATAAAGTGACGTGCAGTGCCCCACAGTACTCACCAGGCTTTCTGTCGCTTTCCATTGCACCACATTTGAAGTAACAAAAATTGGCTCACTGATTGGGATTCCATTACTAACGCATCATATGTAAAGCCATCATCATTCCATCCGTTCATCATTGTAAGTAATGCACTTTTTCATGTTAAGTTATATTATTTGTCACTGTGTAAGAAAAATTACACAAGGACTGAACGTAATTGTCAAAGTATGAATAGTAAAATTCGTATGGTGGGGACGCCACGTAAAACTGTGACCAGTGACGCGATGCAATTTGTGACGGGCGAACGTGGAGGCCGGTGGATGTCACTCCACGTACCACGAGCGGAATAACCAATGTTTTGTAATACATGATTCATTCACAACGTGTAGAGGGTGGATTTTTCTCAGCTTGTCGCTACCCGGGTTTGCCGAGGTGTCAGTTTTTTTTACACAAGTAAAGGGCGCCTGTGTCATTTAAAAGTTAAGGTAAAGTTTTTTGAATGGCAGTAACAAAATTTAACAAATTTTAAGTGATTAGGGGGAAGGTAACAAAAATAAAAACAAGTAACAAAACACGTAGCTAATTGTATTGTATAGGCCACGGCGCGGCGGGCGTCTGGGCTTATATTCTGCCATTGCTGTATGGTGTGTGCGGGGGATATTATCGCTTGATTTGAAATTGGAAAAAAAAACTGCTTTAGTGTACACGATTAAGACAATATGTTTTAGCTTAGCATTCTTTGTGAATTAAATGTATTCCTTTCCTTTCCGAGGGGCGGCCTAAGCCCTTGCAGTGGAGCATTAACGGTCTGATGGTATGGTATATAGTATTCCTTTCTTTACACCTGTAGGTAGCACACTGAGTCATTTTTATTATTTCTGATGGGATAAAAAATTATTTACTCATTTTGTATGGTGTATGATAGCGTTGATAGTTTTTTTAGGTCAGTCGCCTATACGCCCTCTGTCGAGATAAAAAAATAACCGTTTACTTCCCAACTGATAAATGAGAACAATTAAAATTATAAAATTACAAGAGCTCTGCAAAAGCTCGTGTATGCAGTCGCCGGTTGCACACTCGCCGCGTCACTGTGTTACGTTGCGAGAGAAGCGAAGCTCTTTTCACATTTGGTTACGTGGCGTATCCATTAAGGTGAGAATGTGGGCAAAACGGGTTTTGTCTACATTCCAACAAATAATATTGCCTGGAAGGCATTTCACTGTTCTTATGGAATACTTTTACAATATTGTAGCAAACGACACGAATTTAATTAAAGTGTATTTTTTCTTATACAGAAATAACTGAGATTGACAATCAAATTGAAATTAAAAATGAATTTAATACTTTGTTAAGGTAGATACTGTGTCTTGGATTTTTTTTTTCATTTAAAAAGTCAAATTGTCACCACACAGTTGGAAATATAAATTAATGTCTGAACTCGTTTCTACGTTTTAAAAATGTACCTACTTTTATTTCAAACTCTTGCTTTGCAATTCCTTTAATGTGCTATAAGCTGGTGATGGCCATTGTCTTGTGTGGTGAAGGACATTAAATGTGTATAAAAGTATTTATTATTATGAAGTTATTATAATATCATAAAAATAACATGTAAAGTTCCATGAAAATCAATACACTTAATAGCTAAAAAATATTAGTATTGTGTAAATGAAATATTTAAGTGTAAATTAAGTGGAAAATTGCAGTTTTTCTGTCCAATATATAAAATACATTGTTGACTTTTAAATCACCCAAAATATTACTCGTTAAACCGGTCTATCGGTAGAAACGATTGAAATTCATGGGACATCCAATAAACATCCACTGAATTTAAAAAAATCATATTAGTTATTAAGGCACAATTTTACGGTAAAAACAGAAGAGCACAGTGAGACGAAATCAGAGGAATCGGAGGAAGTGACGAAAGAGTCAGAGACGGACAGCAGACCAGCACGGCAGCTGGACGTGGGCCAGCTGGTTTGGGGACCTGTCAAGGGGTATGCGTCGTGGCCAGGCAAACTAGTGGCTCGTCGGCCACCCGGCCATTGGCTCGTTCGCTGGTTCGGCGGCCGTCCTCCTTCCGCCGTGGATGCTGCGCGTCTGCTCACCCTCACCGAAGGGCTCGAAGCGCATCACGCCGCGCGCACCAAACATCGCAAGTGAGTTTTCGCCACAGAAACAAATGCGTAAAATTCTACATTGTACAATGATACACGTCAGTTAATGTACTAGTTGTAGCAAAGTTACTATGCCAGTGTGATATTAGTCACAATTAGTGTTGCATGGTAACAAAAACATGGCGGTGCTTAATTGGCGGTTAATATCACACTCGCAAACTGATTGATATAACTGTACGTTTGAAGTAAAAGTTATTTTCGTAAACCGTTTCCTTCACGGATAATATTTTGTTGGCGTGCAAGGTAAAAATATAACGGCTTCACTAATATAATAGAACTGTGACCCTCGGTCACGGCGAGAGCCGTAGTGGGGCGACGACACAGAACAAATAACTTTTCGCTGTTGCGTTAACAAAATGAACGCTTGAATATTTTTTTAGTATTCTGTCGTTCTATTGTCGTGCTTCCGCCGCTCTTGGTGGCCAGGGCTTAAAGATATCCAATACAGAGTTTTCCTTTTTGTAAAGTAGTTGCCAGCGATATTGTATAGACCCAGCCAAAAGTTAATTTTAACAATATATTGTAATTTTATTGATACTTTGTTAAAATAAACATTTCACGTGCTGTTTTATCGACAGGAGTCGCAAACTGAACACTCACCTGGAGAACGCAATACAGGAAGCGATGGCCGAACTCGATAAAAATTCTGAAAGTGGCGGGGAAAAGGACAAGGAATGCATCGTGATGGCGACGGTGGTCACGGAAGAAAGCGATGTCAACATCGCAGTCGAGGAGAGTGAAGTGACGCGCCGGCCGGCTCGCGGGAGAAGAGGTGCACCCGACAAACCGAAGAAGTTAACGCCCAGTGCCCCGAGCAAGACCGGCTTGCGAAGTGCACGATGACATCCGCCCGAACCGCCGATCGTGCGACTTTTTATCCCTTCAGTGTCGCAGCCCACATCCCTTTTGTACATATTTTATCCTTGACTAAATCTAATCCATAAAATAGTCGACCAAATCGTCTTAAGTAACAACGAAGCGTTCAATCGATAAGTCGTAGTACTTTTTTAAAATAGCTTAACACTCGATTAGATTCGGAATGCGGCCCCGATGCGAGTTGTGCCTCGCAGATGTTCCTCACTGACTAATATACATACGCGTCTCTATTTCTTGGTCAGTAAACACTAGTTTATACTAATAGAGACGTACGGGAGCACTTCTAATATTATTTTGTATGTCATATATACCTCAAGTCATTTGAATAGGTATTTAGCATGGTAAACTTCGTAGTTTCTGTGTTAATGTTCGATGTAACAATTGATGATTTTAAATCATTGTTGTTTTGAAATTTATAGAAATTTATAGAATCTTGCACTAGATAATTATAATGTTTCGATTCCACATCAGTAGAATGTCTTCATCGATGTTAAACTTCATAAAATATTCACTAGGTGACGGTCGTATTGACCATATTAGAGGACCTGTACAATCGTTTATTGAACTACGGTATGTTAAAACATGTAAAAAATATGTATTTTAGATGGTAATAAATATAACATGATTTCTAGTCACATTATTGAGCATATTAAAATTACGTAGGTGTATAGACAAAATGTAATTGACAATAAAACCGGCCTGGCGCTCTCTGCCCGACATCTCTTCGTTGTGTTATTTCATTCGCATGTAACTACATTTTGTTTTTCATCAATAAAGCGTTATTGATTGTTAGGCATTTTTTAATTACAGTTTGTTGAAAGATTCTGATTTTAAAATTAAGTAGTACCGTATAATATGCAAGCAATCTATCAACTCATGTTTTAGCACAAATATCATGCCTGAATCAAATTATACTTTATATTTTATAGTATACGCTGCAACTGATCATTTTCTAATAATTAGTTAAAAAAATGTTCCAGATACGCTTCATATGAGTACAAAAAATGAGACTACAACTGGAACTGACGAAACTGATTTTTTTGTTTTATATAAACAATTGTAAGAAACCAATATTTTTCACTACTAATTCACTACAGTTTGTGAATATTCACATACATATCTAGTACTAATTTGAATTATGTTTGGAAGCTATGGAACACTTAAAGTGTCGCTTATTTGATAAGTGTTTATTTTGGGGTTCAAGGGGAGATTATTTTTAAATGTTTTTATACAGTTACAAGAAATTGTAAATGGTTAATTTATGAACAGATTTTTAATAATTTAAGTAGTTTTCAATATAATAGAATTTGTAATAAAACTTGAATACGCATTCAGTAGACGAGTTGTTACGGGCATAATAAATTGTTAGATATTATCAATGTGAGAAGTTTTGGATCATATAAATGTGATGTCTCGATTTACATGGTTCATACAATAGCATGTTAGAAATAATTTGTGTAAAGATATAGTATTCTAGTTAAAAAGAAACCTAGCGTTTTCAGTGCAACTTATAATTAAATGTAACTATCTGTGAAACTTGGTGTTGACTATACATATATTATTACATGGATGTGGTGTCACCGTAGTTGCATATGGACTGCTAATATATGTAAGATACATGGTTCCTTAACGACTACATGGCAGCCTATTTCATTTCCAAGTCCAAGTATATTTGCATTTGTGTTATCTGTGATGCCAACATGATAAAATCTTTACTTGAAAGATAAGAACATATAAATAACTTTTCATACATAAGTTGCTTACACATTATCATCGTAATAGTTTTAATAAATTGAACAAAGGCGCAATTACTACTTTTCTCTGTGTCAATAACATCTGTACGTCGTCTGTGATTGACTAGAGAATCGACGTACAATAATACTACGCTGTATCTGTTCTGTGGCATTTATAAACGAGTCTTGTAAAAGAGAATCATCATCATCAGCCCGTGTCTCTCAACTGCAGGATATAGGCCTCTCCCAAGGCTCGCCACCACACACGGTCCTCCGCCTTTCGCATCCAACTACCCCCGGTATGGTGCTTCAGGTCATCTGTCAGATGATACAGTGAAACGAGAATAGAATATAATATGTGGCCGCCTGGTTTCGATTCAAAGACATGAGCTCGGCTAAAGCCATATACCGTGTTCTCTCTCTAGCACACCTAAATTTAGTAGTGCTATTTCTTTCTTTGTTGTTCGTTCGAATGAATTTTGACTCGTATCTAGCTATGGTGAGACCAATCTATAAATAGTAATGTATATCTATATATTGAAGTGTCCGCCGAATCACACATACGAGATGCTTAACAGTTCACACTTGGCGTTTCAGAAATATTGTTTGCTTTCTATAAAGTGTTACTTAGAATTTAACCGGAAGTCGTCGCCATAAAAAAAGTTGGTCCACGTACATTACAATTTTCAGATTGTAATTAATTTGATTCAATGTAGTCCCCAAATTATTTGATTTTAAGTGTAATTGATTCAACTCTAATTCAAATCGTTGTGTTACCTATATATACAATCATATTTTGAAATTAAATTGATTACCCACTGACAAATTAATGACTGGTATTTTACAAGATTGTTTAAATGATGCCATACTTAAAACAATTTCCATGTTCTGCATACATGCTTGTCGTTGAGTTGTTTCATTGATGGCATTTCTACATTAGATTGTAATATAATGTGGAAAATTTGGCAATTCTGGAATGAATCGGCAACAAGTGTCGTATATAGGTATACCACTATCAACATAATTCTTAAATAATATTCTCGCAAATTTTAATGTGCCCAGGTATTTGAATCCTCAAATATTTGAGGAAAAACGCCATTCAAAGTGATTTAAATCTGGATGTATGAACACACCGACGGGAAGGTATTATGTAAATATTCGTATTTTAGATGTGTATAGTAATTTTATTTTAATGAAAATTAATGTTTTAAAGACTAATATACAATATAAGATTATTTATTTGTTTTGCTCTGTACATATTTTTTTTTTTTCAATAAAATGTACCTGTTTTATTTGTTATTTTATTCATTTAAAAACTATAATTTGTTACCCAAAACTATAATTTGACTGACCGATAGGCTGAGTGGTTAGAGATCTTAACTGCAAAACCAATGGTCGCGGGTTCGAATCCCATCCGCGACAAATATAACGTGTCTGAGTGTAAAATGTCAATATATGAATGTGTTATAAAGAACATTGTAGTATGTATATCAGTTGTCTAGTACCGATAATACAAGCATATTATTTGCTTGCTTTGGAACTAGATGGCGCTGTGTGGGATGTCCCAGGTATTATTACTATCCTTGGTACCTGAATCACTATATACTAACTGAGCTGATTACAATGGCCATTCTTTGCGTTACACATATCACTTTATACCATATTTTTAACCCCCGACGAAAAAAGAGGGGTGTTATATGTGCGTGACTCGTTGCCATCCCTTCTTCTTAAGGTGGTCAGTAGCTGGGACTACGGGGTGTATCGAATGAAAGTCCTTATTCAATTCAACGCCACCTCGCCGGCCTTTGCCTTCGCTTCCTGAATTTGCTTTTCTATGTGGACTGTATTGGTGTGCCTCTTATGCCCGTTCGCTGCTGTCGAGAGAATACCCGCGCGTGTAACGCTCGTGAAATTTATACTTTCTTCGACCACAGGCGAACGAGGGGCGAAGGACGGTGGCGACAATTTATTTTCCTACCTTCTATTACAAAATGTCTTCCCCGGCGGGTTTCTAACTACCCTATATTTGCCGGAGTGCTAATTATTATGCCGTTATCGGGCCCTATGTCTAACTATTTATATATTTACAATTAATATGTATTTTTGTATTATAATTATTTACTATTCTATTATCTATCTATCTATATGGCCGCGCGTGCTGCGAAGCCGTTGTCGCGTACATTATAAGTTTGACGTGTCTGTGTATCTGTCCGTGGCATCGTAGCTCCCAAACGGATGAACCGATTTGGTTGCGGATTTTTGTATATGAAAGGTGAATTAGTCGGGAGTGTTTTTAGCTATGTTTGATGTAAATCAGTCCAAGATGGCCGCCGCCACAAAATGGCGGACATCATATTTTTTCACTACTCCATCAATATGGGTATCAAATGAAAGGGCTTGAGTAGTAGATTACTATACACTATGAAAATTTAAAATCCAAGACGGCTAAAGAAAGAAAGAAAGAAAGAAAAAAACATTTATTGTCATTACAATGCAAATAGAGACCTTACCAGCTACATGTATCCCAATTCCAGGTACATATACAATGACAATTAGGGCAACCTCAGCATGTTGCTGGCTGTGTGCTCAGAATTAACTGGCTCACAACTCAGCGCTGATTTTCAGGTTGCCCTATTCCTATCTCCATCCTATCCCCCATCCATAATACCCAACATGCACACAACCATGATTACCCCAATATACAAATTCACGAAAAGATTTTTTTTTTTATATATCCACATACTACTCATCAACACCCACATCACATACCCAAGCAGTCCCACATCACCATACCAGTAATAGACCGCCCGCTGCCGTGCGATTGGGCTCCCTTTGCTACTAGTGGGCTCCCCTAATAATGAACAATTATAATAATAGTGATCGGCTGGTCAGTAAAAAAGATTTATACCCAAATTTGAACGAAACCTGACTCATTTCGTTTCGGAGTGATGGAGGTAAGTCATTCCAGATCTTTGACACCCTATACGAAAACCCTCCCTTAAACCCGGAAGTGTAATGTTGCGGTACCTTCATTAGCCTTTTTAATCTAGGCAGTTTATGCCAGGCGAACTTCTCATACATATATTCTGGACATCTACTATAAACAATTCTGTGCACAAGGCTTGCCATATGCAAGTTTCTACGCAATGACATTTTCAAAATTCTATTTTCTTCAAGATATGGTGTTATGTGGGCACGCTTTGGTATATTGTAGCAAAACCTCGCACAAGCATTCTGCACCTTTTGTATAGATTTTTCAGTTTTTTTGGTCAATCTGGGCCCATACACCACATCACAATAATTAAAAATAGACAGCACCAGAGCCTCTACAAGCGATAAACGCACCGCTTCAGTTAAATACTCACGAATGCGATATAACACTTTAAGCCTAAAGTAAGCATTTCTTATTGCTCTATTTACATGTTCCACATAGCGTAGTTGGCAGTCCAGGTGTAATCCGAGATTTTTTGCTAATACAACTATTGGGATTGGTTCATTATTGATTTTTACTATAGGGATTTGTTTATTTACTTTTTGACATTGTTGCTTAGTCCCCAATACCATTAGTTTTGATTTAGTGGGATTCAAAGTTAGAGTGTTCCTTCTGGCCCACTCGTATACTTCAGAAAGATCTAGATTTAATAGAATCTCCGCCTGTCGTACATTACTCGGTTCAAATGAATGATATATTTGTGTGTCATCAGCGTATAGATGTACCTTTGAGTTGTGAATGACGCTCGGCAGATCGGATGTGAACAAGGCGAATAAAACTGGACTAAGTACTGAACCCTGCGGCACTCCTCGAGTTACATCTCTTATTTCTGACTTCATTCGATTACCTAATACATTTTCTACCTCAACATATTGTTTTCTATTCGATAGAAATGAACTAAACCAAGCAAGCGTATTATCCGTAGCTCCATAATAAGACAATTTGGCCAATAAAAGTTCTGTATTTATGGAGTCAAATGCTCTGGAGAAATCAAGCATAACCATAAACGTGCTGCGTCCCTTATCTGAAGCTTCTATTATTTCATCAGTAATGTGTGCCAATGCTGTAGCCGTCCCACGACCAGTTCTAAAACCTGATTGACATGTGGGTAAACTTTTTTGTTTTTCGATATGTCCCACTAGCTGCTCACACACTACCTTTTCAAGGATTTTAGACAACACTGGCAGTATGCTGATAGGGCGCAAGTCTTTTAAAGTTTCTATATTATTTTTTTTTGGTACTGGGATAATTTTTGGTAATTTTAGAGCATTTGGTACCATTCCGGACAGGATCGATGTGTTTATAATTACTGACAATATTGGTAATGTAACGGTCAGTGTCATTCGTAACATTTCGATTGAAATTGTGTCGTGTCCCTGTGCACTACTTTTAATACTATTTATAATTCTAATTATTTTTTCCTCTGAATACGGTTTCAGTTCAAATGCATTTGAGCCAAACTTATAACTTTTAAAATACTTTATAATATCATCACAAACTTGCGGGTTTCCGGGTATATCTAAAAAGGAGTAGTTCATAGCATCAGGATCGTTTAACCTCAATGGTATATCTGCTGTACACGCATCCTCCAATATGGCCGTACGCCTCAAATGCTTCCACATATTCACTGGATTTTTTATGTTATTATTCACATAAAATTTATAGTAAGCAATTTTTTCTCTCTTTATACTAGCTGTGACCAAATTTCTAAGACACTTATAATATTGCCAATGTGCTTCTCTGTTTGTTTTTTTAGCTTTTTTCATTGCTCTATCTCTGAATTTCATCATCAGTTTAATAACATCAGTGATCCACGGTCGTGATTTGTCGGCCAAACGTGTACGTTTTATCGGAGCATGCTCACTAAACAATTCTATAATATAAGTATTAAATATGTTCAACATTTCAGTAACATTATCAGCGTCATATACATTTTCCCATGGTATACTGGCCATGTGTTGGTGGAATAAAGTGTGATCAATATTACCTAAATTGCGAATGTTCTTATACCGTGGTGGCCGCCTTTCTTCCATTATGTTAAACTCCGTTACAATTAAGGCGTGATCGCTCAGTTGAGGGTTATGGTAAACTGACACATTCTTACAACGGTTATGCATATCCGTAATGACGAGGTCAATTAACGTGGCCGAAGAATTTGTTACTCTAGTCGCTTCAGAGACTATTTGCTTCATATTCACTTGTTCCAGATAGTTTAATAAATCCTCTGCGTTTTTCTTGCATGGCTCCAACAAGTCTACGTTAAAATCTGTGAGTAAAACTGTATGATCACAATAATTGAATGCGCTTATTGATTCTTCCAGGGCGTCCAAAGCATTAGCCACAGTCAATGTCTCTGGTCGATATGCCGTGCCGATCGCTATTCGCATGCCCGCTATTGGCAATTCAAGCCAGAGTTGCTCAAGCACAGATGTGCCCGATGGGGCGGGGTGAGGACGAACACGTGCCCTCAGCCCACGACGTACGTAGAAACCAACACCACCCCCGCGGCCCAACTCACGCGCGGCTGCCACCACGAAATGGCGAGTTAAATATTTTTTTTTTCACTACTCCATAAATATGGATATCAGATGAAAGGACTTGACTAGAATAGTAAAATACTATACACTATGACTAATTTCGAATCCAAGATGGCCGTTTTTTTACTACAGAATTTTGTTTCTTATAATCATAGACATATAAATAAGGACCGGGCCCACGACCAGGCCCAGGCAACTTGTTCGCCGCGGTCATGATATACCTACGGGGGCCAGGAGCAGTGATACCAGTTAATGTGTGCCAACTCTTCTTTTTTATTGTAGCAACATTATTTGCCAATGATACCAGAAACACAATTATCCTATGTTTTCAAGATTTTTTTCCCAAGATAATCGCAGGAGAATGTATGAATGACTGTAACAAAAGCGTTTTATTCGACTATGAACGATGTAATATAGAACGATTCATAAACTATACGCGTGCAGTGAGCAAATTAATGAAGAATTTAACAAAATCATTGTGTGAAATATTTGTACGAACTTTTTTATTAAACTGTTGATTACTGTCCCATCAATCAAATAAATTATCTATTTTGTTATTAAAATTGTATATTCTCTAAAAAAATGTAATGTAATTTATTTAAAAATTTTGGGAATGGTCAATTCGATAGGATCACTTTTTATAGAGTACCTTTTTTGTTTTATATCCAAAATATGGTTAAAAATAAAAAAAAAACATAAGTTAGTTCTTTTGATTTTTTAAAAAGGCGATTGACTGACCGAAACCTGACGACCAAATGACGACATATTAACAACTCCATTGAGAGTATAGAGTTGAAATGGATTTCCAGTCACTGATTTACGACTGCTTGATTAAGATTTTTTTCGGAATGGCGCATGTGAAGTTTAGGTCATTTTGATAAAAAGTTTGTATAAACTGTAAAGTTGCCTTCTTTTAATAAACCATTCAAAGCATAAAGTGCGGAAACATTAACATATTATACCAATATGTTTCCAATTGATCATAAATACTGTACGTTAGAAAATATGGTCTTACTCTTACCCAGTCACTTTTATGAAACATGAATTAAAAAATTATAAATGTATGATAACGAAATTGAATTATACAAGTAATAAGACAGTTTTCATAATACTTTGTTTTATCTAACGAACTCAAGTTAAATGGAAATTAATCTTAACAGCGCCACCTAGTCCCAAAGTAAGCAAGTTTTTGCTTGTATTATGGGCACTAGACAACTGATATACATGCTTAATATTCTTTGCAGTATATACATACATAGATATTTTGCACTCGGGCACCAAACAGATAGACATGTTGATGCACACAAATATTAGTCTCGGGCGGGAGTTGAATCTGTGACCTTTGGTTCTGCGATTAGGGTCTCTAACCTTTCGGCCAATAAGTCAGTCAATGTTTTTTATCGTCTAACAAAATGACTTAATTTTTTTCGGATGCTTATGGTGTAATCCACATTTCCTTCGGATGCTTATGGTGTAATCCACATTTCCTACCTCCAGAAATGAAAAACTCTCAACAGCGAATGTTATTTCGATTTGTGAACCGTTTTCATAAAATATTTATGAAAACACTTCGGCATTTCACGAAGAAACTAATTATATTCTACGTTCCACCAGGACAATGCACAAGTACAACATTTTTCGCGATTACCTACTAAGTTAAACATAAATTCACGCAAGAACGGTGCGACTGCAAGTTACAGTGAGGGGTATCCCACAAATGGCCGCTGACCTCTACAATGTTATTGTTAGTCACTGGCGCGTCGCCACAGCGCTGTATCTCAATATTTTAGTCATAATTTTAAAGTTTTACAGGTGATGAATAAATCTAGTGTAAATATTTTACTCACATATACATAACATGTAGACAACTACACAAACAAATTTTTGTAAATAATAATTACCTACCTATATATATTTATTTGATTTTACATCACTGATGTTTGATTTCTGCATCCTTATCTTCAAATTGTATATTAGATTAGACCTTTGATTACGACTGCCAAATCACAAAAAGTTTTACCGAAATAGGTTCAGTAGTTTTGTGTTTTATTATGGTGTTTATACAAATAGATAAAAATTCCCAAAACGATTGTTTTAAGTATCGTCTACCCACACATAATAATAATAATAATAACGTCTACATCACAACAACGTCTTGGCCCCAAAGGGCGCTTAAGCAATCTAAGCATTAGCTTGTGTTTTAGGTACCAAACGAAGGCAACACATACATAAAACAACCAAGACCAGGATTACCGGTACCAGTATCAATATTCATCATATAAATACTGACCCGATCTGGGACCTCCAGCTTCGTAGGCAGGGTCGCTACCCACTAGGATAAGCTGTCGTCATAACCCATAACAATTATTGTTTTGGAAAAATATCTTATGTACAGGGTTGACCATACGAATATGTTACAATTTTATTTATAAATTTCTCATTACATAACTATATACTAAGATAATAATGATTTTTTATTAGTAAAATTATAACAAAATATTTTATTCGGTGCTTTACATAACTAAAAATTCTCACAGTTATTCAGTACTGATATTATTATTCGTAATCATATAATCCATCTAAATAACATATAATATCAATTTGCGATCTGTATCTCTTAAACTAGGTAAGAACTGGTAAGAACTGTAACTATAGGAATTCTACCTCGAATACATGAAAATATTATTGCACATTACTACATGGTAACACTGCAAGTTTGACTGATTATTCAGATAGGTATGGGGGCCAGTGGGGGCTAATAAATTTACGTAAAAAATAAGTGTGTTTGTTTGTGTGTGTTTAGATACAGGAGTGTGAGGCATGAGGTTTGTGATTGCTGTCATTGCTGACAATTAAATGGTTCTAGGGGCAACCAGTAGTTAGCGCTGTTCTTGTCGTTTTTTCCCCCCATAGAGTTACATTTCTTCTTCCCGTAGGGAAGTATATATTGTTCTGTGCCCACGACGCGACTAAAATGTCTCCAGTGCGCTTACCCCTAAAATGTCCGTTTAGGCCAACGCGCCTCATTTGTCCGCGAGCGGTGCGATCATAGATAAGGGTGCGATCGTTCGTTTGTTATTGCTCGTCATAAAAAAATCCTAGTTGCGTTGTAAAAGGCTGCAAAAACTATGATACAAAATTTAAAAACGATCGAATGGGATATCGTATCATCAATAAGTCTGAATTGTAAATGGAGAATTAACGTTAGTCTATATGTAAACAAATAAAACTAATCTAATAATCCACCCCTCGTCAACCCCGACGCAAAGGTGCCCATGATGCTCATCGCATTGCCGCGCTGAATTGCAATATCAATTCTGTCAATCAATCTATCAATATCAAGTCTATCAATAAGTAATCTTACGTTCTGTTTGTTGCATGTTTAATTGGATGAATAATTAAATAAACATGTTTCTAAACCACCGATTAAACGATAATTTTACTAACGAAGTCCATAAGATGGCGCTTCTTACAAGGTTATATTGGTTATGTGGTTATGTAGTATTAGTTTGAACTGTCTATGGCAGTTGCCGCAATTTTTGCTTGTATGAAAAAGTTTTATATAAATTGTTCACTGGGGCGTATCCTTACCTCTCAATATCATTGCTCATAACATTTAAGTATAATTATTTCATACAGTCCACTTAATCGTAAATTATCACTAGGTACTACTAGTTACTACTAATACCATAATATAATAAAAAACTTGTGGCCCCAGTTATGTTTACAACATACTATTTGGGCAGAATTGTTATAGTTGCACTGGCAACACAATCTTATAGTTTTAATTTATGAAATTAAAAACTCTCTCTTGTCTATTATAAGAAAGCAATGGCGGTGTTTTACTATTTTTCCCTCCGATCCGAAATATCACAAAATATGATAAATATCAAATCACGTTGAAGGCATACCAGCCACATACCAATTAAGAGTCTCCACCATATTATGTGTTGTTATAGCGACCATAGCAGTACATACTTCACGAAATTTTTAAGTATGAGCAATGATGTCACAACAAACAAAAACGTCAAAAAACACGTTTCTTGCATGGGGACCCTTTATTTTTTAACTTTATTTTATTTTTATTGTTTGTTGATACTATAGCACTGTGTCAGACAGGAGACGGACGGACGGACGGACAGCGGAGCCTTAGTAATAAGGTTCCTGTTGATCCCGTTTGGATACGGAACCTTAAAAAAGAATCTTAAATATTTAAATAAAAGACGGTCCTCCAAAATCACTGAAATAGGTAATTAATTTACCCGTTTTACCTCAAAACGCGACGTATTGTGAGGTATTTATAATGTAGTATTTAATTATTTATTTCTGTTTAACACGCTTATATTAGTTCCACCTGTATGTTTGTTTGTATGAAATGGAATCTTAGAACGTGATTTTGACTTCTACTGAAGACATCGCATCGGGATGAAATTTGGAAGACATATGTAACTTCGATGACAATACACTAAAATTATAAGCACTCCCGTATTGTAATAACTGAGTCGCATGTATCAAGAATTATCAAATGAATTTTATGAAATAATAAAGTTAAAACAATAAGGAAGTCCTTGGAATCTTCATTTCTTAATAAATATATTGTTATTTTGTGTGAAAATATCACAAACTTGCCCAATTTTTACGCTCATAATCTTCATACAAATTAGTATGAGCGGCGCGAATACCATGCGAATACGAGCGAGCGGTTGCTTGGGCGCAGTAAACTAATAACTACAAAGTACTCTGTGGGCGCAGACCGGCGCAGTCGGCCAGGCGCCTCCAGCGAGCGAGAGCACGTCACTTTGCGCCGCATTGACAGACTGCGATCGTACCGTGTACTTACAGAAAATCAGTACGCAGTAGGAACCACACCTGAGCTTAGTAGAAATAAAATGAGTAAGTACTAAGAAGTACGAAGGTAAATTCACCTCTGTTACGAAACATCCGATTGAGCGGAAATTTAGAATACCTATGTAACTTTGATGACAATGTAATATTATGGAAACATGGAGATGTTCTGATGATTGAGTCGGAAGGTGGTCACCGGAACTCTGTAACGAAACATCCGATTAAGCTGAAATTTAGAATACATATGTAACTTCGATGAAAATGTAATATTATGGTAACATGGAGATGTTCTGATGATGGAGAAGGAAGCTGGTCACCGGAACTCTGTAAAGAATCATTCTATTGAATACATCTCTGTATTTCTTGAAAAAAAATCCTTACCTATCTGGTTGCCTATAGAAAACCATTCCATTCCGTCGACCTTTTTTGTACTCCACTGCAGGGGCTTAGGCCTCCACTCAAGATGAGGGGCTTGGAGCTTTAATCCACCACGCTGCTCCAATGCGGGTTGGCGAATTGTTACGACCGCCATCTATTGACAGCAGCCGGGACCGACTGCTTAACCTGCTCTCCGAGGCACGGAGTCGCTGATAGTTAATGGCCTTAAGTCAGAAAAAACTCATTGGTACACGCTCAGATTCGCATCATGGCCACATGGCCTTATAGACAGGTTCGTTGCGTTCGAGGTATCACGACACGTAAACCGTAGAAAACAAATTATTCTTATTTATGTAAAGCGCATTAAGAGATAGAGAGGTCCAGTTTTTTTTTTAATGTAGCGCAACTCAATACCCCGAGGGCTTTTCTTCATTTTTTCGATATTGCTTTTCGTTTTCGATAAATTGTCGATTTAGTGTGCAAAGATACCGAAAAAATGCGACATTTTTCTAAATTTTGGCGATTTTTGAAAAATCTTTTGTACTTTGTCAAAAAAAAATTACCATGTTGTAGCCTAAGACGCATCTTTTCAAACCTAGACCGTTCACGTAGCCCCAAAACTCACGAGACCAGGGCGATGTCTCACTCTGGCTGAAATTTGGAGTCTACTGAAGCGATCGAAATGTACCACATTTAACCGCGGAATAATATTCCCACCTGATTCTTACGGAAAAACGTGTCCGTGGTCCGTGAAAAATGAGAGTCGTGGGCAGCTGTTTACATTTAACATCAAATTTTTTGTATATGATAACAAAATCCAAAGCTACAGCTTTGTTGGAGAGTCAAAGTCAGGTGACCCACTGTGCATGCCTACATATGCGCGTGTACGGTGTGCGAGCCTCGATCGTTGTGAGAGTAGCGTTAAAAACCTAAACTTTGCGCGGCGTGCCTTCGAAACCGGCCCTTAAACCAACTAAATCATTCACGGGGCAGGGAAAACATTTGCTAATTGAAATAAAATTAAACTAAAATAACGAGTGGTTTGCAAGGTAGCGAGTGACCTTTCATCACTAAAAATGTTAGCAGTGGTCATATGAATACGAGTCTTGTGTTTTTACTCGCTGAAATAAATATAAAATCAAGTGAACTGATGAAGTGATACAATCTACCCGCACTTCTATGAAATCACTGCCTTACTAAACATGAACTAAACTATACCACTGATTAAAAAATTAAATATTTTTTTTATTACCTATACTTTATAATTTTATAGTTTTTTTTACACTCTTTCGACAGTCCTACTAACCTCTACTCTCCATAGTTTGTCTATACACTTTGTCGGAGCCATCTTACGGCTCTACGGAGAATCATTAGAAGTATTCAGCGTGAGTTTTGAATCAGGTTTTGAATGGTATACGAAGTTAACACTTGGTGGCATCTAAAGTAATAAAACAACAAATCCACGAAGAAGGTTGCGAAAATAGTAAGAAGCTAGGATAGTAACTGTGCCTAAACAAAAATATTTTAATCATAAATTTTGACGCTGGACATTGGAAATGTTCGAATAGAAACTACTTTTAATAATATTTATATAATAAACTTCGATAGTTTATTGGCATCATTCTTCCGTATGTGAATTTTAATATTTTGTAAAAGTGAAAACTTCTTTAGCTGCGTTGGGCACTTTTTGGTAGGGGAAAATCTTATGAGTTCCCGTCACGAACATGTTCATTTAATTGTAGAATCACTGTGCAGTAAAAAAGTGAGTACAAAATAAATATAACTAATATTTTTAAGATAAAAAATAAATAACAGAAAATTATTTTAAATCTTAGTATTTACTTTGGCGTTACAAAATTTTAAATTATTTATTTTCTAATATTTTAACCTCTGCAATGCATCACGCAATCAGTAATTCACAGTGGCGTGGACGTTTTCTTAGTACCGTGGTAAAACAAATTTCTAGTTGTTCAATCATATTTTTATCGTGGATTTTGAAATTAACTTTTTTTTTAAATCTAATAATAATCTAAGATTAATGTGTTGAAATTTTGAATATGATTATTAATGCAAAATTATAGTTTATTACCTTATATTAATAAAATCTATACTTTAAAATAATGAAAAAGGCTCCGACTTTCTTTCCATTAAATAGTTTATTTTATTTAAAAATTCAATATTTCCAAATCATTATTTATTTATTTCAATTGTGAAAAATAAAATATGTGCTTTGCTATTTTTTGTAAAATGATTATCTATAATTTTATATCATTCAATTTTATTATTAGAAAAGAAAAAAATATTGTCAAGGAATTATTATTATTATTAGCATCAAGGAACTTTATAGTATATTTACAGTATATTTATAGATTTATATTTTCAGAAATTACACTTACTTGAAAAATCGTCGAAATTCATTTAAAAACGAAATACCTAACAGCGCCGCTGTCAATTCCATTACTTTAAGCAGAAGTAAATATTGGCAATTTTTTCCCATTCAAATCTAGTTGATTCGAGTTGTACAAACACATTATACAAAAATACGTTTCTTCTAAGAATAGATCAAATAACACGCTTCTTGTACTGCAATAATGCAATACCTACCTACCGGATCCTTTTGGAAATTATTATAGCTGACTGTAACCTGGATAATTTCATCAACTTTTAGGGGAGTTACATCCCCAAGGAAACTAAACGCAGCAAGGATCAGTTGCACCATTACAATAAGAAAGTTATATACGGAAAATTATTTTATTACTGAGTAGAAATGTCCAAAAATGTTATTAATAATTGGATCAAACCAAATTTATTCAATTCAGCCCATAAAACAAAAATTCTATCAAATAGTCCTTTGGCAAACATGGCAACCCCATTAGTATCGAATAACCATAATCCTCTACTTACTTAAAAAATTTGTGTGCATGACCACGTCTATTAGATTCGTTTCGCGTCTGGCTGTAAAAGTATCCATATATTTTATATTATAAAGAATATTTAAGTAAATAAATCAGTTATATAGTACCCCATAATACAAACGTAATACTTACTTTGGGACTAGATGGCGTTGTGTGGGATGTCCCAGGTAGGTATTATTACTTAGGGGCTGTTTTGATGTCATGGGGGGGGGGATCTAGAGGGTGATTACATCAGCAGTAATTATTTACTTAGAATTAGAATGACGTATACATTCCAAAATTGATTAAAAGTGAGCAGACACACAACATTGAGAAGCAAACATCCAATGTCATCGAAAACTTGTCAGGACTGAAGACTGTTAATTTGAATTAATATATATACCAAAAATTTAAAAGAAGTTTGTTTTATTCGTAATATTACTTAAGATTATAATATTTGTAACTTACTATATGTTGAATACCGTGTCAGTAAAGTTTATTTAAATGAATATTATGTGCGTTACAGTTCTCTATTCCAAACATATTATTCCTTATTTCTAGACTTATAACTGCTGCTCATGAATTAATCAATTGTACCAATGTTTAAGTAAGCTTGGGGGGAGGGGTAAGAGCTTTGCTTACTTTTGCTGATGAGAGGGTGTTGCGAGTTATTAATTGCAAAAAAACTGCTCATGTAAAACTTGAACGGCCCCTTATTGTTGTCTTACGCGGTTCCATTTTCAATTGGAGTAGTTCCCTATATTATTTGGTACATGGATGTGGCATCACCATAGTAGCACATGGTCTTCAAATTTATAGAGGTGTGTGACGAATTCGTCACCTAATAATCTCATATTCTACTATTCTTTTTCATAGCCTCTCTTTATTTTTGTTTGGCGACAACCGATTTATACATAGAGATATATATCTATGCGCATAACATTAATATTGATGACTTAAAATTTATAGATACTTTCACCTTAGTGGCAAAGTATTAGGTTTTTTCTAGTTTTAAAATATCTCTATAACATTAAAACAAACAGAGCTACAACGCAATTTTCAGAGTTTCGGACGAAATCAGAGAAGCTTATCTGACTTAACGAACAATCAGTATTGAAGAGTGACTGGCCAGTAAGCTCCCGGCCGTCGCGTCGCGTCGAGTTACTGCAAATGGCTGCCTACGCAGTGATGGATGATTGCAGGGAACCATGGCGGCCTCTCAGGGCACCCCACAAATAAATCTATTATTCCTCATGCTACTGTTTGCCGGGGTTAGTCTCTTTTACGTTTTTCTCATATTAGGTAAGGATGCTGTTTTTGTATTGTTATATGCTACCTATAGCACCATTGATATATCTATGAAAAATAGACAATTACAATTGCTGAATTTTCCATTATAATTGTTACGAGTTTTTTCAGGAACTGTAGGATAAGATTAAAAAGAATACACGGATTGCGTATTCTACTCAATAACACACTTCGAAAACGTTTTAATCTATTTAATAATAATAATAATTTTTTAGTTAATATTTTTTTTGGTACCTAATTCTGTTTGGATTTTAGTTGTCATTGATTTTCAATATTATTTAGAATAGGTATTAGTTTACCAACTATCACCACGTAGCAGCGCAACATCGAACTAGCGTAATGGGCTAATTGTTTACGCTGTCATTTATTTATTCATTTTATACAATAAAATTATGTTATACAAGTTAATGTATGGCGACCTATTACAAAAAAATTTTTGTAATTTTTTTGTCAGTTATGTAACTGAAGGACGAAAGAAAAAAACTTTACAGCGCACATTCACGTATGGGGTAGGTAGGTATTATATATAGATTGATGTTTCAAAATTATATAGAAGTTTCAAAATGATACTTTTATACAGACCAATAGTCGTTAAGATGTGCGCTTCGAAAGTTCTAAAAAATGTCCCCCTTTGTAACTTTTCAACCACGGGGTTAAAAATTCTGAAAAATTTCAGTTAGTACTACTTAACAACATTTTCAACGGGAATTGGTTTGAATAAGATATTGAGTAGTTTTTGAGATATTCGTATTTAATCTTATTATATTTGAATTTTAACCATGAATGTTCATGCCGGCACGTAAGCCTTTACTGTGTGTGGTTCAACCTGCACTTGGCCAGTATTTTACAATTATTATGCTGTAACATGATATACATACACCCTTCTTTACACATGTGTTTGTTCTACGAAATTTTGAGATTCCTTCGGAGTATGCAATACGTGTCTTTTTATATTATTCATATACAAAATCATACTGTAAACATAGAATATCGCGTACCAACTCATTTGTTGCCGTTACAGTAAGCGGTTGTATTATGCTGTCAAGCAGCTTACAGACTGCGGAAGCTTTTGGCTGCCCGTGACTGCCCGGCAGGACTTGAATTCATTACCATCGTGTTCGCTTAATGGCCATTTTAATGTGGTATTGTTGGTTTTCATCTAAAATTTAATTAACAACGTCCTTACAAATTAAAATCTAATTTTATTCATTTCCAAGGAGCATACGGACTAATCTGTATTGACGGATGCCATATTTGTTCTTGCATTTATATAAAGCTTTAAGTAATCTTCAAGTTTATTTATAAATTATGGCTTAATATCGCGTTTTCGTAATATATCTTAAAGAAACACATCAAAAAGCATTGAAGAATATTATTTTCATGAATTAAAACTTATTGTCTATATTAGTAACTGTAATCGAAAATGTCCATGTTTTGCCATCTAATTAAAACTGAATAAATTATATATTTGTTTAAAAGTATTGGTAGGCTTGAGACTTTATCGTAATAAGATCTAATTAAATCTGTGACAACTAACTACCATAAAGACATGATGTTTTTTTTTTTATTTATTTTAACTTCAGCTACCATAGACTCGAAGTCCATGTTCTTATATGAGCTTTATTACTAGATTTTATAAACAAATTTAGCACATGCGCCGCGTTTGCAGTGTTTTCTTGCGTCAGTGAGTTTGCCCTATTTATATCCTATTTCCTATCTACTCATATATATATACATGCATATTAACTTTTTTTTTTAAATTTTTTTTTAATTTATCTGTTTTTTTTTAATATTTTTTTTTCTCTTTCTCATAAAATGTTTACATTTATGACACTTTTATGATTTAAGCACACCCGAGCTGGCCTAATCCCCCCACGCAGCGCCTGTTCACAGACACGGCGAGAAGAAGCAGCCATCACCCTGCTCAACCATTTTTGAGGGAACAGGATGACCCGCCACTCCTGCCACTGCGCTTTATGATTTTGAGTGTGCGGCCAACTCAAGTGCTTTACATTTTTGTGAACACTTAAAACTAATTTTGACATTATGAATCTTAATTTAGTTCTAGACATGATGTTTAGAACTGTTAAGTTTTTATATTAATAAATGAGTCTATCAATTAATATTCAGTTTTATTGATAATAATAAGATAAAATTCGAGTCATCTGATAAGTCCACTATTATTTCATACGAGTAGGTTTACAGCTTCAGACGTTAAATAATCAAACGTTAAATAATGTAGAAATAATTTCAAAAAACCATTAAACTGTATTAATTTTTAGGTAGTTGGTAATTTATGCTAATATATAAAATACATTGTATTCGTGTGTGTGTTTATAAAGATTTAATTTAAAAACTTTTAGACGGCATTTTGACGAACCTTTTTAAAAATGAACTTATGTTTTTAGAAGAAAAATAAACTATGTTTTATGGATGTGAACCAACCACCAGCGGGGGCTGCGACAGATGTATTTCTATAAAACGACTTCCGAGCAAATTATTGGACATAATATTATATGGTGGTTATGGGCCACCAAGAGGCGCTACAGTAGATTTGTTTCTTTTAAGCTGCTAAGGCAATTTTGATCCGGTTTCTCGCTTTACACAGGTATGACTGAAAACAGGTTCTTAGGCAAAATTTGTGCATATAGGCCACCAGAGGGCACTGTAGTAAACGCGTTTCTTCAGAGCAGCTTGATTCTGATGCGGTATTTTGTAATATACAGTATTTCGTCAGAACAAATTATTATGCAGGTATAATGAGTATAGGCCATCACAGGGAGTTGTAGTAGGTGTGTTTCTCTAAAATAGCGAAGTAAATGATCACCAGCGCTCTGTAGTAAATGTGCTTCAAAAGGCTTAATCGATTTTTGCCGATTGATGCCGTTTTTTTTTCACGATTACACAGGTATACCATAGTGCAGATTAAAACGGCTAGGCCAATTTAGATGCATTTTTTGTATTACATAGATAGATATCATTTCAGAGTATTCAGATGCTATCTTTGGGAAGGCTTAGAAACATTTTTCCTTCTTTATTTCACCTATTTTTCCCTTTTTAAATCCTGACGTCGAAAACGAGGAGTGTTATGAATTGGAGACCTATGGCTGTATGTGGGTGTATGTGGAACCCTCCTCTGTTAATCTGTCTGTCTATCGCAGCTCCTAAGCGACAACACCGATTTTAGTACGGTTTTTTAACTGAAAGCTTGTCTAATCGGTATAGTTGTTAGCTAAATTTCTGCCTGATTGCTTGTCGGTGTGTCTGTAGCATCATAGCATCTGAACGGATAGACCAATTCTAATGTGATTTTTTTTCAATTGATAGCTGGTTTAATGGGGATTTTTCTTAACTGCATTTCCATTTGTTTATCTGGCTGTGTATCTGTCTGAGGAATTGTGTAGCTCTTAAATGGAGAAATCGATTTAAACGGAACGAAAAACTCCAAGAGTGCGTAATATTTTTGAAGCATGTAATATAAATCCAAATTTGGGCCATTTTAAATTTTGAACAATCAGAATCGAGTTTTTGTCATAATCTGAACATGTTACCTCACATGTAATTTCCAGATTATCCAAATTTCTTTTTCTTCTTTTTCTCCTTACTTCTTTTCACCCGTTCCCGTTGCATTTGCGAAATAATTTCCAGGACACCGCTTAACGAGAACTAAGGATATTACTATTAAAATATTTATCTCTTGTCAATTTTGTCTAGGTCATTATATCTCGTCTACAGACGCTATCTTTTCCTGAACTAAATGATATTAACATACGGGATTTAAAGTGCTGACATTTTACGACGCGATGTCTGAATTGTCGTACAATCGTAGTAATGTCCTCGTAGTAATTTGAAATTGGCTGCACCAATTGGCTGCGTGGTTAGAGACCCTTACTGCGGAGCCAAGGGTCGTGGGTTCGATACCTGGCCGGGACAAATATTTGTGTGCATTAACATGTCTATTTGTTCCGTGTCTTGGTGTAGAATATCTATATATGTATATATTATAAAGAATATTTAAGTGTGTATGTCTGATGTCTGGGACCGATAATGTACAAGTTTTGCTTAGTTTGGGACTAGATGGGGCTGTGTGGGATTTATTATTATCTAAGATCAGATCCGCTTGTATGGGTTGTTGCCGTGTTACTGAATTAAAAAAACAGAACCAAAATAAGCTGATCTTCGTACTTCTCTTTGCTGTAGCAGTAACTAATTTAATCTAATTTTACTTAAAAATATTTTTAGGTCCAAGGGAAACCCTTGACCGTATTTTCATTTATCTAATTATATTACCAGCGAGGCCGCAACATTCGCTAAACCGATAATAAGCTGGGGAAAAAAGTTTTCGAGTGGCGACTACGGATTGGATGTCGCTTCGTAGAATGTCCATTAGTGAACATCTGAGTTAACTATGACGATTTTGAGTAAACTTTCAAAAATATCAAAAAAGTCTGATTTTGATCCCTTGCCCAAAAATATGAATCTTACAAAATACTACGTCCACGTTGGTGAACTTTTTGTTTGATATGTTTGTCGAAGTTGAACTTACCAAATCGAAAAGATTATTCCAGGTCAATGTATTTATCGAAAATGCGAGTGCAACCTGATTATTTGACGCGGTTTTTGTCTTGTTCGTGTTCATTTTTAAACCTACTCACTCATCGGAAAAATCTAATGAAGTCTCTGAGTAGGTACCAGTGGCGGTCACTCATAATAACACGATTCCTTTCGAGTTACCTTTTGAATTGACGTGATTCATAAACATTAATAATAAACTGATAATTCAAATCATAGCGCGCGGCGTGGTGCGGCGCTCTGTGTACGTAAACACGTGTGTGTGTAAACCGATGCGACGGTGTAATTACAATTATCACATTTAAAATCAGTTTCAATAATTCATAGTTAATATGAACTTTATTGCAGATTTGAAACAATTGATGATGTTTGAAATGAGAAAAATGTTCGAAGATTTGATGAAGCAACAATCATCAAAGTTTGAATCCCTTGCTTCAACTATGGCTGAAATAAAGGAACAAAATTCTGCGATGAGAGACTCCATAGAATTTATGTCAAATAAATATGATGAAGTCATAAAGAGCCTGGATGTAATCAAATCTGACTGTGAAAAAAATAAGGATTATATAAAATCACTTGAGAATAAGATAGAGCTTTTGGAAAGAAACGCGAGTATCACTAAGATTGAAATGCGTAATGTCCCTGTAATCCCCTCGGAAAACAAGAAGACTTTAACGGAAGTTATCAAACAAGCTGGCAATATAATTAACTGCCCAATTTTAAGCTCCGATATTAAAAATATTTATCGCAAGAAAACTAAATCATCGTCACAGAGCCCTATTATTGTTGACTTCATCAATTGTACTTTAAAACAAGATATTATCGTAGCAGCTAGACAATATAACAAGACTTTCACCAATGACAAACTTAATACTTCTCACCTAAAAATTGAAGGGACAAGCCGACCAGTGTATATTGCAGAATATCTGACTCCTAAAGCTCACCATCTTTTCTTCTTAGCGCGCGAAATCGCCAAGGTCTTTAATTATGACTACTGCTGGACCTCAAATGGGCAAGTTTATTTACGAAAGGCTGACGGTGCTCCACTTCTGCATGTAAGCAGTGAGGCTGATATAACATTGCTTCGCAACCACAAATGACTAATTTTAAGGTTTTTTATGTTGTCGTTTTTTCTTAGTTTTATTATGAATTTCTTGTTTGATGTTATTGATTTTTTAATAGTTAATATTCTTAAAAATGTTAATAATTGTAACGCACAACGCAAACTATTTACACGTATACTATCACATGACACAATCATCATCTACATGTACACTACCGCACACACACATACACCTCAGACCCGTATAAACGGCGCTACAGCTATAATTCCCATGGTACATTTCTGCACTTTTAATTTATGTAAACATTGCACTACAATTAGCACCGTCACAGAACTTTTGTTATTAACTTCGATAAATTAGAAGATAATATTGATACTTTTTCAGTATCTGAGTCTATAATTTGTGATATTGATCAATGTTCTTCTCATATCGTATCTACTAAAAAAAGCCTAAATATAATTACTCAAAATATTCGTAGTGTAAATCATAACATGGCGGGGTTTATGACAGTTTTACATCGAACTAATATCAGTTGGGACGTCATAGTTTTGACAGAATGTTGGCTATCTTGTGTAACCAATATTCATACCCTTGATGGCTATAGTTTCTTTTCAACTTCCAATAACACTACTCAAAATGAAGGAGTGATTGTTTATATTAAAAACACTATTATAAATACTGTTTCTGAGCCAGAAATTCTAGATGCCAATTGCTTATTAATCAGGATTAATAAAAATTTAGTAATTTTTGCTATTTATCGTTCTCCTGCACAAACAAACTTAACAAACTTTCTTGAATCCTTAAATGACTTGTTAACAACTCATAGTAGTGTCCGCAATAATAATATAATCTTATGTGGAGACCTAAACATAGACTTGATTAATTCCAATAACCAAAACACTTGTAACTACATTGACCTTTTAGCTTTTCATGGAATTTTACCGGGGCATTTAAAACCTACACATACAAATACTTGTCTGGACCACATCATGCTAAAAACAAAACTTTCTGCATTAGTCTTGGTTGCTAACTCTACTCTTACTGACCACAGCCCGGTTATGTTATCCTTGAAAAAATACAATGTTTTTAAAAATATGGAAACAACCTGTTCTCGTTTAGATCGCGTAGGACTGAATTTAGACCTGAACGACATGGATTTTTCCTCAATATACAATGAAGATGACACCAACATTGCTACGAATAAATTCATCAACATGTTGCAACAAGCTATACAGACGAATACTAAAACCATACGAGTACCCAAACGAAGACAAATAACGAAACCGTGGATAACACCTGGGCTTTTGCGATGTATGATGAATAGGGATAATCTAAACAAAAAACGTAAACAATTTCCCAATAATGATATTATTAAGACGACATATCAAAGATACAGGAATTTTTGTAATGAAATACTAAAAAGGGTAAAAACAGAATATGAAAGAAAGGAAATCGAAAATGCTTCGTCAAACAATAAAAAACTATGGCAAGTTATTAATGATGTGACTAACAGGAATAAACCTAAAAACTCGGCTTCTGAACTATTGCACACTACACAATCAATCAATTCAATTAATGAATTTTTCTCTACAATCGGTAAATCCTTAGCAGAAAAAATAACCCCACATGCGTATCCTGTTACTTCCATACACTCAAATAAGATTTCTTTCTCAAATACCAAATCCATGGCAATGCTACCTACTGATGAATCTGAAATAAAAACATTAATTCTCTCGTTAAGGCGTGATTGTGCAGTGGGTTGGGATAATATACCCTCTAATATAATTATTGAACACCTGAATATATTTGTTCCTCCTCTGACACACATTTGTAACCTTTCATTAAGATATGGCGTCTTCCCAAAGGCTTTTAAAAAATCTATTATACATCCCATATTTAAGAGTGGAGTTAAATCAATAGTTAATAATTACAGACCAATTTCTGTCCTACCAGCATTTTCAAAAATTTTAGAACGTTTAATTAATGATAGATTAGTAAATTATTTAGAAAATTATAAATTACTTTCTCCTAATCAATATGGATTTCGGCGTGATCTTTCAACTTCGGATGCTGTCCACGAACTGACAGATTTTGTAGTTAAGAATTTAGATATTAAATTTAAAACGCTTGCTATATTTTTGGATCTCACTAAGGCATTCGATACGGTTATGATTCCCTTACTACTTACTAAAATGGAATACTTAGGTATAAGAGGTGTACAACTTGATTTATTTAGGGATTATTTGTCCGATCGAACACAGAGCGTAAAAATAAACAAAATTATTAGTGATGAACTTCCTGTTACGTTTGGTGTTCCCCAAGGAAGTATTTTGGGCCCTACTCTCTTTCTCATTTATATTGATGGACTATGTCAACTTAATATGCAAAGCGGTAAAATACTCACCTTTGCTGATGATACCGCCCTTTTATTTAGTGCCAAATCTTTGCACAAAGTATATTTGTTCGCCCAATCCGGTCTCAATTCTGTCACAACATGGCTCAATCAAAATTTCTTGACACTTAATGCTGAAAAGTCCAAATATATCACCTTCAGTATTAAAAACCACAACCATACGTCCTTTTCACAATTTACAATTACTGCTCATTCTTGTGATACATTAAATCCTAATTGTTTATGTTCCAAACTCCAAAAAGTAGAATCTTTTAAATATCTGGGTGTACTATTAGATTATAAACTAAATTTTAGCTTACATGTGGAATTACTTGCCTCCAGAGTAAGAAAATTAATTTATATATTTAAAAACTTAAGAAACATTGCCAGTCCGGATATACTTAAATCTGTTTATTTTTCTCTTTGCCAATCGCTTCTAATATATTGCATCCCTGTGTGGGGTGGCACTTATAAAACTAATCTAATAAGACTTGAAAGATCTCAAAGAGCCATTCTAAAAGTAAGTAATTTTCTACCTTTCATTTTTCCCACTAATGAGCTTTACAGAAAATGCAATGTACTAACTGTTAGACAACTGTTTATCGTTTATACAATCCTCAAACAACATACAAGACTTTCTTTTGATCATTCTTTTGTCATTGGTAAACGCAAGAATATCTGTCCAAAAAACACAGTTTCTACTTCTTTTGCTCAGAGATTCTTTTTATTCCTTGGTCCCTTTCTATACAACAAAGTCAACAACAATACTCAAATATTCTCCTTGTCCAAATTTGAATGCAAAAAGAAACTAAATTCATGGTTGCAAGAACTTACCTATGAATATACGGAGTCACTTTTAGCCATTATGTCATAATTCCTTGACTATAAACATCACATTAACATTCACTCACTCACACTATCACTCTACATTCAGACGCAATCTCTCTATGATGACACTAATTTCACATACACTCCCAAATACTCTCTAACTCTTTCTTTTTAATTTTTTTAATTAAACATTTTAAGTTAAAAATTGTTTAAACTAATAAGTCATGGGGTCTGGAGACCTATAAGAACAGGTTCGACCTAGTTTAGGCTCCAGACTCCGACAATTTAGCTGTACTATTATTTATGTCTTTGAATTATGAGAAATAAATAAATAAATAAATAAATAAATAAATAAATATGTAATAAGGTACCTTTTACTTAATGTCTTTATAGGTAACTCCATTTGAAACAGGACGACGTTACGCGGCCAAATTAAGACGCCTTCATACACCGCTATCTTATTAAAGGCAGCACACTCCGTGATTTGAGAATATATATTTGGCTGTCGTATAACACACAGCTGCTCATTCGTTACAAGTAACACGTCTTAAACCGAGTTATTTTGGCTAATTTTCTTTGAAATATGTTCGTTCACTGATTGGTATGGAGTGAACCAGATATCAGTTATGTATTTAAGAACGAACTTAAACAATTCATAACTGGACTGGGTGCTGATTGACTAACGTTTACATGTGCAAATAATTGAAAATTTATTTTAATTAATGATTGCTGGTTGATTTAGTGATAAAGTGTGTGAGTTTTAGATAATTAACGTACATATTTTGAGTGGCGTTCATAATATCTGTAAAAAGTTATTTTCTTTTTGCAAATAAACAAATTTTTTCTACGTAAGTACAACTTTTTTATTAAGTTAGATAGATAGGTACGTAAGTGGTAAGTAGGTACGTAAATAACGAAATATGGCTTTTATAGCAATAGAATGTTGTTCAGTGGATTTTTTATTAAATCCTGCAACCGAATTTCCAAAATTATCTTTTAGTCAAAAACAAAGAATTTTAGAAATTGGGCGCGCTAAACCAAATTTACCGATAGATTATAAAAGGAAAGATGGTTTTACGAAGCATTTTCATTTATCAATGTACGATAAATACAATTGGCTTACAGGAAGTTGCAAGTTAAATAAACTGTATTGTTTTCCATGTTTATTATTTTCTAATTCATGCAGTGTTTGGAGTAAAACGGGGTTTACGGATATAAATAATCTTGCCAATTCCACAAAAAAACATATTCATACTGAAAAACATATCCGCAGTTGTCTTAACTTGCACGAATTTGGTACGATAAGAATTGAAACGTCGCTTGTAAATTCATTTTCTGTACATAACCAAAAAGTAAAACGAAATCGCGAAATTATGAAAAGATTAATCGATACCGTTGTGCTTTTAGGTAAACAAGAATTATCCTTCCGTGGTAATGACGAAAAACAGTATTCAGACAATCGTGGTAATTATGTAGAAACATTATTGTTTTTAAAAAGTTATGATTCTATTTTAGAGACCCATTTTGATATATGTTCAGAAAGTCGTAACGGAATTTTTTCGGGCTTATCAAATCATATTCAAAATGATCTAATAGAAAGCGTCGCGGCCGTTATAAAACATGAAATAAAACGTGAAATTTCTAAAACCGATTTTATTTCAATAATGATCGACGAAACTCCAGATATTAGTCACCGCGAACAAGTTACAGTTGTTTTCAGGTATTTAACTGAAACTGGTGTAGAGGAACGATTTGTAGGGTTTCAGGATGTCAGTAGAAGTAGGGACGCGGAAATTTTAAGCAAAGTTGTTTTAGATCATACAGAAGAATATAACTGTATGCAAAAATTGATAGGTCAAACGTACGATGGCGCGTCGGTAATGACTGGTTCCGTAACTGGTGTTAAAACTAGAGTCCAAGAAAAATGCCCTATGGCAATCTTTGTTCCATGTTATGCTCACATTCTAAATCTTGTTTTATCGCGGTCAACTGAAAATATTCCGGAATGTAAAACTTTTTTCGGGGCCTTAAATAATTTGATTCGATTTTTTAATAAATCTACCAAAAGATCGTATCTTTTAAAGTGCATCGCGGAACGCCGTTTGCCTGGAGTAGCAGAAACTCGTTGGCAATATAATTCGCGTATTGTTAACGTAATTTTAAATTGCAAACCGGATATAATTAAAACTCTAGACACGATATTAGAAAATCCACAAGACTGGGATAAAGACAGTTTATTTCTCGCGGAAAATATTTTAACAAAATTGACCGAATTCGAATTTTGTTTTTTGTTGAATATTTTTTCAGAAATATTTGGACGATCAGATATTTTGTTTGCGCTCATTCAAAATAAACAAGTAGATATTGAAATTGCTATTAAGGAAATCAAATCATTTCGGTCATGGTTATGCAATGAAATGTTAAATAAATTTGATTCGATTTACGATGAACTGTCAAAATCCTTAGAACCGCCGCGTAAACGTCGCCGTTAAACACAAGGTATCGATACTAAAACCGCTTTTAAAAGACTTTTTCGTGAAATAATCGATAATATTAATATGCAAATTAATGACCGATATAATTCATTCGACCAATTAGAATTTTTTGATTTAGTAAACAAATCAAAATACGATAGTTACGGTACATTTCCCGATAGTAAAATCAATCTTTTAAATCGACAATTCCCTAAATTGTTTGATTACAACGCTTTAAAAAATGAGCTAAAAGTCATATATTCATCGCAATCGTTACGTCAATTAGATGTCTATGAATTATTGTTTCATCTTAAACAGCCAACTTTAAAAGATGCTTTCCAACAAACATTACAATTGTGTAAATTAATTGTGACACTGCCGTTCAGTGTTGCGTCCGCAGAACGATCTTTTTCGGCATTAAAACGCATACATACCTATTGTAGAAATACTCAGAGCAAAAAAGGTTGTCCAATTTGGCTTTAATATCTATTGAAAAACACTTGTTATTAAAACTAAAAGGTAAGGAAAATTTTTATGACAATGTATTATCACATTTTGTTCAAAAAGATAGAAGAATAGCTTTAGAATATAAATAGGCGAAAGAGATAGAGAGTAGGTTAAAAAATGTCTCTGTTAGGTATGTTAAACAAAATATATACGTTTCTTCAACTAAAACACTACAAAATTTGTTGAGCACATTCCAATAGTCGCCCATGCTGCTATATTTACTATACATTACAATGTATAGTCAAAAAAGGCTTTTTTCAAAGCCGCTACTCAATCAATTGTTTCTAATGACGCTCTACGTCTTTTCTGGACCAAAGACAATCATGTCTTCGAAAGAAGATGAGCTATAGGAGGCAAGGAATCATTTTCATCACGGTAAGAAATTATATTTTAAGTGTTAAATATTTTCAAATACCATAAAACATCCCAATATGAACAACGGGTGTATGTATAATGGCCTAGATTAACGCGGCCGGCTTCCCTTGGTACAGAGGTCACCGCACGTCACTGGTAGGTACAGTTACATACTTTACGAGTATTGCACGAAGATATTTTCTGACTTTTTAGTTACTTCTGATAACTCCGAAAAAGTCCGCGTCGCGATGATAAGCTCTTTTACAAAACTTTGATAACTCAAATTCGCTTTTTCACCCTCGGTGATCGCTCGTTGCTAACTAATGTTAGCTTGGCGCAAGAGTCAGTTTTTAATATAATGCTACTAATCCACTGTCTACAAATATCAAAATATTTTGGCTGAGTTAATTTCAATTGCAGTAAATCTCGATAACGTGGAAATTCATTATCCACACGAAATAACTTCATTATGTAACTACTTGAAATGAAGACTTTCACTTCAGTTAAAAAGTTATAACGTCCACGATCATGTGAAAGGTCAGGATGCCTCCCAATATATCTCCTAACTGGCTTTATGGCATTTTAGTGGATTCGGCTATAATAATTTGGTGTTTAAATCACGCTCTCTTGTCGGGAAAGTCCGACCGGGGCGATTTCAGCGGAAGCGAACGAAAAATATGACGAACATTTACAAATCTCGCGTCTTCGAAATAACGCATTAGGGAGCGTGGAGTATGACATAAATAGTGGCAGTGTGGAAGTCAGTTGACTATATAAAAGTAAGGTAGGCGATCCGAGGGGCCAAAGCGCGGGAGGGGGACGCGCCGGCGCCTGGAGGCCCCTTCGGCCGCCGCTGCTCACACTCAGTTGATTCAGTAAGCGGCCAGACTTGCTGGCGCCCGTCGTTTGTCATAGCGTGCCCGCTTGGGACCACGCGCTCGCAATACGTCATGTGCTACAAACGGCGGATTATTTAAAACCTTTCATAGTCATAATCGTTAATAACCGAACGAAAATACCGCGCGACCGATTATAGGTCACGTGTGCGATAATGAGCATGAGTGACAGCGAAGTGTCTGTAGCGGTCCCCGTGTGAAAGGCCGGCTGGCGGCTGGCGGCACCATGCCCTTCCGACGAGCGGCACTTCTCCACCGCTCCAGTGCTGTACATCGTGACGCCGACTGCCGCCGCCGGCGAACTTTGTCTTACGTGACGAACTGAAACTCCTGAAAAAATGGCATCACTCCTCAAGAAGTGCTTGATTTTACTCGTGACCCTCGTGTGGCAAATCAGGACCTCAGACTCGAGTTGTACGGAACAGTGTCGATGTAGTTATGATGTAGCTTCATGTGACGAGTGCTCCTATAGGATGGTCATGAAAGACAATTCCAGAGTAACGACTGGCCACTTGTGTTGCCGATCGACAGCGCGAACCGAACGGCTCATGCGGAACCCCTTCAACGGTCCACTGGCAGAAGTGTCATTTCAGTCGGACGGCGTTTGTACCATGAGCAGCGTTTCGTTTGATATTCCGAATTTAGAAACTAATGCGCTCGATCTTCATAACAATAGTTTGAGAAAAGTGAACATTAATACAAATATAAAAGTTTTGCGAACGATCGACCTTTCTTACAACAAAATGCAGTACATCACCAAAGGAATATTCAATAGTTTTTTCAATTTAGCGCATTTGAAATTGAATAAAAACGAGATTGTTAGCGTGTTTGAAGGTAGTTTCGATGGTTTAACGAAATTGGAATCTTTAGACTTGTCCGAAAATAAACTGACTATTTTATCGAATGTGTTCAATCCGCTCAAAAATCTGCAGCATCTTAATTTGAGCAGGAACAATATCGAATTTATCCATGAGAATTACTTTAATAACTGGCTATTGCAACATTTAGATGTGTCTCACAATAATTTGAAGAAAGTGGCACCAGGCGCTTTGCAGTTGTTGCCGAACTTGGCGAGGTTGCTACTCACTGATAACCCGCACCTAGGCGTGACGCAGCTGGACACCCAGCTGTTGGTTGGCACGGGTCGTCGTTTGCAGCAAGTCGACGCTTCGAGGACTGGCCTCTATCAGGTTCCTGAAGCATTTACTCATTCTGTTCGGTTCCTTTCACTGGTCGGCAACAAAATATCAGCAATCCGTTGTGGAGACCTAGACAGCTATCCTTTGCTCCAATCTATGGATTTCACCGACAACAAAATAATCAATGTTGAGGACGATTCCTTGGGTAGATTGGAAATGCTTCTATTTCTGAATATAAACAAGAACCTTTTGACCTCCATACCAAAATCTCTGCCTGACGAATTGAAGTACCTGTCTTTGAATAATAACTTAATCAAAAACTTGACCATGTCAGATTTAAAAAATTTGCCCAATTTGCGAATACTTCTGTTACAAAACAACCAAATACGTTACATACAAGATCACGTTTTCGACGATCTGTTGTCGCTGGAAATGTTAGATTTATCGAACAACCCGATACAAATGCTGACACCGAGCACGTTCGACGGCCCTCTATCACTTCGGGATTTACGTTTGTGTTACCTCAACGTTTCCATGCCGGAAGCTGACGGCGCTTTTCCGATGTCTTCTCCGGAAAGCCTACAAATGCTCCACCTTCAAGCCAGTCCGGGCCTAGCAAGACAACTATTAGCTGATTCTGCTGCCCTAGCCGCTATGACTCACTTGCAATATCTAGATTTGAGATTGAACAATCTTTCAAACATCAGGAAAGATCTACTTTTTTATTTAGTACAATTGAAAACGCTACGTTTGCACGGTAATATATTCAATTGTAGTGCTGAAATGTGGCCGAGAGAATGGATATATTGGAACAAGAGTTCGTCTAGGGACGAATCGTGTTACTACACGACATCTGACAACAAAGAGGAGGAAATGAAATACAATTGTACGTTTTCAGAAACGTTCACTATCAGCGAAAGCTTGCCGCCAGTCAATCTTTATAGCACCGAAATGATTAATAAGCTGCTGAGATATTACGGCTATTTGAATAATAAAACAGAAAGGGCTACTTTGAAGAAAGAAAATGTTAAAGTATTTAACCAAAGAAACAATGTAACAAAAAATTTCAATTTTAATAAAGGAAATAATATTTCTAATAATGTTATCGGTCAAACGTCCACAATTCCTGACGTTTCATCGAAAGTAAAAACCCAGTTAAATAGTCATTCGGCACTCAAATTGAAGGAAACGTCCCATGTCATTAACGAAAATGGAGTTTTGTACGATCAAGTCATGACCGAAAGTAAAAATAATATATCGTCTACTAATTATGATTCGAACAAAAGACATATAGAACCAGTGACAGAAATCACTGACATCACTGACATGAAAAACAGGTCAAGAAAACGTCTAAACACACCAGTAAATATAGAATCGAGAAACACATCGAAGTATAATCCAGATGACAGAACAACAGCAATCAAAGAAGTATATAACACAACCCAGGACAAAAGCAATTTGATAGTGAAGAGCGAATATTCGCCGTACCAATCATCGCCATCGAACTACGGTCGATATTTGGGGACGGTAGCGGTATCGGCTTTGGTGGTCACGTCACTAGCGCTGTGGGCGAGCTTCCGATTGCGGTACCGTCGAAGGCGGAGGCCTGTCGTCGATACGTCCGACCAAATAGAAGTGTCGAATATATCCGGCGGCGTGCTGTGGTGACATCTACGAGCAGCCGACCCTACGCCCTTCGAGTACGACTCTCTTCTCACGTAGCACTCATGTAAGTATAACATATATAAACGTTTTGTTGCTCGATAGAAATCAATATGAAATTTATGGACCTCCAGCATACTTCATATAAAAAAGACAGGGTCCTTGAATACAACAATCAAGCCTCAAAAACCTTGCCGATTCGCTTGTAAATACCCGTAACATGCACACACGTACATCAAAATCTTGCCCGCCTTCAGTGCTAGGTTAAAAAATACTAAAATGTCATGTGTGTTGTGACATTGTGTAATAAACGTAGCTTTCAAAATGGCGATTGAAAACTAAATTTAGTTATTGAATCACGACCACGTATAGTTTAAAATATTATTTATTAGTGTATGCTTGATGTGTGGCGTGGAAAAATATCTTAATAGCCTTGTGATGGTGATCCCCCTTTTTATTTAGAAAGTCGTGGTTCAAATTCCAGGACATGTACCTACTAATGATTTTTTTTGACATAAGTACATGACTATTACTGACACCGTGCCTCGGAGAGCACTTTGAGCCGTCGGTCCTGGTTGCCATCACCAGATGGCAGTCGTTAGAATTCACTAACCCGCACTAGATCTGTGTGGTGGATTAAGCTCCAAACACCCTCATTCCGAGGGGACATCTAAGCCCCTGCAGTGGGGCATAATGGGCTGATATGGTATGTTTGACCCGATTGGAAAGTAAGACTTCATAAGTACGTTTTGTGCAATAATAATAATATTGCTTGACACATATAGCACTGGTTTCAAACTAAAATTCCCTGTAAATGTCCTGTATTAAATACCATTGCAGAGACTCAATAAAGTTCACGGAAAGCGTATCCGATACCATGAATCGAATACATCTGAGAAAAAAATGCCAACATGTACGTACCGATATGGAAATCGATTTGAAACCTTTACTTTCAGTATTGCAGACCCACTGTTGAATATCATTAAATAGCTCGAGTATTTTAAACTTGACCTAAGTATTTCAAATTATGAAAATAAATTTTATTATTTATTTATATGTTTCACATTAATTTTGTAGGTATATATATTATGAGTAGTTATTATTTTTAATTTCCAAATTCGTTCTCATAGTTTACACGATTTACGTTATTTCGTTTTTAACAGTTTTTTAAATATCTGATTTGCTTCTGATGATCGTGGTACGTTACTTTTCTTCTTACTTCACTGCATATTGCTACTATATTATGTCGAATCATGATTTTTGACTTCCCGCTATCCAAGGGAAGTTATCGGTTTAAGCCCGATTTTAGAAAATCGAGTTTTCAACAGATCTCCACGTTTTGAGGTCCTGGAAAGCAATTCAGACTATTTCCGGCTGAGATATCTTGAAAACGGATCAACCGATTAAGACCCACGATACAGCGTTCGAAAAGGTTTATCAGACTTATATCTGATTAGATTTTGAAGTCAATCGGTTGAGCTGTTTCAAAAATATTCAAAAAATAAAAATCAAACCATAATTTCTTTAACGTTTTTTTAGATAACCGTGAGATTTTCCAACCGATCTACTTGAAATTTTCTATACGTTTTTTGTGCATTAACAACTGCATAGAATGCCGTCAAAAAATAAAAATAGAACGACACGTTCAAAAATATCGCAGTTTATTAATTTCCGGAAAAATCCGAATTTCTGAAAAAAAACACTTTTTTGAACATAAATTTGAGATTTTACGACCAACAGATTTTTGATTTAATACAAAAAATTTATGCTTACAAAATTACATAGACTGCCGTAAATTGCTTTGAAATTAAACGAAGCGTTCAAAAGATATCGCAGTAAAAAATTTCCAAAATAACGTTTTCTTTGAATATGTCCCTGGTTTTTGAGTTCGAAGAATTCTAAATTAATAGAAGTTCCATTTTTGGGCTTGGAGAGCTCAGAAAATAAATATTGTGTGTGAAGAGCTCAAAAAAAAACATGAATATCGATATCGATCGATTTTGAGCTTGAGCAATAACTTTCAAGCTCAATAGCTTTCTAATAGTTATATTTTCGTGCGATTGATCTCGAAAATAGCGGAAAGTTTCAGGGATGGCCTGCAGGGTCAACTGATTTTTGCTATTTAAATGTGAAAGTTTTATCAAAATCGGTTTATCAATCCTTGAGTTATAAAAGTTCAACTAAAAAAAAGAAAAAAATTTAATACACGTATTTTGGGTTCAGGATAACCATAGAATAACAAAATTGACGATGGCGAATGGCAGAGTGTACACGTTTCATTTATGACTGTGATCTACGCAACTTCAATCAAAGATAACAATCCAGATTGAGTGTGTACGAGGCAAGATTGACAGAATGCGATCAATATTCTAGACAATCGGTCAATCTTGCCCCGTACGCACTCAATCTTGATTGCGGTCATTGATTGATTTAGCTTAGATCACAATCATGATTGAACATGTATCCTCTGTCTATGATACTGTGATGATACTATAAATTGCTAAATAAGTTTTAGCCTAGTTTTAGTTTAGAATCCGAGCGTGTACCAATGAGTTTTTTGACTTAAGTACATTAACTATCACTGACTCCGTGCCTCAGAGAGCACGTTAAGCAGTCGGTCCCGGCTGCTGTCAATAGATGGCGGTCGTTACAATTCGCCGACCGCATTGAAGCAGTGTAGTGGATTGAAGCTGCAAGCTCTCATCTTGAGTGGAGACCTAAGCTCCTGCAGTGTGGGGTACAAAAAGGGCTGATGGAATGGAATGGAATGGAAAATAAGTTCTAGTATCGAAAACTTATACACCAAAAATTTTGTGTAAAAGTGTTTGGATTGAACCACCGATTATCTACGTCTTCTACTAGCGTCGTCGTCTCTCCTATCTGCATTTTCTTAGGATGATGAATTAGTTCTTGATTTAGTCAATTACAATAAATTTGCTTATAATATTTTCCATGTACAAAGTATACACCATTTAATTACATTTTACAATAGTGTATGTGTATTTACTACACAGCGTTAATTATGTAAAAAGAATTTCGATCGCCATTAAGTATGTATTTTTGGTATTAGAATACGTGTATAAGACGTGTAGAACAGTTTTCGCTTCGTAATAGGAAACTTATACTCTATTCAATTAATCGAGAAACAGAAGGTAGGTACCTACCAAAAATAATATAGAATTTTACAGTTGATAAAATATACTTCAAAACTTATTTATAATGTTTATATAACGTACTCACGAAATAACAAAAGGGTTTTGCCCAGCGATTTCTGAGTTTAAGGTAAGAATCTTTTTGTTCCATACTCAAGGGGTAAAACTGGACCCTGTCACTGAGCCTACAATATTTGTCTGTACATCTGTCCGTCAAAGGCCTCTTACTCGGTGAAGGTGAATGGTACGCGACTGAAATTTTCATATAGTGTTATAGTGGCACATACCATGAGAAATTATTAAAAAAATCGAGGCTGGTTCCCTTACGTGAATATAATTATGATAAGTCTACTAAACACGTCAGAAGCACAACACGCACATGACCATATAAATATGGTAAGAACTAAAGTCACCGAAATAGCAAAGAATTTTAGAAAGCTAAGTTGGAAGTGCTCCAGCCACATGTCTCACGGAATCGATAACTTTTGAGAAAGAAAGCTTTTTGAGAAGTAACGAAGGTGCCGAAAAAGAAATATAGGATGCCCACTCTCAAGTGGACTGACGAGCAGAGGTAGACGGCGGGAGAATGGTAGAATGCTGTAGAGGTCTAAGTTCAACAATGGACGTTGTTGACATAGGCTAACGATTACAATGATAATTATGATTGTTAGGCCCTATAGTGTAACAATCAGGTAGCAGAATCTGGAATGTTCCTCTTCGCGGTTCTTCGAAAGCAGCGACCACAGATAAGCAAAATACGTGAGGACAGATGTAAAAAACTGCAGTGCAGAACTAACGCAGTTGTGAAAGCAGAGGCAAATTCTGATGCAATACTAGTGAATACGGTATATCAAACAGCGGGGGTGACAGTCCGCATGTCTTTTGATGATCAGTAACGGCTATGTTCTATCGTGGAGTGTGTAAGCCTATTCTTCAAAAAAAAAAAATAAAAAAATAGTAGATTACCAAAAACAAATATTAATCAGTAATCATATACACCGTTATTACATTACTAACGGACTAGAAAATAATTATGCAGTGCGCAATAGGCTATTTGACTATTTTTTTTTAAATATTATTTTATATGAAAGAGTTTTTTAATTTTATCATAGCAATGAAAGAATTTAAAAATATAAATAATTTTTAACAAAATCATGAATGTTTAAAACGTCCTGTTATACAGAGGGGGCAATACCGCACGGCGTAGCTATGTGTGACGTCAGGTCATTTAAAATAATGTAAAATTTAGTTTTGCAAGAAAGAGACAGAGATAATATTCTAATAGCTTATAATTTTCCTATTCTTCAATCGAATATAATTCTTTTTAAGCGACTTCAAAAAAGAAGGAGGTTACTCAATTCGACCGTATATAATTTTTTTTAATGTGTGTTCAGGCATAACTTCGGTGTTTATGAACCGAATTGGATGATTTTTTTTTGTGGAAGGAAGATATCTCCGGAGTGGTACCATGATAAGGAAACCAGGATCTGATGATGGCATCTCAGAGAAATCGAGGGCAACCTTCGAAAAGGGTATTTTAAAGTATCGTATTTTAAGTATTCTGATAAAGTACTACTACTAGTACTATTTAATGAAGGTCAGGAGCCGATCTGATTATGGAGCTGAAAGACAGTCGAGGGAACTCCTCAACGATTTATAGCAATTACCTGGTGTTTGGACTTGATTCATTTCTATTGATGAAATCTTTGCACTCATATGGGTTATAAGTACCATTACAGGTCTGATGTTGGAGACCATACACAATCGAAGGAAATCCTTAACGATTTACAGCAATTGCCTGGTGTTTGGACTTAATTCATTTCTATTGATGAGAACTTTGCACTCATATGGGTTATAAGTACCATTACAGGTCTGATGTTGGAGACCATACACAGTCGAAGGAACTCCTTAACGATTTACAGCAATTGCCTGGTGTTTGGACTTAATTCATTTCTATTGATGAGAACTTTGCACTCATATGGGTTATAAGTACCATTACAGGTCTGATGATGGAGACCATACATAGTCGAAGGAACTCCTTAACGATTTACAGCAGTTACCTTTTGTTGGGCTTACGTCATACGGCTCAATATGCCAAAATGTTCAGTTCGCAAAAAAATAATACTTAATTAAAATTGAAGGGTTACATGGGAATACCACTACCTACTAGGCATGCTGATGCCTCAATTTGACACTGAATCAAAGTTGCGTAATCGTGGCGCTGTCTCATTTGAGTAGCACGTTTAGAAGCCCCATTGATACTAAACACAAATAAGTTACAGATGCGTTCAACTAAAAATTGAAAAATAAAATATTTTCAAAAAAAAAATAAAAACCGACTTCAAAAACATAAACTAAAAAGTTAAAAATAAAATTTTCACTTTAAAGAAAGGAGCATTAACAGGCGGCATATAGTTAATGAAGTCGGTGCCTACTCACTCAGACACTTTAAATTGTTTTCTATATTTATTATAGTTACAAATATATAGTTGTTGTAATTGTTATTACCTGGTAAGTACCCATTTAAAGTGTCTGAGTTGGCACCGACTTCATCTATACTAATATTATAAAGCTGATGAGTTTGTTTGTTTGTTTGTTTGTTTGTTTGTTTGTTTGTTTGTTTGTTTGTTTGTTTGTTTGAACGCGCAAAGCTCAGGAACTACTGGTTCAAATTGAAAAATTATTATTGTGTTGTATATTCCATTTATCGAGGAAGGCTATAGGCTATACTACATCACGCTACGATCAATAGGAGTCGAGCATCAATGAAAAATGTTGCAAAAACGGGAAAAATTGTTCCTTTTGGGAGCTTCTTTCGCGCGCACTGCGTAAACGGTTGATGTTAACCAAAAACCATATACTACGGAATTGTTCCCCTTTAAAAAATCTAACTAAAAATCCGGAACAGCATATGTGTATCTTTTAAGGTTAACTTACTATAACCTTTTTTATGACAATCAAATTTGTTCTAACATAATGTACTATTTGCGAAGATGTTTTTTAAACGTAATATTAATCCTTATCAAATTAAATACGTTAGTTGTCTTAAGCATTTCATGCATGTTATAATTGCCCTTTACATCACACAATTTCAATTAATATGTTAGCAGTTTTTATCGAAATATGAAAACTATAGCGGGAGAAAATAAATTCGCTGTCTGTCTCTGTTCGTTAACTTTTTGCTTCCAAACCACGCAATAGACTTTGATACGGTTTTTAGTATTATCTTATAATCTATTAATCTATATAATAGAAATACTTATTATGAAGCTGAAGAGTTTGTTTGTTTGTTTAAATGCGCTAATCTCTGAAACTACCAGTCGGATTTGGAAAATTCTTTTTGCCTTTGATAGCCTGAATCTAGCGGAGGGTTATATAAGCTATATATATGAAGACGAACTGTCTGTCTATTCGAGCAAATCGGCTTCGGGCAAAACGGCTTAAACGATTTTGATGAAACTTTACACATATGGAAAGGATGTAGTCAACTTTTTGTATGTCTGTTTGTATGTCCGTCTGTCTAAACCGATTTTAATGAAACATCACAAGTATGAAAAAAATGTCATAAAAACTAACAAATGTTACTTTTTGTCCGTCTGTCTATCTGTACGTGTACCTGTCTATTTGAGCTAATCTCCAAAACGGCTAAACAAATTTTAAGGAAACTTTGCAGACGGGAAAGAAGGTTGTCAAGAGATTTGACATTAGCTACTTTTTGTCCGTCTGTTTGTCTGTACGTCTATGTGTCTATTCAATTCAATTTTATCTATTCGCGCTAATTTCTAATACGGCTGAACATATTTTAATGAAACTTTGCAGACGTGAAAGAAGGTTGTCAAGAGCGTCATACGCAACTTTTTGTGTTTGTTTGTCTGTCTATCTGTCTGTCGTTTATCCACACTGATCTATCAACGTACAGCCAAAACTACTGAGTCTAGGAAGCTTAAATTTGGAACATAGGTTTATTTTATAACGTGAACATGAAGAATAGCTTTTTTAGAAATTTCAACTTAAGGATGGGAATGGAGGAACTTAAATAATGACGTGTTTCAGAGTTTTTAGATTTCCACCTTTTAAGGGTGGAAAACGGGAGATGAAAAATTGTATCGGTTTTTTTAAAGGGTGGAAGGGGAATGAAGATTGAAAGTTTGAATGGGTGTAACCAAAATTGGTTCCAGCAAAAACTATGTATAAACCATCTCGAATGTTAATAGTACCTATAACAGGAATTTGTAGTCTACGCAAGCGAAGCTGCGGGCGGTCGCTAGTTAACTATATGCCGCCTGTTAATGCTCCTTTCTTTAAAGTGAAAATTTTATTTTTCACTTTTTAGTTTATGTTTTTGAAGTCGGTTTTCATTTTATTTTTTTAAAATAATTTTACAAATTTTGTTGTCATCTATAGTCTATTTTTATACTTTCTTGATAAATTATGCAGAAAATACTTACAAAAAATTATTATAGTACCTAATAATTGAACGAGTATTCAATATGCCGACCTTTAAAACTGATAAACTAAAATAAAATATAAATATAATATACTAGCGACCGCCCGCAGCTTCGCTTGCGTAGACTACACATTCCTGTTTTAGGTAGTATTAATATTCGAAATGGTTTATACGTACTTTTTGCTGAAACTAATATTGAGTACACCCATTCAAACTTTCAATTTTCATTCTTCCCACTCCTTTGAGAAAACCAATACTCCCATACTTTTCACTTCCCGTTTCCCACCCTTAAAATGTGGAAATCCAAAAACCCAGGAACACGTCATTATTTATTTATGTTAAAATTTTTATATTTCAAACTTTAAAGAACAAAGACTCTTACATGAGGCCCCTCCATCCCCCCCTCCTTGAATTTGAAATTTCCAAATATTCCTTTCTTAGAAAATTAATACCCACGATATAAAATAAACCACTGTTCCTAATTTCGGCTTCCTAGACTTAGTAGTTTCGGCTTTATCTACGTTGATAGGTCAGTAAAGACAAACGACATACAGACACAAAAAGTAGCTTATGTCACTCTTGATAACCTTCTTTAACGTCTGCAAAGTTTCATTAAAATATGTTCAGCCGTTTTGGAGATTAGCTCGAATAGACACATAGACGTACAGACAGACAGACGAACAAAAAGTAGCGTATGTCACTTTTAAACTACTCCTTTTCATACCCGTGAAATTTCATTAAAATTGGTTAAGCTGTTTTGGAGATTAGCTCGAATAGACAGATGGACGTACATACATACATACATACAAAAAGTAGTGTATGTCACTTTTGACCACTTTCTTTCCATATCTGTGAAGTTTCATCAAAATCAGTTTAGCCGTTTTGGAGATTTGCTCAAATGGACAGACAGACAGATAGTATTATTTTATACATATAGCCTTCCTCAATAAATAGACTATCCAACTAGTGACGACCGCTTAGCCTAGTAGGCAGCGACCCTGCCCACGAAGCTGGAGGTCCCGGGTTCGAATCCCAGGTCGGGTCAGTATTTATATGATGAATATTAATACTGGCACCGGGTCTTGGTTGTTATATGTACGTAGTGTCTTCGCTTGGTAGCCAAAATACAAGCTAATGCTTAGTTTGGGACCTAGACGTTGTTGTGATTGTATGTGTTATTATTATTATTATTATTAGTTCCTGAGATTTGCGCGTTCAAACAAACAAACAAACAAACAAACAAACTCTTCAGCTTTATAATATTAGTATAGATTTAATATTAGTCAAATACCGTATAGTATTGTGTAATGTGTATTGTCTAATTAAAATTATATGAATTATTTTGCATTCGCCAATCGTAAGCTTTGATTAAATCGACGTAAATATTTTTGCGGGGACTTTACCGTTATGTGATATGCACCGAGTTGTCGTCTCTTTAAAGAAAGAAAGAAATATTTTATTTGAGATGTTAACATACAAATCATAAATACAATAACTAAAACACAATAATAATAATAATAAACAAATATCATCCAATGAAACACTTATAGGTTGCTATAAGTTAGTATGGCGTTTTTTTAATATAACATTTTTTATCACTTTTATTTATTAACATATTGTAATTCAAGTCTAAATCAAATTTATGTCAGAATAGTTGCGACGTTTTTAATATTCAACCATCAATCTCTGTTAGAAGTTTATCGAAGAATACTTTCTAAAGGTCTGAGAGAATTTTAGGCAACTCCCGTAGCGATAGAGTGCTTAGAATTCCATAGGAGTATAACTTATCGTACAAGTTTTATGAAAAATTGTTTACTGCTGATAATATTGAGAAATTAATGATTATAAAAAAAGGTTTTTTTTTTTAATACGATGAATGGACATTATAATGGTTGGTCAATCGTAGCATAATAAATGCAGTCAAAAAAAATCAAATATTCCATAGTCCAATGTAAAAGCTTATGCACTTTATGCACCCATATTCTCTACGCATTTCTGTCGTTTAATAAGGATATCACGGAGGCCTTTATGATGGTACTCTGGGCAATAGAACTTGACAACGTTCGTTAAGGCAATTTCTACTGCTTTTCTGTGGCAAAAGTAGTAAAAATTACGGAAAAAATGGTTTTCGGTGGGGTTCGAAGTCCGAAGAATACTGAAGATGCAGATGGATTGCTAAGCGTAACTCCTTGTAACGTTAATACTGTTTCTTTTGCAGTATCAGGTCTTGCATAATATGAAGCAATGATGGTGAAGATCGATTGGTCAGTCGGCTTCTTTGCCAGTTCACCATCATTGTCTGAAGTTCTTAACTCTCGACTGTAGAGCTGGTATTGATGCTGGTATGAGGAAGTTACAGTGGATAACACCATGTCTGGACTGCCAAACAGTCACTATTGTCTTTCTATTCGAGTAAAATTCTTTTTAGGGCAATGCTTTGTGTGCTGTAATCGCTTGCATTTATAGTTATCAACCCATTTTTCGTTACTCGGTGTAATCCGGTTTAAAATTCTTTAATTTCTGTGCATATTAACAATATAAGGCAAACTTAAACGAGTGGCATTTTGTGCAGATCATTCAATTCATGTGGCATCCTTTGTCTAGGTTTTTGTTTTTGCCGATTTGACGTAAATGGGTCAATATTGTGTGTAATTTAACTTCGAACTATGCAGCTTATTTTGCAGTAAATTCCTATGGTTCCGTTTCAAATGAAATCAAATAGAAAAATTTATTCTATATGCGATGTTTACAGACACTTATTGAAAGTCAAAATGAATTGATTATGTATCGGGTCCCGGCTTACAATCATAGCTTACAATTTTGGTTGGCTTTTCATTGGTTTATTATGCAAATCAAAATTTCGCTTGCTAAAGAAATTAATTGAAAAATGCACTTTGCGTTCAAAAGTCATGTTTCCTCTAGACACTGCATAGATGTTACAAACTGTATTTGCTTTCTGCTGCTTACAGTTGTAATACGCTGTATAATTTTCAGGGGCGATGACTCATCACCATTTTCCGAAAAATAAAGAACAGATTTCATAGCAAATGAAATGACGTTAATGCGTATTCTAATAAAATATATATTTCTTAGCTCGGTGCTTGTTACCAAACATTAAACAAACCTCAGCATAGATTATCACCGAGTTCCAACACTTTATTGGTAATTGAAAAAAGTCCTCTTCAGGTTTTTTAAATATTAATGAGGCTATTTAAAAGCGTTGTTTATATCGTGGATGCATCTGAACAAGTTATGACAGCGCGCTTTAAAAATATACTGGGTGACCACGTGCGGCGAATGTCTGCGCGTTTTTTCAAATTGTCGAGCCGGCTGGGGTGGACTTCGTTATATTAAAAATATATTTTGGAATAATTACATGAGCCAAAAATTTCAAAACTCAGGTTTTTCTCTTGACTATAGGTACAGAAATGTACGTCTTATTTGTACGTCATTGATACATTGCGCTCACGAAAACCTTTCAGGTCAAAATGAACAAAACTTGATAATGATAAGTGTTTGACAGTTTTTTATGTTTACAGCATGGATGTACATAGAGATACCGCATTGTGACCACAAAAATGTGAGCAAAAGAAATATGCGCCAAAGACTAAATATACTACTGGAAAAAATCAACGGATCTCCTGCTTTCGCACGAACTTCTTACGACATTGGAAATGAACCAAACGGAATAAAGTAAACACACATATTTTGGATAATATTATTCGAAATAAATTTTTTATAAATATATACACAACAATAAAATAAAAATAACACAACTGTATCTGAATAAGCATAAAACTTCGAAATATAACATTCTGTACGACATTTCCATCGAACAAACTGAATTAGTACCAAGTGTAACACCGACGCATGTCCGATTTCCAACTAAGGGCACCCTTAACCACTACTTCCGGTTCTTCGATTCTAATAATTTTAGTCTCATTCGATCCCCTGTTTAATTACCCCGGGCCGTTTTTTTATTTTTTTCTTATTCGGACCTGGTTCTCGAGATATCGGGTTCCCAAAATGAAAATCGGGAGAAAAAATTGCGATTTTTTTCGTTTTTTGCCGATAATTTTTTTGTTTTTGTACTTTTTCCAAATTGTCTTTTGCCGTCTTGTAGAACTTGCCAAGCTGCGTCTTTTGACACCACGTTCATCCCGATATCTCGAAAAATCTTCGTGCAATCTGCCTGTCTAATAAAACTCCCAAATGACCCCCTATACTCCAAAGAAATGAAAGTCATTTCCAATGACAAAACAATGTCGTTTATTATAGTAATTATAAATATAAATTTAAATGCCGGCATTCAATATCAACTAATGCGATGATTATATAACACATAAATGCACTATAATCTGATTATCCATTAGTGTAACAGTTTCGAAATTAATGGCTCAATTTAGTAATATATCTAATATAGACCTTTGTAATAATGCCATTACCAACTGGGTGGCACAATAGAGATTTCGCATTTAGTAACCGTTTGTGTTAGCGGGAAGCACCTGTGGGCCGCGCCGGCCCAAAACCAGGCATTTGCATAATTTAAATTTTACGCTGTGCCCGTCACAGCTTCTGTCTGTAAATACGTCCCTGTAAATTTCTCTGTAACATTTTGTTGTACGCCTCTGAATGTCTCGTATTCATTTATATAGGAATAAATTAACCACTTTGAGCGTGTGGCGGCCGACGCGACGGTATGTTGTAACGCACTCGTTATCTTGCTCTTAACTCGACCCCTGTTCGTGACAATTACTATGCGTATAAATAAAATAATGTCGAGCCGTCGAGTTTTTCTTTGTAACTGTATTTCTTTTTCCATTGTAATATTTTGCTCTTCAGTGATATACATATCGGTAGGACGTGTTTTGTGTGTCGTATAGTAACGTCTTTAACACCCGACTGGAAATTTACACGTCACTTCTGCACTCACCAACTTATTTATTTCCCTTTGTCTTCATCATTCACGCAAAGAACGTTTCATGAACAACAAAAAATCAATATTTTTTTAAAATAGTTTTTTCCCGAATAGTAGAATTCTCGAGAATTACAACAAATAGTAAATACCTACTTCGCCGAGTTTCAAGTGATGCTTTCATAAGTTCTTTTCAGATATATGAAATTTCTATCAACACAAAGATCATTTATTTATACATCGTTATTAAAAAACCTGTCAAGTGCGAATGTCATTCGCGCACCGAGGGTTTCGTACCACCACACATTATCATCATCAGCCCGTGTCTCTCCACTGCAGAATATAGGCCTCTCCCAAGGCTTGCCACCACACACGGTCCTCCGCCTTCCGCATCCAATTACCCCCGGTATGGTGCTTCAGGTCATCAGTCCACCTGGCCGGGGGGCGCCCAACACTTCTCTTCCCAATACGTGGTCTCCATTCGAGAACCCGTCTACCCCATCGGTTGTCTGTTCTACCGCAAATGTGACCGCCCATTGCCACTTCAGCTTGCTAATCACTTCGGCTATGTCGTACCACCACACAATATATGTTATTCGTGTCATGTGTTTACCAAGAAAGTTGTGTAGTAAACATCGCAACAACCCGTGCAAGAAAATGGTTTTAATTACTGCTTACAAAATATATTAATGATCGGCGTTTTCACTATACGGCCTGTTCGGCTGAACGTAGGTACTAGTCCAAACTTATAGAGTGTGGAGAGCTTACCGAACTAAACAAAATGTATCACCCACGAGTAGATAATTATACAGGTAAGTTGCGCAGTTATAGACCACCAGGGGGCGCTGCAATAGATATGTGTCTCTAAAATGGCTAAGAGGATTTTCACGCAATTTTTCGCGTTACATAGATATCACCTAAAAGCAAGTTCTTAGATAAAGTTGACGGTTATGGGCCACCAGGGGGCACTGCAATAGATATGTTACTTCAAAACAACTGGGTTGATCTTGATGCGGTTTTTTGCGTTACATAAGTATCACCTAATAGTAAGAGTAAGTTTAACTGTGCAAACACGAGTATACAAAAAAAAAAATACCGAGGAAAGCTCGGTTATCCGCTTTTTTTGTTTAGTAAACAAGAAGTTTAAACAAAAATATGGCATGTATTAAGTATACATAAATTCTCAATATCCAACTAGTTCAGTTTTTGAGAAAAATCGTGTAACCAAAGCAAAGTAAAATAATAACAAATGGCTCCCATTTATTTGTTTATTAAAATAAGAAAGAATTAAACATTTATTTATACTCTACTCAATGATTTTGGAAAATTTATTTTGTAATTTGATTTCAGATTTAATATTTAGTTTTAGGTCATTATTTTATAGGCACAGGAAATATTTAAACAATTTTACTTATTTCGTTGTCAAGCTAGAAACACCGGACATACAGGTAGACGGACAAACGGACAGACAGACAGCAGAGTGACAGTATAGGACCTAAATGTATAATACATAATATGAAATACGTGATGAAAATTGTGCGTTTCTACCCTTGTCCATTTATTTCACATTTTCTACATTTCCACAAAGCTACAAACTTTGTGGATAAAAATTATAATATGGTGATTATTTCACCATATTATATTTTTTATTCACAAAGTTGCTGAGAACGATCCTCGCTTTGGTAGAACTTTGCAATATGTAAACTACGATACGTCAGAAAACTTAACTAGTTTTGTTATAGACTTCTTTCGAATTTGCATTGTCTGAATATTCCATGTCTTCGTTTAATATCCGTGGAATGATACACCTAGTATAATATAACCAGGCAGTTAGTTCAATATCACTGTCATAATGTGATATTGAACTGCCTGGCTAATCTACTATTCACTGTATATATTATCACAACAAAATACAGGTGAAAAACTCATTATTATATTATTTGGGTGACCCACACAAATAAGGATATATTCTTTAAAGCAACAAAGAAAACAAGAATTACATTTAATCACGGCCACGGACGTATAATTACAAATAACTAGAATACAAAAAGGTCTCCACAACCATAATAGAAGCTGACTCAGGATCTGCTGCAGGTTTGTTTGACCAAGGCCACAACACTGATTTTCAGTCAGCTCCTACATAACATACATAGATATCCAAACGTAAATTAATAATCCAAAACCGGGTAAACAATTTTCATATTGTATTTAACGGCATTCCACCCTGCAAATCATAATCAAAGCCTATCATTTTTTTCTCGTACATTCCATTCCCCCTCCTATTCTTTTCCATTTTCTCTCTGTTCCACCCTACCCTTTCGCAGTCCCAGCGTTTTTGTATCTGTTATGGACAATAAATTTTCCGTACATATGGACAATGATTTGCGTATGTTAAATCGGTTCACGGCGAACGCTTACATTTGCGTTTATCGTCTGTTTTTTCTGAAAACATTATTATTATATTCAAATCTATCATTGACATTGCTCCATTTCTATTTCTATGCTGAAAATTCAGCAAAAAACGTACTACAACTATTTAATTCGATGGGTATTTTATGGGATCTTTTAAATATTAAAGAACAACAAAATTGATAAGGTCAGTTAGTCTTTGAAGTGGCAGTTGAGTGACAATGCGAGGGTTCGTTGCGAAAAGAAATGAATAAACTGTAGTAAAAGTGGAACCCTGATAACGTCACAGATATTTAGAATTTAGGATATGTCACATGCCGACGAACAAATAAATGATTCGATGAAAATATAAACAAAATCGAGCCTGTCGCTTTAAAATTAGCTTCTACATACATATAAACAAACATAATAATAATAATGTCTCGGAAATGCAACACGGCGCTATCTAGTCCCAAACTAAGCAAAGCTTGTATCAGGAATACCAGACAACTGATATACATATTTAAATATTCTTTATTACTTATACATATATAGATATTTTACTCCCATACACGGAAGAAATAGACATGTCGTTATGATATAATAATATGATTATAATATTAGAATATTTAACTATTTATATCAGTTATCTAGTAACCCATAACACAAGTATAATACTTGCTTACTTTGGGACTAGATGGCGCTGTGAGGGATGTCCCAGGTATTATTATTATTAATTAATATGAAGTAATCAATTACGTTTTGATGTTACGGAGTAGATAAGTATTATACATTTTTAAGTTATTTTGTTTGCTAAAAGACTAAATAAAGGGCGAGATACTGAAATCGTAAATTAAATCTGTTGTAACTGATTAACAATTTAATGGATTCATTTTGGTTCCAGCGGGATTAAAAGGATGCTGCCGAAATTAAGGTTAATTTTCTTTCATTTCCATTAAAACTCGTTAGAAAATTGGTTTTAATATGAATCAATTGAACAACGTCGGTAGGTACATACTTAAAATGACTCATCTATTACAGTGGTTTTTGTCTTTTACGTAAAAATACTTATCCCACTGAAATTAAACTTACACTGTCACAATATAGATTCAGTTCCTTGCCTCAGTAACACAAGCTTGTTTGTGTATAATCATGTTTTATTAACTTTTAAAAGCTTCATTTTAGCGAACAACAAAAGGTGAAACAAAAGTTGCCTCTTGGGTATCGACGGAATAGATATATATTTTTTCTTCGGATGTTTCATCAGTTTCATCCGCGAGGTCCCCGCGCGCCGGTTTTCACCCCCGCAAAATTGCGTTTGACATTTTAGATCGAGTACTCACAATTAGTGTCAAATGAACAGTACGCCCTCCGCCACGCCGCGCCGTCAGGCTATAGACCATAGTTCTTATTTAATTTACAAATTTGTTTCGAGAATGAAAATTAATTTTCTAATGATTGTCCATATTTCTTTGTCTTTTCTTGTTCCAATACTCGGTAGAGGGAGTACCATAAAACTTATTTTATAAGGTAGGTAATGAATAACTATGTATCTAATTCAAATAATACATTTTTTGGCACTAATAGATTATAATATAAAACACTTTAAAAACATATTTATTCTTAAATCAAAAATCTTTCAATCACCTTTCACTTAGTGATTCATACATTCGACAGAGGGCGTATTATAAGGACAAAATTTATAAGGCAATAAAGAATGAGAGCCACCTTCCATACTACGTTTGCCTTGTCAAAATGGTGCAATGGTTTGTGAAGGCGATGGGCGAACTGATGCGTATGAAAAACTTGGTTCTTAAATAGAAATAATATAATTATAATAACAATATATAATGTGGGTTTTTATGGATATTTGTAAAAACAAATGAAAATATAACTTTTTTCTGCCTACATAAAAAAAACGGTACGTCAAATAATACTGATTGATACTATGTTGCATTGATTGAATCTGTGATTGATTGGACATATGTCTGTATCAGCTGTGTCATTCATTGTTGATGTCAATCAACCATGAACGTGACGACATGACAACTTTTTTTTCCCCCATGGTTCCAGGAGCAAAGGCATTTAATTAACATAATGCACTTAAATGTTTACAAACATATCAAAGAAACCCCATAGTACAAATCAAAATTGTAATTGTATTATTTAATGATACAATGTATATAACTAATTTACCAAAAACGATCCATCCCCGTGATAACCCAATTTTATACTTGATTTTACTAGGCAGATTGGGCGCTCATTCTTTCTAATTCAAATAACACTTTTTTTTTCAATAGTAGACTATTTTATATAAATAAATTATATTTCAAAATATTATGAATTGACTAGCGTATTAATTATTAAAAGTCAAACTATATGTAAAACGTTGGTTCATACGTTAATACCAATGCGCTTGCGCGCCTCTAGCGTTAATATTTGGAAAAGCACGAAGACGACACGGGCGTACGAGTGAAATCAGATATTTTAGTTGCCTCTGATGACCCCGAATAAGATGTAAACAAATTAGTTATTGAAATATCTGGTAATATTTGCGAAATAATGTATCACTTCTTAAATTGTTGATCGTAATAATATATGCTTCTTTACTTTTGTAAATAATAAAATTAGTTACTTAAGAAAATTTTAAAAATTTTGCTCGCATTGAGATGTGAGGTACAGCACGTTACTTTTCATAGCTTACGGTAATGATGCTCTGATGATGGAGTTGTAAGACGGATTACAGATTCCTTCAGTATCTTCTCATAAACCCATTGTGGTGCCCTCCGCCCGCTGTGATGCTATTGTGGTGAATCGCTACTCCTAGAATTAATTGATTCTGATGGTTCTGAAGACAATGTAATTTTTTTTAAATAATTATTTGTCAAATAGCAAAAAAAAAAATTTTTAAATCTCGGACACTATCTCTGCGATATCGGGACAGTGACACCGCTTTTATACATATTGCTTTTTTGAGCAAGTAAAATTAGACGATTTCAATAAAATACCTTAATGAGTTACGTATTTCAAATTACGCTAAAGACAACGCTGTAAGTTTTTGATTTAAGTTTGACAGCGTATTGTAAGGTACTCGTGTTGCTAGTATAAAAGTTTTTTACCAATTAAAAATAATATAGACTTAGATGTGTAGGATATTCAGTGCGAAATAACCCGTTGACCGTTCGATATACGTTAAATATTTTGACGAAGGTTCAAATTAACATCCGTTAAACATAGGCTCTCATATGTGAAACAACCCACCCCTAAGAATCGTAAGATGTTAAAGAAGTTAAACCCTTATTATAGTTTGACCGAAGCTGCTGTACCGCGCCTTAGGTATGTGCGTGGCGCGGAGGGAGGCAGATCTGCTCAGTCAGTTCGTCGTCAACGCTTAGGTTAGGAGCTGTCTTGCCTCCTCGCCGCGCACATACCTAAGGCGTAGTACAGCGGTTTCGGTCAAACGATAAATGAGAAGTAATGCATCTTTAAATGAACTTCGGCAACATAATAATATCTTCCGTAATTTGATTCATATGAACTTAAGGTTTTAATTAATTATTTTACTACACACAAGCATGATAGATTTTTCGCCCGTTGTCGTCGTTCAAACGAATTTCGTTGGATCAAAGTTTGGTCGAAGTTATGGAATAGTTTTCTATTCTTATATTATAACATAGTATTTTTTGTTTCAGATCGGAGCGGTCGGCTGCGGCCAATGGAATCGGGGTTCCTTGTGATAAAATGAACGTGCATATTTTTATATGAAATAAGTACAAATACGGTTGACAATGAGGTTACGCTATACTTGTTTGAATATTGTGATTAATGTAAATAGATCATGTTGAATATTCAAAGCGGTACATATAGAATATATTTAGATATATTTTTGTGTGAAGTCGTAGCAACCTGTTCTTTTCTTAGACTATATAAGTGAAATTATATAGTCTGCTCTGTTTCGTTTCTAGAGTGTTTTCTGTAAACGTGTATTTGTATTTAGTATCGTGATCGAGCGATGTAACGCCAATAAAGCATTTATGTAAAGCCAAGTCTTCCCTAATACCTGTTCGAATTTCACTGTAGTTAATTAAGGGGGGCTTTCAAAAAGTTGCTGTTAGCTGCCTATAGACTTGTATTCGTAGTTTCAGGTAAATGGATTATAAAAGTGACTATATATTTCACTATCAGATAAGAGAAACTTAGTGATAACCCTCCTTAATAAGCAAAACTAAACCCCGAATAAGTTTCGCGGTGCCAATGTATTGATTTGGGGTATGATGCTATCTATACTAAGGGACCTTAAACTCCATTATTTATTGTCATTGTAAACATTAATTATCGAATTCAATTCTATATTGGTATTACATTATTATTCGTATTTTCACATATTGCCCATTGACACTCCTTTTGTAATTAATTATAAATTTATTATTCTATACTGTTAACATATTTGCAACAATTTTTGGAATACTTCTATTCATTCTTACTTATTTCTGCAATGATTTCAATTGAATGTGCGATATAAAATCTATCTAAATTCTATAATTGTCGAAGGTAATGTTAAACAGATGCATGAAAGTTTAATTTGCAGATATGGTAATATGTATATTTAAGTAGACACTGATCTATTCAATCAGCCACTATGAAAATTAAAGGTTGTAATTCAATGTACTTACTAACTTTTCGATGACAATGCCTAGATACATGTTTGTACTTAACAGTAGGTTATTTATTATCTACAGATAGACAAAAATCTAAATAAATAGAACGAAATCTGAAACTGAGTCTTAATCTTCATTCGATAACAATTATTTTTACCTGACTGCGCGTAGAAAGGAAGATAATGTCCTTAACGAACTTATATATGCATGTGCGTAACATTATGTAACGTGACTCAATCGAGGTCATTGAAAAAGGTGTGAAACCATAACTTATGCCCATACAGATTTCAACAGGTACGTATTTTACAGAAACCCAATATTATGACTACTTTATCAAATATGCCAAGACCCAACTATATCACAGAAGGACGAATCGAGCTTGGTACGAGGAGTGATCAAAAATTATCTAGAATAATAATATAAATAAACAGAGTTTTGTTAATACTTTCGATTTAATACAAAATCTTTGCCTCATTGTTTGAGTGGCCAGCGTGAAAATAATCCGCTACGGGTAACTATTTGTTTTGTTTTTATTTTATAGTTATTACATATCTTACAAATATATATATATGTATAATGAAAATTTTCAAAAACAAGCTTTTTAAAAAACATAATGAAATTTCAATCAATAAATAATTATCAACGTTTAAATCTCAAAATATAGTTATTAAAATTTTGATTTAAATTTTAATTAAAATAGAAATTTCGAATTTAGATTTTTAATTCCTCCCTTGACCGGTAGTAGTTTTTAAAAATAAAATTCTTAACCTACAGATTTTCACAAAAAAGTATCTAATGATGTTAGATCCGAAGATCTCGCTGACCATCTAATGAGCCCGTTAGTACCTATCTATCTTTGAAAAAATTAATCAATTTATTCACTGGAATTATAATAATTTTTGAAAATGAAAGAATTTCCTTTCAGTAAATTTTGCTATCATCAATATTTAGGATACTTTCCCTCCAACTCTCGTCTTTTATTTCCAGCCTGTATATTTAAGATTTTCGGTATGTTAAATATTATATACTGTTTATTAAATATATTAATTACGTGTATATTAAAGACTTTATTTCAAAGTAATATTTATTACATACGAAGTTTGACGTCTCAAGCTTTTAAAACATATATTTCATATTAAGACTTTTACTTTTGGGATATAAACGGTGACGATTATTTTCTAATTTTTATTTACTTAGATAAAAGCCTGTTTTTAGAAAGGTTTCTTTAAAATGATTGTGAAAACAAATCTAAGGAGTCCATCCTCGATGGATTTACTAATAGATCTTAAAGGGTTCTGCTATCCACCTCCATCATCAGATCAGCTCGATGGTACCATAATTATTGTCATCTAAATTATACATATCTGTAAAAAAAAACTCGATTCGATTAACAGTTGAGGATTTCCCTTATTAGGAGATATTCCTGACTACATCATCAGTTCATAGTGTAAATCATGGTTAACTATTTAAATTTAACTTATATGCAAAGTTACATGTCCGTATCACTGACCACTGTGTAGTGGCCTCTTCAGAAGATTATCCTAGCAGCATCAGCAGTTCACAGTGAAAATCATAGGTAACTATTAACACCCAACGTTATACAAAGTTTCATGTCCGTACTATTAACCGTTCGAGTTTCCTCGTGTGGAGACAATCCTGGCTGCAGCATCAAGTCATGGTAAAATCATTGTTGACTATAAAATTCCAATGTAGGTATATTTAAAGTTTTGTGTTCACGCTACTAATCGTTGAGGTAAGCCCTCGTGAAGTGAAAATCCTGGCCGAATCATCAGTAAGTAATTGTTACTAATCCAACGTATACACAAAAATGTCTCTACGTACTACTAACTGTTGAGGAGTGTCTTCGTGACGCGATAATTCTTCAATGCTTCAGCATCGGGTTATGCTTATTGTTTTCGTGTATTGTCATCTAACTTATGTAAGTCTGCACATGCGTAGGTATGTATTAAATAGTATAAGTTGTTTTAAATGAGTTTTGACTTTATAACCTTTCTTTTGGTAGGGTTCAAAATTTTTTTAAGATTGACTTGAATTCAAAAAAGTTTGTGCACGATGGTTATCTAGAATAATAACAAACAATCTTGAGAAATTACGAATTGTATCAGAAAAAATATGGCTTTAATAAAAATTGATGGAGATATGTTACTATAGAAAAGACTAGGGTTTATCGTTTTGAACTTGAAACTAAAAAGCAAAGCATAACTTCTAGAAGACTTAATCCTCCAGTTTTGAAGAAATTTTGTACAAAACCTTCAGCAGATGAAATGATGGTATTTGCATTCTGGGATGTTGAAAGAATTTATGTTTGATTATTTGCCAAAAAGGATGACAATCATAAGTTCATATTATTGCGAAGAGTATAGTGACTGACCTTGAGCGATCGGCCGCCACGTAATTCCGTCGTCGAACGCCTAAGCGCGCGCGCGGCGGCAGTGAGCGACACACACATAAGCGTAAGACGATGGATGAAAAACAGACTTCATGTTTTAAGAATAGAGCATAGATTGGTTCGTCAATCTTAAAGTAAACGCCTGATTATTTTTTAGGTACAGCGTTCTCAAGGCATGCAATTCGCAGGCGCTCAACAAAATATAAAATAATATTAATAAAATCTAACGGATAATCGTGTCGTGATAGCCCAAAGCGCAACGAACCTGTCTCAAATTTATAAGGCCCCATAGGGCCATGGTTCGAATTCGGGCGTGTACCAATGAGTTTTTCTGACTTAAGTACATAACTGTCACTGACTCCGTGCTTCGGAGAGCACGTTAAGCAGTCGGTCCCGGACGCTGTCAATAGATGGCGGTCGTTACAGTCCCCAATCCGCAGTGGAGCAGCGTGGTGGATCTAAGCTCCAAGCCCCCCTCCTCACCCTGGGGGAGGCCTAAGCCTCTGCAGTGGAGTAAAATGGGCTGATGAAATGAAGATGAAGTGAAGTGAACGGATAAAGTATTTCTAGATGACAGGGATTTCCACTATCTCAAAACAAAAATTATGTCATCAATACTTTGGTACAAACCTGCGAAGCCAGTGATATATTTCGAAAAAAACAATAAATTTAAGACTCTTTTGTAGCATTAATTTATATTGTATATACATATTATTTCCAATAATTAGATGACTGGGATCTCAAGAAACGATTAAACTACTACGTTTGCATTTTTATAATGTTTCATGTACTACGAATGGACCAAAATATTGAATCAAACTACACGTTCCCTACACTTTTTTCCGATCTCTCGAGGTCATTCACTATACTCGTCGTCTTATGCCTTATTGATTAAAAAACGCTGCAAAAAGATTAAATTAATACCTCGTGGAAAGTTAAGAACCGGTATCATTTTTCACCATGACAACGCATCCCTCCATAATTCTAGTTTAGCTCGTTCAAAGCAGGGTTCAAAATGATGGAGCATCCACCGTTTTTGAGATATGCGAGGACAAACATACAAACATGCATACATACACTTATGAAATTTAACACACATGTTTAGAACTGGTATAGACTAACATATACAAAATCTATGCATTTATGACAATATTACATAGATACGGGTCGAATTGATAACATGCTTTTTTTGAAGTCAATTGAAGTCAGTTAAAAACAATTTTTTTTGCTATTATAAACCTATTTTTTTTATGGTAAATATTTATGTGCGACGGTACGGAACCCTCGTACTTGGGCCGTTTTTAAGAACCAATAAACTAAGTTGAATATACGTGACACAAAAGTTTCTTCATTATAAAAACATCAAAAGTTTACACGATATATAAAATCGGAACTTCGAGTAAGTTAATATTTAGAACTTAAAAGCTCTACGATCGAAAAGTTGTTTATAGAAGCTGGGTACTTAATTATTAATTCTGATGTTAGTACATCAGGAGTTCTGTAACAATTTTGTGTTTCTATATAGAGGAGTATAGTGTCGTGATAGCCCAGAGCGCAACGAGCCTGTCTCAAATTTGGCCCCATCGGGCCATGGTTCGAATCCGGGCGTGTACCAATGAGTTTTTCTGACTTAAGTACACAATATCACTGACACCGTGCTTCGGAGGGCACGTTAAGCAGTCGGTCCCAACTCGCAGTGGAGCAGCGTGGTGGACTTAAGCTCCAAGGCCCCCCCTCCTCACCCTGGGGGAGGCCTAAGCCCCTGCAGTGGGGTAAAAATGGGCTGATGATGATGATGATGATGATGATGATAGAGGAGTTTTGAAATTATACACATCCGTCCCAATTTAAATTCTCGTTCCCGCCAATATTCCTACACTCCTTTCTTATTCTTCCAAAAATGTCCTCTCTGTTATTTCGTCATTCATTTTTCACAACAATTATGTAACTTACTAAATAACTGTTATGTTCGTACGGTAAAAAGTTTGTTTTCTTTTCTTGACATGATGCTGGCACAAATTTCCAGTAATTGGTACAATTGCCATTAAAAAATTAGATAAGATACTCGTAGGTCTACTAGATAAAAATACGAAAAGGGACTTTATTTTATTAAAGACAAAAAAGGTGTAGTAGAAGTTTCTAAATTCTACTTAATTATTGATTAATATTCTGAACATTAATTTTTGAACTATGACTTCTTCGTGTTGTCAGAAAAAATTGTAAGTAGGTATTATCTGACAAATATAAGTAGCTCTTCACTTCCTTGTATTTCAAAAACTATTCAATTATAAAGAAATACATATAAACGTAAGAATACCGGCCAAGTGCGAGTCGTATTTGCGCCTCAAGGGTTCCATAGCTACTAATGTATAGCGTATTCCTAACTACTCACCGCCAGTTAATACTAAAATGTGGGTCAATTTAAATACCCTAAAAAATATTAAAATTTTCTACCAAATATAATATATACATATACATTGTATTATACATGTTTTATACATGTTAGGCTTGGTTCGTTTCCACTAGAATACACAAATTTTCAAGTATTATACAAGTCTTTAATAGGTATTATACATCTTATGCCATTACTTGTAGTTAAAGCAAGTACGGCGGCAACGGTAGAAAATAAAGTAGGTACAAAAATTAGTTTTGGATTGTTTTAGTTTTCTTTTTTTTTAATTATCGGCGATAAGTTATGCGACTATCCTTTTTCTTCGCAGTTGATTGATTTTTACACGTTTTTAACACCCACGACGGCATTTTTGAATTGTTCTTTAATCACGTTTTTGGCATACGATCGCGATGAGCATAGGCGGCGAGTGACTGAATGAGTTGTTGCCGGTCGGCAAATACGCTTGGTGCATACATTTGGTTCGTGGCGTCGGTTCTATACACTTTTAATATTAGTCCAATGTACAGAAACGTGTAATTTTACGTCACTAAAAATGTCCTAAGAAGTGTTTTCCTCGCTAAATAAGGATTTTCGAAAATTTGTGAAAGAAAAGAATTAGCGATTGAAATGTGAAAGGCGTCCTTCTCTATCGTAAACAAACAAAATTACAGTGACAAAATAACAGCTGTTGTCAAATTTATTCAATCTATGTAATTTAACTACATGAAAATAATGTTCCGTCGAGGGAATTTCAAGAATAGGTATACGCCAAATATTAGTAGTAACAGCCTAGTAATTGAAAATGTATTCAGACGGGAGTGAAGAAGGGGCTGCTGATGATTTTTCAATTCATTTTATTTATAATTAGAAAAAAAAAATGGAGGGTGCCTCCGCAATTATCCCGTGGCACTGAGATATTTAAATTTATTCTCGCCTTAAAGAATCTATCAATATTTTTGTTTTGGATCATTCAAGTTAGATTCGAAGTCTAAATTAAATACTCTTTGGGCGCCAGGCATCTTTCGGGCGTTTTTCGCTTTTGTATTATTTTTATATCAATTCGACCCTCAGAAAGTAAATGTTTCATAGATTTGATATCTTTTTTAATATTCTGAGTATTTATTCTTTTATTCTCGTTTTGTGAATAGTCAGCATCTGATAAAAGACACAGCTCTCATTCATCTCTTAAAAGTATTATCAGATTTTTTAAAGGCTTGTCAAAATATTTTAAAATATTTTTTTCATTATTGTCTTTTCTCAAACTCACTCACGAGTTTCTCTAAATAGTTTTTAAGAAACTCATGGGTGACTTTTGTTGTAATTAATTGATCAATGTCGTAAAACACTAGTCTTGCACGTGGCTTCGCCTGCGTGTACGTAAATAGACTTAACCAAAAAACAACCAGAATATGAAAAAAAAATATTTCATCGCGAAGACGTAAGTTATCATTATACGTATTAATACACGCATACTTTTTAATTTCCAAGATTTTGGCCAAGAGCGCAACAAACTACGTAAACAAGTCAACGGCGGTGTTGATAGCACTTTTTGTCCCAGTTAATATATTTTTATTTTAGGTTTACGAAATAATTTACAAAAGAAATATATAGGTACGTATTTTAGCGAGTTAATCAAAATGTAAATTAAATTTTAAAGAGAGGTAAGAGCTAAGTCGTAAAGAGCCATAAAGCGTGATGCCTGGCATTATGGCGTGTCGCGACGTGCCGTCAGAATATATTTACTTCCATTCAAACGCGCCATTCGATGAGAAATATTGAGCAATGCTGAGTGATGCCGAGGAATGCTAATGCATGCCGAGGAAATTTTTTTAATTTTAAGAAATGCTATGAAATGTTGATAACAGTGGAGTGCTAAGTCGGAAAGAGCCTTCAGAGTGCGAAGCTCCAACCTGCTGTTACACACATAAACGAAATTATTAAAGAATACCAAATTTCGTTTGGTAATCATTTATTTTATCTATATCCTGTTGGTATTCCGACGATACGGTGATCATACCAACAGGCATGATGTTGTTACGGTATTGGTATAGATTAAAAGAACGCCGACATGGGACAACATCGTTGCCTTGATATCAGATCCATTTTTATTACCAATCCCTTTATGACATCCTCGAAATCGGATCCGATAGGTCCGACTGATAATAGAGGAGTCTTCGATTAAGCAGTGTAGTTCAATCTATGGATAAAGGGTGATCTGGGTGGGGCGACGTTAACAAGCTTATTCGTAATTCTATAGAGAAATGCAAACAGTCGAGTCGCGGCGTACAGTGCAAACGCCAGCACGTCTGTCTCACTCCAATATTGATATTAAGGGTGGGGGGCGGAGGGGGTGGCTCGCTTACTTATTAATTGAATGAGGGTCACTTTTACTCGAATGGTATCGATCGTTACGTGTGTCAGCAAACACGGGAGCGCCTCGAAGCGAACGGTGTAACGAGGTATACACAAATATTTGGGATGCTAATTAATTATGTATTTACTGAACGCAAGGATTCGTCAAAACTGACTTCATACTAGTGATGTTTATTATTAGGTATTGTCTATTTGGTTTGGTTTTCCCACATTTCATTATTTAGTGCTTATGTACAGAAATAATAACGCATATATTTTACATTGTAAGCGAATTGTTTTTTGTACATATTTTATTTTATTTTATGAACTCCCGCTGTATTTTTTTTGCTATACTCCCAAAGAGTTTGTACTCTTAAACACAGCAGCGTCATGAGAAGTATTTTATATTATGTGATTTCATGTATTAAAATGTAAAATTTAACAGTTGCGTATAGTGTTAGAGTGTGTAATATTAATTTGAACTATTCAGACGTGAACCAAATGGCAAGTGTGAAGGCGGGTGCGCGGCGGTATGCGGACTGTCGTCGTCAGCTACTTGTCGCCGTAAACTAGTGTTTAAGGCGATGTTAGAAGCTGAGGACGGCATTTTCAAACAACGATATCGCTTAAAGTATTTCATGTATCTTAATGTCTTTAAAAGATATTAAGTCACTGTCATCGTTTTATACGACGTTCGTTTTGAAATTATTATTTAATAAGTTTTACAGATTAAAAATAAATCGTAAAAATACCTCTTAAAATCCATTTATCAATCATTGTAGCTGAGTAAGAAGTTTGTTATAGTTGAAAAAAATATATTATATAGATTTCATAATTCTGTATTCGATGCTCGTTTTGTGTTTTTCAATAGGCGTTTCAATTAAAAGAAATTAAACTTTAATAATTTTGCACTTACGCCCTTTAATTTCAAGCGGTGCGCTATTGTGCGTCTCGCTTGTGTAAAGCACGAACTCGTATAACAAGGTATGTCGCCTTTGGGGCCAGTGGGCGGCGACATTCTGAATTTTCGTTGGATTATAGGAACCATATCCAAATCACAAACCAAATCACATACCGGTCACAGGAATCACAAGCACGTGAAGACTGTCTCTAATGTAATTCTTCACAGTCTTTAAACAGCTTTTATATAATTATAGTTACGTGTCCAATGAAAAACAGAACAAAAACAGAAAACAGAGCTCTTGCTGTCACTCTGCTACCTGTCTAAGCTCCAAAAAGGAAAGAGTTAGGTACAGGCTTGAATTTTGGATATTTTGTATAAAAATTGACCCAAAGTAATAAGAAATCAGAAATTTAATAACACAAGTTATTTTAAGGAAATGCCATACATAAAAAGAATTCTTCAAGATTTTTTTTTCTTTATCAAATATAATATTTGGTGACTTTTCATGACGTTTCATGACTTTTTATGACATTTCATAACAGTCTATGATATTTCATAACTTCTCATAATTTTTTATGACACATCGTGACATTTGTGATCTTTTGTTGTTATTTGTGAATTTGCATGACTTTCATATTTCGTGATTTCGTTCATTACGCACAAGTCTTACAAAATAAATATTTTACCTAATATCAAAAGCAGATAAATATGGGTAATGAGAGCAAGCTCAGCATTATGACGGTAGCAGTATCGTGCTGCCGATGCTATTCTCAGTTTACACTTCCCGAACTATTGATATAAAAAAAAATGTAACATTGGCCGTGCTTGATACTCATACAAAATCAAATGCCTACAACCATAGATTAGACCGAGACTTGGGCGAGTCGGAAACCTTGCATAAACCTTTGAATGTGAATATCGATTTAGCATCCTTTACCGGCCGAAGCAGTTCGTTCCAGCAACTCGCCGTCTACCGAAAGCTGCTCCTGAAAACAGCTAAAAAATTGGAACTACCATCAATTTATTCCTGACACCAGCAGTTCTTGCTCATGTTTGTTGAGTTCATTCTATTTGGTGTGCCAGGTCGACAGATGATTAAATTTTATGTATTTGAGCATATTCAAGGTGTTAGGCTGGTATAAGATGGTAATGATGTGGGTGCACCGAGGTGTCGGCTGCCTAAAACAACTTTTCATGACATTCGATGATAGTGGCGTTATATGTGGGACGATGAACTTTTTTATGTAACTTGTGAGCCAAAGTGCACCGAGACAAAAGCGGTGTCAGGGGGCTGACCGAGGCGTCCAGGAGATAAATCTCCAAGGTCAGTTACTCTAACTTGTGTTCCTTTGTATTATTGTGTTATTTAAATTCACAACGTAGTTTCCAAAATTACAAGTACGCTTGGTCGGTAAAAGAATTATAATTGTTTTCTTCACGTAACCACAATATTACACAAAAGCAACTATAATAACGTATACAGTTTTTATAATTTGTGATTTCTTTAGTCCGCCATTTTTGTCGTTTCGAAGCGTGAGATGCTGTATCTTGTATAACTCTTGTATGTAAGTTTGCTTGTCATCAAATCAAGAGAGTGTTTGTTGGTCCGGCCACTGGACACATTATAATACACAGACGATATATTTTTTTAAATAACATTTGTACGAGTATATTATGCTGTCTGCATTGTTGCTGAAGAGATTTCCTATTACCTATTACAATATTAGCGGTCAGCACAGTATGTATACTTTTTTTAATTTATTCCTTAATCAATAATTTTAGTACCGTTCCCAACGTTTGTACGCACATCGAGCTCTCTCGGTATTGTAAATTGGATTTACTTGGCATCTGATATTTTAGTATTGTAGATATTTAATTTGTTACACTGCTTATATACAGCTCCTTTAAAAAGGTAAGTCGAAGAAGAACGTCTTTTCGGAATTTAACCCTTTACTGCCATACTGTCGTTTACTAAATTTTAGAAACGATGGCTTAGTTCGTTTCCACCTTGACCACAAGCGATAGAAAAAAAATTAGTATAGCGAAGAAAATAGAAAAGAGAAGGACTTTCCACGGGAAAAGCTGCCAGGTCTTAGCTGCGGATGTACCCTACTTCACTTCTTTCTTTAGACAACCACTCGATTAGATCGGTTTATTTCATTTTATGATAATTTTCTATACGAGTGACCATAGTGCGTGGGCCATTTTTTAATCTGTTGGCCACGGTGACGCTTTTAAAGCTTGTGTTTGTCCCTAGACGGTGCTCGTTATCGTTTAAGAAAAATCTATAATAATCTCCAGAAAAATAAACAATTTTGATGTCGCTTCTTCTTCATCTTCATCAGCCCATTTTTATCCCACTGCAGGGGCTTGAGCCTCCCCCAGGGGAGGAGGGGGGCTTGGTGGCTTGGAGCTCCACCACGCTGCTCCACTGCGGGTTGGGGACTGTAACGACCGCCATCTATTGACAGCGTCCGGGACCGACTGCTTAACGTGCTATCCGAAGCACGGAGTCAGTGATAGTTATGTATTTAAGTTAGAGAAACTCATTGCTACACCCCCGGATTCGAACCACGGCCACATGGCCTTATAGGTTTGCCATTAACATTATTAAAACGAAAGTGTTTGATAGTCCTTCCTACATGTCATGACGGACAAACGAAAAGAAGTGATACGCAGAATATTACCATACCTATACCATACCCTCATTAATAGGGCATAATTCATAGGGCCATGGGGCCCTATGGGGCCTTGATGTCGCTTGATTAATTAAAATTATCTAGTCCCGCCAGTATACCCGTATCTATCGGAAATCAAAGGCAAAGTCACTCAACAGTTTGTCTGCGTTGACAGATCCCCGAGACATGCCGAGGGTCGCATTAAGGCGCTGCGGGGGTTCATCTGTGTTTGACAAAGTCTTTTGTATTAATCCCTCCTACCTCGAATGCACACCTCGTCCAGCACAGTGCCTAGCGTGCTATGTATAATTATTTAACTGTCAAGTATTAATACTCTTTTTATTTAAATCAGTGTACCAAATAAATATCTTTAGACCCTGGTAATATAGTTTGTTAAAGGTGATGAAAGTACAAAAGCATCTTTTGATTCTTGCCTGACACGTCGACGTTGCTAGGTCTGCTGACGAAGATGTTAGACCTTATTTAGATCTTTGAAGCAGCCTGAGAAATATCTCTGTAAAATATTTGATAATATTTTACAGAGATAGCTTTATACAATGTAGCTGACCATGACTTCGCACGTATCTGCCGACGGTTTATTAGTTTCTAATCTACGAACTCTAAAATTATCTCGAAATCCGATGTTTTGATTGATTTTCGTATAGATAATTCAATACAGTTTTTAGAATAGAAACCTTGGCAGTAGGTATTACATTACTTAATAGTCAAATACAACGGCCTGAAACAGATTAAAAAATAAATATATAATTAAATAGGATAAAATGTTTGCTTTATTTGTAAGTGCATTAAGAATGCTTACTCGGTAAATAATTTCACCAACATCTGCCACCGATCATTAATCCACGGGGACTTCTTGATTGCAAAAACCCTTTTCATCGCGTCCTGCATTTAATATAATTAAAACAAGAATTACGCTTTCGAGCCGAGCAACAATATTTCATTGTAGCAAAGACGTTTTAACGAGATATACAAACACAGAGATTTAATTTCAATGCCGTTGGTAACAGGGGCGGCTTTAGAAGGTACTTTATGTGAGGCAACATCGAATGGTGACGATAATTTTTTTTCGGTAGTTTTACGAATGAATGAAAACTAACATATACGTGGGAGGTGGTAGAAAACCTACGCTTTTACATTTTAGATATGAAACCGTATAAATAATTTAGCAACATAACAAATTTAGATAAAATTGAAGAAGACAAACCAGATGTATTTTCAAAATATGTGACAGAAATTGTGTGCGAGCATAGTGCGAGTGAGTGGGGGAAGCAGACACAATTAACTGGACTTTACACCGTTTATACGGGCTGCGAGGCTAGAAAATCATTTGTCGCAGCATTAACAGTAGAGAGCGTAGTCCATTGCTGCATAAGTTAATAATTATTTGATTATTTTTGCTAACACTACGCAATGTATACAACTCTAGTAAAGCTAAGTGATTGCTAGCCTCAGCTTATTTCATCGCGCTGCAGATCGGAAACGAAGCGTTTACTAAACATAAAATTAACATCATGTGGTACCAATGTTTTGCTAAGTTTTTAATAGTGTTTATATAAATCAAAAAAGGTAATTGACTACTATGAAATATAAGTTCTAAAATACATTTATATTATAGAAAAAAATAAATAATTAGTTTGTTATTGCGCGTAACCAGTAGATTTAAGTGAGGCATACTTTATTTTTTTTTTATTAGCGTACATCCAGATTAACTTCGGTTTTTTTTGTGCCCAAAATAAGGTCCATCTAAATAGAAAAATCATACACTATTACTTTATTTTTCAACAACTGAATACCCAAGAAAGTTGCACACATTTGTTACTGTAGAAATTAAGTTTATCGAGTAAAATAAAGTTTACAGTTTGTCAAAGTTTTATTAAATCAAACTTACGATTCGCCTATATATTATTATTGCCGCAAATGTATTTAATTGGCGATAGAAAAACCTTTATCGCTACCAATATGACTTTATTTGCTAATCAATCTTGGTAAGTAGCGTCTTATATCGTTATATTCGCTGACAATGTAAATTTTAGAGCTTACCAAAATCTCAATAATTTGCTGACCGTTTAAATGATAGCTATTCAAACATCATTTGTACAGCATATGAAGTTTTACAGAAGAAAAAATCTTGTCCGACTGCCACAATCATAATTCCAACGCTTGTTTGCGTATTCACTACTGTGAATCCAATTCAGAAACATTTATTTAGACCCAGTTCAGTTAAAATATGTTATATCTCTTTCTATCAACCCAAGTGTCACAATAAAAAGGACAAAATGTAGGTATTCTAACCGACTGCATCTAAAACAAAAAGTCTGAAAGTGTTTGAATTGGACAATTCAGTTTTTGTTTTTAAATATATACAGTTCTATATATGTATTTTTTTGTCGATGTTCACAATAGAAAATAAAGTTATAAAAAGTCTAAAATAAATAATTTGAAACATTGAAAAGTTTTTCAAGCTTTGCCATGGTTTTGTCTATTTTACGCTATTTTATTTTGCTTAGTAGGTGCTCGATTAGCTAGGTAAGGTAATAAATACAATAAAAATATACGTATCGGTAAGAATAATCTTAAACAAGTCGCAGAATATGTTTAACATTTGATATGATTATAGCATAATAATACCAAATTGAAAACGAGTATATGCAAAACGGAAATTCGATATATGGAATAAGTAATTTCGAGTCGAATTAACGTACACACCGCTGTATTTGTACCGAACTTTGTTATTTTGCAAAAACAACTTCGTCCCGAAAGTATATCTAGCTAGAGGCAGATAAACATCCCATTGTTGTTACAGACTGAATAAGCTGCTCGAATGAACCGGGTTATGTAAACATACAGGCAAGTCAACTTTTATGTATTCCTTAGTTCGTTGCTGAAGACGCGAACCTACTGGAACCTACAGATTAATAATACGTAATACCTGGGACATCCCACACAGCGCCGTCTAGTCCCAAACTAAGCAAAGCTTGTATTATGGGTACCAGACAACGGATATACATATATACTTAAATATTCTGTAAAATAGATATATAAATTTTACACCCAGACACAGAACAAATAGACACGTTCATGCACATAAATATTTGTCCTGGACGGGAATCGAACCTGCGATCCTTGGCTCCGCAATTTGGGTCTCTAACCACTCGGCGAATAGGTCAGTCAATTATGGAATATGGACTTTTTTTAATGTAAATATTAAGTTTTTTTCTTACAGCCTTGCAAAGTTGTCGTTGTTTTGCTACGAAGAAGATCAATTATTTCACAATAAAATTTACAACTAAACGGATTTATTTGTTAATTTAGAGGAATACCGGATATAAAAAAATACGTACTTGGTTACTAATAAAAATATTAAATGTTAAACAAGCGGGAATATACACTTCTTACGTTACAAGCGGTGCAAGCAGTTTCCTTACAAGCTAATTGAATTTGTTGCTGTCACGTCAGCTCTATGTGAGTGAGTTTTGGCGGCACGTCGCACCGCACTCCGACCCTAAATTATTCATACCACCTGTTCCGCACTATAACTAGAAATTCTGAATTCATATGATTTACATTGCTACAATAATAGTAAAATTAAATAATTTCCTAATATTTGTGTCACAGCGTTATAAAAATTTATAAATTGATTTGATTTACAAAATGTAATATTAACTAGATGACCGTGCAAATATACTGCACATACTAAAATTTAAATAATCAGCGCCGTCTGTTGGCTTATAAGGATATAGCTTCAAAATTTGAATTGAAAAACAAAAAAAAACTATTCCCAGTAGTTCCTGGTCCTGTTTATTTTTCGTAAGCAAGGACATTTCATGATGAAAAAAAAAATTATTTAAAAAAATATCAAAACATCACTTATATATTGGTATGTGTTTTCACGCTATATTGGAAGCAATTTATCATTTATGATCCCGTAATTAACCCCAGTAATGAGTACAACATTAAATCTAAGTAAGATCTAAACGTGCCTATTTATAAAGGTCTGTATAACGACCTTTTCCGATTTTATTTCTGTAAAAGGTCAGTAAATGTATACTTACGTTATTGAAAGCTTTTTTCACTACTAACATGTAAAAAAAAACAGTTAACTGTAATATTTCGTCGTATCGTCGGTCGTAGCCAAATCGGGCATGCACATTTTATGACTAATAGTTGGCTATGGTTATAATAAGCATATAGTTGCGTTGCCTAAAATTTTTTCATTTGACGGTTTTTTCTTGATTATTCCGAAATTGATATATTTTTTTTAATAATACATGGGACTTTCCACACAGCGTCATCTAGTCCCAAAGTAAGCAAGTATTATGCTTGTGTTATGGGTTACTAGACAACTGATATACATACTTAAATCATCATCATCATCATCAGCCCATACTTAAATATTCTTTTTATAATAAATACATTTATAAATATTTTTTTTTTCGAAGACACCACACACATATAACAACCAAGACCCGGTACCAGTATCAATATTCATCATATTAATACTGACCCGACCTGGGATTCGAACCCGGGACCTCCAGCTTCGTAGGCAGGGTCGCTACCCACTAGGCTAAGCGGTCATATTAAAGTTACCGAAACTAATTTTAATTGAACATGTACAAACTACGGGATGTACAAACAGAACACCAAAGCAGCCGGGTTATCGGACAGCTGGGCAACCGGGCAGACAGCCAGACAGCCGGATAGACGGACGGACGGATAGCTTCATAGGCGGACAGTCACACAGTCGAATATCCAGAGAGGCAGACAAATGGACATTCGAACAGTCAGACAGACAAACAAATACGTGTATAAGGATTCCGTTTTTTAGTTCCAGAACCCTGAAACTTTATTTTTAAGCAATTTTAGTTAAATCTTGAAGATTTCAGACGGATTATATCAAGTGCTCTTAGTTCGGCTTAAATGAGAGTGTATTTAAGATAGCTCGGTTGAATAATTGGGGTGATTTCTTTGTCTTTTAGGGCAGCCCGGGGTCGCTCAAGTCCCCGCCACCCGTCGGCTGCACTTCAGTCTGAAACTGTGAATTATTCATTGAATGGCGCGCGGCAATTGGACGCTGTCACACCACTCCATTTGGGGTACGATTGTTATACGTTTTCGATATTATCCTGCGATCTAGATTATCTACGTCAGCTCTCAAACTATGTCACGAACTGTATTAATGTGTAATAAATGTTGGTTTCGACTTCCAACTGGCCAGCAAGTATTCCCTAGGTACTTCTTTTCGCCAAGATACAAGACATTCCTAAATTGCTTTAATTTTTTTCTCTCCATGTATCAGTTGAACTATTCTTTGATCGTAGCAACCCTTTCATTTTTATTTTATTTTGTATTTTATTTTATTTTCTTCTTTCTTTCATTTATACCCGCCGGTCAGAGTTCCAAGGTAACGAAAATTATAAAAACCATTAAAAAAATTGCACCCTCACCCATTACGTTGTCGGCATCTGATTTTAAAGTCATATATCTGTTCTCTTGAGGATGTTAAAGTTTTTCTTTCAAATCAAATTAAAAAATAATGATTCTGCGTGTAAGTTAATGTTCTAAGAATTCGCTAATAGTTCAAAAAAAAGTTTTTATCCGTGACTTCACATAAAGAAATACGATTTTGTATTTTATGATGGCGCTACGTTATGGGATGACCACTGACCAGTGGTGCGTTGCCTAGTTAGATTATAAGATCATTCGATAGTATGCCAAAGAGTATAAACACGTCCGTATAGATCGATAAAAGTCATATTTGAAAAATTTACATGATGAATTTTTCATTTCTGCCAAATTAATATATATAAAAGTTTAAAAAGTGAAGATACGTTTGATGGCATTTCTCGTTAATTAGAATGAAAACCTTATTTTTTGTTGATTTTATGGAATGTCCAAATTTTCCTTTTCTGCACGTGCGACCGCGTTATTTCGACATTGCGAAGTACCATCAACTACCTAAACGTTCACATGAGGTTATTGAACGCGAAACGCATCTCGTAACACCTCGACTAGCGGTGAAAAATGGATTAATTTTGCAAAAATAAAAATTTATTAATTTCATTTACGAACCTTAATTTTTTTTTGTTGGTATTTGGGTTTAGAAGTTGATACTTAGTAATCCAGATCAAGCTGGCAGGAGGTTTAAAAAAAAACCACGCATGTTCACTTTCCACAACAAGAATATGCCCACATGTTGTTTGACGTATTTTGCTTTTCTTATTTATTAAGTTTTTTTATAGAATCAGTTAATGAATAGGCGAAACAATTCTGCTTGTATACATTAGTTGTGTATTAGTTTAATGCGAACATAATAATTTTGAACGTCGTTACCAAATTTTTGAAGGTTTACCAATCGCGACTGAAAAGTTGAAATGGAAAATCCTCCTAATATTACAAATGTGAAAGTTTGTCTGTTTGGATGTTTGACAGTCAATCATGCAGCAACGGAGCAACTGGTCGACATGATTTTTTGCCTAGATATAGTTTATGAGCTGGAGAGAGAGTCATGCGTTACTTTTATCCCGAGAAAAGGCAAGTTTCCTGGGGGATGATTATTTTTTACGTTAAAACGTCTGAATGGATTTTTATGAAATTTAGCACGAAAGTGTCTATTACTTGGAATAACAAACAGAATAAATTTCATCTCGGAAAATACACATTTCCTGTCGCATAGCTATGTTTCATGCTAAAACAGCTAAACGGATTTTGATGAAATTTGGTATAAAGATTTCATGGGTGGTTAAGTTGCAGAATGCTCTAAAAACTCTCACAAGGTCCTGGAGCATCACGTCTCTATAGCGGTCTCGGTATAATTGTGTAGTCTATGCGGGTGAAGCAGAGGGCGGAAAGTTGTATCATTTTATATGTGGGAATGTTTCAAAAGAACCATTGAATAACACCTGATGGAATACTTTCAAGTGTTTTTCAATGCATAATAATCAAAATATTTTTCAAATTCACTTTCCAAAAACGATAAGATATATTTATGCGTGAAAATTTCGAAAATTTTGAAGTACTTCCTCCCTGCAACTTGTTATTTACTTTATACTCTACCTATTATTTACAATTTACTGGTAGGCTTTTTTATATGGTATTTTTACTGTCATATAAATTTTATAGATTAGGCATATTTTAGAAGGGAGGCCTAAGCGCCTGCTATAAAAAGACCTGATGGAATGTAATGATGGAAATATTACAGAAGTGACCTTTAATTTGACAAATTTAAATAATAGTGATATAATAACGAATACAACGAGAATAAACCCCCATTGCCACTTGTTTTGCCTGTTCTCCGAGCGAGCCACACGAGCAAAAATAGCCGACGCGGTTAATGAATGTCAATATAGTTAACTTCGCTAACCGAACACGATTTAACACTTCAAAGGCATTGTATTGTGTTTTCCTTGTTCATTATTCTCCGGTCTTGAGTTGATTAAAATATACGTAGACAAATTTCCTCTGCATTATTAATGCGAAATCGTGTTAGTTCCTTTGCATGTCTTTTATTCACATTGTAACGGAGCAACGAAACGATTGTGGCAACATACAGAGATAGTTTAAAAAGTGGATAGTAAAAAATTGTCCAAAAGACAAAATAAAAATGGATAGTTGATTTCATAAAGGTTTCGTTGCAAGAAGAGGTCAAATTATGGTGGACCTCGGCACATCGAGGCCGGCAGAAAATACAATCAGGGATTCGACAAACAAGTACAAAACGGGGTTGTTATAATATTCCCACGAAAACCTTATTCTCTTGCCAATTCCCGGTCCGTCGCCATCTAATTTTATTGACCATTGTTCCTGTTATTTATGATTCCATGAAATTGTGTTTCGATCAGACAATGGCACGGGACCCGCCCCTTATCTCTCGTAATTGTATTAATAAATCAGTTTTCTTTCGCAACTTTCACAATGTTTGCGTAAGCTCGGAAAGGCCGAATGAATATTATGATAGGCAGGACTTTTGTTATTTTTTTTTTCGTTCCCGGGAAACCTCCTTTTTGATTTCATTTCATCGGAATATGTGTGGATTAGGTACACGTACATTGATGAATATTTTATATAATAATATGTAATATGCGCTACGCTAATGCCTTAGAACGCAAAAATTAAAACCCGCGAGCTCACACTGAATATTTTCTTTATTTTTAATCTTTATTCAAGTTTACAATCAATATTAATACTCATTTTCATTTCTAGGAATCACATAAAGATCGCTTCAAATCGCATTAACCCATTTCCTACACAATAACCCAATTGAGTCATATTGAACATCGCTAGCCATTTAATTGACAGAGTCGATTGATAATGATTGATGAAAAGCCAGTCAGTTGACGATCATCCGCCCTGTTACGTTACATCCCTAAACAAAAAGAGTAATTCATTCTCGAAGATTCGAATTTCGTATTTTCCTGCACTTTTCACGCACAAGTTTGATTGAATATCGAATTCTATGAGTTGTTTAGGCCACATGAACGCGAAATTTAGTGTCGAACGAAGTAGGTAGACACTTATTACATAGATATATGTAAGATCTTACGCGCCTCAGTCGCTACCGATACAATTTGTTTTTTTTTTATGGTTATACATTTGGAAATTCCGGTAAATTCGGATATTTGTATTTTTATGTACTGTTGAAATTGAATAAAATAGTAAATAATTTAATTTAATGGACTGTAAATTGATTGTAATTAAAACACATGTTCACTTTATTTCTTATTTATGACAGATAACAACAAAAAAATAAGAACACATTTTATCACCGGTCGGCATTTTGTAACCAGCCTTATAATTTTAGATTCACATTCAACAGATTTTAATTATTTTTGATACTTTGTACCCTAGGCTACGCTATTGGCGGTGAGTTATTAACTCCAACCAGTCAATCCCTACAATTCAATAGCGGCCATTCGTTGCACGTGATCTCTATTCCTTTATAATAGATAGCTTCCCGCCCACGGTTTGGCCCGCGTAGGCTACATACATATACTGTGCCGGGACTACTAAAAGGATGCGATGCTCTATGACATTGTGAGATTTTCTAGAACATCCTGAAACTTAACTAATAACTCTCTATACCAAACTTCATCAAATTCTATTTTTCTATTTCAGTATGAAGAATAGCTATCCCACAAGATCCGCGGGTTTTTCCGGGATAAAATTTATCCTGTGTGTTACCCAAGCTTTAGAAGACACCTTAGTATTAAATTTAATCAAAATCCGTTAACCCATTTCGGAGATTAGCCGGCAAAGATAGACAAACAGATACTACGAGCTTTGTTATATAGATATATCTAATAAATAAAATATTTAAAAGTTCAGTGATCTATTTGTATCAATTTACAGAGATTCTATCTGTAGTGTATTTATTATGGTCTGTTTCCATTTGCTCCCAATTTGCCTCCCAAATGAATACATTTCGGAAATTGTCATTTTCAGGAACGAACTTAAAATAATCGAATGATAAGACAAAACGTGATCAAATTCGTAGTTAGAGACTATTTTATAGGATAATTGCCGTTTCAAGCTTTCGTGCTTAGCGGATAAATGAATACTTTTTGCCCGCGCGAGTTATCAGAGAGGCTGAGTAATTGCTGAACGGTTTTCGAGATTCGTTTGTGTCGTTTATTCTTTTGCCACTCGTAGGACAATTGTCCGAGCAGCGGTTGTATCTTCAATCGAGAGCTCGCAACAAAGCTTTCCGTTCTAACTACTGTAATGTAGACGTATAAGTATGCTTTTGTCTGAGAAGCACATCTTCAACTTTTTATCTAAGAGCTGATTATTAAAATTACTTAAGCGTTTGTAAAGGGTTGCATTTGTTTTTAAAAAGCGATAAATAGTTCGACGTTAAGTACGATTTTTTTTTATAGAAAAAAGATTCAAGTTGTGTTTATTTTTATGAACAAAATAAATATAATCAAATACAAGTAACACAGATGGTTAACTTGGAAAATTTAATAAAATATGTCACTCGAGCGATATATTAAGAATTGTATTTTTCCAGCCATTAAAAAACGTGATAAAATTTCAAGATCCGCTCCAAACAAACCTCGAGGTGTCAATAATAGATTTTTTCTTTCAGGTGCGAATGCGGTTCCGTTCAGCAAGAATTTATTCTTTATAAAATATTTTAGTCTCTGTGATAGTTATATAAATTACCTACTTTTATGTTAATTGCTAAATTGGTAAATTAAATACGCACATATTGTATAAACAAATAAAATTATCTTCTAATTGGGGGATAAAGGAAAGGTCTCACAAGACTTTTTATCACTGAAAATGATTTTTCGATCTAGCTGGTAGAGGATTGATTTTAGCAAAAGTGCGACACGACTATTATTCAAGTATTGGAGTTGTGTAAGAAGATGTTAAAATGTGTATTTTGTTCTTAAAACTTAAAAGTAATTTAACACACTTTGTATGTCTTATAATTTTTTTTTGATCATCTTCAATATCCCGAACATTTGTAAATTAGCGATTTTTAATTTCTGAAAATATTCCATTTCAGAAATTACATTTAATTTTTGTATTTAGTCAGTAAATACCATAGAGTAAATTAATTTGACAGCAGCGTTAAATACGAAAAGGTATTCAATACTAAGAAGCCGGCAAGAGAAGTCTGGTAAAAATGAAACATTTTTATCAAAATTACTATTATTCATTTTTCAAAATATTCTCTTTCTAGTTCGATATACTTCAGACTTCACACTTTCTAACTTTTCGATTCCTTCCAATAATATGTTTTTTTTAATGATTTTTTTTGGCTAATGATCTCGTTATTAGTGCTAAATCTTTTTCCACCGAGTCATTTTTTTAAGTTCGAGAAAAGAAAATAGTCGCAGTGGGCTAAATCTGGAGAAAATGTTGGATGAGCAAGCAATTCATACCGTAATTGATGGAACTTGGCAAGGGCGCATATGTGTACTTATACATTTTAGTGGTTAAAGAGAACTTTCTGCTTCGTGAAATGCGGTCGTTTTCCATTAAAATTTTATGGAAACTGTCGGAAATTTTCTGTGTCAATTACAGCACGAGCGTTCCAAAAACCTGAAGTCACTTAGTTGGCCGCTAAAACTGCTTTACCCTTCTTCGATACGGGTTCTTCAGAGGCGATCCATTATTTCAATTATTCCTTCGTCTATAAAGTGTTTTCGTGTCCATGTTTCGTCTAATGTATAAACCTGTCTTTGTAGTGGATATGTTTTTGATCTACAGAGAGTGAAGGCGGCACCCATCGGGCAGACAGCTTTTTCATATTTAAATGTTGATGCAAGATGCAAGAAGAAATGCCTACCATCCCTTTAATCTTACGAACCTTTACTCTTCGGCCATTTAACAAGATCTCATGGATTTCGGCTATCATATTTGGTATGGTAATTTCAACGGACTCTGGATCTGGACAACGGATCTGGACACGCCCCAGGACTTTCGGCTTAACTTGGCTAGTACGATCGCAATGAAAATCAGTGAACAATTTATGAATAATTTTAATTGATAACGCAGGGTTTCCATAGTTTTTATTTATGAAGCTTTTGTTTCCGTAATCGATTTCTAACGGAAAAAATAATGAATAATCAGCACACAAAATTCACTTTTTTTTAACTGTTTTTTTTTCTCGCTGTCAAAACCAAATTCACAAATTTAAATTGCAAAAAATTTACATGAAACCCAAAGAAAGTTGCACGACGAAGAAGGTTTCATGTGATACATGATAATCTCACACTGAAATAAAATTATACCAGACTTATCACCCCGCTTTCGTATATAAAGTACATTAGTACTAAATATAGCCATATTGAAAAAAAATTTATCGAATAGCTTTTGTAACTTATGCGCCAGATGTACTTGACTGGTTACATTTTTGCAATAATATCTTACAAGTAAGAAGACTAGAGAACAGAGCGATTTAGGTCGCCACCGCCGCTTCCACCCTTACAACGTCGTAGCCGCCAGCGCCTCCGCTTTACGACTGATATTAGTGCCCGCGTAATTTCACGTCACTTTATCTCTCAATTGACAGAACTTGTTGATGTCTTTTGTCGGACTTTCGCGAACTTCCACGAACGACGCGTAGATAACACAGTTCGGTGATTCCGTTTGAAGTACAAGTTTAAATTGAGACGCACGGGCCAAGCGAGTTCACTTTGTGACTCACCGAAAAAGGAAATTCATTAAAGTATTATGGAAGTAATTTCATACTCCCCAGAGCGCCGGCCGACCCGAAAGTCTACTTCTAATGAAAATTTTGTAGGACAACTTTTATTTATCTTATGCATTAAGGGGCATTTCATAATTTTATTGCCAATACTAATATTTTCTTTGACGTTAGTCTGTAATTGATTTTTAACGCGCCAAGTATGGTAATGAATGGTGGCTATATAAGACCAAATTCAATTTAATTTCATTTCACTTAAAAAAGGCAAGGTGCAAGGAACAACGCATAAAGTATGAATGACTTTTACTTTTAAAAAGTGGATTCATCTGACTTTGTACATTTCGAATTCTTTTTCCACCATTTTCATTACAGATTTTAAACTTTTATTATACGCCATTTTGTGGAGTAGCGTAAGCGCTTGGAAATATGAAAATCAAGGAATTCAATTACTTTGAATAATTTTTTATAAGACCTGCAAGATTGCATTATTCATACGGTATATTACAAAGTTTACGTCTTCAAATTTGGTGCTTCACATTTAAACATAAAATAAATAAATGAAGACAGATATATGCATATTATTTAATACATTACAAGCTTAATAAACTAATTCTGTACAGAAATACTAGTTTTGTGGATATATTTCTGTTGTGTATTAAAAGTTAATATAATAATGAAAGCTATTTCTATATGTCATCGGATTTTTGCAAAACCTGTTAACCTATTCGTTATTCATTAACCATGTTTGGTCAGATTGAAGGTCACGACCCATTTAAGCATCAGAGACAATAGATTGATAATGATTGATGACTAATTAAAAGCTTAATTAATCTAGTAAGATTGTGAACTGTCTCACTAACTGCTTTTAGAAAAATAATAAATTCTTGATTGTTTAAAAGCCTTCTAGGTTCGTCGTTCGGCTCCGTTTCGCTCCTAACCTAACAAGCAGGGCCTAACCTAACCTAGGTACTAGATTACAAAGTATAGTACATGTACATGACGAACGCTCAGCCTAGTAGATAGCGACCCTGCCTACGAAGCTGAGGGTCCCGGGTTCGAATCCCAGGTCGGGTCAGTATTTATATGATAAATATTGATACTGGTACCGGGTCTTGGTTGTTATGTATGTAGTGTCTTCGCTTGGTACCCAAAACAAGGTACAAGCTAATGCTTAGTTTGAGGCCAAGACGTTTGTTCTGATGTAGACGTTATTATTATTATGTTCACAATCTACAAACAGTTTATAAATATATAAATAGCTTCATGTATGTGCAAGCTTTATTTAAAATTTAGACAACGCTACTGTGGTGTTTGTAAGATTTAGTAGACGTCTACTCAATAATATATTTTTATTGTACCAACATAACAAGAAAAGAATGAATAGTCAAAGGAAAGCGTATTATATACCCCGGTCATACATACAGCTGGTATACGAGAAGTATAAAAAGGAGAAAATCATACCCGTAGCTTGAGTTTAACTTTCGCTAAGTAATCCAATTAGCGGCTCGGGTTAGGCCGCTCTGTCCGTGTGCAGCGTTTTGCTCTTCCTTTATTCTTCTTACAACTGTACCCGCGAGATCGACGAAAACTCCCTGAATTCCCATGTGAAGTTATTTCTCGAAATTGAACGAAACGTAATTTTATACTTGAAATTTAAAGGTGATTGACAATAAAAAATATAAACTTTATAATAACTACTCGTAGCTATGAAAAGCATAACAAAGCAGTGGTTAATTAAAAAAAAGAAATAATCCAGTTTTTTTTTAGAAATATGAATCACTCTTAATATTTAATTGGACATTAAGCAACGCGAGAAAATTAATGAAGCTAGAGGATAATTAAAGCTAATGTACCCTTACCTTAATAATAATTTTTAACTAAATATTAAATAACTACCTATGCATGCACCCCTAGTAAATCAGCTGGCTATGTATGCATGCCTCAACTTAAACACACTCATACCATAGTATACCGACCACCAGTACACTGCCAAGTTCCACTCTGGCATACTTACGTGGCCACCATTACAGTGCTTCATTGGTTGTTCAGTGTTAAGGAGTCTAGAGTTTTTATGTCTGTGATATTACCATTTACATCTTGAGGAGTTGTATGCCGGTTCTTCTCATTCTAGTTTTCCGAATCGGTACCTGATCAACCCATTTTGACTTTCAATAAGTGTGTGTCATCTTATTTTGAATTTTTTTGCTAATTTTGTTTTTGTTCTTATTTATTATACAAGTCAATACGACAAATATTAGATTGGCCTTTGGCTTGTGTAACAGTATTTTGAACGAAACAAATAAATATTAATATTACATCGCTTCGCTCATGATTCAATCACAATGGATCTATATCACAAGGATTCATAGTGTTGTCTACATTCAATTTAATAGTCCACTAACAGCCAGTGTTCCGCTATCGCATAGTAGTAGCCGGAGTGTGATTATTTTCTATGGTAATATTAATTGTAAATATTAATTGAACTGTGTTGTCTCATAAGCCTATTAGTTCAATAACTAATAATGTGCTATTGTAGAGTATTCACGTATTTTGTGAAATACATTCTTCTTCTATATACAAAAAAATTAAAAAAAAAAACTGCCGGGTAACATATTAACACAAATCTAACCATTATATTCAGGAACTTCAAATGAATCGAAGTTTATACAACGTAACAAGTACTGAAAAAGGATTTTTCTAAATAAAAATCCTAAGGGCGTGGGAAGAAGTGGTAAAATTTTTATGGAAAATGTAGAGAAAATGTTTATGTTGAGATTCTAGATACTTGAAATTTTGCACAGACGTTCGTTAAAATAATGTAAACATAATCTAAAAAGGTTTTTCGAAATTCGTTTTCTAAAGTAGATAAAATAAGTTTTAAACTTTACATATGAACGCATAGCTTAATTCGACTCGAAGGGGTTAATAAGTTTGTAAGTATGAAAATAAATTATATAAAGTGCTTACGAAATCGAGACAAAGAAAATTAATAAAGAAAATGATGTTTAATTGTCTTGTAACACTGACACTATCCAAGAGTGACGTCATGTTATAAGAATTTTTTATATAATATATCTACGTAAATACTGATTTAAAAACAAAATTTTCAAATCGTTTCTTAAAATTGCCTATTCTTTCGAAATTTGGTATAACCCAATTTAGTTAAAAAATTTGCGAATGGTCAATTTCAAATTGATACCTCAAATTGTTCCTGAAAAAAAAAAGACCTGACGACGTACAGAAAGATGGCTCTAAAGTTATCCTGCAAGGGTTTATATCATGATGCACTGAACCCTAATAATGACGTTTATGACGGAACTGTGATCTCTCTTGTTCAGAGATGAAAGTTGTTTAAGTGTAGGCAATACAGCCATCATGTAACGATTTTGGTCAGTTTCACGAGCTTTAAGCTGTTGGACGTTTAGACAACGGTCTCTAGTCGAATTTCATTTATCCAAGTGTTTTGCCATGCCCTATTATTAAAACTTGAACTTGTGGAACCGACATCGGTTTTGAAATGTTATCTTTGTCGCTGTTAATTAATTTCGAGTCTAGACATTGATTGAGGATTCATTAAATTTTAATTTATTCTTGTGGTATCATAAATTTGCTACTGTTAATCTTTAACATTTCACGTTGATAATTACTGTGTTATATGAATTCGAGGGTCAATAAACTTTACAAACTATAAATTAATAAAATGTACTTAATTTAAATTGATTATTTTTTTTTTAAATAACTGTACTCACAGACACAATTGTTTTGATGTAATATAACACAAACAACACTCTATGGTTGGTAAGAGTTTAGCAAATTGTAAAAGGTTGACAAATTTCATTTTAACTTTTCATTGCCAACTTCCTGATATTTTTATTGCAAAGGGTTGATTAAGCTGGGACCTTGAATCTAGCATTCATATCTTTAAAAATACATGTTGTTTATACTGTAACCCTGTTATGCTATTGATTGATGGAGACGTTGACCCAGTTCTGTTCCCAACTAGGTGTTATAAATTACTCATACCTAGTATATTTGTCTCGATATAGTGGTCGAACGGGACAGGGTACACGAAATACGCGAATATTGTTTAGGGACAAAGCTAGGGATGAATCGGGCGAATTCCGTTGAGCCCTCGCTAATTAGATTAGTTTGTGGAACTTCCCGACGCAGCCCGCCCTGACACCTGACCGTTATCTCGACTTGTGGCCGCCCGACAGAGCCCGGCCTCTAGCTGTTTCTTACACTGTATAAAAAACGTAATTCACTACTGTTACATGAATTACAATATATTATATTATTTATGTCCCCTATGGATAGTAATGTTCGTTGTATTAGAATTAAGGGGTTATATTATGTATGAACTTTGTATTAGTACATCCATTAAAGTTATTTTTACCCTTTGGGATGTACGAGTGGAATCCGCAATTTCAAATTATTGTCATGTTTTAGAAATTTAGAATTTAATTGTAACTTTAGGAAAAATAACCGTTGAAGGAATGTCTTTGTAACGCAGTAAAATTGGAAAATTTATATATACCTATATTTATATATATATATATATATATATAAATTTATTAGCAACTTTAGTATAATCGTTCGTTTTATTGTGATTGATTTTGATGATGATTTTCGTAATATTATAATTCAGTTAGGTATATTATATTTATTTATTTATATACGCCAATCGGCATTCTACATATTTATTAAAGAAGTAAATGAATTACAAAAGACATTAAAGCGCATTATACATGTGAATATTATTATGCAAACGTAGCATGTAGCAATTTTGAAAAGCATCCTCCAAAAAATTGAGATCAGCAGAGTATCGATTCAGCAACTTCGCCAATGAATCCAATTTCTGAGTCCATTGGTAGACAGACAGAGGCCTTCTAGTTCTAAGTTCAGTCCGACCAACAAAACCAAAATCAGACCAGATTTCTAGTGAATCAATCATTCCATTGGTAATTTTAAAGAAGAAAGATTCAGCCACTTGTCTGCGACTAATTAACCTACAAATCTTATATTGGTGATAAATATCGCTCATACTGTTCTCATGCCCCGAGCCCTTAAAAAAAAGTAAGTATTTCTACTCGTATATAATTATATTATAGAAATTAAAAATACTATACAATTATATTATTATTAAAATTTAAACTAATAACCCACTCCTTGTCGCCCCCGGTGCAAAGATGCCCAAGGTTTATATTATCGTATTATAATAATAATAATTAGGACCGACTTAGTTCTTATCTAGGCAAATCTAAATTGGACCTCATAGCCTAAGCTTAGAGCAGATTAAACCATTTAGGTTTGTGCTTATTCTTTTCAAACGATTCAGTAAAAACTTTAAGTTTTATGGATCTGACATAGAAAAATTGTGAATCAAGTGTATTACTATGACAAAAATGATTAAATATTTTTACCCAATATATTAATTTATTGATCTCAAAAGTGAACTGCAACCACATAGATCTGCAACATCTGTCATCGATAGTGATTTGAATTACCTATAACGTGACAAGTAAATGACCGATTATATCAATACGTAACTAATGGTAAGGTCCGACGCACTGAATTAGGTATGTCGGTGAACGGATTTATTAGAGGGCAAACTTTGTGTGACGGGTTCATTTAGCGGGCATCACCTCGTCCGGTCTTTTATCAAGGCGCTAAAGTTTAGACGGGTTTAACGCATTTCGAGTGTATAACGTATCGATCCCTTCCGCGGCTCGCGAAAGACGCCCTAGCAGAGGATTACGTAAACGAGGCCTTCTTCGTTTTAATTAATTGTACTTCCTAGCGCAATCGCGTAATAAACAGCGCCTGGTAGATAAATAGGACGCTCCGTACAAATGTCTCCCGCCAGTACTTAAATAAAGTCTCGTTAACGACAAGCTCCGATGGGTAATTAAAAAGGATTCCATTCGAATTTTACGAGTTCATCACATTATCTGTGATCTGTCTAACTTAAACGTACAAACAAGTAATATAGCAACTACTGTTATAATTATAGTCCGGAAGCCCGCGACCGAAAATTTGTATGATTTTGTAAAAGCTGCATTTTTGATAATCACAGACCAGTCAGTCAGAAAGGCATCGGTCCGCTAGAGTATGCGGTGTTTTTTTATTAATACTGTTTTTTATATTATTATTAAAATAAATCCTTTCGTTGGATGCGAAAGGCGGAGGACCGTGTGTGGTGGCGAGCCTTGGGAGAGGCCTATATCCTGCAGTGGAGGGACACGGGCTGATGATGATGATTAAAATAAATGTACAAACTGGCTGGCAGATATAGGCCGCAAAAGGAATAAAAATTTGAATGGTTGTCAGGAGCAACAAATTGTTAGATCGATTTGAGAGAAAAGAAGTACTTACGAAGATTAGATAAAATGTTTGTTAGAATTAGCGACTATATCTGCCGGCCAGTTGAATTTAAAATCAGTGCCTTTTTTTAACTTTACAGTCCACATTCCCTGACACAGCCTTGAGTTAGTTGTGACCATTTTTGCCACGGGCTCTCGGGCTACTAGTTTTCCATCATCAGTGGTTTGAATTTAATGGAAAATATTCGTTTATAGTGGCGTTCTTTCATGAATATTATATGTGAAGGCTGCCAATATCTAGACGTGCTTTAATAAAAAGCGCTGACCCTAGTTGACCTAGAAACGCGATCTAGACAACTGAGAAAACTCATGTGAACATTCCCTGAATGTTCGTACTTTAAAACAATTGAAAATGTAATAAAAAATATATTAAATGCTTTTTAGAAAAATGACGTGTGTTATTTGAGAATAGTGAAAGATTGACGAATACACAGACGTCCTTTTGTGTTAGAATTAGGCATAGGTCATTTGTGAAACTTTTTCGGGGTTAACGTTCTTCATCGCTTGATGCATAGTATAATAATATATAATATAATAATAATATAATAATACATGGGACTTCCCACACAGCGCCATCTAGTCCCAAAGTAAGCAAGTATTATGCTTGTGTTATGGGTTACTAGACAACTGATATACATACTTAAATATTCTTTATAATATATACATATATAAATATATATTTTTTTTTTATATTATATAACAACCAAGACCCGGTACTAGTATCAATATTCATCATATTAATACTGACCCGACCTGGGATTCGAACCCGGGACCACTAGCTTCGTAGGCAGGGTCGCTACCCACTAGGCTAAGCGGTCGTCGTATGCTGACGTGACGGTCTCTCTTTTTCGACAAGGGTTCCTGAGGGAACACAGTCCCGTAAATCGTTACCATTGAAACGAGTCGACTTGCGTATTTTATTGGATATGCTACATTGCAATTTATAGATAATCCCTTGCGCGATCAATTTATCAAATCAGCGTATTATGTAGACCAACTAGAACACGCTAATGTTACATGAAAGAAATATAGTTTAATAATAGCTTTTGTTTTGCATGGGTTTCACTTAATTTTATGACTTATTCAGTTTTTAATCTGCATAAAAATTCACTTATAGTCTTACATCTTTACTTAAGGCAAAATGTTTTTCGCACAAGTGATTTTTTCGTACAACAAAGCTATAAATTATTTTTCTTTTTATTGATCTGCTTCTAAAATAAACAGCGTCATGATACATACCCTAGACAGGAAGAAATTTTAAGCATCCAAAAAATATTTCAATGTTAGGTATCACCAATAGACCTCATTACGTAAATAAAAATTATAGGTTACATTTTCATAATACATTATTTTATCTACAGTGTTATTTAATAACATTTGGTTGCCTTCTTTGTGACGACGCGCCCGAAACCTTGAGACTGAGACGAGGCGGAGCATGCGGCGGCCGTGAATAGTGACTAGAATTGTTGGTTTTTTTGGGAAAGGTTTATGTAGTCATATCTCGATATTTTTCTATTGAACCATTCTAAAAGGAAACAAGACGTGCTTTTAAACTTTTTTACCAAAGATTAAACATTAAAATTTGGATGGTTCCTAAAATTTCACCTTGTATATCGCATTATTTCATCTATTTCAAAGTGAAATTTCGTCGAAATCACCCGGGTGAATATTATTTATTTATAAGCATCGACTAAACAAACAGACAAGAAAATTAAACACGTAATTTTTGGGTTTGGGTATATCTAATTAACTTCCCTGTACAAACATCACTTCATTACAGTTGTATCTGGGATTGTGTGGTAAATAAAAATATGGTATTGGTTATACTTACAATGTCGTGTTACAGTGTCGTGATAGCCCAGAGCGCAACGAACCTGTCTAAAAAATTTATAAGGCGCCATAGGGCCATGGTTCGAATCCGGGCGTGTACCAATGAGTTTTTCTGACTTAAGTACACAATATCACAGACACCGTGCTTCGGAGGGCACGTTAAGCAGTCGGTCCCGGACGCTGTCAATAGATGGCGGTCGTTACAGTTCCCAACCCGCAGTGGAGCAGCGTGGTGGACTTAAGTTCCAAGCCCCCCTCCTCACCCTGGGGGAGGCCTAAGCCCCTGCAGTGGGGTGAAAATGGGCTGATGATGATGATGATGATGATGATACTTACAATGTAGTCGTAGATAAAAGGTAAGACGTACAACATTGTCATCTAATATTCATTAAATGCTAATGATGATTATACATTAACACAAAAATCGTGTAAATGTTCGCAGACTTTGAAATTAATTTTGGAGACTGTTCAGGTGACATCCTATAGGCTCTTTAAAATTCCGCCGGTAACATGGTAACGCAGCCGAACGCAGGGGGTTCTTTGAACAAACTTTGGAAGCCTTCGCGAACCGCGGCCGGCCCAAGATGTTTGACACCTCAGCCAAGTTCGTCTGAACACAACCGACAATCACTCGAACAACTTTTACGAAACTTTCACTGTTATACTAAAATTTCATCTGCCACCTACTTAAGTTTCGGCCCTTAGGGTTTGCCGCGAAGTTAGACGATCGAAAGGTACGTTCAATTTTCTCGAGAGTCACACTGTTCGTCGACGGGATTATTTTGTTTTGATATAATTTTATTTTTTGTAAGACGTTTTGGAGGACGGCACTGATGCTTGAATTTATTGTAAACTTTCCTGCTCTGTGTAATTGTGATTGGCACGATGTTTATTTTTATGCGCAAATACCTATTTTCATTTTAAAAAAACACTTGTATATTTTAAAGGTTTTTTACAACAGTATTTAGTCTTCGAAGCCTTTTTGGGCCTATGTAGAATAATAAACAATTTATTCATTTTATTTCCATTAAGTTTCACAAAATGCTTAAAGGTAGTATATTGATTGTGCTCCCAGTACACTACCAATCTGAATAATCTATGAAGGTCGACTTTAATGTCCGGTCTGTCGTCGACTGAAGGAAACTCCTAACTTCGGTTTAGATATCTTTATTCTGCTAGGAATCGCCGCCTCTTTATCTGGGGTCGTGTCCTCATTTACCTCTATTGTTTTGTTTTAGGTTCAAGCAAGGTTAGAAAGTTCTTCATCAGGCACACATTGGTGTGCAAAATACGACATTTCAGTTGTTATTAAAGTTATTCAGCGTTGTTTATACATCGTTTTTTTTTCCATATATCTCCAAAGCGAGACATTAAGAATTAAAAAAAAAATTAAAAACTACATAAATATTCCATTTCCGAATATATTTACTAAGAATACGATTGTTAGGGTTAAAGTGACAATTCCATATATTTCGAAAATATATAGTTACTGCGGTACTATAACGTACGTCACGTAACGTATTATTACCACAGCCGTGCAACGCTGCATCATTTCACGCCGACATGTCAAGACTTCTTATCTAATAACTAATAAACACATACGTAGCACATACTCGCACGAACTTTTGTAATTTTTTAAAAATTTATATAGTCTAAAAACATTCTTGGTCTATTCTACTAATGATATAATATAAATGTAAAAGTATCTATTTATTTTCGTCGTAGGGGTAGTGAAAAACAAAAAACTGCCTTATTCATAAACGTGTAAGAACAGTGTTTTAACTAAAATATGTTTTGTCTTTGTCTCTCACAAGAAATATGAAACTGTGCAGAATAATAATAATAATAATAATATCTGGGACATTCCACACAGCGCCATCTAGTCCCAAAGTAAGCAAGTATTATGCTTGTATTATGGGGTACTAGACAACTGATATATACTTAAATATTCTTTTTTTTAAAATAATATATACATATATAGATACTACACCCAGACACAGAACAAATAGACATGTTCATGCACACAAATATTTGTCCCGGGCGGGAATTTAACCCGCGACCTTCGGCTCCGCAGTTAGGGTCTCTAGGGAAAAAGACATAGTTAAAACACTGTTATTGCACGTTTATGAATAAGGCAGAAAGTGTTCACTTATCGTGTAAAATTATTTACCTCGTGAGTTGCATTGAATCAAGCCCTCCCTAAACTTAGGACTGAATGTTAGATACATCGTCGCCGGAGATATATTATTTTACCAGGTTAACAATCTACTATTTTAGATGCATATTTGCAAAATAACGTTGCATATTTTAGTGTTATATGAATTTGCATTTTCCTACAGTTTCACACGCATGATTTGCTTGATTTGCATATAACTTTTTAATCTGCTTAAATATAGGTACACATCACAGTACACATATTTATTATTTATTAAAAAAAATATGTTAATCATATTTTTTTAAACCCTTCAAAATCCATACATAAAATTTATAAAAAAAATACTAAAATACTCCAGATTGTGTGTTCTATATTTTCTTAAAAAATATACAAATATACTTTCAAAAGTTTTGGATAATGCTTTAACAATTATTTTTTATATTGTACGGCGGTACGGAACCCTTCATGTTCGAGTCCGACTCGCACTTCTTTATAAACATGATTTTGGCGGGAACTGAGCTTCACCAAATAGTTGAAGATCGGGTCTTTGATCGGAACCGAGTGTATTTTACTTTTCTTCTTACCAATTGCTATTAAAACTAAGAGAGTGAAGACACATACGCTCTGAAATAAATTGTAAAAATATGATATCAGCTTTTTGAACGTAAACATTTTATTAAAATCGATCTACTTTTTAAGTTATAAATTTTCAAACAAACTTACAGAGAGATAAATGACAAAAAAAAATCTGTCCAGAAATTATTTTCCGACAATATCTTCTATGTATAGTACAGTTTCATAATAGTGAAACTAGCCCTGGCTTCCCACGTAGCACTAAGTATGTACGGCAGAGTGACTTGTGTAACGTAGCGGTAATTTTGTTTACGGGCTGTTGCCTAGAACATGATTAAAATTTAGAGAACAACGTTACGTAACCGAATATCAACTCCGAATTCTAGTAGTGCGTTATAAAATAAAGTAGAGAAAATACTACAAAAAAGTTATGCCTACAGTATTATTTTGTTGTGTAAAACTATTAATTTTTAAGAGTTTTGGAAATTCGCAAAGGAAATTGACTTTCCATACAAAGTAACAGCAGAATGATCAAATCATCAAAAGAGTTAGAAATTTTTTGTATGGAGGTTGGCATAGTCCCAAAATGACATTATGATTTTTTTTTAAATGCGCCAAACAATTTTTATTAAAAAAAAATTTTTTTTCGCGCGTTTTAAGTGCGTTCTCTATAAATATTTTTTTAGAAGAAGACGAGACACTTCGTCCTCTAAAAAAATATTTGGATAGATTAGGTATGGCTATGTTAATGCGAGGAGTGAAGCGTAGGAGAGCAACTAGCCACTCAGAAATCAATTGATCAATTTAGGATTTGGTTCATATAAGTTAATTGTCCACTTTTTTTAAATTATTTGGTTGGGTCAAATTAGGTCTTTATTATTTTCCCAATAAGCCTGCCCGTTGACATTTGTTTCGAGTCGTTTTGGGAATCTCCAACCAGGATACTCAAATAAACAGTAGCATACTTTCTAACTAACATACTTGGTAATCACTGACGAAAGAACAAATAAAGAACTCATAAATGAACCAAGCACTCCCACGTAAAATGTGTACTGATTTATACAAATTTAGTTTTTTTTTTCATACAAAGTCCGACCTTTGTTTGACTCTTTAGGAGTAAATTTTGAGTAATCGTTATAGAGCCAGTCTTTTGGTTACAAAATAAAATCCATTTATAATTTTCATGTATTCATCCTTTCAAGACGATGAATTACTCAATTCATAATTTTTTATATATACATAGAATTTCTAGAAAAACATTCAGTTCTTGAAAGCTTGTACCCGAGACATAAAAGGCAATATTAATACGCGTGAAATAAAACAGAAAGGCTCGGCGTCGCGGGCCGGCAGCCAAACAGCGGCATTAAAGAACCCCATATCTGTAGGGAAATGCGATGCGCGATAACATCGCACCGCCACTGCCAAATTACTCCCTCACTGCGCTTTACAATAACTATTTATATTGCCCAAAGGGTATTGTGACTCCAGCTAATGGCCTGTTTACCATCCAGAGCATGTATAAGCAATTTCAATCGGCGACCGCTGGTAATTTCAAAATGTTCTGATGCAGTGGTCGTGCGTAAGCAGATTCAAATTGATTGCGTGTTGGATTCGATTTGGCACCGAAATATAGAATAATAAAGTTTTCATAGTAGGTATAGTCGTAACTACCTGTTGATACATGATTAAAACCCAATGCAACTAAAAAAAATGGTTGCTTATAACAATTGAAAATGTCTGAGAACTTACCCTGACCCATTGTCTATACGTGTGTAATGTCAGAAACCGGATCAAAATCGGTTTTAGAAATACAAATAAACTGCCGTGCCCTCTGCAGGCCATGATTGTAAAATATATTTAAAAACTTGGTCTGAAGTGATACCTATTATGTAATCCAAAAAACTAATACATCAAAACCGTTTTAAAGAAACATATTTACTGCAGTACGCCCTAGTAGTGGTCATATACTTAAAATATTCCTAAGAACCTGCTCTGAAGTGATACTTGCGCAATACAAAAACCCACATCGAATTCGTTCAAGTTGGTTTTGAGGGAAATGGTAACAACCTACGCAACAGACGCACACACAAATACACCCATCCACACTCACGCGAATACACAACTTCTCACCCCCAAATAGTGGGAGCGGTTAGTGCAAACATACTTCGTACACTTGTTCCACAGATCTATTAGAGCTATTTGAGTCGCACGAGCCAAATTTTCGTCGATACAGAAAAGAGTTAAGACGTTGTCAGTTTTTGTATGAATTTTTTTTTGGAAACATATTGTATGGCAAACATTGGCAAATCAAATGAAAGCTTCATAGACCGGTTTCAAAAATAAATTACATCATTATCTTTCAGCCACCTGTTATCTAAGCATCCAAAAAGTATTTTCAGATCTTACCGTGTTTGGGCTCCTTCAGGTAGGAAATGGCTGAATAAATTTTTGTGAAACATGCACCAAATGACTCGGCATATTCTCATATCTAACCTTATAGAAGTCATTATGAAAATATTAAAATTTAGAATTTTTTGTTTTTTTTTTATTTTGGGCACATAGTTCTGTGAATTTCAGTGTTTAAATCAATTTTCAAAATTTGACCCAAGCACATACATACAAATGTGAAGCTAAATGAAATGTAGCGGTAACTCACCTCTTGGTGATCTGCCTGACGGTTATAAATTATGATGCAAGTACGGTAAGCTGAATATTATAGTAGAGGTGTTTATAGGCACAAGGCGAAGCCGAGTGCTAACAATAAACCGATGACTATAATAGCGAGCTTACTAAGTACGAGCATCATACGACGTTTCTCAATACATTTGCGATTAAAATTAGGTAGATACTTACTTCAAGTGTAATGATGGCAGGAGCTAAGGGCGCTAGCGGGTTGCTTTTCGCGGTTTACGTATGCGTTACAAATGGAATGCTCGTTTATGATTGGTGTAAAGTAAAAAGGCCTAGTACTGTAAAATACAACACGGTTCAAGTTTCGATGTCATAAAGACTGTATTAATAGCCAATGTATTGAAAAATATTTTTTACAAGTGTAAAAAGACACGCCTGCAGCCGCTATAGATGCACTAGGTATATTACCGATATATGTGCCACTTTCAGAGATATAAAGGTTCTTTGTGGCTATTTTGGCATTGCTTTTATATATTGTGTTTTAGTTTTTCTATTTTTTATTTGCCTTTTTTCAAAAATTCAAAATTCAAAAAGTTTTTATTCAATATAAGATGTTTGCACACACTTATTGAAAGTCGTAAAAATTGATTAGGTACCGGTTCAAAAACTAGGAGGAGAAGAACCGGCAAGAAACTCCTCCCTATTTATTTTATTTAAATATATGTTTTTCTTAATTGTTTTTTTTTAAATTTAAAGTCTTACAACTATTACAATGATGTCCATGCGCACTTATCATTTAAATACTCGGTAATACAATAGTAAGCTTTTTTTATGAGTTGGACTTTAACTCGCTTTATAAATTGATTAGAATTCAAGTCTAACATTTCTTTTGGAATTTTATTATAAAAACGGATACAATTTCCCATGAAAGAATTATTAACTTTTGAGAGCCTGAACCTGGGAATTGATAACATATGCTTATGTCTTGTATTTAAGTTGTGGCCATCACCCACCCTAGAGAAAGCATTTAAGTTTTTATGTACATAAATTATATTTTCATAAATATACTGACAAGGGACTGTCAAAATATTACCTTCTCTAAAATGAGCCTTTACACTATCTCTAGATTTTAATTTATATATAGCTCGAATAGCCCTTTTCTGCAGAACAAATATTGTTTGAATGTCAGCGGCCTTTCCCCATAGCAGAATGCCACATGACATTATGCTATGAAAGTAGCTAAAATAAACCAGCCTCGCTGTAGGCACATCGGTTAGTTTTCATATTTGCCTAATTGCAAAAACAGCAGAGCTCAGTTTACCAGCCACCCTCATAATATGAGGACCCCATTGTAAATTTGCGTCGATAGTAATGCCCAAGAACACAGTTTCATTAACAAAACTTAATGAATCTCCTCCAAGTCTCAAATTGACATCAACTTGTCTAACATTGGGCAATGTAAATTTTAAACATTTTGTTTTATTTGCTTTCTTTCTTACATTCTTTCTTTGGCCCCCTATTACACCATTCCCTCATGCCAATAGGTTTTTGAGAAAGACCTAGAGAAGGTTTCATTTTTGGGTAGTTAGTAAAATTTTCCAAAGTCGAATATTGTCTGCATTTTAAGGTATGCTCAATACAGTTTTGTCATTCCCATATTTCAGTTCAATTTCAAAACTCAAAACTGTAAAAACAAAAAAGTGTTCATAAAAATTTTTGTCTAGATTACAAAAAACTATAATTATTCTGAAATTTCGTGAAAAATTGCTAACAAGAAACCAATGTTTGTGGAATAAATAGATAGGGTCAAATATAAGAACCAAAACTCTTTTTATAAACGTTATGTCTAAAATAAAAGGAAGGTTATGAAACCTAACATTACTTTGTCGTAATAAATAAATAGAAAATAATTTTGTTATATTCCAAATCACCTGAAATAAAAAAAAATAAAAAAATTGTTTGGAATGACACCATCATAATAATTTTTGTCACGTGCAAAATGTTCACATGAGTTATAACAACAAAATAATAAAATTATTTAGGCTATGAATTCATTATTTAAATTTATTTATTTATTTAATTGTGTGATGCATTGGGAGGGTTTGCCAATAATCACCACGCTTGGCAGGGGGGTTGGTGATCGCAGTAAATATTTTCACAGAGAGATGCTGCTGTCCATGTTCTGCTAACCAGGGTTAGTCGCTTTCAACGACACACTTCCAGGTGGCGGTGGGAAATTGTATTCTTTGCCGTTCCCACTCACCTGAAGCACCATACCGGGGGTAGTTGGATGCGGAAGGCGGGAGACCATGTGTGGTGGCGAGCCTTGGTAGAGGCCTTTAACCTGCAGTGGAGAGACACGGGCTGATGATGATGATGATTTATTTAATGTCAGATTTTGAACACGATGTTCTTAAAAAAGATTAACTCGCTGACTAACTTTACCGAGTAATGCTATAAAACTCGCGAAGTGTTTTGTTTTTTTTTTAATTTGTGGCAGTCCGATTAAAATTCCACGAATGCAGAGTTTCTCATTTTTTAAAATAAAATATAAGATCCTTTAGGTAAAATTTGCTATCTTAACTATTTACGGTATTTCCCCTACTTTGTAAATAAAACAATGACTTAGATGAAGATTCACTGAGAATAGTTTTTTTTTACTTTCGTTATAGCTCTTAAAAAATACCATATGCCTACGTAGAACCTTAATACGTGAGTTCTATTCGCAGTATAGCAGTATCTTTAGTAAACTGTTCACACTACATAAAAACAATAGTTTTTAAGTATATAATTTTCAGCGAAATTGTACCTAAAACAAACCGAGAACTCCGAAAATACAAGCATAAGGCTAAATTGAGTGGCGAAGCCTCTTAATTTCAAAGTGGATGTTATGAGAGAACTCACTTTTATACCTTGAAAACATTCCTTAATAGCATACGAAATCCCGCACTTAAATCTCTATTTGGTACCGAGCGCTGGGGCTGGGGATGTTACGAGTACGTCATGACTCGCCGACGAAGCGGCAAAGATTAGATAGTTGATGTAAATCTTCGTTATATTAAACCCCTAGCGGCGTCATATATTTAATGTCGACATTAACTGTGTTCGTGCAGCGTGCGGGTGCAACAAATTTACTCAGTAATGGCAGGTAAGGAAAAAATGTGTGTAAAAAATTTAATATCGCTGCATCGAGCAAAGGGGTGAAATATAAAAGGAAGGTTTATTGAAATTATAAGTTATGGAAGGTTCAACTTTTGTACATAATGTTAAAAATGAAATATAATCATAAAATCTTAAGCTCGCGATGGCGATGGATGACCTGAAATATAAATAGGTCTATTACATAGATATAGTGAATGATTTTTTTTTCATCATCATCATCATCAGCCCATTTTACCCCACTGCAGGGGCTTAGGCCTCCCCCAGGGTGAGGGGGAGTTCGGAGCTTAAATCCACTACGCTACTCCACTGCGGGTTGGGGATTGTAACGACCGCCATCTATTGACAGCGTCGGGAATCGATTGCTTAACGTGCTCTCCGAGGCCCGGAGTCAATGATAGTTAGTGTACTTAAGTCAGAAAAACTCATTGGTACACGCCCGGATTGCCCATAGCTCTATGGCCTTATAAATTTGAGACAAGTTCGTTACGCTCTAGGCTATCACGACCCACGGTTTTTTTACCTTCCGGAATATAACCTTTATGACGTTTGGTAAATATAATAAAATACGTGTTTTTCTTTTTTGTATTACTCTATACTAAAATATTGACAAATGGTACCACAAAGTTATCATATTACAGTGGGGATGCGCTAGCGACTAACAATTACGACAGTCGGTGGCCGCCGGCGGGAGGCTTCTTCTGGCCACATCCGCGGTCGCGCCTTGCTTTAACCACGCTGTATCTATATTTCTTTCTGCAAAGATGTTTTAATATGAAATTTTTCATTTTAAACGGTTTTTTGAAATACTTTATACCTAGAAACAATTTGGAGACTGAAGACAAGTTTTTTTCTGTATATGACGGATAACGTGAATAACATCAAAACTAGGTAGCGTATGTGCCTCGAAGAGCAATTATTCGCTCGTCGTCTCCGAACATCCCCGAGCGAGCTCCTTATGTCACAGCGGCCCCGATCGGACCCGAACGAGCTTCACTACTGGCTACGGATGGACGGAATATTACTATTGAAATATTGCACTATGACTAACATTGATTTACAACCTATTTTCTGTTGTACGTATATATAAAAAAATCCCTTAACATGCAGGACGTCTGTTTATTTATAGATATTTGTGTAACTATTATGTCAACTAGATATCAAACAATAGCATATTTTGTTGTGAGGACGTCTTGTGCGAATAATGACCAGAAAGCGTATCGAGTTTTATTTACGGACTTGACACTGATATTTTTGCCCGTTATTTCTAAGTTACAGTTCTACGAAATACATTATCACTGAAGCGTAAATAACATGGACGCTTGTATCTATTTATAAGTTCAAGAAATCAATTACAAAAATAAAAATAAATTGCATTAATTTCACGACGTATACTGCAATGGCTTTCAACGATTTTTTCCACCTACTCAATGCTATTACTCAAAATTAAAAATGTTTTATTCAATGTAATGCAGGCAGTTCACGCTCGCCAAGCGGAGGTGAGCGCCGAGGCAGCACTATACGGGTAAAAGAGAACGGGGACACACCTTCTTGCTTACGCGCATAACGTTGTCTCTGACGCTCGTCTCCGCTCGGCGAGCGTGAAGTGCCGGCTTAACATAATATCACTATACATACTTATTGTAAGTCAAGCAATATGAATTTACCGCCGTCGCGTCGGTTCGGAAACACTAGAAGGAGAAGAACCGGCAAGAAACTCACAACAGTATTCTTTAATATAATAATAATAATAACACACACAATCACAACAACGTCTAGGTCCCAAACTAAGCATTAGCTTGTATTTTGGGTACCAAGCGAAGACACCACATACAAATAAATAACAACGAAGACTCGGTACCAGTATCAATATTCATCATATAAATACTGACCCGACCTGGGATTCAAACCCGGGACCTCCAGCTTCGCAAGCAGGGTCGCTGCCCACTAGGCTAAGCGGTCGTCAATTATTTTTTTGAATATAGAATATTTGAGACTATTACAATATGATTACAATAATGACCATGCGTTATAATCATTTCAAAATTCTTTGACAGAATAATAAGTATTTTATATGAGCTGATATTGTATACATTTTTTAAACTGTTTGTCAAAACAATATAATTTCTTGTAATAGCTTTTTGTCACTGAATATCTTTTTCACATTTGTTGACGTTGATCTGAAAAAAAAAAAATTATATACTTCATGGACGGATTCCTTAATACTCTATAAGCTCTGCTGTCCTTCGGAAACGGAAACGTGGCGGGTTACCTGTTAGACTATAAAAGCGAAGTAAGTAAAAGTAAGTAAACTGCTTATTACTATTAGTTGCGCATCTACTATTATAAGCTGAAATGTTTGGAAAAAAAAATTGAGAAATTATTTTCTCGAAAATAAAAACAGTCTTTTAAATTAAGAAAAATCTTAACGTTCAAAATTAACTTCTAATAAAGTCAGAAGGCGGAAAATTAAACGATGAAAATAATTTCAATAAAAGAAAATTACATCTGTTATTAACATCTGCCCCGTTCACGGGTTTGAATTAACAACATCCTATTTACGTGTATAATTAGGTAAGTGTCACATAAAGAAGATTTAAATCTCCGCTTCGTAGACAAATCCATGAGGCAGAAATAAGCTGAATAGCAAGTTAAAAGGATAGCCCGCAGAAGACTCGGCTTAAAGTTGGTCGAATTAAAACAATCTTATTATCCGGCTACGATGTCAAAAGTTTCCCACTTTGAAATACGACAATTTCACTTCATACTTTTCTATTGAAATTCTGGAGCTATTGTAGTAACATCGCCTGAGCCAGAGTCGCAGCTGCCTGCACGAGATTGCTGATATCTGCATATACAGACGTCGTCGAGGCAAAATTTTTAGTTATTCAATAAATATATTTATAAATATCAAGTAGATAGAGTACTCTATGTATCTACAAATATACTAGCATCCGCCCGCGACTTCGTCCGCGTGATGTAAGTGAAAATATTATAGATTTGTCATTGAAAATAACTTTTCAATCAGTGAAATCTGTTGTCTATTGTAGCGAAATCGTTAGAGTCAAAGAAAAATATTTTAGGAGTAAAAAAATTTCAATTTTTATAATATTTAAATTTAAGAAAGTTTTAAAAGTTGGAGCAGAAAGCCATAAAATACAAGAATTTTGAATTATTTTGTTTGATAACAGTACTTATAACATTCAAACTAAAAAAAAAATTATTATTATCGTTCAGCAAGCCGATGAAGCGCTGAATATTTTGAAACCAGTAGCAAGGGTAGAGTTGAAATAGCCGAATGTTACAGATTTCGCGGTTCCCGCAACCATCAAAGGACATTTAAAATACAAAGGTTTAAACCGAATGGTTCATACGTTTTAAATATTTAAAAAAAAATTAAGTTACGTTTTTTTAAATAAATCAGTCACCGAATATGCTTGTTAACCATGTTGAAAAGGTTGAAATAGAAATTTAATAAACAAAAAGTTAAAAAGTCTGAAAGAATACAGGTTTGACAATTTTCAAATTATTTTCGATCCTTATAGGCGTCAGAGACCGGTAAGTAAACTTATACTCAAGCAGTTTTATTTTGTTGTGATGTAATACAGTAATAAAAGTTAGGAACTGAGGTAGTAATAACCTTGTTTTATTTTGGAATTTTTAAACGTTACTTTTTAATGAAATATTCTTGTGTGTATTTATTAAATGACAAAAGTATTGCGAACTAAATTTCTTATGTATATAATATGATACAATATTTTTATTTTATTATTATTATATCAAACAGACAAAATTAGACTACTTTTTAGCGGCGAATGTGAGAAAATAGTTTCGCGCATAAACATGATTGTGTTGTAGAGGTAACTGAATTTAACACTTTTGAGTTACCTAACTGCTGACAGAGCAACTGACAGAATTTCAGGTTTCGCGATGGAAGTAAACAAAAGGCGTACATACGTTTGGGTTGTGGGCGCGAGACTTGCGACGGACGACCGAAGGCGGCTAGGCGTGGGGCAGAAAGGCAGCGTATTTCGAGTGGGCACGAAAAAGCGATCGGTCAGTCGCGCTAGATTTTTCTTCCCAAGACTTATTTATAACCTACTTGTTTTTATGGTGTACGTTTTCACTGTCCCATACAACAACTTTTGATAAAATACACGAAATAAGTTTTTCATTATCAAATTCCATTACTTTACAATTATAGTCAATACAAGCGACGAAGTCAAGCTACATAATTTGTTCCCGTTGCTTCCGCGCCGCCGCGCCGCCGTCGTCACCCCTCTGCCGCCCGTGTGTCGTCCGACTTACTGCTATCTGAATTTAAATGATCAATGTGATATAAGAAAAACGTGGAGTGGGACGGGGGTTTCTACGAGGATTTAAATGAAATTTTACTGATATAGATTATTTAAATAAAACGTGTTAATATAACAGCGCACAGACAAAACACAATGTAAATAGTTAATGCATGTTCATGAAAAAGGAGGATAACGATTTACAAATTACAAATGATGTAGCTAGTTTAAGTGTTGTTTGACACACACGAAAATAAAAGCAGTAGAGTTATACATATATTATTTATTGGTTAAAGATAGATGCGGTCTATAGAAGCACATTATCATGGATTAGTGTATTTGCCCTCACATACGCATTTAACATTCGGCCCCGGAATCGTATCGAGGATAATGGACCTAGAACAGATCGGTATTCCCCGGGATTCATTAACGAGGATTGCGTTAAACACGCAATTTGTCACCACAACACGACTCGCTGAATTTGACAATAAAATAATAATAATAATTCATATAGTCTTTCAGAAATTATTCATGTGATTTTTCCGGAAGAAAAATCGGTACTAGTTCTTTTAACTGTGATTGTGTTAAATTACCATCTTGTCATTAGATTCACTCATTAATCAAACTTTTCAAACTTTCCCAGAAATATACAAAGAAATTAATTCACGCAAAAAGGTTTTTTCCGCCATTTTTTTGTTTGCGTGCGTTCGGGAAGTGCGACGTTACATATATAAATGAAAATGTAACTAAGTATCCTAGTGTAAAATCTACCGTTTACTAAGTTACAATAGGATGGTGAGCGATTATCGTCTCTGTCCTTATCTCTTGCACGCAATAAAGACGTCAGTTGGTCGATGACGGCTATCGTTGTCTAATTGGTGGCCATGGTAGTTGGTGGCACAGTAAAGCGGTCGGTACTAGAAGCATGCGCTAGAGGTGTGATGTAACAGAAAAAATGTAACAAATTTCAATGCCCCTATGACTCGAAACGAGTTTCCTACTTTTTATGTGATAAAGTCACATTGCTCTTCACTTCACTTCACTTCATCAGCCCATTTTTACCCCACTGCAGGGGCTTAGGCCTCCCCCAGGGTGAGGAGGGGGGCTTGGAGCTTAGATCTACCACGCTGCTCTACTGCGGGTTGGGGACTGTAACGACCGCCGTCTATTGACAGCGTCCGGGACCGACTGCTTAACGTGCCCTCCGAAGCACGGAGTCAGTGATAGTCGTGTACTTAAGTCAGAAAAACTCATTGGTACACGTCCGGATTTGAACCATGGCCCTACATTGCTCGTTTGCGAACTACCCCAAAAAAGTAACAGGCTGTTATTAGCCGCTGGATCGCTTATATTATTGTCATACACTATGAGTGATGATAAAAAAATACAAAGTTACGTATTATTACTCATTATTATAATATGTATTATGAAATAATTAAATAATATTTAATGAGAATGAATTCCTGTCATGCTTGTAGGCTTCAGACTGTTATTATATTAAAAATAATCATAATATTAATAATTTTTTTTTCGATATAATGTTGCATTTTGCTCAAGCGATTGACATAAACTCGAGCGAACGATGGAGCACCGCACCGCCCCGCCCGCATCGCGTCGCGCGTCTGTCACACATAGGTTATTTATTACTGCTGCTATTGTAACATCGTCCCACTGCACCGATCCGCGGCACTCCCTTGCAACGAGAGCTCAGAGCGTGCCTGTCACATTGTCACATTGGATGAATATGAGTGTTCCTCGCAAGTCGCATGCTACTATAAAAATATGTTACTTGCCTTGGATCATGTGACTGGGTTCTCTACTTCCTGTTACTTTACGCAACACTAATTGGTGCCGCAGCTGTTAACATTTGGTCCGCACTTTTTGCGACAAGTTCATTCCTGGATTGATACGTGATACGTATTTTTTTGGTTCCGTATTTGTTTAGTAGTTTTTTGTTATCAATTCTTATAAATTAATTTGACAGCAGCGTTTGGTTTTAATAGAGTTATAAATGTCAATTCACAGTACCGAAGCGACATAACGCAATTTAGCGGGGCTGGCGAAGATATCTCGGGGGTGAACCTTGCGCACTGAAACTTGGATTAAAACTGGCCACCTTATACGAGCTAGCTAAAGTATTAGTGGTTAGACGGTAAACGCAGAAGAGGGCTTCTAGTCAATTCGTACATTTATGGTTTTTACAGATGATTATGTTAGTATAGATGACAGCGATTAGAATAGGAACTTGTACTTACAGCGTTGCACTGAAATATCACCTTGATATCGTTCTTCGTACTAAAGAAATTTCCTATCAATATTTTGCTTAAAATTTAACTCAGTATGTAATGTATTAATATGAATAGTCTGGTACGCTGTGTGCAATGCCCCAGGTATTATTATTATTACTAATTGCTAGCGCGTCTATGTATTTTGATAATCAAGTATTTATTATACATATTTTATTTTCAGATAATGATTGCAATTACGGGTATTCCCAAAACACTACCACCTTAGTAATCACATCAGATCAAAACCAATTTCGTCTTGGCCTTACATGCAGAAAAAGATGAAAATTAAACCGTTTACTGTAACATGTAATAACTTAAAAAGAAAATAATTTTGAACATGCAAATCATTTAAAGTAAAACATGTATTAATTTGTTGGAGGACATTCAACTAGACGTTTAGGGGTCGCGGTCGGTACAAACGGTTATAGCTGTCTAATCCAGAAAAGTTTAGATTAAATATGTCTTCTTTCTTTTCTTCAACAAAAAATATAAAAATGAGAGATAAGGACAAAACCTATTTCAACCAAACTGGGCCACAATATACGGTTTTAAATCGGCCAACAAGCCTCCATCTAACTGGCTAACTAAACCATCGATTTGCGACAATATTGATATAGACAGAATCAACTTTGAGCTTTGATAAGTTTCAGAGATGATACAAAACCTTAAATATTAAAAATCTTAAATAACTAACATACAACACCTTTAATTAAACTTCAGTCAAACGAAATAGTTAATACATTATTTTGTGGAATGATTAGGTTACCATGCTTTTGTGTGTAAAAGAAACTAAAATAGCTTTTCGGAATTTCGCTTAAAATGAAAGTTATAATCAGTTTATAAGTGTATATCTTTTTGTTCATTCTTCTCTCTCATTAAATATTTTGGTATGTCTCACGCAATCTAACTGAGAAAATGGGAACTAGAGTTGCCTTCAGTTTCCAAATCGAATAAGCAGTTCCCGAGATTACTTTTTCCATGTAGATCGAGATTAGATATATATTAAATATATGCGAGAACCCTTTTACCTACATATAAAATAAATAATATACTTTCATATGACACTTTTATATAAGATCGTACATTAATATGGTTTCGAGACACCCCCGAAATAAGTTATAAAAATAAAATTCAGGTCACTTCCACACCTAACTGAGCGAACTGGAGCGGAAAGATGGCGTCAGTATAAATATATTGGATTAATGTAATATTTTCCTCGCTTAACTTAGATATTTTCCCAATTTGTAAAAATAAGCTTTCGGGTCTGGGAAAAATTTGTCAATAGAATTAGCTTTACCGTTTGGATTTTATAGAAAATATATATTTTTTTCAAGTATTTATGAAGAATTTTTAGTTAGTTAATTCTGTATTAATTCTTTATTAATTAAATACAGAAAAGTTATACGACGTCTATTCTAGCCATGAGATACCATTTTGAGATATTATTTTGCTAATAAAGACGGAATAAATTTTCAGAACTGTTAAATTGTGCTCAAGAGAACCAAAATGAATTTGCAATTTTTTTCATTTTATTGCGTAAACAATCAATTTATTTTACCGTAGTAAATTCATTAGCTATTAACTAACTTTAATATTTTTTTAACAATTCGAAGAATTTAGTACTAAACTATAAAAAATACGAAAATAATGAAGATTTTCTCCTTTTTAGGGTGAGTATGGATAGAGAAAATATGGAATTCTTATATTGGGGCACTTCGTTGTCCGTCTGTTAAAAACCCCTTCTCAGGAACAAGTAGAGTCATGTAGTTGCAATTAATATTAATTACTAACATATACGGTTCGTGAAAGAGAACCAGATCACGCTTTGTTTCGATATGAAGGTGCCATTTTTTTTCTTGTGCTACAATCTAAATGGTTGGAGGTTTAGTTGCAAAACTTACTAATCGTAGTTAACTTACAAAACTTACAAAACTTACAAAACTTACAATCGTTTATATACTCACACGTACAACTTGCATACGTTTAAATCGAAGTTGTAAAAGTGTGAACTGTATTACGTGAGAACCTAGCCACTAGCATTACTGGCACCACATCTAATCCCGCTTTCGCTCTCGCTACGCTACATAGAGCGGTCGGGGCTCCAGCCTCGATTCCCGCTTTGGTTCTTGCGAATACCTGAATCCTGAAACCCACGTGTCTTTAACGTCTTGCATGATGATATATAGTGGGTGACACTCCTCCTAGAGGGAATCTATCAGTTGGTCGAATGTTGGAAAAAAAATTATAATTCTTACCATGCCACTGCTCGGACCGCGTTTTGAGCTCAGTGGAAAGTTTGATTAGTGCTAATTTTGAACCGGACATGACAATTTATATAAAGATTTTGTTGCCACGAGCAACGGATTCAAAAAGCCCCCACACAGACTATTTTTATTACCCGCAACAACCGGTAGATTCAAAACGGTTGTAACATGAGTCCGCCAATTCTGATACCTTCCTCAGAAAATCCTGCGCGACGATATACGAATAATTATTTAAGCTGAAATGCTTCACGAGGTCACGAGTCTCACCTAACAAGCACAAGTGAAAAGAACTAGATTGTTTCTTAGACCCATATTTAAAAACTCTGTATTGAGTCCATCATATCCATGACCCGAATATAATCGTCTTGGATGCCAGCTTGAACCGTCATTTGTTACGATTTACTGTCGTCTAATGTAGATAAGAGCGCCTTATACGCTGAGTGAAATTGTTGCTCAGTTGTCTTTTTCATTTTCCGTTTCCAATAACCAAACCAAGTGAGCTCAGCCTTAAATATCACCGAATGCTTTTCGAAGATATTTCGTATTTATGATAATTCCTAAGATAAAATGTAAAAAAAATTGTGTGTGTCCGCCTTAATATACAATAAATATCTATGAACTATTTTATTCACATAAAGAAATACCGGCTTTACAAAAAGGAACTAGAAAATAGGACAAAATTATAAATAGCAATTATTACGTAACATGCCGTACAACATTAAAACTTATGTATTTTGAAATAGGTACGGTTAGACAGATCTAAATCAATATTTTATGGAACCATTAAATCGTATTATTAAGAAAAGCCGCAAATAAATTAAACGTATCAAATTTAATTAATACAGAACCCGCGAAATTACATGATCGCACTTAACTAAATGTAGGTACGGCCCGCCTTATAGAAAAATCTGCAAACCAAAATTAATGTTATCAAAACCAATCGATACGGAACCCACTAAGTAAACTAATACACTTGATCGAATATGTATAGTATAGTCGCCCGCCCGGAAGCCGTTTAAGATTAATAAAATAACAAATATTTAATTTTATTAAATTAAACTTGCCGCGTCGTACCCCTGTTTTAAGTTGGTCACGTTTGACCGAAATAAATTCGTATCTGCAACTACTAACCTAGATTTTTAAATTAGAAACCTAATTGTAGTTATAAAAAACCTAATATCCAAACCCGAATTAATAATTCGAATTAAATTACACAAACTAACTGTTTATTACATTGGAGTACTTTTTTTCTCAAAGTATTGAAAATAAGGAGTATTTTGGTAATTTTATAAAATTTAATGTATTGATTTTCTAGTAATAATTGATTGTTAAAAATTGATAGCCAATGACGTCACAACTACAGTCTACGTATTGCACTTGTTTGTATGATCGTCGATAATAATAATAATAATAATAATAATAATAATAATAATAATAATAATAACGTATACATCACAACAACGTCTAGGTCCCAAACTAAGCATTAGCTTGTATTTTGGGTACCAAGCGAAGACAACACATACATATAACAACCAAGACCCGGTGCCAGTATTAATATTCATCATATAAATACTGACCCGACCTGGGATTCGAACCCGGGACCTCCAGCTTCGCAGGCAGGGTCGCTGCCCACTACGCTAAGCGGTCGTCAAATAATCACTGTAGTGACGTAACGAATGTTTCACGTTTTCTTTTTATGTCTCTGTTGTTACCTTCCAAAAAAATTCGCGTTGCTTCTGTTAAACAAGGGTACTTACTCCTACAAATATCACTTTCAAACCATGTTGCAAAATTTTGAACAATGCATATTGCACTAGACAAAGATATCGGAGTCGACGATGTTACCGTATTTGGTAAGATTAAAAGATGAACATTTCACAAACTGCCTTTATAACAATGTTTATATGTACAAGGGATCAAAATAGCAGATAAGCCAAACGTCTAGTTTCACTATTAGCGATAACGAGGGTGTCCATTACTGAGCCAGCGCGTCCGTCCGTCTCCGGAATATTAACTCAGGACCGGGTAAAAATTGTGAGGATGGTTCTATCCCTCCGTTCTGTTCCCTCCACGACCCGTTCATTTCAGGTGACAGTGCCGCGACCCGGGACTATTCCGGGAAATTTTCCTGTAACAATATGTAACACAACGTGAGAAATATTTGTATTAATATCTTCAATTTAAACTTTATAGCTATTTCTGCCGAGTTAATTATATTGTAAAGCTATTCCTGGAAATTTTCCTGTAACAATATGTAACACAACGTGAGAAATATTTCTAATAATATCTTCAATTTAAACTCTATATCTATTCTCTGCCGAGTTAATATATTGTAAAGGAATAGAGATGGCATTGAACAATACATCCACGGTACCCGAATTAGCGATATTGAGTAATGGGTAATTTTTTGTAAGACTTAAAATCTCTTCTTACCTTGTTATTTCATGTTATGAATATAAAGAGAAATACGAAATTCAATAGCTGAAAATGTCATCGAACTTTATTCAGCCATTTTGTGTCTATTCTGGACAAAGAACCTGATAAACTGAGAAAAATTCTAAAAAAACAGTTGATTACTTAGACATATTTCTTTAGATGTGTCTAAATAAATATAGTATTTAATACTGTATTCCACTGAAAAATTGAGAATAAATTACACACATGCACTTCAGTTTTTTTATTTGTACACATACAGATTTGACCTTTGGAGACTTTAGAGTTATATATACATAATCAATTCAATGTAGGAACTTATTATAACAAGTTTGAGGCCATGGTTCGACTATATTGTGCTTAATATATGCATTTATTAAATCAGGAGTAGTGTAATAGTAGTCAGGAATAGTAGTAATATTAAATCAGAGATAGTGTCGTGATAGCCCAGAGCGCAAAGAACCTGTCTCAAATCTATAAGGCCCCATAGGGCCATGGTTCGAATCCGGGCGTGTACCAATGAGTTTTTCTGACTTAAGTACACAATATCACTGACACCGTGCTTCGGAGGGCACGTTAAGCAGTCGGTCCCGGACGCTGTCAATAGATGGCGGTCGTTACAGTTCCCAACCCGCAGTGGAGCAGCGTGGTGGACTTAAGCTCCAAGCCCCCCTCCTCACCCTGGGGGAGGCCTAAGCCCCTGCAGTGGGGTAAAAATGGGCTGATGAAGAGATGAAGAAATCAGGAGAGCTGTGAGTCCTATTCGAATAACAAGCCACCAGAATGAAAAATTCTGTAAAATCTGGTCTAATCTTCTCTGCCTTCTCTAATCTTGATAGAAAAAAGGTAGAAATTATCAATATGTGTATTATGGAATAATCTGTGTTTGTTTCTTTAAGTACTTATTACTCATTAGCATTACAACCACGCTGAACTCAAAGCTCTTCTAAGAAATGATGAAAACCTGAAAATGTGTAGTATTTTTTCAATATAAAATTAAATCATCATCATCATCATCAGCCTATTTTTACCCCACTGCAGGGGCTTAGGCCTCCCCCAGGGTGAGGAGGGGGGCTTGGAGCTTAAGTCCACCACGCTGCTCCACTGCGGGTTAAGAACTATAACGACCACCATCTATTGACAGCGTCCGGGACCGACTGCTTAACGTGCCCTCTGAAGCACGGTGTCAGTGATATTGTGTACTTAAGTCAGAAACACTCATTGGTACACGCCCGGATTCGAACCATGGCCTTATAAAATTAAATATTTGAATGATGCATGATGCGCCTGGATTAAAAAACAGACCAAGCTGGTAAACTTGTGTACAAAACAAATAAATACAACGAAAATCTGATGTTATCCTAAAGCAAATTCAAGGTGAGCCGTTGATATCTTAATACAATAAATTAAGAATAATCTACCAGGGCCTGTGTTATAATAGAAACATATATTAACGAGCGGCATAAATTAATGTGGGAAGAAAGCAATAAAAGTAATTACCGAGGAATGAGTGAAACTTGGCCCCAGTCTCGGATCAGAAGCGGCTTAGTGCCTGCTGCGCGGAAAACTTGGCCAATTAATGAGAGGGCCGTGGCGTATCGGGAGAGCGGACGCCCTGCGGCTCGCTGATATAAAACTAAATTTGTAACCATTGATTACTAGGGGCGTAGGACTTAATAGAGACCCCTGACATGCAAGGGGTGAGTGAGCCATGTGGACAGATGAATACGTGGATACTGAATTAAATTTCGAATCTTTCTGAAACAAATGCTTTAATGCTTAAGTATACGGAAGAGATACACGTTCAAGATACATGATATGTCACGATCTCATTTTAAATTTTATAGCAGAATAATTAAAATATTTTTTTTATTAATGAAATGTCACATTATGAAATGTAAATATCATGTTTTATCATCCACGAACAGAATTCAAAAAGATATGTTTACTGTTCGTATTTAAAAAAAAAACAACAATTAATCCACAATAATCCTCACATTTAGTTGCGTTCACGTTGTAATTATATTTCAATGATTTCAATTTTGAAGTTTTTATCGATAAACTCACGAAATGTTTTTTTGTCATAGTTTAGCATAAAAGTATGAATTGACTAGATGCCCTTTTCTGCGTTTACCGTCTGATCTCCATTTCTCTGTGGTCTGAACACTTACACTCTAGTTAGCTAGCGTACTCGTTTGGTGAGATGGCGAGTTCAGTCCGGTCTCCGCTCGTCAGTCTTCGTCCCCGCGAAATTGCGTTTTATAGTTTGGATACTGTACAGTGATATTTCTGATTCTATTAAAATATATAAGCGAAATGAGGCCTCATCTTTAATATCGAAATATTTCATATTGATAATGACAACCGCCTGTAAATGAATATACAATGTATATGAAAATAAATGTGTTTACAAGACCGGCCCCCCTCCCCCTCAGAAATGTGCGAAAATAAGAGTTACCTAAAGAGGAACCTAAAATTACCTGTTCTTTCGACCACAACCGAAGTTCGGCCAAAAGTTTAAAAACCGGCCGAAAATCTTGAAATCGAAACAGAATATTTGGTCGGACACTAAACATGTCGAATCCGAAAATCATACAATTGGGTTTGATCGACAAATATAATACATCTATAAAATATATAGTAAAAAAATCAACAAAGTGTTTTCTGAAATAGCTTTTAAACGGATCTTCCTACGAAGATCGAATTAAAATTGAGTTAAACTTAATTTTATTTCCCCTAAAACTTTATTCTGATAGATCAAGCAACTTTTATTTTTCAAAAACATGCAATTATTTTCAAGCTTTTAGAGCTGGCCTGCAACGATTTTCAGATTTTTATACTTCGAACAATATTATTGTAATTTATTGTTAGGTAATGAAATTAGAAACAGATGGCGAGGTACTGTTTAATGTGATAATACTCTGTGAACTTTGGACTTAATATTATATTATAAATTTTCATTCATTCATTGCATTCATTCGTAAACAATAGGAATACATTTTTTAGTGCTTACTATAATGTTTTATTTCTATTTTAATAATTTCGAATTTCGCTATGATACCATACCACACCAACAGCCCAATAATGCCCCCTGCAAGGCTTAGACCTCCCCTTGAGATGAAGCGGTTTAGAGCGTATCCACCACGCTGCTCCAGTGCGGGTTGGTGGAACACACTAAAACATAATTAAGAAAAAAACAGACAGGTAGCTCCTACCCTCAAAATAGATCCCTTGACGTCTGACTAGGTAGGATTAGCCCAGATTTCTGACCTGGTGGAAATATTAATAGGTAATTAAATTCCCCAATTGCTATCAAAAATTATGTGGATTTTTTTGATGGGAAAATTAACTATCAAACAAAAATCGTTCAATAATGAAATCTAATAAAGTTTTTGTAAAATTTAACAAATAAGACTTTACGGTCGGTGTATGGGAGGTGTAACAAAAGTATTATGTAACGCTTTAGTTATTCAAACATCGTATATAATATTTATTAGCTAACTGTTCGAGTTTGAGCAGTTTCTTGTTTGTCAGAAACTTCGCGCAAGTGTTGAACTTTTTCGTCTCATGAATTTTGTATTGTGAATGTGCTGCGAACCAACAGGGGAATCCATATTATGTTATACGGCGGAATATTCTAAAAATTGTAATGAATAATCTGCTGTGACATACCACCCTACTTTGAATATGGTCTTAATGTAAAGTTAAAACTGGGTATAAGAAATCAATAAAATTTATATCAATACTACTATATAAATCTGTTGGCTCTGTCTGTACATACAAGAACAGCTTAACCGATCTTGATGAAAATTGGTATATAGAAAAAAACTGTAATCGCAAAGATAAAAGGCTATATATATGATTTTAAACGAGGTTTGTATAAAAGAATTTGTTCACAAGAAAATGTGAATTACAGCTATTATACGGAATTGAAGTACATTGTAGGACTATTAGGAAATTCTCAGACACCAGGGACCACTTTTTTAAATAAATTTTATTCTGAACATTATTTTTCATCGTTGGTTTCTTAAACATTTATTATTATTTTATTTAGAACTTTTTGAAGATCAATAGGCTGGTAGGTATAAGCTATATAGGTTGATGATAGGTCGCTAACCGCGAAATTCACTTAAAAGTTGTTCTAAGGTTAATAGTTAATTTTAAGGTTAAGGTTAATTTTAAAGAATCGCATTTACCACCTTGCCCCCTAATACAACCGTCAAATCTAAGAACCTGTTTTGCGGTGATACATATTTGTTGCAAAAACTATATCAAAATCAGCCCAACCGTTAGCATTAAACACTAAAAATAGTTTCATTAAATTCGTCAAATAATTTTTAAGTTTCACAGGCCACACACGCAAATACACCCTTACTTACACACTACTACTACCGTACACACGCGCGCACGCACACACACACACACACGGCAAACTTAGTGATTAGACAGATCGTACGTCATTAACATTGCTTTAAACAAACATTTTCTTAAATTTACATAAATTGTAATTTCAGAATCTAAGTTTTCTTTTCCAGTATGAATTTTCCATGTGGGTCACACTAAATTCTATTTTACTGTGACCTACGATTTTACCCTCTTGGTTAACAATATACTATTAGTTTTCTTTATTATTGTTAATTTGTTTGAGAAGTTTCTCTTTTAAACACATGGGTATTATATTTCAACATCATTAAGCTGCTACTACTTGTTAAATATATTTCATATTTACAAAGCAGTTTATTTTTAGGTGTAAGAAGCACGCGTCAGGGGAAAAACGCGTTAATAATTAATACGTCTTAAATAAAATAATAATAATACATATTTTTCGAAAATAGCTTTTACACAATTAAAAAGTCCAAGTATCAGCACTTTTTGCAAGTAAAAATATTGAAAGAAAAATCATTAAGGCGGGAATATTGTGTCTTGGGAGATGAGCTTTCAGTGCTCGTTTCGGATCAACGATAATCTCATTAGGACCATTTCGAATTTCGGAAAATCGAAAGCCTTGCGCTCGGAAGCAATAAAAGGTTATTATCGAATAGCAGGTGAGTGGTCTGCGAAGAAACTCCCGTGGGCTCCTTGGTACTTTAGTCCACCTTGCCGTTCTTTCGAAAATACTTGCTTATAATATAGTTGACGACCGCTTAGCCTAGTGGGTAGCGACCTGCCTACGAAGCTGGAGGACCCGGGTTCGAATCCCAGGTCGGGTCAGTATTTATATGATGAATATTGATACTGATACCGGGTCTTGGTTGTTATATGTATGTGGTGTCTACGCTTGGTACACAAAACGCAAGTTAATGCTTAGTATGGGGTCTAGACGTTGTTGTTATGTATACCTTAGTATTCTTCTTATTAGTGTTACAAAATTTTCCACACAACTAGTGTAATTCAATGTAGTATTTTCTTGAGCATGATAGGAAAATTCATTTTTGGAAATTTACAAAATTAATCACTGCAACTAAATAACTTCCGATTTTTTTTTTACGTATAATGATTCGTGTATGACTTCTTTAAAAATTTTAATCCAGTTTATCAGTTGTCTATAGTATATTTAAATAAATTTTAATAAGTTTTAATTCTATTACCGCAGTCATGGTTTCATATTACACATTACTCTATCTTTAGAAAGCATGGAGTAATCTGAAACTATCGTATATCTTAGCAGTTAATTTAAATATAAGTAACTAACTTTGTTTTAATTAAAACATGAATTAGATTATTAATTCGACTTGAATTCAAAGGTTTGGAAGAGCGATGAATACGATATTAAAGCCTTAGAAAATAAATAAATGTCAACCAATGTTAAAGCTTCTATAAAATAAAACATTAACTATAAGTAAATTACTGAAGGTTAATAAAAACTATTTTTTTATTTTACTTCTATTCTGTAAGGACTTACTAGATAACGCGATACCACCCACCCAGTTATCACATTACTTTGACCTGTTTTGTGAATATTTTATTGTTTTTTTTCATAACATAGGTATTTTATAATTATTTCAAAGAATTTGAATGTACGATATAATTATTTAAAAAAAAAATAACTTGAAAAACTTATTGAATTGGAAGAATATATTGATTTAAAACTGATCATATTTAGTTAATTGTTATGTTGCTATTTGTATATATTTCTTTTAATTGAAGTTTCAGTTGCCCTGGTTTCAATGTCGGCGGAGGAAATTTTTCGAAACAAATTAGTGCTTACTTGGAAGACTCAAAGTTATTATACAACGCGATTTTTTTTCAACGACACAGTACATATGTGTTTTTCAGTTATTAATGAACAACGCGTGTTGGTAAACATATTAAAAAGACATATATTAAATTCCTGCCAGAATTAGCGATGAAATGCTTTTGTTGTCGCCATAAACAACATGTCGCGTGACTCAAGGTTGGTACCGTCAAGTGGTGAACAGTGTACATATTTTAAAAATAGTGTACTATACCTGTTAGTGCACTTACGCTATCGTACACTTACATCACTTACACACAAGAAGTGCCACGAAGGTCATAACTGACATAAATGACGACCGCTTAGCCTAGTGGGCAGCGACCCTGCCTGCTGAGCTGGAGGTCCCGGGTTCGAATCCCAGGCCGGGTGAGTATTTATATGATGAATGTTAATACCGGCACCGGGTCTTGGTTGTTATATGTATGTGGTGTCTTCGCTTGGTACCCAAAATACAAGCTAATGCTTAGTTTGGGACCTAGACGTTGTTGTGATTGTGTGTGTGTGTGTGTATTAAAAAAAAAGCTCCACAACGGAAAAGGTTGGACAACATATTTGTACTCCGTCGTATATATAGGGTATTTTTTTAGCACTGCGCATATTATTTTTTATAAGATTCAGTTACGTGAATAGAACACATTACTTTAAAAAAATCGAAAATTTTATTTTTCAACCTGTCCGATACAATTAATCTTAAAACGTGGACATACACCACATAGGATGATTGCGGGGGATGGACGCGCGGGGCACGACGAGTCTCGGCAGTGCGAGTAAGGTGATACGGCTTGTAACATTTTTATGAATACATTTAATCAATTTCAGTTTTTTTTTTAATTTTTCAATAAATAGATAAATAAGTGAAATTATATTTTTTATTTTCACTAAAGTACGAAATACATTATTATGCACCAGTGATTAAAAAAATCCTGTATATCCAGGTGCTATAAAAAATCATACGTCTCGTATTTTTTTTTCATTTCATTAGCCAGTTTTAAATCTAATATCATTTTATAAGGTTTATGTTCAGATTCACTGGCAAAATATAAATAAATATTGTCATAACAACGGCGACTTTGATTTCTTTCCTCTGTTTCTTTTTCTAAGACCTATTTTTTGTTTATTACTAAAATAGTCGCACCAAGAAAAAATAAACGTATGGGCACGATGCGAGAATGGGCTTACCGATCGCGCCAGTGCGTGTGCGATCACTTAGGTTGCGTTTTATATACTTTAAATAAATAATGACAATTGTACCCATGGGAATCAGATGATTTTTATTGTATCTTTGCGAAAATCACGTTCGCTTTGAATTAGAGGTCGTGTAGTGCACACAACAGTTAGCGAATTGTTAACACGGTTTGTCTGAAACGTAATAGATGAGGCGCCGCCATTAGCTTTACATCTTGCACAGAGCAAAACTCTTAACAACATCGTTAATTTCAAAGTTCCTACAAGATAGTTGGCATGTAATATACAATATATATACGCATCTAATGCGCGGTTAGCGCGGTAGGATTTTGATCTAAAATGTATATACAAAACGCGTTCACAAGCTGAGGACTTTTTAGTTATTTTAAATTTTTCGATACAATAGCGCTTTACTTATTTTCTCTTTTCAGTTTCTCTTGAAAATTACTTGGGTTTTTTTAGTGAGGGCCGAATTTGCATACAGACACCTGCGCACCCGACCTACCGCGCAGATAGTGCTGGGTTGGGGTTTCTACACAGAAGTTGCAGCCCGACCGGCTAAACGACATCCTCAACCTATACTCCGGTAGAGTGTGTAGGGTTTGAACTGAACAACGACCGGACGCATTGAGGATGCTTCGGTGTGTTAATGCCTTTGGTGGGCGGTGCCTTAAGGGCGCCGTATCGTAGACGTCTGATTATGCTAGGGAAGAGGGCCGACACGTGTCAATCCCTCGGCAAGGGAGGGCAGTTCGAGCTGGACGGCCCGACTGTAAACAAACAAGGCTCAGATGCCATTCGAGCAGATTTATTACGTTAACTGTGATTTTGGGTGGTAGGTATTGCTTTCTTACGTCAGACTGAAGAGCTGATCAGCCTGAAGCCCTGAGACTCTCAACCTCGGTGGTGAGATCGTCAGGTAGATCTGTGAGTACATTCCGTGGACGTCTGAGAAAGTGGTTCGCGGGCGGGGGCTCATAAGAGGCCGCTCGGGCTGTCTCGGCCCTAGGCGAGCGTGGAGTACCAGCCAGCATCAGATGGGTGCTCGATAAAAAGCTTATGTCACCCTTTCATACCTATATATTTCACGATAAAACAGTAAGCCACTTTCGAGAAAATGAAAGTTCCAAATTTGAATTTAGAACATACTCGAAATTTCCACGTAGTTCGAGATCCTCCTTTTATTCGTTTATAATCGACGAAAATAAGAAGGACGTTCTCAAGTCGACGTGTATATATTTTTTATTTTTTTATTTATGACCACGCATAAATTTTTACGGAATAGTACGATTTTGATGATTAGTTCTCAAAGTCCGTTTCATTCAATTTCAAAAAAGATTCCAACCTTAAGGCCAAAAAAACAGGAATTTTTTTACAGAGTTGTCCGATTTGGATGATTCTTTTTGCACTATTCTGCGCATACCATCTAACCACTCTTCTTTCAGTTAGCTGGTGTATCATTGGTACGTTTCAGCCCGGTTGTAGTCCGCGTGGTCCCTGCGCGCCGGCCTTCACCCCCGCGAATTAGCGGTTGACAGTTTCGATTCTGTGAAGTGACATTTCTGACTCTATTAAAACTAAACGCTGCTGTCAAATTTATTTAGTCTATGGTGCATAAGGTATACATATAAGTTAAGATTACTGGTTTCACACGCGCAGAGAGAAACTAATAGGGTGATCGGAATAGTTTTCCGCCAGCCACACTTCACTTTTAACTATCAAACAGAAAGTAAATAATCCATTTCGCGTGGAAGGCCAGCATTCTTATCTCGTGCTGCTTATGGTAATCCCGTAAGTCAATGAAAAGTGCGGCAAGTTAGACTACACCAAATTGGTGCAGTTTTACGTTTTGACAGTTAATATTAAATGCAGATGATTTTAATTCGCCCATATATACAAATTCAAACTTGGCAAAATAGGCTTCAGTTCTGTATATTACTTCTTCGAAATATAATAGAACGTAGAGCACAGCGAGGCCAATTCTAGGAGCAATTGGAGACAATAAATTCCAATTGACTCAATTCCGCACGCAATCAATTTATCGACTTATGAAGAATATAAATGTACCTTAAAAATCTGATCTTGTGAAGCGTAATAAAGCAGCTGCTTAAGAGAGCGATTACAGCGTACAGATATACGAATATAAATTAGGTTGGTGTATAATGATTGTAAAAAAATGTATCTGAAAATATTTGCCGCATTGTGTTTGATCTGCACACATGTGAATTTTCATGGAAACGTAAATTTCGATTTCATTGTTACAATACTTAATAAATTGGCTTGGACCAATGGTAACCAATAACAGGTATTATTATAAGTTTTAAAATAACTTGAAAACTTATCAACTCTTTAGCTGTTACTTGTTAGGTTTTAATTTGAATTATTTTTAGTAGTAAATAGCTATGACTGATTAGCGATCAAAGTCAGTTGTCGCACTCGCAGTATGACAAATTATTTAACACGAAGTAAATATATTTACTGTAAATGTAAATATATAAATGACGACGGTTTAGCCTAGTGGGTAGCGACCCTACCTACAAAGCTGGAGGCCCCGGGTTCGAATCCCAGGTCGGGTCAGTGTTAATATGATGAATATTGATATTGGTACCGGGTCTTAGTTGTTATATGTGTGTGGTGTCTTCGCAAAAATATATATATGTATACATTATAAAGAATATTTAAGTATGTATATCAGTTGTCTAGTAACCCATAACACAAGCATAATACTTGCTTACTTTCCCATGTATTATTATTATTGTTATTATTTGTACAGGGAATTTTAAAGTAATATATATTATGAATTTTTCCGTAGTAAAGATAGTTCAAAAAAGTCTTCAGCTGTGTTTAATAATTATATATAGTCACTTGTAAATCTGTTGTAGTAAAATACTCGTAATATCACTTTGAGCCGAACGAAATACAAACGAATGGAAAATTCATCGCTAATGATTTTTTGTTGGATATCGATTTTATGTAAAATATAGTTGAAATGTTAAAAAAAAAACTGTCAACTTTTAACTTAATTCTCTTGTGGAGAATCCTATGCATCCATATCTGTCAGACGACACCCTCATCACCTGCATTCATCATAAGTATTGTTTCGTGAGTTCATAAAGAGAACCAGTTCATATGAAAGCGAAAGGATTGCCCTTTGCGCTTTAAGCAATCAACCCAAATTATTGTTATACCAAGTTGCGTAAAATTTAAACATAGCCATTTGTCGTTTTACTTAGAGGTTCCACAAATCTAGTAAAAATACGTATATCTAGCTTAAACCGTGCTACACATACATACACATACAAACATTCCCAACGGTTTTTAGGTATTAAAATAGCTCCGTTCGCGGCACCACTGGCTACATAGCCATTGCAGTTCACTATAGGTATATAGTTTATGACCTTGTTTGGAATTACCTGAAAAAAAACTCTCCTCTTTACATAACTAGTTTGAAATCATATTTTATTCCCTTACAGTTCATAATTTTCCATAGATTTTCCATAGATTTCCATAGACTACACAATTTCCTTTTCGGTACAAAACTCAGTAGCGCGAACGTAAGCCGGAAGCACAGGAGCGGCTCTGACGCGTCGCGATCTCTCGGATAAGAACAGGCACTGTCCACCCTAGCACTGATTTATATACTGACGCCCACCTACCGATCTTTGTGATATTACAAGGAATTTATGGACAGGAATCCTAAAATATTTATCAGGGTGTCGAAGATAGGGTCGTCGGATATCTAACGGCAACTGAAAAAGCTACTCCATTTATATCAAGAAACTCAGTATAAGCATCCAAACTATTGGATAACAACCTCCATGATAAGTTTTCATAATAATTTTTATGTAATTTTCATAATTATGTCACTTACCATATACGATATTGCGCCATCTTTTTATTATTTTTTTGTGACTTTAAGCTCTGGTTTAAAATACAATCTCGCTCTCATTATACACACAGATGAATTACTACCTACATTTAAATTTACGGTCTATCACCAGTTTGATAGTTAATTTAAATTTAGGTAATAATTTATTAAAATAACTTTAAGTTGAAACTGCAAGGAAGTTTTGATACTGAAATAGTTCAGGTGCACACCAGTTCCATTAAACTAGTTGCAAGTAGACGCACTGGTGCCATCTCTAGCTAAGTTTGTGTTGTTCTCTGAGAGAAACGATGCTTAAGCAGCGAAAAAGTTCCCCGTTTTATCTTTTATAATCTTTTCGTCTACTACATAACCGGTGCGTTTTTTTTTTCGTGCGCTTGGTGTTGGATGTTATTATTAGCTCAAAAAGTACTTTCCTATTTCGCGCCAGTGACACCCTAGTGTGCCTCCAGAACGCTTCGATGAAGTCGTTGGAGCTTTCGAGCTAACGACATCCGTCCTTATTCTGGTTCAGGCGGTTGTTTAGTGGGTGTAACTCTCACATACCCGGCGTATACGGGCGCGCGGAAACTGTAGAGTTTAATCCGCCTTCCCACCGCAAAGGGTAAAATAAAAAAAAAACTTTCCTATCTCTCCGAAATTTGCTTTAGTTAGCAACTAGTTTCGCGCCCCCGCTTTAGGTATGTATTTTTCTATACATATTTCTTCCCGTCGTTAGATTTATAGATATTTTGCACTCGTCTTGACTCCTTCATTGCAACTCTATTCTATCCGATATCGTTTTGTTTTAGCAAAAACCCCTATAAATCATGTTTCCACTACGCAATAATGCTCATAGTGTGCAGACCGATTAAAAGCTGTGAAATGATAACAAACTACATAATAACAATGGTTTTGTTGTTCACTGATATGTTATTGTTATTATTGTTATTAAAATAAGGTTATAAAATTCTACGTAAATTTCTGCTCCAAACTGTTATAGTTTTGTGATACAAAATGTATTACAAAGACGTGTTGTATATTATTTGTAATGAACATGGGATTGTGAGTATAAAACAATATTGAATCGAAGTCTGATCCAATATAATACGGAATCGGATTAATTAAATTATGAAAAGTGTCAAAATATGCAACACCAAATAATAATGAAAATTAGGAAATAAATAATTATTTAGCTCCCTCATTCCGAAGGGAGGCCTAAGCCACTGCAGTGGGGCATTAATGCGCTGATGGTATGGTAATTAATTTTATTTAGGAGATTTGACTCCCGCTACGGGTCCTTCCTGACGCTGAGATTTTCAATGCGACCAGTATCCTGGCCAGTGCCTGGGCACCTTTGCGCCAGGGGCTATAAGGCTGTTTTTAATTTGAAGTTATTATCATGTATTTAATAACTATAATGTATCTTTTTATAATAAGTTACTTTTAGTTTTTAATTAGATTTTATAATATAATTATAATTAGGTAGTATAAGCTTTTGTTTTTAGTTAATTTACATTTAAATAATATTTGTGAAATTAATTAATTTAGTTATTTAAAATAAAATCACTTATTTTATTTCTAAATCAACATACTATAAGTAGTTTTTACAATTGTACACAGAAACAATCAGGCTCGGTATGGTTGTGTCTGCGATCGGTCAAAATATGTATTTATACAGAAAAGCAAAGTTCTACGTCAACTGAAGTAATTGGGTAATATTTTAAGCATCATTCTTTATTTATTTAAGTATTATTTCTGACAAAAGCACGGCTGTGTCAATTAATAAAATTATTAATTTGACGCAAAAGTTCAAAGCTTTGGCCTATTGATGAAAATGTTTTCAAACTTTACCTTAAGTTACCTCATGAATACCTCCGGTAATGAGAAGTTTCAGCTTCACTGAACAAGGAATCCAAACACTTACCTAGTCGCGGTCACTAAAACGTCTATCCTTCTATATTTTTAAAATATTTAGAAGGCGAAAATATCATCACAATTTTTTAAGTAACGCATGGAGTGACCGATGTACAGGGGAATAAATATGCAAACGCCTACGCAACATATATAATATAGTCTTCAGCAGTGATACATGGTCTCATTATGACCTGGGTGGTCAGCAATAAAATAATTAGTTGCCGTAATCGGTACCTACTGCATTATCAAAAATATAGTAATAATAATAATAGGGATAGTATAAAAAGGGTTTGGTGTTATAATGTGACGTAAAATGACGTAAAGTTTCAAAACGTGAGGTCCGAAGCCAATCACCAACGTAACGTTTTCATATAAAACAAGCAGTTACCGATGATGAGTTACAAAAAATCTAAGTTTGCACGTATGCCTTATATGTTGTTGTAAACTGACAAATAGCCCAGTAAATATTTTTAAAGTAAAATTAAAACAAATCAATAAATATAGCGTTCCCAACGACACTCAAGTTGAATATTAGATAATATAAATTCAATCTTGAACAGTAAAAATTGGAGGACGATCGGTCCTCGGTTGGAGTCATTCGCCCAATTTGCGGTTCGAGGCGTAAATAAACTCGACGGCAACTTTGTCTCCAGCTTGCGTAATTAAATGCGAATCGCGGCTAATTGAAAACAAGTCGCTCTCTACCGAGTGAGGAGTTACAAGAGTCGACACTTTTCTCTGCACAGAATGTCTGTTGTCTTTATCTAGTCTTTCAGTTATGTTGTCATAATTTTGAACTTTATTATTCACTTCGTGCTGTTGTGGTTTCGACTAGAAGCCCTCTTTTGCGTTTACCGTCTAACCACTCATACTCTAGTTAGCTCGTGCAAGATGGCGAGTTTTACACCGAGTTTCAGTGCACGAGGTCCTCGCGCGGCGTTTTTAACCCTGCTAAATCTCCGCTCGCCGATCTTCAAGCCTGCAAAAATCGAAGTGACATATATGACTTTATTAAAACCGAACGATGCTTTCAAATCAATTTTACTCCATGTGTGGTTTTTCAACTCATCACGTGTGTAACGGAATTTTAAGTGAACCTTGGTTGTAGCTAATTATAATTGTATAATTTTTAACTAACCATGTTCATCAATACAAATGACAGAGTATCGAATAAAAAATAATCCTTCACAATATTTACTATGTTTGCTTACTTACCGTACGTCGCACAAACGCTGGGTGCGACTGTAACTGGCAAATAATCTAGGTTCAGGGTCGCACGGCAATCATTGGTTTTGATTACTGTGCCATTGACCGATAAGAAGCTTGTTGGAAATACTTCCTTTTCGTTCTGTTTCGCTAGTTGTAATGAATATCACATTCAGTGACAACATTTTTGTAAACGTAACGAGAAGTGTATATAAAAGTGTGTTTTATGTTTAGTCCGTATAATACGTGTAAGTATTATGTCGTCTATTTGTTGGTTCCATTTTAATTCTTAAACAACAACAAAAATTTTAAAACTAAACTCCTTTTTTCTCACTCTTTTCAAACTCACTAATTTTAGGTTGCATTGCTGTTGGACATAAAAGTATGAATTGACTAGAAGCCCTCTTCTATGTTTACCATCTATCAACCGCTTATACTCTAGCTAACAGGTGCAAAATGGCTAGCTTCAGTCCGCAAGGTCTCCGCGCGCAGGTCTTCACCCCCGCGAAATAGCATTCGACATTTTGAAGCGACTTTTCTGACTCTATTAAAACCAAACGCTTCTGCCAAATTTATGTACACTAAGCTGTCAACCAATTAATTTTATTTTATTGCGACATCACAAATGGGTCGCAAGTGAAACCTGTAACAAATGAGTGTTATAGATAACTTTTAAATAATTGTTCGAGATGGTAGTTTTTATGAGTGAATAGATTTGAAGAAATATTTCAATATTTTTTTTGGATTCTTTTGATTGGACTGTAAATATTGTTGTTTATAGTAGAGAAGATCTACGGTTGCTAATAAAAATCGACGCTAAAACTGTACAATGACAAGACAGATACGAGACTCAATTTTAAATATAAACGTAATAAAGCTTTCGCGAGTCTTTTTTGCGTGACGAAATATCTACCCTAATTTACACATCGCTGACTATATAAAGGAACGGGAAAGAAGATGTTGTAATCTATATTTAAAATCGAAATACTACTATTTATTCACTCACAATCAACCTCGGTGTCGAGTTGAAGGTGCTGAAGCGATTCACACGAAATTTGCGTTACAGGCTATTGGTTCCACTGCTACAGCTTCCATTGGTCCAGTAGGATTTTCAAATATTCGTGACTCCACTTGGGTGGTGAAACTAACCATCATAGTTTAAATGAGTTAATTTTTGGGCTTGTGGCCACACTGAAAAGTTTCAACAAAAACCTCTTTTATTATTCACAAGCTACAAAAACAAATATAAAAAATGATTACAATGTGTAATGTATTGGACGTACATTCGTACACTTTGAAGGTTACATACCATAACATCAAGCCATTAATGTCCCACTGCTGGGGCTTAGGTCTCCCCTCTGGAGGGGGCTTGAAGCTTAATCTCCAATGCGATGCTAAAATGCGGGTTGGTAGATACTTACATCTACATCATATTTTTTTACAATTTTTACATAAAACTTGTTTTTATAATTTTTACCTAGATCCGACCAACTTTGCAGTGGGTATACGTTTAGAGTGTGATCTACAATATTTGCATGACGTTGTTACCATCCAGTAGTAGAATGAATTTTTACAAATTTAAACCTTGAGATAGTAATGGGATTTCCGTTAATTTTAAACGTAAAATTATGAAATTTATTATTTGGCCTTATGGTTAAAAATAAAAAAAACGCTTGTTCTAGGATTTATAGAAATTTAACCTTAAAGGGAGAAAAATAATTAAAATAAGTATTTAACCCTGCAGATGAAAGTTAAAAATGAAATGTTTTAATGTTTTTATAAAATTGTAAAATAACCCTTAATTCTAATAATACACAAGTGTAAACCATGCGAGTGAAGTCGGAGGCGGTCCCTGGTCTATACTGTTGTATGAAGTTCCTTGTATGTGTGTGTTTTGAGGCAATGTAACATAAAGACTATTTATCGGATTTCAATAAACCTTTTTCCAATGTCCTTTGACATATTTGCTACATTTTTAAAATCGTACATATATTGTATACATACATTGCTAATCAATATATATATGACTGAAATGCACAATTTTTCATTTATTTCTCACTATCTTTACTACTTCCATAATTTCAACGAGCTATCAGAAAACATAGAACAAAAGAAAACAATAAAATAAATCCGGCCGACTATAACAATAAAAAAACAAATGTCTACAATTTGCGACTTCAGCAATTGTTTTCGTCAGCGTGTGTAAGGCATTCATTGCCTACGTAGATAGGACAGTCCCATGTCTACCGAATTGGGACATTTGCATAAAAGCCACTTGGCTGAAGGTGGGGCGCCATCTGCATGTAGCACTACAGCAGGTCGTCGTATGGAATGTAAATGTAACTTATTTCGCCACTCACTGAATACTGGTTCCATGACTATCTGATTAGTTTGCCATGCTTAATGTGTTATGCAGTATCTACGGATACACTATACTTTTCCTAGTCAGTGTAACATCAAGAAAATAGGTAATAACCACGTCGAGGCGTCATTGACTTGACATGATTTGATACTAAAGCGTCAAAACGTTTACGACTGTTGAAAAATGAACTTGAAAAACTAATTCGTGATGTGAACTTCCCATAAATTAATTTCACAATTGACTCGGCTATCACGACACATCTTGTTTAGTAATAAATACTAAGACGGTGAAAAAATAATAAAACCCGTTTAATAGTTGAATTTAGAATCTAACCTTTATTAGTAAGTTATGCTTCTTTTAAATAGGGTTATTCTTTCAAAAGGGTTATTCTTTCTTAGTCGTGATAGCCCAGAGCGCAACGAACCTGTCTCAAATTTATAAGGCCATAGGGCCATGGTTCGAATCCGGGCGTGTACCAATGAGTTTTATGACTTAAGTACATTAACTATCACTGACTGCCTCGGACTGAGTCGGTCCCGGACGCTGTCAATAGATGGCGGTCGTTACAATCCCCAAACCGCAGTGGAGTAGCATGGTGGATTTGAGCTCCAAACCCCCCTCACCCTGGGGGAGGCCTAAGCCCCTGCAGTGGGGTAAAATGGGCTGATGATGATGATGATTCTTTCAAAAATTGCTCCTTTCTAGGAACAGTAGACTAGGCTATTTATTTCGTTAACTTTTCATATTTCTTTAATTTTTTTACAATTTTCACGATGACGCCTTAATATAATTCACCAAAATATTTATATAACAATAAATACGTCATTATGATCGCATAATAAATGAAACTCAAGAAATCTCTTACGGCTTTCCATCACGAAATCTTTATTTAATTCAACGGACATTAACGTAAACGATGCCCCAGATGCCTCATTAAAACATATTATCCGAATGTCCATGTTAATGAGACTTTCCATTCCACCCAGATATTTCGTGAAAAGTAAAATCTTTCTCGCCACAATAGCGGAGCACGATGGAACAAGGGTCACGCTAACAAGCACAGGAGACTTCATTGACATAACAATATGGCACGTTCAACGCCGAGGCGCCGCTCATTACGTCCACCTTACTTTTCAGAAGGGAAAATTCTGTGGATTTAAAAAAAAATAGTATTTCGTAATGTACAAATTACAGTTAGACTTCAATGCATAACAATAATAAATAATTAACTATTGTTTTATATTAAAAGATAGGTCAAGTGGCGGTGCATTCTCTTTCACCAAAGCTTTGGTTAAGTAAATAAAAAAAAATCGTTCACTGCCCCCCGTCAGTTGTATCTAATTTAAGCGATATCAAAAACATAAAATTATGCATCTTAAATTCGTTTCCATTAACGTTATTGTTTATTAAAATCAACAAAACAATTCACATTTTTTGGCGCGGCGGCGCCTAGTTAATACAATTGTACCTATTTTTAAATTTTGATGGCTCTACCACAAGCTCTAAAAAACAAATCAAATCAATATAATTTCATCGTGAATCTTTTGTCAAACAAAACGTCTATGAAACAAGCTATACAGTTCATTTATTGCGACGAAGTGGGCCATTAACATGTGTTGAGCTCTCAGAGGAAGTAATGAAAACACTAAATGTTAGTAATTAACCGTGAGAGCGAGTTGCAGCGCGGTTCAATTAGAAGTCGGGCCATTAAGGGGTAACAGAGGGGCCAAAGAGGGGTGCGGGGGCCTAAGAGGGTGGAGGGGAACGCGGTTAAGCCCACCTTTGTCACGAGCTCTGCCGTGACAGCCGGCTTACACGCACCGCCCGGCACACTATTATTAAATTTATACGAAAAGGGAAATCACCGCAGGCTCGCATCTCCCTTCAGCCTTCTCCAGGATTAAGGCTATATTAAACTCCACCACAAAAATAGGACGGGCGCCAAAAGGCATAAGGCGGGGACAGATCAAAACACAAAAAAAAATCATATAAAACTGGAATTATATTGTTATTTGTTGGTATGTTCTACATTCGGTATTTTGTGTTAGCGCAAAATACTTTGTTCACCGTTTTTTCACGAAGAATTAAAATAACTGTAATGTGAAAAGAAAGATTTAGTTTCTTTTTGATTCAGAAAAATTGTTTCGATTAGCAACTCTTGGATTATAAAAGTAATTTATTATTATACTTGTTTTTTCACGTACCATGCAAAACACAAATAACAATTTTGTAATGATTTTACCATTTGTCAGTACCTAACGCATGTCTTTTAAGGAATGATGAAAATTATATCGACAGATATTATTCTTGTTACATGTATGTTTGCGTGTACGGTTGCTCAAGTCGAACATACAACAAAGTGACGCGTGCATGGCTTTCTACGAGCTTTATGTTTTATATGAAGCTCAGTGCCAGTAACCACACAGGATACATCCATACAAGACCACCTGTTTATCATGAAAGCCGCAGCACGCTCTGTCCCGTCGAACGCTCGACTGGAGGCCAAGCGTATCAAGCGTGACAAAGCACACAGAGTGCATCAGACCAAGTTCTCGCAAAATGATCGCTTGTGGGCTGTGCAATATTTACACGAACCATTTCGAGCCCATTTCTATCCCCTTCTATCAGTCCTGTAATGTAACCAGTCTCGGCAGTTACATTACAAGACTGACTTCTATGACTGACGTGAACATAAAATAAAAAATGTGGCAAGTTAAATTACACGTGATACCATTTACCGATGATGGAATGTTACTCCTGTCGTTTTGGATGTATTTTTAGAACTATTTTTATAATATCTAAGGGCACAAAACGGCATAATTAATTATTTACCTGTACTCGTAAACGCGTGACTCGTTTCCTCATTATTTAGCTAATGAGGTTCTTGGAGGGGCGTGCTCTACAATTTTGTAGAACATTAAGTTATTGGTAGAAGCGACTCTAGTTAAAATAAAATATAACTCAATGAGTTAAATAGGGGTTGTTTATCAAGATCGAGTCATTTTCTTATATTAATCTCTACTAACGACACATTTGAATTTGACTGTAAAATATAGGATTCTTACAGATACGTAATTAAGCGAAATAATGTACGTTTTTACGTATATTGCATTCCTTTCTTTTCATTGGTCATTATTATTATCATACGTACGCGTTTAATGTCGTGATAGCCCAGAGCGCAACGAACCTGTCTCAAATTTATAAGGCCATGGTTCGAATCTGGGCGTGTACCAAGGAGTTTTTCTGAATTAAGTACACAATATCACTGACACCGTGCTTCGGAAGGCACGTTAAGCAGTCGGTCCCGGACGCTGTCAATAGATGGCGGTCGTTACAGTTCCCAACCCGCAGTGGAGCAGCGTGGTGGACTTAAGCTCCAAGCCCCCCTCCTCACCCTGGGGGAGGCCTAAGCCCCTGCAGTGGGGTAAAAATGGGCTGATGATGATGATGATGATGATGATGACGCGTTTAATATCATACATAAGTACACGGAGGTATACTTATTGCGTACTAAAATTCTTACAAAACTGTTTAACAAACATATGCAGTGTTGAATATAGAACGGTGGTACGGAAACCTGTGCGCGTTTGACTCGCCCTTGGCAGGTTTTTTATTCATACTATTGGTAGCTTTAAAAAAATGAAATATAAAAAATTGATCGCCATTACTCTGCCACTATGTAGAGGCCCATGAGAGAGACCCAAGTGGTTCATGAGGTATACAAGTAGAAGGAAAAAGAAAATGCACAAACAAAAATTTGTTGTTAAACTATTTGAAACCTTTACCGTTTAATTAGACCGTTTAATGTGGTAGTGAGGATTTAAACTTATAAGATCGTTGAATAAAAGTAATCATCGTCTTTTTTGAATCCAAACGCGTTTTCAGTTCATTGATATGGAAAACTCGAAGATTACACGTTATTTTCTTCTATTTTATAGTATACTGAAAAGCTACCGATTTGAAAACCCCCTTCGACATTTCTAAAGCTTTTATAACAGAAAGTCTATTAGTATTTCGAACGAGCTACTTCAACAATAAAGCGGGTGCTGGGCATAGGCCCTAATCACAGGGTTTGTCAGGCGGAGGGTACGTGCGCTTTGCGGAGCTCCTGTAACTCAATCTCGCGGCCAACGTTACGTAAGGTCGGACACATTCACACGCCAAACACGTATCCAGCGCTCTGCGAATCTATGGACGCTCACTTCGTTCTCTTTGAAAAAAATGACTTTTCTAGCATTGAAACTGGGTTTAGTTAATTATATTTTACGGGCACACGCAACTTTCTTGTAATATGTTTTCCTTCTATTTTGATTCTTGAATTATGTCTTCTCTAATATTTGAGGAGGCCTAAGCCCCTGTACAGTGGCATTAACGAGCTGATGGTATGGTAATATTCCCTTCGACTATGACCATCTGCGTATCACGTCCTTTCGTCTGTCCGTCAAGACATGTAGGAAAGACAATCAAACACTTTCGGCTTAATAATTTTTATGGCAGAACTATAAGGCCATGTGGCCGTGGTTCAAATCCGGGCATGTACCAATGAGTTTTTCTGACTTAAGTACATTAACTATCGCACGTTAAGCAGTCGGTCCCGGTTGCTGTTAATAATGGCGGTCGTTCAAATCCGCCGATCCGCATAGGAGCAGCGTGGTAAATTTAAACTCCAAGCCTCCGTATCTTGAGGGGAGACCTAAATCCCTGCAGTGGGGTATAAAAAAAGGGCTGATGATGATGATGATGGTGATGAATGGCAAAACATTACATGTTCTACACTCAACTGGTCATTTTGTAAAGAATTATAGAGCCCCACTTTTAACACAGGGAAACTATTCAAATAAATCATTTTATATAATTTGAATGTAAACGAGTTATAAGGGAGTGTAACTTCAACGAACCCATAATTGCTCATATTTTTAACAGCAGAACTAGTAAAACCCACTCACTAAAGTGAATTCGATGGACTAAAAAACTTAACTGTATAAGCGGCAGATGTGCCAAAAATTTTAATAATAATTAGCTATTTAAATCTTAATGATAAAAGCTCCATTAATGGCATGGACCTAGGGTCTATGGTTCTTTAAAATTATTTAAAAAAAAACTAGAATACTTAATTTCTCATAAAAATTTCACTCGCTATTTGTCCTTTACTGTATAGGAACGGCCGGACTGGGTGTAATTATGCCCGAAACACATGGTCGTATATGATCAAGGATATTAAGTTTTAAATGAATTAAAAAATGTTTTCATAAAATAATATGTCACATTTGTCAATTTCTAAAAGGAGAAAAAATGTTTCGTATGTAGGCCACATAAAAAGTATTATGCGATTTTCGTAATTTTAGTATTTATACTTCCCCCCATATATAAAATTTAATTTTACTAAATTTTATGTGTTATTTAGATGTTTACCTTGTGTGAATCGCTTTAGGACTGGCCTACTATTATATTTTTCTTTTGAAGAAGGATTTTTTTTCTATTATTTTTCATAGACCTCCCAAAACACATGTGACCTTACCAAACGCGTGACGCGTACTGTTTCGCTTCGATAACTCTTCTCGCATCGTTGATTTTGGAATTCCGTATAGTCCTAGATATTATTCAAAATAAAGGACTTCAAGATAGAACTCTTCAGTTTTCATATCGGTTTACGAATTTTGAAAATTGTAAAACAGCAACTAGATAATCAAGCGCACAAGATCCTTTTGGTTTTTTTATCGTTTTTTTTTTTCGGAAATTGCTTCTTCAGTTTAGGAAACTGTCGCAATTCATTTCACCTTCTTGTAGAATTGGAAAATAAACATTTGGTGATACTCTATTCATCCCCTTACTCTTAATATTTGTGACGTTTTGTCAGTATCACGTTATTTTTTAAAACTTGGCTTTGTAAATGATAGATCGAAAAAACATTTCTAATGTATTTTTTTTTAATATATTCTCTTATGTGGGCTTTAGTGCAATAGACATTTTAAGATTGAAAATGTTTATCGATCTTTTTCGCGGAGAAGTGTAATTCGGCTATTTTTCCGAAATTTATGATGGTTAACGAAAGGCAGTGATGTCAAAAAACGCAAAGGATTGTGGAGCATCGTATGATACCAAATTTTCTAAAATCGATCTGTAACTTTTTTCGGAAAATCGAAAATGGTGAAATTACTGTATTTCCCGATTGTCCGGATAAAAAAAGGTTAATTTCAAAAACGAAAGTCCATATCGAAAAAATAAAAAAGCTTCCCAGTCAAATAGATCAATATCATAGAGTCAAATAGAAAAAAAAGCTTTGAAATCAGTCGAAAACTGTGGGTTGGGCAGGGAATGAATCTGAATGAAAAGAATGAATCCCTTTTCATGGAATGAGTATCAAATCAGTCACCCCGGAGAGTGAAATTCGGTTATATTTCAGAAAGTTATAGAGGTAGATGAAAGGTAGCAGTGTCAAAAGATGCAAGAGCTAACTAACGTGGCATCGTATGCTATAAAATTTTTGAAAATTTGTCCATAGCTTTTATCGAAAAATTTAATAAAATAGTTTGATCACAATGTATTTTAAGTTTTTATTTTTGATGTTCATTTTCAATATCCTAGTTAATATAGGTAATAGATAGTTAAAAAATCTGTAAATATTTTTTTTATTAAATGGGTTCTTGGTGATTGTTCCAAATTAGGTCTTGTTTACCAAAAACTTCGGCTCTAAAATGGACTTTTTCATAAGTCTCCTTTCATCTTTCATTCTATTCGAACGACTATTCGGAAAAATTTGCAAAATAAAACTATAACACTAGCACACAGTACGAATTTACTACGAAAATTACCGAGACCATCCATGCTCAACTAGTTCACGAGTTGTTGTCGATCAAATATGTATTTATAATTGTGGATTATGTTAAGTTTTTGTTGTTGGCTTGGCTAAGGAACTCTACCGGCTAACTACGTGACCCGACAATCACTCGATTGGTTTTTTTATTAGTAAAATAACGTTGCCGTCCCAAGCGAAGTGCAAGTTTATAAAGATAGCGCATCGTGACCACAAAAATGTGAGCACAAAATGTATGCCACAGATCAAACAAATATAAGCCGCTTGATAATTTTACTTTTAATTCGGGTAATAAACGTAAAATTTCGGGTGACGCTAATGTGAAATTCTAACTGGAAAAACAAGTGAAAATTCTAAAATTAGATTTAATGGATGATTTCACAAATTGTATAAAACGACGATAATTTACATAATGATATTTTGTTTATTTTCAGATCGTTTCGAAGTATGAGACCCATTATCTCGATAATCCTGTAATTTAAGGTGAACTGTAATTGCAATGCCACTGCTCAATATTCATTGTATTTTAAATTTAACAGGTGAATCGTTATTCACTAAGCAAACCTGGATTAATCAGTTCCCACATTTTAAACTAAGATACATTTCTATGACTAGATTAATTCTTCAGGCTATGTTGAGTTATTGTCACTTAAGGAGTAGTTCTCATTTTAAAGTATATAAATTCAGACAGATGAAATATATAATGTAAAGACGCCTGATTCTCGTTTTTATATTTCATTCCAACTAATACGAGAAATATAAAAGTGTGTTTGTTTGTTTGTCTTATTTTCATGTGAAATGAATTTTGCACAAGAATGGCTGTTGTAGGACCGAAAAGTGACATAGGCCACTGTTTGTTGCGGTCGCACGTTCCCTTGGGATAGAAAACTAATGAAAAATTCAAAATGACAATCAAAATTTGAATCGTGAGTTGGAATGAAGCGGGAATACAATTCTAGACACTTTTTATGAAATTAAATTCAACTAGGAATTAAAAACTGCCATAAATCAAACCACGCACAGTGAAGGTGTCGTAACCAGCGTGAACATTCATTGTTAAAATTCAAATAAGAAGTTTAGAAACAAATATCTCGAAAACTGCTCAACTTATGTTATTCATATAAATTTTCGTTGAAAGTGTTTTTTAAGTTGCACTAACTTAATGTTTTCAAAAAATTTTCTCTTTATAGCTGAAAAGTTAAGAACACAGTTTGTACGACTTTAGGAGCCTAAACAACGACCACGTGACTTTGTGAACGTGAAACATTAAAATTGATGGTTATTGAAAAACAACGCCTCTCGGAATGACTCTTACACTTGGCGAGCGTATTCAGACAAACATGCGATCCGTAGTTGTGATACACGAATTCTGCCAATTTCACTCCGTATCAGGAATAACTCTGAGACGCTTTTACTTTCAAATAATATTATTATTTTACAATATATAAAAAGCTTCGACAGGCTTATAAAATTAGACGAGTTTAAAATAAAGTGACGCTACATTACAGCCATTGTGACTTGACAGAAAATTCCTTAATTTCAAGGCTTTATTTCTTACCAATATAATTTGCCTTTAGGTTTCTTCGTCGTGGGTATTTAAAACTTTTTATTTTTACTTAAAACTTTTAAATTATAGTATAGTAGATACAAACTTCCAACTCTGTTCGCTTGATTTGTCCAAAATTTTTTTGATAATAATAATCTAATATTATTATATAAGTTGATAGATATTTATTTTGGAAAAGTCGTACCTAAAGTTTTGTAGCCATTTCTGTTGTGGCTTTTGCAATATCTTAGTACACACAAAAACATTTTAGACAACTTCGAGGGGTTTACCTTACATTTTAAAATATATATCGTATGGCTTCTCTATACTTCATTATCTATGATGACTCATTATTCATCCACAAGACTCTATGTCATCATTATGAGCTAAAGTATTACTCGGTTTATACTCTATACTGCTTGCTTTGATTACAATCGCGCACGAAGAAAAATAATCATATGACAGTGGACTTTTCGTAACAAGATATGTATACGAAATGAAACAAAGCGAATCTGAAGTTATAACGCTTTGAAAAAGTTTACTCTTCAAATAATGCATTTTTACCAGTTGTACTTAAAAATAACATTGTAAAATATAATATAATTGAAATATAAATCTTAAATATTGTTACAGACACACAAAGCATAAAGAGACTAGCGCCATCTAGCGACAAGCCGTAAAACCACTCAAAGAATAAAGACAACATGAAACCCCCTACTCAATACTAGATGGCGTTATAGGAAAAGTATAGTCTCGAAAACCGGGTACATGCGCGGAACTTTCCAGAATTATCCGACCCGGTCGATCACGTTCTGGAATGGTCTGGGGCGCGTCTCGGCTCATATAAATAGTCGCATGAAGGCGAGCGAGTTGAGTTCAGTTTTGGGCTACCTTCGAGGTAACTTCGAAGTGAAAACTAGTGATCAAGAGTGATACAAGTGAAATCTACGACTTGGCTACGACCTAATACATCGTGAGTGCTTAGTGTTTGGACTTAGTGCTTTGTGTTAGTGAATAAAGTATTCAAAAGAGTCAGCAGGTCTTTCTCTCCAAATCCAAATACGTTCAAAACACTATAACATTGGGTTGTCTTGCGTCATACCGTTTGCCGTCACGGCATACAGGTCGGTTTTACTCCCAAGGCGCGTCAATAGATTTACATTAAAAAATCATTTTGAAACCTCCACATCATTTTTAAATAAGACCTACATATAGGTACCCTCCACTTTGATATGCGCTGGTTTTTTTTTCGACCCTCAATAAAAAATATGGCGACCACAAAAAAATTATAATTTCATTACACCATTGTGTATAGTGCTTCATAGATTTTACTTAGTTTTCAAATTTCATCTATAGTTTAATGCCAATAAAATAACTTTGACAGACGGACAGACAGACAGATGAAGAGGACAAAATAATAATGGTTCCGTCTTTTGTTATTTAGCTACGGAATCCTGAAACGGCATAGCTACAAGACGAAAGCAAAATATATATAGTTATCAGGAAGCAGTGTTTGTCCACGCGGCCGGAGCCGCCATCAAAAGCGAGTCACGAATAATTATAATAAAAAGTACCATTTAGTTGCGTCCAGTCCGACCCTTTCTGAATACATTTTGTATGGGAATTCTCATACATGTCAAACTCACCCTTCCCCTTCCGTGTAAAAACGAAATATATGTAAATAGATGTAATGGTTTATGCACTCGGAATATTAACTTAGGGTGGTCACATATAAAAATGTGATTTGAGGGCGCAGGTGGCGCCCGGTGCTCAGTAATCTGACATTTTTATCCGTGTGACACGCAATGCCTGTACAAATGAGAGATCGAAGGGTGCGTCGAAGGAATGATTGTCAATTCGGGTAACATAAATGTTAAAATATAGGGTTCCGTAGATCCGAGATCCCATATAGGATCACTCTGGCACAGATTCTGGTGTCTGTCTATCCGTTAGTCACAGCTCATTTTCTTCGAATCTACTGGACGAAACAAAATAAAATTTGGTACACGTACAGAGTTTGGTGACCCAAATACAAACATATAGCGTTAATAAATGAATTATTATATAATCCAATTCAAACAATAATAAAATAATTTATTTTGGGGGCCAATATAGAAAATTAAAAAAATGTTTTGGTAAGTACTTCATGTGACATATAAATATACAAATAAAAGGGCTTGTTAAAATAAATACGAGTAATTTTTTATTTTTGAAAAAAAAAACATAGAAATTTAAAAATTTAAAAAATATCATAGAAAATATACGAAAATAGCATTTCCCCTCTTATCACTAGAACTGATGAGTCTAAAATTTTGTAAAAAATGTGGAATATAGGACCTTACTCCTAATTTACTTACAAAACCAGTCTGTCTAGCTGTCACAACCTATTTTCTTCGAATCGAAATTCGATTTCGAATTTAAATTATAGTTGGTGCGTATACAGAGTTTGGTGACCGAGTCACAAACCTAAGTTATAAACGAATTCGAGTTGATTTTGGGGCGTTATTTATAACTAATTAAAACAATTTCAAAGAAATTATGTGAAAATCGAGCATTCCTTCTTATCGTTAAAACTACAGAGCTTGAAATTTTAATAAAAATGTGGAATATGTAGAGGCAGCCACCGAATCTCTGAGCTTGTTCGACTTTTATTATATTTCTTCTCGGATTCGAGGACGATTTCATTTGCACCGTCTTTGAATGCTTTTCAAATTATTTTTTTTTACGAAATTTTCCGTAACAACCTGCAAAAAACTCGAAAAAATGTATATTGAGTTCTTCTCTATTTGCTTAACTGTGTATATAACTAAATTTGTCGATAACCTGAAATGTGTAAATTTGACTTTTTTTTGTAAATAAGTTAAGTTTATTATTTATCATAAAATATTTATACAAAATATTCAGTGATATTATTATTTAGCGTCGCGCAAAAACTAATAATATTCAAAATTAATGATTTTGATAAACATTACATTCATGTTTTATATTTATAAAAAAGATAAATTTTAGACGAAGTACGTTTTAAACTGGAGTAAGCTATTTTTCGGTTTTAAGCTATATTTTTCGTGTACCAACAAATCCTCCGCTGCGACATAGGTACATGTCGGGTCGATATATCGCTTCGTATATTACTATAGTAACCCATTCGACGAATCCTGTTGATCCGTAGGCTCAGTGGAAGCGAAAAAGTTGCACCGATTAATACACGACTATCGGCGAAAGCGGCGCCGTCTCGCGGATATACGAAATAACTTTTGTTGATCCCGATATAGATGAGGTTTGATCCCTACTATTTGTTTGGCGTATTTATTTTTAGAGCCAAATCTGCATTGCGTGAAATTTTGATTTTTAACTTTTCGTATACTGAAGATCTATTTAGGAAGAAACGGTTTGAGGAGCATTCAACAGTTTTTATGACAATCTAATTGAACTGTCTGTTGATATAGTATTAAACCTTAAATCCAATAATATTGTTTCACACCACTATTACTTCTTTCACACGAAAATTAAAATAGAAATTTTTATTTGTGTTATAAAAGCTCTCAACTACCTTTTCAAAATGTATTTAATAATATTGACGTCTCATATACAGGCACGCCATCTATCTTCGCTCTATCAAACTGAATAAAAAAACGGACTGAAAAAAGATTTAAACCTAAATTAACTAAAAACTTAACAGGACAAGGTTGATGGCTATTTTTAAATTAATTTGTATGAAAGGATTTTCTAAATGTATCATAACAGTGAAATAATTTTAAAAAATAAATCTTTTATAGCAAATTCTTGAATGTTTAAAATGTCCTGTTAGACAGAGAAGGCAACATTGCACGGCGTACTTACCTGTGAAGTCAGGCCATTTAAAATAATGTTAAATTACGTTTTGCAGGAAAGAGAAATGTATTTTTGATAGCTTCTAAGTTCCAAATTCTTCAACCGAATAAAATTTTGTTATCGTATAAAGTCTATTTTTATATTTTATTAATGAATTATATATTTTATATATTAGTAACATATCTTAATACCCAAAAAAATTTAAAGAAAAAGTTCATTTAAATTAAAGTCTAATTAAAAACTAAAAATATCTACAATATAAATAAAAAATATCGGTGCCGTTTGCCAGAGTACCCATAAGGCTGGCAGCATTATCTATGGCATTATTTTGCTTTATACTCGTAGCGCGTTGCCCGTGGTATGCGCCAGTCTTTCCGGCCACCCGAGGCATTGACGAGAGACATCGACAATTCCTGGGAAAACCGACGTGCCTCAGGCCCATATATCCACAGACCATACGCTCCAGTGTTTCCACACAAACAGGCATAACTTTGTAACTCTACCTCATACATACATAACATGACAACAACGTCGAAGCCTCAAACTAAGCATTAGCTTGTGTTTTGGGTACCAAGCGAAGACACCACATACATGTAACAACCAAGACTCGGTACCAGTATCAATATTCATCATATAAATACTGACCCGACCTGGGATTCGAACCCGGGACCTCTAGCTTCGTAGGCAGGGTCGCTACCCACTAGGCTAAGCGGTCGTCATCATCCTCAGGGCAGCGTATTTACGACGTTTAGGATTTTTAGTAGAGGTCAGTGCAGCACCAGCGCTTGCTGAGTTAGTCGAATGTCAGACAGTGCCAGCATATCAACGCAGGTGACGTCTCACACCAGCGACCTTATTTGTTTTCAGGGAATGAGGATCATGTCGTCGGGTCTTTTAATTGTCATTTTCACGTATAATAACACCTTTTGGCTCCAATATTGCCGGCACATTGACGAAGATAAGAGCTCGATGGATGATTTCGTTAATGCAGCCATAATACGACATGATAAGACCTTAATAGGGTTTACGCTTATACCGCTCTGGCACCTGTGAGGTTAAATACTTTTGACCCCAAGACGGGTGGACAGGGAACATGTAGTCTATCACTGTGCCTGAATTGGTAGATGGAATTGCCTGAAGCCGATAATTCGACCGTTTTTCTGAAATAGCAAGGAAACGAGCATGATCTGTATTAATCTTTGCGCATATAAGTATGCAGTATTTGCATATCGTAAAATTAATTTGATGGAACAGGGAGGAGAGAAAGGAGCTAGTGGAGAAAAAGGAAAGAGAGGAGTAAGAAATATTACGCGTAAATTTTGAAATCCCGAGTACCATACCCCACGCAAGCGAAGCTTCGGACGATCGCTAGTAAATTATAAAATGAATTTTGGGTACCTGGCGTATATTTTAATTTCGTACTAAAATGCTCTAAATTTTAGTTATAGCCGATGGTTTCGTAGTTCCGTGTTTGGGCTCTCGTTATCTCGCTCCCACTGATGTTACGCGGCCGTCATATTTAATAGTCCAAGTTTTATTGTTCTGTTGTTACGGGGGTTCGGAGATTTATGTCGTAATTCGTGTCAGATAAAAGCGGCGACTCGCGACCGATGGCATCTTAACTTTTACTGACTGTTATACTCAAATAGTACTCACTATAAAGGATGAGAATTCGAGACGGGGCAGTAAGGGCAGCTATTTAAACCACTGACCCCAAGAGTTATTTCTTGCATTTACAGAATTAAAAAAAAAAACAGTCGAATGCATGTCGAACCACGGCGCTAGAGTTCTGGAGAGTTAGCTAAACAAAATGAAAAGTGCATTTATACTTACGTATATAATTTCACGCTTTGATCAGTCATCGGTTCTGTTTCTCATATGGCTCATAATAATATTTGAGGCAAACTGAAGTCAGACTAGTATCAGATGACAATTGTCTTTTTATTAATAGGTATTTTTTCGAAATATGTACATGTAGATGGAAATTACCTCTAAAGATAAGGTCTCCCAGGAATGACTGGTTAGTCTTAAATTTTCATCCTGTTTGGTAAATCAGATAAAGGTTCAAGTCTGATTACGTAAATAAAACTCAGTATATGATTCTTGGCATTAAGAAGTCGAAAATTCGCTCACGAAATTAATAATATTTTGAAACATGGTTAGGAAGTTATGTTTAATAAAACCGTTTCTCCAAATCTGGAGGCGCGCAGCCCTTTCGCCGGTCGGTATTCGAGGCACGAGTAACAAATTTAGTATTCAGCGAAAGTAAGCCAAAAGTTTCTTCGATTTGGTCCCGTAATTACAGCTAATGGGTAATATGACGCGGCACTTTAAATGACATTACCAATTAATTATTGAAGTAGAAACTTCTTTAGGCGCACTTTTCCCAAATGTGGACGAAACTGAACCATCACGCCCTCGAGTCGGTGACGCGTGATCGGGTGTACTCGGCTCCAGTCGGTCGGTTACTGTTAGAAGTAACTACCTACTACTCCATATAGGAATACATTATTTCAAGAATTAAGTTTTATTATTATGTATTGTGATTTGCGTATGTTTTATATACAACAGAGCTATATTTCAAGTGTAAAATAATATAATGTGTGCATACAGTTAGTATTTAATACTCTATTCGAAAGTACATAGTTTAATATAATACGAAGTTATCTTATATTTGTATAGTCTTCACATTTATCTTGTGGTCATAAGTACATACCCAGTTATTTTTTCAATGGAAAACGGTACGTTACACAATAAATGTGTTGGCCAGAATACAAATATTATACGAGTATACATACGTCACTGTCGTCGTAGTGTAAATGAATGTATTACATTAAATAGTCAATAAGTAAATTAAATATTAATTGGCCGATTGGTTAGATACCCTAACTGTGGAGCCAAGGGTCGCGGGTTCGACTCCCGCCCGGGACAAATATTTGTGTGCATGAACATGTCTATTTCTTCCGTGTCTGGGTGTAAAATATCTATATATGTATATATTATATAAAAAAAAGAATATTTAAGTATGTATATCAGTTGTCTGGTACGCATAGTACAAGCTTTGCCTTGTTTGGGACTAGATGGCGCTTTGTGAGATTTCCCAGGTATATATGTGGACTGTAAAGTCTGAAATAAACTATTATTATTATTATTATTATATAAATGAAACACGAGACCTTAATAGAATATATTATGATATGTATTATGATAGAATTAACGCGCCTGCAATTCTTCTACTACAGGTTTCTAATTTAAAATACATTTTATTTTTGTTTTACAAACGGAAATCCAAGTTTTTTGTAAAACTTCTGGATTCGATTCTATTGAAACATGACATACATATGTACTTCGGATGACACGACAATATATTGGAGACTTGAAGTTGATTAGATGATGGAAACCAAATACAGTCGAGGGAAATCTTCCTAGGTTTACAGCAGCTACCCTGTGTCTAGGTTTATTTAATTAATCTGGATAATAACTTTAGACTTAGCTGGATCGTGATTGTCATCGAGGCTCAAGAAAAAGAACGTAGAATATAGAAATGCATATAAAATAGTTATACCCATTAATCTAAGATTACCAATTAGTAGATTTTAGCTACAAAAAATTAAAAAATATTAACATTTTAACGAGAAATTAGGGTCAAGAAAAAAAAGCTGAAAAACGAGAAACGAAACTCTTTTCAGTTTTAATAACTAAGCTCCTTAACTAAGAAACAAAGTTTTAGTTTCTACCATTAAATTGTTGATGAATATCGTAAAATTACTTTGGCGTTAGCTTAACAACTAAGCTGACGCTTAGTTAGACTGAAAAGAGTAATTTTATTTCTCACTCTTTTGTTTCTTATTTCGTCGGTTAAATTTTTTGTTTATAATGTTATCACGGTTTGAATATTACTTTAATAAACTCACGCTGTAAAAACGTTTAAATTAAATTTGAACTCTTTTTAAAATAGCTCAGTACATAAATGTTAACATACTATACTAAACAATGAATGGCATAGTTGGTTTTTCGCTTTTTCTGTAAAATTAGTATAAATGAAATTAGCCGCTTTAGTCCGTCAGCTTTTCAACTTTTTGGCTACGACTATAGGGAATCGTATTAAGAAATCTATCAGTTATCAAAATATTTTTTTTAAACTCTTTTCCTTTTCCTTAAAATACACGATAAAAATATATCTATTTAAAAGCGCAAAATACATCAAAATCGGTTTAGTATTTTTTGAGTTATAGGATACAAACAAACAAAAAAAAAATAGAAATGTTATCAGGTTAAGAGATGTCTAATTTAGTCGATTACAATGAATTTCCGACATAGCTTACATGTGTAAACAACAGCCTGTTAATGGTTTATAATGCAGAGATAATCTGCACACTGATTTTTGTTTCATTACACTCAAATCTTTATTTAGGAATGTATAGTTTGAGCTCTTCTTGCTCGACGTATTCTGTGGCGCTGAGTCAACCGATGCGCGCGGGATAAGCCCTATGTAGCTGTCCTCCCACTCCTGATTTATCTGCACTGTCTAGATTTCAACGAAACCAAGCTAACCGCTCTTAAAGTAAGGAGCTTAGTTCTTCGCTTATTCTGTGTATATCGTTGAAAAGTAAATATTATACAATTATAATATAAGGTTAAAATTATATCGTGCATATGTGCGACATTTCATTTGTCTCGAGCCTATACGCTAATATATTTCCTATTTTCATTTATTATACAAAATGAAAAAGATAGAAATATTTTAAGAGTTATAATATGGTTTTTTGATTACAAATTAAAAAGTACAGCTTATCCTGTGATTGTTAATTGTAAGAGAACTATGATTATATTAGTTTAATTAATATGAGGATTTACCTATCTGGCTATGTGTTGTTGTTTACAATGACATAGTTAACTATTTCATAAGTTTAGTTAATGTTTGATAATTTCAGGAATTTTTATGGAAAGTTTTAATACAATACTGTTAAAAAAATCGTTGAAAAATGGAAGGCCACATTTTATATATTATAGGACACGAGTTGTCTGCGGAATCTGGTAGTACACGCGTGTACTACCAGGGTTGTACTCGTGTTGGTCCACGGGGGATTTTTTGCCCGTGGTCCTATTACTATACACGTAAGTAGTTTTTGAATTCCGAATAACTCAACTGTCTTGAACCACAAGGGTCAAGGGCAATAGGCCTGTAGTTCAACTCGCACCTAAAAAAAAAAACATTTCTTGTTCACTTTTCACTTTGTTTGTTTTTTGTTTGTTTCGTTTATACCTTTCTAATTCAAGAACCACTCAAACGAGTTCAATGTAATTTTCGTATTTGATTGGACACGATGTTATTGTTTATTTAGAGTGGTTATCAACAAGCTGCTATTTCGTACGTAGAGTGAGATTTCATAAAATGGATCTGATGTAGAAAAAACTAAAAAATACGACTCATTGAAACCGCGGACGAAATGATAAACGAAACTTTGGATAATATATTTTGAAATTTATATTCCAGTGTTTACAGTTACGTTCCTGTTTTATGTTTGCTTGAAATAAAAAGTGTTGAGTTAACTTGTTCTTGAGTAAAACGGACTGACGCAATCTTGGACTAACTTGGAGTTACGTTTTTAAGAGGGAAAATATTCCAAGGCGACAAACTTATTATAAAACTTTTATTTTTTTCTTATTACATTTTGTCTTTTAAGACAGTTCGCTTGGCCATTCTTTTACCGTTACTGTGGCGTAAAAACGCGTATATAATTCTTAATCAGAATAAATTCAGGCTTCTTTGTCACGGAACCCTCAAGAAATATAAATGTACCCAGTTCATGCTACTGAACGTTTCTTACTATGGGCAAAGCTATGGATAGAATACGGAAAGTTAATGACTTATTTACATCATATGCGCTTCGACTGAGTTGTTTGGAAATGTTGCTACACCTATTAACAACTCTAATCTCGCCTAGAACCTTGTCACTTATTCGTTTACTGTTTAAGATAAAAATTGAAATAGCTGTCACTGTAGCGCTTTGTACCTACGACATTATTTCATAGTATTCATATTTATTATACAATAAAACTCTCTACGATGTCTCGCGATGAAGAAAGACACACGATAGTTTGGAGACACGACACGCGCTCTCGCTGAGACATGAGATCCTTTGACTTATGCACAAACACCGTCTTAAAACGGAATCAACGCGAGACGAGACGAGACGACACTTGCCGAGTACACTCTCTACATTCTCATATTGTATTCGTACATTCGTGTTATCATGCCGAGAGTGTGGAGCAGGTGTATTGCAAAGCCGACTTATAGACGTATCGAAGTGAGTCGAAGCCAGTCGATGTATGCTCGCAAATTGATCTGCAGATATTAAATAAATTTGTGTGCAAACTGACCACAGCGTGTCACACAAATTACATAATATAAATATTCCAACGTCCTTCTATGTTCCGTGTAACACAGCGTTGAGTGCCTGGTGTATGAATCTATGGAACACAAGCGGCAATAATTTCAGTTCAAATTCAAATCCCAGCAAAGCTCAGCGAAGTAAGCTACAAAATATTTACCTTCAAGCTTTTTATGTTAAAGTTAAAAATTGTAGGATTACATAATGGTTATGCACAGTATGCAATGAGGAGGCCTAGTCGATGTGCTTCGTGGAATATGGAAGAGCCGCGCATAAACTATTCTATTGGTATAGTTCGACTCAAACTTTATGGCGGATCGGAATAGAACGTTATAAGCGTGCTTGCGCAGGTAGTCATACGTCCCTTGCTCCACTGCGTCCAGCTGCACCTAAAACTCGTTACTGCGACGCGACTTGTGCCTATGTTCGGATCCGCCATAAAGTTTTATTGGAATTGTCAACAACTTGTAATTTGTTTCTATTTTCAAGCTTTAAAGGAGAAAAGTTATTATATTATTTATTTGTCTGTGTGTATTTCTGTATTAAGGCAGAGAATTTGAGTATCGGAGAACCGATTTTGAAGAAACTTTGCTATTATTAAAATTGATTTATGTAGACTAAAAACTTGATAAAGCAATATTTCATAACCATACGTACGAGTTATAGACATAAGCTAGTTATAATTGTGATAGTCAAACTGATTATTACAATAATTCAATTAAATTAGATTGGGTATTCCGCGTCTTAGAAACGCTTGTTTGTTGAAACAATAAACGGAGCGCGAACCCACAGAAGGATGACGCTGACTGAAGACAGTACGGCGGTGGAACTATTTTGGATTACTATTAACATTTGCGTGTTGCGTGAGGACTGTGTGCTTTTGCTGTGTACCTACTTAAAGACAAAATAATATTTATTTTATATACGGGAACCGTATTATTGACACTAAAATGTAGGTTTTATGGCGTTTTTTTATTTTTATGAATCAATAATTTATGATTTATGATATAACCGTCTTGGCTTATATTTTATGAAATACTTTCACTGAGTAAAAATAAACGTATGGATGACCAGTAAGCGCGTGCATAAAGATGCGGTGCTGAAAGAGTGTGCGGGCGACCACAGCCCAGGGTAGTTTACATTTCTTAAAATTTACGACTTTATAGCTGGGTATAACCACTAATATTAATAAATTGTGACTCACAAAATATAAACTAAAAATATCGCCTCATAATCTAAGAAAATTGTATTAAAATGTACGGTGAATATTTTATTATAATATATTTTATTCTACCTATTTCAGTTAATTTATTAATTTAAAATATAACAAGTAACTAGCATTTGTTTGTACCTTCCTTTGCATTGACTTCTATTCAAAACTACTGGTATTTATCCTAAAGTCATGGTTCAAATAAAACATGGTGGAAATTTGCTATCAGATTAAGTAAATTGCAGCTATTGAATTGTGAGTAATTTAGAAGTTATAGCTTTTTATGGTGTTAATAATAATAATAATAATAATAATACATAATTACGTATACAACGTCTAGGCCTAAGCATTAGCTTGTGTTTTGGGTACAAAGCGAAGACACCACATACATATAACGACTAAGATCCGGTACCAGTATCAATATTAGTCTTATCGTCGTGAAGTCGTGATAGCCCAAAGCGCAACGAACCTGTCTCAAATTTATATGGCCCCATAGGACCATGGTTCGAATCCGGGTGTGTACCAATGAGTTTTTTCTGACTTAAGTACACAACTATCACTGACTCCGTGCTTCGGAGGGCACGTTAAGCAGTCGGTCCCGGACGCTGTCAATAGATGGCGGTCGTTACAATCCCCAACTCGCAATGGAGTGGCGTGAGGGTTTGGAGCTTAAGCTCCAACCAAACCCCCTCCTCACCCTTTGGGAGGCCTAAGCCCCTGCAGTGGGGTAAAATGGGCTGGTGAAGTGAAGTGAAGAAGTCTTATCGAGGTAAAAAAAACTTCAAAGACAATTGTCATTATACACGTATTTATTTTTATTTGGTTTCAACTTACTAATAATGTGCATATTTAGTAGAAAAAGAATTTGAGTTTCATTACATTATTATAGATTTCTTAGAGTTAGATTTTAGATGAAGTTTACTTGAAAAAAAAAAAGTACCAAAAAATATGAACCGTCTGTTTTGATAGCGACTTAAGGGTATCAGGTAAACGAGAGGAATTAAAATTTGGTAAATATTGAAACATTTAGTAATAACATTTAATGTTCATAATGTTGTTCTCCAGCGCTAATACGACACCTGATTGAAAAGTTTGTTTTTAAGTTCCTTACTGTGCGAATGTTATTAGTGTTCCGAAACAAATTCTATTTATTAACTGACAGGGCTGGGACCAAAATTTTAAAGTCATTAAAACTGAAAGGAACAAGGTTTTAGAATAACTTTTCGAAATATTATATAGTTTCTATTCACGAATTTACCGGATATTTATTGAAAACTCGTCAGACGTTGAAACTGTACTTGTGACGTAATCTGGACGGTACAGCTTGTTCCACTGTTTTCCACACAAAATCGCGTCACTTAAAATTGTAATCCTCAAAGATCAAGATTAATATCATGATATAAATGTGATCATGAAATTCAAATTCAAAAAGTATTTATTCAATATATATATATATTCAATATATATATATATATATATCTATATCTATATAATAATAATAATAACGTATACAACACAACAACGTCTAGGCCCCAAACTAAGCATTAGCTTGTATTTAGCTTGTATCATTTCAACCAAAATTTATAAAATAATACTATTGGATTATTTACAAGTAGCCCTTTCATAAAATACTTTTTATTTAATCTTCATAAAAAAAAATGTTCATAATCTGTGTTGCATCCCATAATTTAGTGCGTGTCGTTAATAACTTGTATTATAAGAAACAAATGATATAAGCTTGATGTTTGATCGAGTCTTCTTATTTGTTGAGTAGTCCCAGTTTTATATCCAATCACATGTCTTCGCCGCGTGAGTTCATTCGAGTTTGTTTGAGAATCAGCAACCTGGTTTCTATTTGGATCGACGACTTTTGTTTCTGTTTTAGATGTATTTCTCGTGTGCGGCCACGTGCGGAGTTGATTGACTTTTTCGGTCGATGTCTTTTAGTTTTGTTAATTGTAAACCTTAGCTTAATAGCTTAATATAAATTTTGGATTATGTTCGGCTATTGGCCGTTAATATAAAGTATACGTTATATGTAACGTAGGCATATGTAACATGTGCGGCACCAAGTCCTAACATTATACCAAATTCCAAGTTTCTACGTCACTTGGTTTTCGAGAAGAACATAAATACACGGGCAAAATTTACATGAATTACACGTCTTTCTCACATGTTTAGGTTGTAGTGCGCATCGCACTCGCGTCACGATAACATGTACCCACAGACAAGTCAACCTTTAGACCACGCTTTAATAAACGTCAGTATGAAAGCGAAATCGCCAAAAAGTGGCGGGGTGCGGGGAGAGGTCGGCTAGTTTTCATTGGCTCGTTCAAAATTGACAATTTAATGGCTTCCAACGTGCTTCCAACTGACGGCTCACTAATGACGTAGTTATGTAGTGTCACTACATAGCCTTGGCGAATGCTACTCCCTGTGAAAGCGTGGTCTAAAGGTTTACTTGTCTGTGCATGTACCCCAAAAAAACCTACATCCTATTATATATTCCGTGTTTAGACGTGGTGATTACGTCGATCGAAAAAGTAAGGTTGCTCAGTTGCAGTTAAAAAAAAACATTCGCTGATTCATTGATACATCGTCGGTAGTGTGACATCAAAGTTTTTTTTTTATTTTAAGAAATTTCTTGATTGCCATATATAAAACTATTGGTGTTACGGGCCTAAATCTGTTGGTGCGTGGGGCATTATTTTTGGGGTACAAGTTTTGAAACGAGACTTGCTTGAAAGTCTTATTAGATAATGTCCAAGATAAAAAGAACAAAAAATTATCTAGAAAGCAAAATCAAGACCATTAACTTCGGCAGAGCAAAGTAGCAGATATAGAGAAAAAAAGAAGTAGAATTATCGGATCACTAGAAAAAAAACCATGGCGAACTGAAATATATGTACCTAGGTACTAGATGCGAAGATCCATATACATTGTACGGCGCACGGAAATAAAAATTCCGCTTCGATGAAGTCGTTGGAGCTTTCGGGCTAACGACATGCGTCCTTATTCTGCTTCAGGCGATTGTTTAGTGAATGCAACTTCCACATACCCCGCGCGTCCAGACGCGCGGAAACTGTAGAGTTTAATCCGCTTTCCCACCGCAACGGTAAAACAAAAAACAAAAAAAGGAAAGCAAACGAGAATAGCCGAACGCGTCCGAATATAGTCGAATGCAATTTTGTAAAGGTGATTCTCGTACCACTTCTCATGAGACAATTTCAATGAAACATATTTTTTTCTAGTCAAAACGTAATTTTGTGTCATGAAATTTGGTATGTTTCATATGATTCGCGAAAATTGTAATCCGAGAATCATCCCCCTAATTCAATTTATGTGCAACCGTCTTTATAATTGTCAAAAGGTAAATTCTTAAAAAAAAATTTATCAAGTTACGAGCGACAAGTAAATAATCCCATCCACCTTTTTAGAATTCCGAGTGGTGTTTATGCACTTTTCAAAGACACAGCAAGGCATTTTTCTCAGATAATTTTCCGAAATACACAATAATATCAATCGACTACACTGAAATGCGGTCCACAAGCGATTATTTCAAAGTCGTTCAGGGCACTCTGATCTGAACAACTTTCGTGCGGAGTTTCATACCGTGATACGTTCAGTGTAGTACCTAGGTACATATAAGTCGGCGCCATGGAGTATCAAAAACTAGCATGCACAAAGAAAACGGCACGAGTGCGACCTTTCCGTGTATAAACTAGCTGTTGTCGAACTAAGTGTTCATTCCAATACCCCTAACAAGACAGGCATTTTTACAGTTCGCACCAAAGTTCTTGTTCGCACTGAAGTCAAAGCGAGTTGTGTCGTATTAGCAAACAGAGGTATCAGACGGTCAAAAGCTCACACCGAACTTGAGCAAAACGCACTCGCGTCAACTTCAGAGCAAACAAAAGTTTGGCACGATCTATATGACCATGTTTGGCAACTATCTACCAAGTGTAATTTTTTTTTCCTTTTAAAGGTTTGGAACCTCAACAGATGTCTTTGTTACAAATTAAACAATTGAATGGCGCAGTGTAAATTTCGTACAGTTCCATTCAAACTTTATGGCAGATGTGAACATAGGCACAAGTGGCGTCGCAGTAACTAGTTTTAGGTGTAGCGGGACGCAGTGGAGCGAGGGGTATATGACTGTATCTGCGCAAGCATGCTTATAGCGTTGTATTACTATAATAGTAGGTACTACTAATGGAATGTAATTTAAATAATAACACTTCAATGTCACTCACATTTCTTGGAGCGATATCTAGTTGTTTATTTGCCCTCTACGATCGGTTTTAATTGAAAGTGTGTTTAAGATCTTAGTAAATTGGTATAATGATACCATTAAAATTATGAGCGTTCAAATCAAGTATGGTAATGAAATCGTCTATCATCCTTTCGGGTTGCTGAGTTGGAATTGCGTTTACTGAAAATAATGAGTCTTACTGAATTAGTAATATAGTATTCGAGTTCGTATTTTATGTGTCGTTTGCCTTTTCGAGTGTCATAATCTTCGTCGCTTATTCATTTCAACATTTTTTTAGTAAAATTTCATAGTTGGTATTCACAAATGTAAAACCTTAAATGGAAATTTAAAGAAATAATCTAACATATTAAACATCAAATTCAATCAAATTAAAATTAAAAGGATGGAAAGACGGAACACAGTCAAAGTCATTTTTATCATGGTAAAGTACAACTAATTTTGACCAAAATACGAACAATTTAATTTTATTTTTAGGCTGTAATCATCTTAATTATACTCAGGATATATCTTAGCTATTTACAGTTTATTATATGGTTCCATTCCATTCCATTCCATTCCATTCCATTACATGCCATTCCATTACATTCCATTCCATTGCATTCCATTCCATTCCATTACATGCCATTCCATTCCATTCCATGCCATGCCATTCCATTCCATTCCATGCCATGCCATGCCATGCCATGCCATGCTATGCCATTCCATTCCATTCCACTCCATTCTATTCCATTCCACTGCACTCCATTCCATTCCATTCCACTCCACTCCACTCCATTCCATTCAATTCCATTCCATTCCATTCCACTCCACTCCACTCCATTCCACTCCACTCCACTCCATTCCATTCCATTCCACTCCACTCCGTTCCACTCCATTCCATCCCATTCCATTCCATCCCATTCCATTTCATTCCATCAGCGCACTGCAGGGGCTTAGGCCTCCCCCAGGGTGAGGGAGCTTGAAGCTTAAATCCACCACGTTGCTCCAGTGCGGGTCGGTGGATTGTAACGACCGGCATCTATTGACAGCAGCCGAGACCGACTGTTTAACGTGCTCAATACAATATACAGGTTCGCTGCGCTCGGGCTATCACGACTCGATGATGATATGGTTGGGTACTTGAATTTATTTGAAAACAAAGGAGTAGCTACAAAAGCCTGCTGAAATAAAAAAATATGAAATGTTATTTTAGAATACACCTAAGATAAGTACTAAATAGCTACATTCTTACATTAAATAATTATTGAGAAGAAACTTATGACCATAGTGCACACATTTTCTATATTACAGTTTATAGAGAAGCCTTCACTATAACGTATTATTCAGGAGAAAAAATATAAACTCAGTTATCGATAACAGGGTAACGACGCCATTTCTGGGTTCGCCCAGTGGGCCGTCGGGACAGAAATGGCGGTGCTCTGTGTTACGGTCTATTACCTTCTACAGCCTCAGCTTCAAATAAAACGGAATGGAATTGCGTTCCCAACGCGGACCGTGTGAGGACCATATGTCTAAGTCGGATATCGCGAAATAATATCTTGCACTCTAGTATAGATATTTATGTAATCATTAAAGAAGCGAGTATTTTTAGTTTAGGAATATCAAACCCAAAAAGTCATAAAATCTGCAAATGGAAAAAAAAATAAGGAAAAAGTGGAAAACAACGACATTTGTATATTGAATCCAATTTTGTAGGTAGTTTTCTTATCTGATTAAATAAGGTTGAATAGGTTTAGTAAGTATCTCGGATAAGTTTAATATTAGGGGTAGGTTTAGTACCTACTTTGGGTTTGTAAATTACACAATTTTCATAATAAAGTTATATTAATACTTAAGTATACTTAGTATAGTTTAGATCCATTTACAGGTCGCGCGGTGAGTTTAGATCGTGCAAACAAAATAGAAGGGTTATGCCGAAGGGTGAGGAACGGAGAGGGGATTGGCTGGGCGCCAGCGCAGACAAACGCGCAGACACGCTATTGGTCAATCAGTCGCTCATTACGCTCCATTCATTGGTCACATGCGCAAAACTACCACCTCCAGTTTAACCGAGCGATCTAAACTCGCCGCGCGACCTGTAGTACTGTCACAAAAAACATCTTAGAATATAGAACAACTTAGTAGGTCTTAGTATTTTGAATTTAATGTTTTACAACGATTTCTATCGCTTCCTTTTGTATTTTTCTATACTAGGTTTTGTTGAATTTTTTAATTCATTTCAAATGTTATTCATTCGTTACATTTCTTACGTTATAACTTACTTAATTATTTATACGTATTCGATTATAATTTTGTTATCATAAACAAATATAAGAAAAGCGTTTTATTTAGCAATCTGAAACGTCGGTTTATACAAAGTTTGTACAAAGGTTTACCGTCTCGAACACACGTTGGTGTAGCCCTGTTAAAACTTCTCCAATAAACGTGCAAGTACGAAACGCGTTCAAGTAATAAGCAATTCTATACGTGAAGTAAATATTATGGTAATATAACGTTTTCTACAGTGTATCAAAGAGTTGTAAAGTAAAAGATGTAATTAAGTTTTTGATGTGTCGCCGTTTTAAAAGATCATACAACGATATGGTTTTCATAATAATAATAATTGAAGCAAATATTATGCTTGTATTATAACTGATATACATACTTAAATATTCTTTTTTTAATATAATATATACATATATAGATACTTTTACACACAGACACGAAACAAATAGACATGTTCATGTACACAAATATTTGTCCCGGGTGGGAATCGAACCCGCGACCCTCGGCTCCGCATTTAGGTTCTCTAACCACTCGGCTAACCAGTCAGTCGAAGTTTTTCAGATATCAGATATTTGTGTATTTTGTAAATCTTAACATGAATAGTGTTTTTTTAGATACGGTTACGCAGATGATCCCGTGTTTTCAATATAAATCGAGACGGGGATGTACCTGTCCGTGTGGGCTGAACACGCCGTTAGAGGAATTCAAATAAAGTTGTTTTTTAATTTATCCGAACTGAACATTGAATTATTTCCAATAAAGTTGATAACGAGTGGCCCTATTGTTTAAGCGAAAAACCTCTGCGCACTTCGCACAAAATTCAATACTAGTTGAAAGAACCAGCGTGAGAAGACCAGTAAATCTAATATGACACGAACTCAGAAATGAAATTGGGGATTTTAACCTGAGGCCTTTGTGCCAGCATTCAACTGACTGTAAGTCAATTACGATAATCGTGAAATTATCTCGACAATGGAAATTACTTAGAAAACAACCAATAGCGCGACAGCACAAACACGCGTGCTGTCGAGTCATTGGTTGTTCTTTGAATACTACTGTACGCAGCGTAGGTACTGATTTTCTTCAAATATGCAAACAATAAACGAGGGTAACCAGCAAAATGAGAAATAAAAAATAAGTTTAACGTGTTTCTTGACATTTTTAATTATTCTTTGTTATATCTAAACCTTAAATTATTTTTTTGTCATCTTTTTACAATTTAGAATATGTTTCACAATGAAGTTTCTGTGACTAAATAAAATAGGTCAGTGCGACCGATCATTTTGCTTAATCTAGATTATAATACTAATTAATGAAGCACCGGCGTCCATCCATCGTACAGAGACAATATTAATCTTAATAACGACTTATTTTGAAGATAATAATTTGCAGTGTAAAATTTTTGACATACTTAGCTTTCGCAATATGGAATTTTAGAGAGCTAAGTTCATGAATGCGACTGAAATGTGTAACAGAAATTAAGAAAAATGCAGAAACAACAGAAATTTTATTCGAAAATCAAATTTCAATTTTGAAATTAGATTTTCGAATAAAACTGAATATATGAAACCCACAGCGATGTCAAATAGGTGGTATACAAAATTTTACCTTGTTACAAAAATGCTAGTTAAAATGAGGCGATTTGTCTCAAAAACTCGGCCTAAATTAAAATTGATCATTTGAGCTGCTTTATAAAAACGTTAGAAAAGCGTACTATTTTTAAAAGATTGACCAATAGTGATGATAAGTGGATCACTTACGATAAGGGCAAAAGATCATGATCAAAGTGTGGCTGAACTCGTGATGTCGAGTGTATGGTGGGACTGGAAGGGGTCGTTCATTATAAAATTTTACTACTGGGTACAGCCATCGTTCCGGATGTTTACAGTTAACAGCTCATAAAACTAAAACATGCAATTGAGAAAAAAAAAAAACGTTTGGAAATGGCGATCATTATGATAACGGCAGATCACTCACACATCTTTGACCACTTAGGAAAAATTATGAGAGTTTGGCTGGACAGTGTGAATGCATTTACCACATAGCTCTGTCCTTGCACCCTCAGATTTCTACTTGTTTTGGTTTCTTTACAATTCTTAAGGTAGTGTAAGGTTAACACCAAGAGAAGACTGTCAAAATTACTTGTCGCATTTTTTAACCACAAACCCCAAAATTTCTACAGCAACGTGATCGTGTTACTACGTACAAGGTGGCAACAAGTTATCGAGTTAAACGGCACATATATAATATAATTAAATGTAATTAAACTATGAAAAAAGAAACGCTTTGAATTTGTATATGAAGTACGAAAAGTTCGCCCAAAATTAATAGTTAGGTTTAAGTATTCATTTTTGGAAGTTGTTTGCCTTAAATATAGAAGTTGTAAATTTTAATCTTATGTTACGGTGTAATAAAGTACGTATTATGAAATAATTCCTGTAATTATTATTATAATATTGATTTTCAATATCCGAAGTAATTTTATTTCAATGCCGAGCTAATTATTCCTTTGATAGTTAATATAAGATATTAATAAAGTAATAAAGCCAATTAATTCCTAAATTATATTAAACCTAAGTTAAATTCAAAGAAAAATATTTAATTATCTTTTTACAGATCTGCTAGTTATGTGATATCATTAAATTGATAACCGACTCTATATTTTAACATCATTGGCGGCTATTATAAGTCTTTTCTTTTTTCTGTGTAATATATTTATTTTTGTAACATTTTTTAACAACTTTTAGTCGATGATTTTTCATCTGTATCAAATTGGTGCGATATAAAAATACGACTTGTGTAATCGATGCCCTTTAACTTAGCTCGGCATTACTAAAAAGTATAAAACTTTACAGGACAGATGGCTCAAACGAGACTGTCGTGATAATATTAATAGATTTTTACATCTTAAATAACTTTATTTTAGTATTGAAAATGCTTTGAAAGTCACCGTGACTTGACTTTAGAATGATATTGAAATCATAACCTTGTATCACCTCTATCCGTATGAAAGCAATTTTTGTCTGCCTAAAAAACAAACATTCAAACATCAAAACATTTTAATTAACAATAATCTCACATTGTTTGTAATATAGTATTTAATTAATAGCATCATCTTATAATTATGGTTTGTATTGCGTAATTACTCAAATCTTCTCTGAGACGTATGATGAATGTACGCATAAACCTGTACCATTCCAGCCGAAGTGAGAATGTTATACTTGTGCCAACGACTACGAAGCAAAACAGCCTACAATATTTACCTTCAAATAATAACAAAGCAATCTAAAGCAAAACTCGATTTCGTCCCCTCGAGTATCCTAACTTACGTGCCCATTGTTCGCCCTTATTTACGAGGTTATTGCATTAGAGTTACCTTTGATCAGATATTAAAGTGGTTACTCGAGGAGAAGGCCTTTTGCTTTATGAATGGTTTTCAGTTCTATTTTTGTACATGGTCAGTTTCAAAGTAATCAAAGTGTATTACAATATGATTCATTGGGAAATCTAATATTTTGATGAAATAGGTAAATGCATAATAATAATTATTTTATTTATCTTTCAACGGTATTTCAATTTATATTATTTATTTATTTAAAAACATTCAACTTGTATTATTTTAAGTTATTTTTATTAAAAGTCGATAGTTTCATAACAGCTCGCAATTTCGTTTTATTGCTGCATGTGACATCACTATCTGCTCACAGAGTAAGAAGGCTTTCAGAAAAAAAGGACAAAGCCCATTGCGCCATATGCAATTCACTCAAGTTATTATAAGTTATTACGTGACTGTAAGTTGGTTCAAATTGAAATATATGAAATGAACGTCATTGAGAAGATCGTCTTTTTTAAAAAATTGTTAAATACATTTTAAAGAAAGCGTCGTTTTTGAGATATCACATATGACCCCATATTTACATCACACAATCACAAAATCAAAATTAAAAATATTTTCGCGTAACTGTATTTTTAATCTTGATTTTTTTTTGAGGAACAATTATTTTATTTTTAAAAACAAATGACAATAGTGCGGTTCAATAACGAACTTTGTTGTATACTACGTTATATTTTTTTAGTCTATATACTCAATTGTGTCTAAAATAAACATAATGTAAATAAATTTTTAGCAGCGTTTGGTTTTAATAGAGTCAGAAATGTCACTTCATAGTATCTGTTAACCGTCAAACGCAATTTCGCGGGGTTGAAGGGTGGCGCGCAAGGATCTTGCGGACTGAAACCGGACTGAAATTTGCCGAAGATACACCTAACTATAAAAAGAGTGGTAAGACGGTAAGCGCAGAAGAGTGCTTCTAGTCAATTCGTACTTTAACGAAAATATTTGCGAAATATAGAAACTCACTAGTTATGTGAAGAGCGCTAAATTCATAAAAACTACTATTTTTATCACATTACAAAGGCTGAATGAATTCAAATGACATTTTCTCTATGTTAGCATTGAATTTTTATTAGATACTATCTGATAATTCTAGTGTGTCATTGTTCTGATTCAAATAAAAGAACGAACAGTAACAGCTCCGAATTTCGATCGTCGAAACGCGACATTGCGGGTCCCGCTCCCAGTGTCCTTGACCCTAATGTGTGCGTAAAAGACAACTGCAGCCCGAAGCGGAAAATTTAATTCGAAACAGGGTCAGGGGCAGATGAGCTAAAGTTTCCCTCTGTTTTTTAAAAGATTTTCAAATTTAATTTTATTTTTCCATATCTAGTTGATATATACATATATATCTTAATTCCTGTGTTTTGATTTTTTAAGATTATCTTTAGAATGTTCGCAAGAATAAGTTTTTTTCAAAGTAAAAAAGATACATGTTTTACGATTTCAACCTTTTTTTAAATGGAATCACATAGCTACAAAATTTAAAACATAAAAACAAAGATGTGGGCTACTTTATATTAAAAAAAATATAGTCAACTTACGTGCAATATTCGAGAAAGGATTACACTGACCCATATGTTGAATATTTTTCAGGTAATTAAGAATTTACTCATGAAATTGAGGTGAAAAGGTCATATCGGTCGTGTAATTGAATAAAATTTATTTTACAATATTGGAAATATTAATTAATTTTATGTTAAAATTGGACTGTTTTATCTTATTTAAAGATAATTAAATGATACGGACGCTTCGTAAATAGTTTAATTGACGACTAGCGGCCCGTCCCAGCTTCGCACGTCCCAATTAGTATTCGTTTCTCATGAGAATAACTTTTTTATCTCAGTCTTAACTCATTCCCATTATTCCCTTTCCCGTTTTTGTTCCCGCGACACAAATGTTTTATCGTTAATTAATATTAAATTATTCCCTTCCCGTTAATTAAAATTAATTAAATTTATTACACTTTCGCACGTACATATTTATGAAATAATAATATCTGGAACATCTTACACAGCGCCATCTAGTCCCAAAGTAAGCAAGTATTATGCTTGTATTATTGGGTACTTGACAACTGATATATAAATATATATATACTTAAATATTCTTTTTTTAAATAATATATGCATGTATAGATACTTTTACACCCAGATACGGAACAAATAGACATGTTCATGTACACAAATATTTGTCCCGGGCGGGAATCGAACCCGCGGTCCTCGGCTCCGCAGTTAGGGTCTCTAGGTCTCTAACCACTCGAGCAACCGCTCAATCAACATAATATATCGTTGACCCGGCGAACTTCATACCGCCTTAGAACTCAGAACAGTTTAAGACGTATATGTATTGTAGACCCCCCCCCCCCCTTGGTAGCCCGTAACCTCAATCCTTATCTAAGAACTTGCTTTTACGTAATGTAAAGCGAAAAACCACGTCAAAATCCTCCTAGCCATTTTGGAGAAAGGTATTTATTACACCGACCCTGCTGGCTCAAAGTCACGCATTCCTTATCTAAGAATCTGCTCTTGGATGATATTTATGTAACACAAAAAAAACGGGTCAAGATCCTCTCAACTGTTTTAGCGAAACATATTTATCGCAGTGCCCGCTTGTTGCCCATGACCGCAAACTTTAAGAACAACGCAAAAACCGCCTAGAGATCCTTCCAGCCGTTTTAGAGAACTGTATTCATTGCAGCGCCCCTGGTGGCTCATATCAGAAATCCTTATCTAAGAATCTGATCATAAGTGATAACTATGTAACATAAAAACCGCGTCAAGATCGTCCAAGCCGTTATGAAAATACATATCTATTGTAGCTCCCCCTGGTGGCTCATAACTACACAACTTATGTAATTGTCTATTCGCAAGTGACACTTATATAATGCAAAAAACCGTATCAAAATAAGCCCAGTCGTTTCGAAGATACATATTTACTGCAGCGCCCCCTGGTGCTTAATAACCATAAAACTTATTTAGAATACTGTTTTAGAACGATAACCATCTATTAAATACAAAATTTCATTATTAAAGCCGTTTCTGAGATAGCCGATAAAAGAGTAAAGAAATTTATTTTTGAACACATCCTGTTTGACAGGTACGAACAGTTTGTATGGGAAAATGAAGTGGTGGTTTTTACCATATTGTTGTTTTTCCTTGCAATTTCCTCACATTTTCGCACCTTTTAAATCTTCCTTGGATTTCCAGAAATATTTCAAAACCAAAATTAGCCAAACCGGTCCAGCCATTTTTGAGTTTTAACGAGACATGTAAAAAGCTTCATTACATTTTTATATATAAGATTATTTCCAGTCAAAAACCTCTGTTAATTAATAACAGAAACATGAAAGTTCGAAATAAAAGCCAAATAGTGCGTGATAGCAATTATTTCCAATTGTCGATGTAACAAAGGCTTTGTTTATTTGTGAATTGTCTGCGACAGGCCGAACGCTTCGGACGCCGTTACAGAATCAGTTGAATGCGACATTAATTAAGCAGGTTGACGAGTTTCATTGTCTACGGAGGTCTGTATTTGCGTGCACCGAATAACCATTATTAATATTTTATCGTTAATTACTGTGACTGTACCTCGAAGAAACTTTAGGGCACCGAGCTGAAAATTTTCTTTTATTAGTAATTTCAATTAAATTATTTAATTATATTTTAATCTTCAATAATTTTCATACTTCCTTTCCATCCCATAATTCCACAAATAAATCGATATAATAATTTCCATTTCCAATTATTATTATTTTGTGTATTGCTAGCGGTACTGTTTTTGACATAGAGTAAATTAATTTGACACCAGCGTTTGGGTTTTTGATTATTATGTACCGCTGCTAGTAGTTTACAATTTTAATATAGTTGTTTGTCCGTCCGCGCGTTCGTTCGTCCTTTCGCATACTGAGTTCGTTATTTTGAAACGGATTTTTTTTTTTAAATTAGGCACAGTGGTTTACTTTAACTTCTAGTTTAACAAGTACCATTTTGTTATCAAATTCTTTTCAATTCTTTTTCAGGTTTTTTTTAGGTCTATTTTATTATATAACTTTTATAAAAATCACCGGTATTTTCGCGGCTAGAAAAATAGCGTTTGAGCCACTACGACACACGATGTCTTAGTGTAGGATGCGCCAGTCAATCTTTGATATACCTTCTGTTGCCTGATAAATAAACATAATATTAATTATTATTTATTTATAGCTTTCATACTTTATATTTAGAACATACTTTTAGTTTTTCATCAGAAACAAAATGCATCGTAAAATCTTTAGTATAAAAAGCTCTTCATCTCGTTAGAGCTTTACAACAGTAAGTATAGATTCTAAACATTTAAATCGTATTTAAGTATAACGTAATATTGATGGGGACACTTGTAGACTATTTAGATTTTACGTTTTAATTCGTGGCCATGCTTAAATCGGGACTTGTTATCGCGTCCGCCAGTATCGATAAATGAAAACTCAGTAGATGATTCGTCAAACTACTGTAAGACCACGACGTACATACTCCAATATAGTGTGAGAGGGAATGTCGTAGTCGTTTATACAAATCCGTAAGTACCAAAATAAGCTATACAAAAACGGTGCAGGTGTTAGAATATTTTTTTACGCTTTAAAACTAAATTTTTAATCTTTTGCTGAATTATTCATATTTCATAACAGTTTCGTATGTAGTTAGTCATCCTAATGATCCTGACAAATATAAGTGTTTCAAGTATCATTTGTATCAATGAATTTTACGTACCTCAGCAATTAAGTCCGTGCCTTGAGAAAAGTGTTCACCATCAATGGTGCAATGGAAGACTGTGTTTTCTTTACGTAATTATATTGACGTATATTTTTTCTCATTCTATTCCTGGTAATTTATGATGACCGAGGTCATCCACCGTTATACTAATAATAAACTATCATAATAAAAGAAATAACTTTTAAATTTGGGCCACTTTATACTTATGTACATAACGTTAACAAATTCTGACTCTGGCTCACTTAAGATGCTTTGGATAGATCTTAGATTCAAACCACCCTGAACTTAATTTTGTCGTCATCGATGTTTTCTTCGTCTTGCAACGGCCACACACCGTCAATACATGGGTTACACCCTTCAATGCTTTGAAAAACAACACAATTTAAAGATTCAGTCTTTTTCATGGAATGTGCAAACCCATTAAACGGAACGTGCTCGAAGCTGAAAAGCCAATATTATATTAATCTATTTATAACCGTGTTCACGAACGACGGTACACGCAAAGGTTGATTTAAAATTATTTTATACCAAATTCCCTTTACATTATTTTTGGTGTTAAAATGTTGTTTCCAATACACCCCATTTCTCACTACCCTTTTCTCTCGCCAGGTGGCGCATGAGCGACGGTACTCAATTGACTGTCAATTTCATACAAAAGTTGGAATTTTCACATACATAAATATACACATTAAATATAATTGTCACAATATGTGAAGATGGTACCTTCGCCGAGAGCGCTATCTACAAAAGTTTTGCGTGACACACCCCATTGTGATGGAGATTTTAATTTTATTATTGGCAGTAAATTCAGTGTAGTATGGTTTCATATAAATGTTCATTTTTATAGGCATAAGAATGAACATTTATATAAAGAAGAAGAAGGGTCTCCTATCCCTTTTTTGCTAAACAGTTTCTTCATTATCTAATAATCTTACTTGTGAAGGTACTCATTAAAGAAACAGGCTTCACTGTATTTAAGTATCAGGTTCAGAATTGTATAATATGCAGTCAACTGGGATACCTCGCACTCTATTCTACGGGCTTGCATAACGTAAATAATTTAAATGTTGAGACGGCGGCACCAACAGATGAATTGTATAGCGAAATCAGTCCAGAAGAAACTGGGCAAGTTACTAGTTTACAGTACAGTAATACGACTGCAATTAAGTATTATTAAGTAAGACTGTATTTACTGAATTTTTGTATAATCTTTAAACTTTGTACGTACATATGATAGGCATTTGAAAAATCAAATTTACCTACTGGAAAATTATTATTCTATTAATGGACAGAGTTGTATCCACTATTTGTATATTTGTTTTAGGCTGGTTTTGTATATATTAATTAACTTTTCGTATAAAACTTTAGACTTGCAGAGCCGTTGACAATGATAGATTATTAGGGACTATTTATTAAACAGATGACTTTATTTGCTCATAGTTTTTTTTAACCACCCAAGTAAAACCAGGAAAATTCACAAGTGTTTCTATAAAATCAAAATATAACCGACAAGACATCTACTCTCGATCCATAGTACATATCTAAGTCCGTGAGCTTAAGCGGGTGCATTTGACAAGGGATTTATGATTTTAATAAAACCCTCTTCCTCCACTAAGACGTGGATATTTATGTACATTTTATTTTTTTCCGTCTCCTTGTTATTGCCGCCTTAATACAATTCCGTTTCGTTTACACTGGATCGCTGCAAAAAAATACTTGTAATACTAGTAATAATGACTACAAGAATAGCAATAGCATGATTTATAGATAAATTTTCAAGAATATAGTAAAAATAAAGTTTTCTATTAAAGCTCAAAGATTGATCAAAGAACTGATCGAAATCGAATAAAACCTTGCGCCTTAAGGGTTCTACGTGCTTGTGTTACAATAAGGTTTAATAATAGGCAACAATTTTTTACTACTATACCTATATATGCAAAAACGTCTAGAAGAAACAAGTTTCTTGTATGGACACCCCCTTTTATTCTATATGGACTAACGACGACGGCTAAACGTGCTCTCAATCAGTGATGGTGCTTAAGTCAGAAAAACCTCATTGATACATACCCTGGAATTCGAACCACGACCTTTAAGCAAGAAGCGGACTCCCCACCACACGGCAATCACGAATTACCACTCGATGCCTCAAGCCATTGCTGAGAATAAGAATTTTGACAGAGAACCATAGCAGAGAACAAAAAGATTTTATCAAAATCAAAATGGGAGCCTGCAATGTCTGTTTGCCTGTTCGTCCGTCTGTCTATCATAGGTGACGGCAAGGAATATTCAGCTAAAATTTTTTCTCAGATTGTGTGTTGTAGCACGACCACGACAAGTAATAAAAATTATGAGTTAGAATTCGAAAGGATCCCTACGTATGGATAGCATTAAAATTTGTCTGATGATGGCATTCTAAGTTAAAACGTGTCCATTGCATCTGAACAGTTATTCGGTTCCATTTAAATATGGTAAAGTAGGTGTCTAGGTACCGTGAATACATTTCTTTTTTGGTATACATATAACAAAAATATAATTATCATATGATATGATAAATATAATATTAAATAATGACGACCACTTAGCCTAGTGGGTAGCGACCCTGCCTACGAAGCTGGAGGTCCCGGGTTCGAATCCCAGGTCGGGTCAGTATTTATATGATGAATATCGATACGGGTACCGGGTCTTGGTTGTTATATGTATGTGGTGTCTTCGCTTGGTACCCAAAACACAAGCTAATGCTTATTTTGGGGCCTAGACGATGTTGTCATGTATACGTTATAATGTGTGTAGTGAGAAAACTGGGTGTGTGAATCCGACTTGACCGGCTTTTTTATACTCATAACTTTAATATTAAGTATTCACTTAATCTTGTGTTCAAATACAGAAAATTATTTTTAATTTTCAATGCACCAAAAAAACTTTCATGTTAACATTAAAAACATTCAATTCGTTGAAAAATTAAGCGGTCCCAGAAATAAATTACAGTACCCCAGAAAGTTATATGATGCATTCACAATCGCTTACTAAGTGCCTCATTATTTTAAACCCCTCAAAAGTGAAAAGTGTACCTCCAAAATTCTATTTCTGTTTCATTAGGGGCCACTCTTTTCTCTCGTCTCGAGGGATGCAATTAAAGCCAATTTTTTTTCTGTGAAGTTGATGTAAAAAAGAGGACGTTGAAATTAGATCCCACTTGGGCGCTGTCTCATCTGTTATAATCAAATTTCGCACTCTGCAGTTAGGGGTACAAAATTTTAACAAGTCGGAACGTTAACAATACATTTCTTTTTTGTTTATTAACTCTTTGTTTTGCATTAAGTAACTAAATTTGTTTTTAAGCTTAATTACTGCTTAAATTACGACACAGGAAAAATACAATTATTTGTTAATTATTTTATTTATCCTTTGTCGTTCCTGAGCCTTACTACGTCTTCTGTTTTATGATACTTCATAAATTCTACCCCACTACTATTCCACCTCACTACTTGGAAATTTTGCTTGTAATTTATTTTTGTTTTAGTAAAGCTTTCGACAAAAGCTAGCAGTATGTACTGGTATGTATGTACTCGTGTTTTCAGCTAAATATTTTTATTCAAATAATCATAAAGGTACGAAATTAGTAAAAACCCTCTTCTAGCTAGCTGGTGCAAGATGAATAAGTCAGTGCGCATGGTCTTCGCGCGCCGCCGGTCTGCACCACCGAAAAATCCCCGCGCGCCGGTCTTCAACCCCGTAAAATTGCGTAATGTCACTTCGATACTGTGAATTGACATTTATGACTATATTAAAATCAAACGTTGCTGTCAAATTAATTTAATCTATACAAAGAATGCTATGGTTTTGTCGCTCCGTTTCTACATAAAAAAAGCAAAGAAACAACATATATTCGCACTATCATATTAGCAGGTATAAATATATATAAGGATTTTTTCTTGTTTCAACCTCTAACTTCTAATTTTAACTTTTACCTGAACACGTATACATTATAACGTATATTAGAATTAAATGGACTAAACATATCAAAAATACCTTAAACTTTTGAGGTTTAGATTCTAGAAATATGGCGCGTAAGTGGATAGATGAATCATAATGTCTCCGAATGCAAAGCTTTCGAATATTTTTTCAATCTGAAAATACATTCAGAAGTTCTTGATTTGATCCAGAGTTTTTATCTACTGTTCATGAAATGAATATTATAATGGTTTAAAACATAAACCAAAACTACATTGGTCAAAAATTTATATGAGCTTTTCAGAGATGATTTTAAAATATACATAAGCAGTCTGAGAAATATACTCATTGTAAACTTGTCGTTGTTTTCTTCACTATTTATAGCAATAAATGTATTATATTTAATTTTATGAAAACACATTAGTATTTGAATAATTCGATTAATCCAGAATGTTTTAACTTTAAGTGGGTACTCCCTTAAAAAACGCTCGGCCTTGTTAATCCGTCAGTTTCAAATCCAAACCCAGTAACAAACAGGATTTCAAATTCCCGCGACACAAAAACAACCATGTATGTCAGTCTGAAATAAAACCTGTTTACTAATTTATTTTCGATCCATAAAGGAGTCGCGGTCCGCTAAGTAAAGGTGTACTAAGAGACAGAGTTATAAGTCGGGTAAAATTCTACTTTGGGTCGAGATTATCGTAAATTACTTTAGGCTTCATGTAAATTGTGCAGTATCATATTGTTCTACAGAAGTATGAGTCAACAAAATTGAACTAAAATTCATGTTAATAATGAATAAATATTTTAGCTTCGTTGTTTCTAATAATAATAATAAATGCCTGGAACATCCCACACAGCGTCGTCTAGTTCCAAATTAAGCAAAGCTTGTATTATGGGCACCACACAACTGATTGATATACAGTGAATAGCGACTCTGCCTACGAAGCTGGAGGCCCCAGGTTCGAATCCTTTTTTTTTTTTTTTTAGTGAGGGCCGAATCTGCATACAGACACCTGCGCGCCCGACCTACCGCGCAGGTAGTGCCGGGTTGGGATTTCTACACAGAAGGTGCAGCCCGACCGGCTAAACGACTCCTCAACCTATACTCCGGAGAGCGTATAGGATTTGACATGACGGCGACCGGACGCATTGAGGATGCTTCGGTGCGTTTCTGCCATTGATGGACGGTGCCTTAAGGGCGCCGCCTCATCGGCGTATGATTAATCTAGAGATGAGGGCCGACGCGTGTCGATCCCTCGGCAGGGGAGGGCAGTTCGAGCTGGACGGCCCGACTGTGAACAAACAAGGCTCAGATACCATTCGAGCAGATTTGTTACGTTAACTAGGTGATATCGGGTGGTAGGTACTGCTCTCCTACGTCAGACTGAAGGTCCGATCTGCCTAGGGCCCTTAGAATCTCTACCTCGGTGGTGAGATCGTCAGGTGGATCTGTAAGTGCATTTCGTGGGCGTCTGAGAATGTGGTGGGCGGGTGGGGGCTCGTAAGAGGCCGCTGCCGAAAGTAACGGGTTAGGATGTGCGATCGCGGCGGTGAAGAAACGCTCTGACGCGTCCTTCATGTATTTGGAGATGGTTGGTAAGTCGAAATCGCTGTGAAGCAGACTGTTTCGAACGTACCAAGGAGAACCTACTGCTCTCCTACAGAATTTGTTCTGTATGATTTGTAGCGGCTTAAGTATCGTTTGATTGGCGTATGCAAAGACCGGGCATGCATAAGTCATGACAGGTCTGATGGCCATTATGTAAAGAGTGCGCTTGTTGCGCATCGATAGCTTACTGCGGCTACCAATCATACTGGATAAACGAGCCAAGTAGAATTTGGCTGTTTTGCAAACACGCTTGACATGATCGCGAAAGTGCAGATGCTTGTCAAGCGTAATACCTAGGTATTTATAACTATGTTGCCACGGAATGTTGACGTCGGCCATTCGAAGTGTAGCAATATTGGGGGAGACTAACTCTGGGCTTTTCGCTTTGGAATAGCGAAAGCAAACGGCCGCGGATTTCTCGGGGTTGATTTCGATCCTCCATAGGCGAAACCACCGCGTAAGTTCGTCTATGGAGGATTGTAAACGTGAGGCGATTAGCCCGTTTGTTCGCGCGCGCAGATAAAGCACTGTGTCGTCGGCGAACAGTGCTAGTTGGACTCCGTTGCGCGGCAGCGGGATGTCATTCGTGTACGCTGAGTACAATAGTGGGCTGAGCGTAGAGCCTTGCGGAACTCCTGCTCTTAACGTTTTGCGCGTTGAAATGGATTTTTCGTGACGGAATACGAAATGTCGGTCGGTGAGGTAGTCTTGAATAATGAATACTAATCTGTCGGGAACTTCCAGTTTATGCAGCTTATATATTAAGCCTGCATGCCAAACTTTGTCAAAAGCTTTGGCAACATCGAAAAATACTGCTACGGTTTTATCTTTCCGTTTGAAACCGGAAGAAATGTATTCAACTAGGCGGAGAGCCTGTTGAGGGCAGGAGTGCCGGGGGCGGAATCCAAATTGCTCATCGATTATTAGTCCTTTTCCAATTAAATGGTCGCTGAGACGAGTCTTTAAAACTTTTTCGTATAATTTGCCCATCACCTTTAGGAGGCTAATGGGTCTGTAGCTGGTGGGAAGGTCTCGGGGTTTGCCTGGTTTAGGGATGCCGATTACGACAGCTTCTTTCCAGGTCGGTGGGAAGTAGCAGTTTTTAAAACAAGTGTTGAAAATGGCTGCCAGAAGGGTGACTAAGGGGAAGGAAAACCGTTTGAATGCTTTGTTATTGATACCATCGAGACCTGGAGCTTTTCTGTTTTTAAGCTCCTTGATATGTTGGCTAATTTCGTCACATGTGACGGGTGGTAGGTCTGCTGAGGGCGGACGGGTCGCGCGGTTGCGCACGTCGTATTCAACGTGGGCTACGTGAATGGGATCGCACTCAAGTGTGCTGGGTGAACATTGAGAATCAAGACTATCTGCCAAACAGTCAGCTTTCTCGTTGTCGTCGAACGCGAGGGTGCTATCAGGCTTCCTAAGCGGGGGAGACGCGGCGTATCCGTCTAAACGGAGTGCTTTAGCGACACTCCAGTAGGCCTTATGGGTTGGCTTAATGCCTTCCATAAGTTGGTCCCACTGTTCGTTACGTAATTCACTGATGCGCTCCCTCACTCGGCGTTGGAGGGCGCGCGCTCGTGACCTATATTCGGGCGTGGGGTATGCGCTCGCGCGGCGCAGGGCAACGTTTTTGACTCTTATGAGTTCGCGTACTTCGGGCGGCAGGTTCAGACGGGGTTTAGCCGCCGGAGCCTTCCGCGAGCAGTCCGCGATCACTTTTTGAACGTGCTCCGTAAGAGCCCCTATTGCTAAATCTACATCGTTGTTAGAATTTAAATCAGATGGGATTCGGTTTAAAGCGGGAGTATCGATTTTTTGGAACTCGGATGACACTTTGTCCCAGTCGGTGATAAAAATTGGGTCCCCCGGCGGACTTTCCGGCGAGCCCAGTTTCATAAGGACGGGGCGGTGATCTGAGCTCAGAGCGTGAAGCGTCTCTATAAAGCTCAGTTTCAGCGCCACGTTCTTAAGTAACGCTATGTCCAGAATGTCTGGTCGGTGGGAGTCATTGTCTGGAAACCGCGTCGGTGAAAGGGGCGCGATCAAGTCTAAATCTAAGGCCTCAGCTAGGACCGAAAGCCTGCGGCCGTTAATATTGGAGGTGACACAGTTCCAATCTGTGTGTTTGCAATTAAGGTCGCCGAATAGGATCACTGAGTCTCCTAGGGCGAGGAGGGCTTCTATGTCGCTCCGGAGCAACTCACTAGTGGGAGGCAGGTACACATAGACGGATTTGCGTTGCAATTAAGTGAAGCATGACCGTATAGCTGGCAACGATGACATTGCCCAGGGCCGCCTCTCCTTAGAGGAGGTTCAGCCCGAATGCCGGAAAGACCAGCGACGCGGATGTTATTTTGGAAAATAAGCCTGCTGGTCTCATTTTTTTCCAAAATGACAAGTACTAGGCCCAGAGAAGAGCCATCGCGCCTATGTAGGCGGTGGACTGCCACAACAGGGAAGTTTTGGGACTTAAGGTCCTCGAGAATTATGTTGTCGTCAACTTCGTCGGGAATACCGCGAAGCACGACCTTAAGTTTGCGCTCTTCAGCGAGCGCGAATGTATGGAACTGAATTTTCGCTTCAATGAGGAAGGGAGACAACGCTCTGTAGGATTCGCTATCACTGAGGGTGATGCGAATCCCTTCCGTGGTGTTCACGGCTTTATTGTAGCTGATGTGGCGAGCGCCACAGACGGAGGACACGTGGGTCCATTTGCTTTTGTCCCTCAAGATGATCGGGGGAGATGATTTGCCCGCGGGAGGGGGTATGGGCTTGTGAGCCGTAGGCGCGGAAGGCGCGGGGGCCGGCAACGAGGGGCGTGCGGTGGCCGCTTGAGATGCGGCGGGCGCGGAAGCGGGGGTGGTCGCGCTCGCGGGCGCGGGGGTGGAAGAAGGCGGAGGCGCGGCGTTTCTAGCGAGACGACGTGCCTTCTTACGTTCGCGGCGGACTGCGGCTGGGTCTTTTTTAAACTCGTCCGCTTCCGAGTCGGACGAGTTTTCGTCTGTGTTATTGAGTGGGCGCTTGTTGGTGGCCTGAAGGGCTTCAATTACCTCCATCGAGTCGGAATCGGGGTCCTGAGCGTCAGTATTGTCAGTATTGGGTTCATGTGGCTCGATTGGCGACTCTGGCGACGCGGGCGAGTCGGGTAGTGGAGCGGCGCGGCGCTTAAGGAAGGAGTTAAATTTCTCCTTCATACCGATTTCGTTTAAGAACGCGAAAAGGCAGCTCTCCAGGTCACGGAAGCGAGCCTCCATCACCTGGAGGCGGCCCTCCATTATATTAATTAAACGGTAGTATGACTACATAAAATACAAAAATAATATTAAAAATTTAATATTTAAAATTAAATTTAAATTATTTGAAGGTAAAATGAAAACAAAATAATGAAATGAAATTAAATGAAATAGGACTTACTGATAAACAGGTGTCGGTCCGTACATGGTACCAACAATAGGGCACAAAGGTCGCGAGAACAATGGGCGAAACGGCGCGCGGCGAATGACTCACAGTACCTGGGCGTCGCACGGGCGACGTAGGTACGTGAAGTGAAAACGGCCACGAGGCGGGCACAGATCGTGTGTAGTAGTACACACGATCTGTGCGGGCGGTGATGTCGCGGCCCGGCCTGTTTCCACGACTTCGCCGGAACTAATAGCGGTAAAACGGATTACACACTAGAGAAAGCGGTGACGGTAGCGTCGCCGCGGGGCGGGGGGTGCTAGAAGCGGCGACGATATCGGCCCTAAAAGCTGGTTTGCGCGGCGGCGGAAAAACACTAGCTTTTCACTAAAACTTGGAAAAATGCTAACAGCACAAGTGCCGAAGCAATGACCACGAACGCGTAAATCAATAAGCTGGGAAGCCAGAAGGCGGCCTAACTATCGACAACGGAGTGGGCAACGGGCGCACAGGGAGACGTCCGCGCGAGGCGAACGCTCAGAGCAGACTGGGTTCGAATCCCAGGTCGGGGCAGTATTTATATGATGAATATTGATACTGGTACCGGGTTTTGGTTGTTATATGTATGTGTTGTCTTCTTGTTGTCTTCGCTTGTTACCCAAAACACAAGCTAATGCTTAGTTTGGGGCCAAGACGTTGTTGTAATGTAGACGTTATGATTATTATAATATTATTCTTGAATATCTTGTTTTCTTATAATTTATACATATATACATATTTTTCACCCAGTAACGAAATATATAGACATGTTCATGCACACAAATATTTGTTCCGGGCGGGAATCGAACCCGCGACCATTGGCTCCGCAGTTAAGGTCTTAACCACTGGACCAAGCGGTCATCACATTTCATTCTATAATATTAGTTGCATTAGAGAGGTTAAGATACATTTAAATTGAGTTTTTGTTTTATTTTGAGTTTCTCATACGGTGAAATAAATATATTGGAATGCCAAAAAAAACTGTCAAGTTAAAAAGCAAACAAAGTTTTATCATTGTACAGTTTTTTTTTTGTAAAATATCACGTAAAAAGAAAAAAAGTAAGCTTTCACTGAACTTAGAAAACATACTTAAATTTTATTACTGCAATGGGTGTTGTTTAACTTTTCGCCCGGTGTATTTTCCCACTTAAGTTAAATCTTATTACCGCTCTCTTAGTAGGAAACAGTATTAAGTACAAGCGCAGCGATAGTGGCGGTGCCGTGTAAACACGGCGAACTGGCAAACAAATATTTGCCATCTGGGAAGAGAGCGTGTGGACAAACGTCGCTAAATACTCTGCTTAAACTACTAAATACCTCACTTAATGTAGGAATTAATATGCGGGTAAGGTCGTATACGGAAACAATTTATCTATGTGTATTTAATTTTTTTTTAGGAGTGTATTTTGTACTGGTTTCCATAATAAGAATTCAGATGAACGGAAATCGTTATGGCCTGTTTACTTTCTACGAACGATTACGTATTTATTGGTTCAGTATAAATATAATCAAACTTTATGGCGGATCCGAACGTAGGCACAAGTCGCGTCGCAGTAACCAGTTTTAGGTGAAGCGAGACGTAGTGGAGCGAGGCGTATATGACTGTACCTGCGCAAGCACGCTTAAAGCGTTGTATTGCGATCCGCCATTAAATTTGAGGCGATTTTTATTTACTACTGATATGTGCTGCTCTAAAGTGCGATGCGCATGCCCTATTGCGCTAGTCTGCCATACTTCTCGCTGCAAAGCTTCTGTGAATTGAAGTCACTGTAACGTTTTTGCGACTATCTTCAGAACCACATAGATCGGTGGCAAGTATTGTACGCGCATAATATCTTCATTTGTCACGGATCATATATTTTTCGCTTTCATAAAAGAAAAAAAAACAATTAGAATTGAAATTAAAAAGGATTATTAATAGTATTCAACAAGATGGTAATATTCCGATCCGCAGTTACACTAATGTCGTATTAGAATTTTAATTTATATTAATTTATTTATATTCATATCACTATGTTGTCCATAACCTGTGCTAATATTCAAATTTCGAGAACTACATTGCCGACGAAATCACTGAAATAAGTTTGTTTGTTCTCGTGCTTTGCGTAACGTACATACTACTTATTTATTAATATCCACATAAACTTGTTATTTATAGTGTATGTGGGATGTTTAAGTTCCAACTTTGCGCGTATTTACTTAGATATTACAAACGATAACTTACTGTCACGACATGTACCTAGGCAGCACTTTGAATCTCAGACGGTAGAGACGACAATATAAAGCGTGGGCGCACAATGCACGGCCGGTCGGCGGCCGCGACCCGACAAAGCCTCGGCAAGATAATGGATATTGCTTTTCTTGCGAGTTTCAAAGCAGCCTACTTCGGAAACCTCTCATAATCCGCTTACTCCACGCTAGTACGTTATTGTGCTTTAGACCAAACATTTCACTCGGCGCACTGAAATCTACTTGTTTGTTTTGGAATTTATATACCTACTTACTCGGAACTTGGCGGGACTTCCCACTCTGTGCGACATAAATGTTGAAAGAATATAATAACGTATATATCACAACAACGTCTAGGCCCCAAATTAAGCGTTAACTTGTATTTTGGTTATCTAGCGAAGATATCACATACATATAACAACCAAGATCCGGTACCTACCAGTATCAACATTCATCATATAAATACTGACCCGATCTGGAATTCAAACCCGGGACGTCCAGCTTCGTAGGCAGGGTCGCTACCCACTAGGCTAAGCGGTCGTCATTTTATATATCGAAATATATTTTACTTTATAGCCCTATGAATAAAGACAAAAAAAACTACACTTCTGAATAATTTAGGGGAAAGCTCATTTTTGGTATGGATTTAGATATACCTAGTTCTTTTAAATCTTCAGATCAATTTCAATTTTTCCAAAAAATCTTATGTGATCATGAAAATACTTTAATCACTTTTCACATACAAGAAAGTGCACATTTTTCATCATTCACATTTTGAAAGTATTCATTACAAGAATTTAAACGATTTATATGTTTACTAAGGATTTCGTGTACAGTATAAAACATTAAAAATGTTAACCACAGATTGTCGAAATTAGCGTGATCGAAGTCATTCTTATCGATTCACTCTTAGATATCAGAAAGAATAAGATACCGCGTCATAACTATAATAAATGTGTGCAAAGCACGCTCTGGCTACTTTGACGTTTTACGTTTTCTCAGACCATTACGACATTATCAGTATGTCTTTCTTAGTTGCTTGGAGTAAAAAAGAGTCTGTTTCTGCTGCGATTTTCCAACGTTTTATAGCATGAGTCTGTGAGCATGAGACCGGCGACTGCAGCGAGGATGCCGGGGATATGGCAGCCAGTATATCGCAGCCGGGCGCCGGTTCGTGCCCGCAGACTGAGACACACCATCTTCTTAATACAGTTTGTACAAGACTTCTTCTATCTTTTTCCATGTTATTGTTTTATATTAACGCGGATCTATACCTAAGTATCTAACTAATGTACTCCGTAAGGAATGCGTATATGCAGTATACACACCCTTTACACGTTACATGACATACGTCTAAACCCGCTTTTACATCGGTTTCATAGACCATCGAAAGACCCACGAACAGACACTAATAATGTATTTCGCTGTACTCATACCATAGATGTACTCTGAACTCTGGTGTGCTCATATATTTCAATTAAATTTTAACTCTATCGGATTGTAGGCATACGAGTAAATAACTTGTATGATGTAGGTATAGTTCGCCTCAAGCTTTATGGCGGATCGGAATACAACGCTATAAGCGTGCTTGCGCAGGTAGAGTCATAATATACCCCTCGTTCCTCTGCGTCCCGCTACACCTGAAATTGGTTGCTGCGACGCGATTTGTGCCTATGTTCATATACGCCATAAAGTTTGATTGGAACTGTACCAAAATGTTAAGACATTGTTAAGATAGATGAAGTATCTTGTATCACTAATATAGCTAGAGATATACCAAAAATAATAAACTAATGGCAAAAAAGGTAACATTATCACATTAAAATTTGTCGAATTGAGAGCGCGTTTTTCGGCTTTGTCGGCGGTGGCTATCTCTTTTTTAGCTTTATTCTGGCTATAATGTTTTCTCTTTTACACGAAGTTGGTTACGAATATCGTAAAGAGTAAAATAAATCAAAACACAAGCTTTCTAAATTTTTGTATTTCTGTAAGTGGTGTCGCCTGGGCTAATCTCAGTGTCGGTTGACCCAGATTTTTGTTAACCTTCAAAATAACACATATTCTTTGAAAATTTACTATTTACGAACAGACAACGTAGACTCTATTATAGTTCTGCGCTTAGACAGGGCGATTGGGCTCAAGCAGGCTGTAATAGTTATTACAGCTTTATACCCTTTACTCTTTTGTGATTTTGAATATTACCATACATTAGTGAGTGCATCCTCTTCAACAAAACGATGTAATATACGCTATTTGACACGCTAGAGTATAACAAACTGATGACTATATTTTTGAATTTCGGGAAAATACCGATTATTGCCGGAGATATCAATAAATCAAAGTTTGTGTTTTTAGAAAATGCTCGTGACGTCATTCGGTGCCGCTACATACAAATTATCCACTTCAGTCTATAGTAATGTAACCTAATGACGTCATTGCACGATTTACTTTAAAAATTTGTATCTTCGGTATTTTTGTAGGTACATATCAATATAATTTTTTCACTGATCAGTTTTTCTTAATAAATATAACTTTCTATAAAATGCAAAAATGTCATGACTCGCTTATTGCAAAATCTCTGTACAAAAACACTGCTTTTGAAGTGAATGTTTGTTTGTCATGATCATTTAATTAAATTATAATAAATTATAAGATATCCTAAGAATATCTACTTTCTTGATAGAAATCTTCCAAGAAAAGACTGAAATGAGCTTAGCTCCGGGCCAACACAATTCCATAATGGCACATCTTAATGCAACCTCAGGGCGCACGATCGATTTGCAGCAACTGTAGCAGCGAGTAGTAACTAGTGCGGGTGGACTCAATTACCCGCGGTGGGTGCCATAAATCTAGTGGCCTCACGCCGACATGGCAATTACTGTCTCCGTTCATCCGCAAAACAATGTTAATGACGCTCTGATTCATCCATTTATCTAGATAACTTTGTATCTTTTATTAATTTAATGAGTGAGGCGCTGATCCAGAGTTTGCTCCATTATTCTTCCATTAATAAATAAATTTTCCTATCCAGACTTAAACTATCCAGAGGCAATCGGGAACTCGTATTGTCTATCTTCAAGTTATTTAACGTATTTTCTGTTAAAACTTTATCTAAATATTAGAAATTTTACAGATATTAAAATCTAATAAATTCAAAATGGACGATTCCAATGAGCCAACAAATGTGTCGGCTTTATCGATATTTAATTACGAAATTAAAACGTTTTAATTTTCTTAACTATTTATTGAAGGCAATTGAATAACGCCAAAAAAAAAAGTGGTCAATGGACCAACTGATCTAGAAGCATCGATTGTCTGAACAAGCAAATAATTACATTTAGGAATGTCATAAATATACGATATTACATGGATTTAAAGTCGCTCAGCGTGCTATGGAGCGGGTTATGCTCAGTGTTTCTTTGACGGATAAAATCAGAAACACTGAAATCCGTCAAAGAACTAAAGTTGTCGACATAGCCGAAGCGATCAGCAACCTGAAATGGCAATGAGCCGGTCACATTTGCCGTAGAACTGATAACCGATGGGGTAGACGAGTTCTCGAATGGAGGCCGGAAAGCGAAGCGTTGCACGCCCCCGGCTAGGTGGACAGATAACTTGAAGCACCATACCGGGGGTAGTTGGATGCGAAAGGCGGAGGACCGTGTGTGGTGGCGAGCCTTGGGAGAGGCCTATATCCTGCAGTGGAGAGACACGGGCTGATGATGATGATGACACAATAAATCAATTGAGAACATATTCATTTCACAAGTTTAACAAATGTAATTTTTTCTAAAAATATTAATCCTTCTTTCAGTAAATTTTAACTAATCTGAAATCCCTCAATCAATGAAATGTATTTATGGAACTCTATGGAATAATAAATGAAAAATCAAGAAAATTCTGAGATGCTGTTCTCGTGGAATTTGCGATTCTAAGTTTTCAGAATTTGAAATTCATTAACTTATACAAATATACAATATGCTCATCAATTTAGATTTTAGACATTTATTAACAATTCACACAAACATATAATCGTAAAACATTTTCTATTTTCTCCACAAGGCAGTGAAAAAAGGAAAATGAAATCTCGTTCACTACGATTATATAAATAAATAATTCAGTTCCATAATGTGCAGAGTCGTATATTTTTACCTCCGAGTTTAACTTTCGATGTACTCAAGCATTACCAAATGACATAAAATACTAAAATACATAAAAGTCGATCAAATTCAAGTCAAACTCATACACGTAGGGTTTCTTTTTGGGAAGCTGTTGATCATCAAGCAAGGTGGTCATCATTTCAACTTAGTTGAAAGATCCGCTTCACAATTCGTCGACATTTCTCTCTGACGATCGCCCTTTTCGTACATACACGTGTATGGAGGCATCCACAGCAATATTATTTAATCTGTCCACTTATCGACTGACCGGTTGGCCGAGTGGTTAGAGACCCTATCTGCGGAGCCAAGGGTCGCTGGTTCGATTCTCTCCCGGGACAAATATTTGTGAGCATGAACATGTCTATTTGTTCCGTGTCTGGGTGTAAAAATATTTATACATGTATATGTTACAAAAAAAAGAATATTTAAGTAACTATATATCAGTTGTCTACTACCCCATAATACAAGCATAATACTTGTTTACTTTGAGACTAAATGGCGCTGTGTGGGATGTCCCAGATACATTGATATATTATTTTTTATTATTATTTGACGACTATCGCATGCTACGCCATTCAAAATAATGTTTTTCGTAGACTTAAAATATTTCGATTAGATTTTTTTATCCGTTGGAAAATTTTAAAATTTTAATGTCGAAAAACAAAAGCCCATATGGAGTAAAATATTTTAAATAAGGATTCAAATAATTTCTGACGCCCTAGAAAAACTAAAAAATATTTGTGTGTTTTTTTTTATTCGTTTTTATGCAATACGAAAAAATAGACATTCTATACTAACGTCAAGGGATTCCTTATTTACGTGAGCCCCAGGCCCACCGAATTCCATTTTATTTCATCCTGAAAAATGTCGCATAAACAACGCACAACGCACATTTCATTTGCCGATACGATAACTAGAGATGAAAACTATACTGTAGTAAAAAGGATACATAAATACGTTTATACGTAAAACAAGATTGGTTTCAATTGATAAAGTTATAGGAGTCATCAAATTGAAAGGTTTAAATTGGAGAGTGGAAATGAATACTTTTATATTTCACTTCATCAGCCCATTTTTACCCCACTGCAGGGGCTTAGGCCTCCCCCAGCGTGAGGGGGGCTAGGAGCTTAAATCCACCACGCTGCTCCACCGCGGGTTGGGGATTGTAACGACCGCTATCTATTGATAGCGCCCGGGACCGACTGCTTAACGTGCTCTCCGAGGCACGGAGTCAGTGATAGTTATGTACTCAAGTCAGAAAAACTCATTGGTATACGCCCGGATTCGAACCATGGCCCTATGGCCTTATAAATTTTAGACAGGTTTGTTGGGCTTTGGGCTATCACGACACATCCTTTGGTCAATACTTTTATTAATACATATTTATGAAAAAATGTTTGTTTATTTTTACATCAGTGCAGGGATTTCATAAATTTCATTGGTTAATTGTTAATTAATTTCACATAGAGGTTATTATGGCCTAGATTAACATGTGGTCTATACAGTTTAACAATTATTAAACCGGAATAGTTAAGAATCATTATTATCGTTTCAGCCGTCGGGCGTCTACTGTTGGATGGATGTTTTCCTTTATCTCCACAAGAAACAGTCTCCTGTAACAGCCCTCTGTAACATACGGTGGCCCGTACCTTTTCCAGGTCGTTAGTCCACCTAGTGGAGGGGCGTCCCAAGCTATTGTGAAAATGAAAGGGAAGTATCGGTCAGTCATGGCCGACTAATTAGGGACACTTACTACTAAAAGAATAAGATTTTTCTTCAAGGCCATGTAACTGATATATTTATGGGAGTTAATCTGAATTTTACACGTATATTAAACATCACAGTAATGTTTTAAATTGACGTATAGTAAATTAAAAATAGCTAATTAATTATCTTATTGTATAAAAATTTAAACTTTTGCCTATAATATAATTCGATTACTGAAAAACTAAACTAATTAAGGACACATGAAAACATAGACAATAATATAAATGGATACGAATTATAGGCGGAAAAATGTCTTTGTGGTTATTAAACTGGGTTCAATTAATTTCAATAGTATAACTGATATGCAGTGTGGTTGTCATTGTTAGCTATAGGTAACCATTCGAAATCGGCCCAGCACGATATCACATTACTAATTGTTTCTATAGAAATGTGGTTCTAAGCTTCATGAAATGTACCAAAGAACTTATTATAATTCCAGTACGTTGCGTTGAAACTTTTCTCTTTACTTCGTAGCACAAGCTTCCATAGGGTTAACATCTGAGCTGTTTGTGGGCCAATAAAGTACTGAACGGACTCATTACAGCTTTGACGAATTTTGCTGTAGATTTTGGGTCGTTTTCGTATTGAAACGTCCATGTAACGGGAATTTTTTCTGAAACATAAAAGGCAGCATAGTTTTCTCAAATATTTTATTATAATGATGTTGGTCATAGTCCTTCGGATTTTTATAATATGATCCACTCCAAGTCCCAAAAAAATTGCCTCAAACTTTAATATTGCCGCCTCTATGTTTTACTTCTTTTCTAGTATAATTTGGGTTAATCACTTCTTTCTTAAGGCGCCGTAGGTATAGCCGGGCATGTGATCGAATAAGATTTACCTTGGTCCCGTCAAAAAAAAAATTCCACTTAAAATAAGCAACCGCCAACAGTACTATCGTGTGTTCCCTTTCAAACCTTCGGACCAACTCTGCCAAAAAGCTTTGCCTCTAATAGTCACCATCGAACGGTCGTTGCTGAAACGCCAGTATTTAATTCTGGTCTAAATACTTCCCCTTTAATGCACACGGAACTTTTAAAAGGGTCTCTCTTTGAAATTATGACCATTCTACGATCTTCCTTCAGGATTGTTTTTCTTGGTTTTTTCTTTCTGGGAACTCTTTCAGTTTTATTACGTGTTTTAAAACATTACATTGTAAACTATAAAGCTTTGAACAATTTAAATGATCCTCTATTTTGCGATAAGACCATCCACGTCGATATCGATAGAAATTAATTATATCTTTGCACATTATTTTATCACAACTTTTATTTCGACTTATATTTATTTCAAAAATTACAATCAAAATCTGTTAAATAATACTGTACCATTTCAAAATGGCGCCAAATTTAGAAATTTTAATAGCAGACGACAAAAGCAAGCGCTGTATAATCACCTATCGGGCATCCAAATCCTTGAACGTAACCAGTGTCGCCTTCTAATTATTCAATTACCTCATATTTTAGGTACAATTCATCATTATCCTAGTCTTAAAAGTACGACATAGACCAAAATCGATGAGATGAGACGATTGCGGAATTATTATGAGCTTTGGAATATTTAGAATTTTATTAAATACTTTTTCAGTATTTTATTTACAATCAAAAACAGATTTTCACAAATTGACATCCTGTTATAAACTTACATATGTAATATACAAAAAACGAAGCTGCATGATGGCGTGATAGAGGTAACAAATAAGACAATTTAAGACTCAAAAAAAGAGGCTGATTATTTTTATTAAGTAAACTTATGGCAAAGTAATTATGAATATTACACGAAGAACCGAATGAGGTCAACGCAACTGAAATTTTCAGATTGGTTTACTTCGGTTTGTCTAGTTTACAGTTTACTTCGGATAGCTTCGGGTATTTCTTGAGTTTCTTTTTAAGATATAGTTGATTCAATAGTCTGAAAGTTTATTTATTGCTTTCATAGATGTACAGAATACAATGTATATAACAACAGAATATGTATAAGTACAATTAAAAAATGATAATTTGTAAATAACATGTTTATTATATAATAAATTGTATACAACATGCTTATTATAAAATAAATGGTATATAACATGCTTATTATATCACAGTCACAGTCACAACAACAACGTCTAGGTCCCAAACTAAGCATTAGCTTGTATTTTGGGTACCAAGCGATGACACCACATACATATAACAACCAAGACCCGGTGCCAGTATTAATATTCATCATATAAATACTGACCCGACCTGGGATTCGAACCCGGGACCTCCAGCTTCGCAGGCAGGGTCGCTGCCCACTAGGCTAAGCGGTCGTCATAATAAATATAATAAATTGTATATAACATACTTTATATAACATATAAATAATGCATATATTTATTATTACATCCTAAAAAATACATAATCGAAATTAATAAAAGACATCAGTGGTGCGTTTAACAATTGAGACTCGTATAGAAGTGAAAAGAATATATTTTACAATACGCTTGTTTTTTTTTCATTTTTCATAGATTATTTTGTCTGAAACACTTTTTTAAGTATATCACAACAGCGAAGAAATTTAAAAAAATAAATAACTATTAACAAAGTAATGAATGTTTAAAATGTCCTGTTAGACAAAAAGGGCAATAACAGAGTACCTATGTGTGACGTCAGGCCATTTAAAATAATGTTATATATCGTTATTCAAGAAAGAGACAAAAGATAAAACTTTGAAAGCTTACAATTTCCATATTCTTCAACCGAGTATAATTTTGTTTATAAATTTTGTTATCTAATAAAGTCTATTTTTATATTTTCTTGATAAATTTCGTTTCGTTACTTGGGAACATTGAAATAGGATAGCGGAACGCATTTAGTCGGTGATAAATTACATAAAAGACTAGTTCATTCAGAGAAATAAAAGACTAAAATCACACCCGTTACTCTGCAGAAAGTTTAAAGTTCCCCAGCCGGGCTATCTTGCATATTACCGGCTTAAAGTGAGAATTTTGGGGGCTGTTTGCGACGAAAACGCGTCGCTGTTACTTTTTGACCACTAAATTAAATCCAACAGTATCTATCGAAAACTTTAAAGAGAGAAAAATCTTTATAAATGTGTCAAGATTACGTTTCTAACCAAGACATATATTTTTCCCTACACCGGCTGTGCAGAGAAAATGTATACCATTTTATTCGAAAATATTCACTAGAACGGTTTGGCTTTTAAAATTCCGAAACACATGTAAACACATTTCTAGTATATTACAAATTGTTTGCTTGTAGAAAGTTCTTGTGTACGTTTAAATTTAAATTTATATTTCAAAGGAACGAGGTTAATGTTTTGGAAGTTCCCGTTCGGATTTCTTTCCTTCCAAAATTTCATACATTTCGTTGGAATGCCGAGTGAGGCCAGAATGTGTAAACGAGCTTTTTGAGTAATGGACGCACACGTTCTAACCATTCACAGTTGATTAAGCGAACCTTTGAAGTTGTTCAAGATGACACGTTGATTAATTACTGTATATGACAACCAACTGAGCAGCAATATGGTAAACTCAAGATTTGGCGACAAAACAGTTAAATATGTATGTATATACCAACTATTGTAAAGGCAGCCCCGGTTATTGCGACATTCCTTCAATAATACAGAAGCTGTTATATTTACGACACGTAAGATATAATACTTTAATCACTTATCGACAAATCTACACATAAAAAAAAAAGAATTCTTATGTCAATACAAATATTGGTCCAAGAATATGTGGTGTTTGTATATATTGAAAACTATATTTTCTTGATAACAGAATTATTTTTTTCTGTGTATATATAAAGAATATTTAAGTATGTATATGAGTTGTCTAGTACCTCATAATACAAGCACAATAATTGCTGTCCCAGATATTATTATTACTTTTCAGTTTAGGCCTCCCCCCCTTGGGTAAGGGGGGCATGGAGCTTAAATCCACCACGCAGCTCCACTACGAGTTGGGGATTGTAACGACCGCCATCTATTGACAGCGTCCGCGACCGACTGCTTAACGTGCTTTCCGAGGCACAGAGTCAGTGATAGTTATGTACTTAAGTCAGAAAAACTCATTGGTACACGCCCGGATTCGAACCATGGCCCTATGGCCTTATAAATTTGAGACAGGTTCGTTGCGCTTTGGGCTACCACGACACTTAAAGAGAAATTATCATTACTTGTATCTCGTAGCTCTTAAATTATTAGCTTCTAGATTGTAACGTTTTAGCAGTGTACAAATGTAGTTCGTAAAGTATACATTGAAACGCAACATCTTGTTATTGATACCAGAATCCAAACTATACTTATGCTCCAAATGTATATGATCCAAAACTATACTTATTTCCTGATGTCATCGTAACGTCGCCACATGTTCTGAATTCACCGTTTCATGCAGTTGACCCGACATAAGCCAGCAGGGTATGTCAATATTCGACATGCTTCATTATTCTGATAATACGCGAGGCAATTAATACTAGGAAAGAATTTTGTCACACTAAGTGAAATGTTACGTCAGAAGGGACAAAAAAACTTGTGTAAAATTATTTTAAATTGGTTATTATTAAATTAATTTTGTGATTGAAATATTCGTTGATTTAATTATTTAAAAATGTCTAAGTGTTTCGTTAAAAAATATATTTCTATTAAAATAACTCTAATTTTTAAAACAGAAAAACCAATTTAAAAAAAAAATTGGTAGAAATCAAACTAAATTTAAGAGAAAATATATTGTTAATAATTGCTCAACAAAAACGCTCATTATACGAATCACGTCACTTGGTGCAATGCCACGCTAACCATAGCATAGCAATAGTTAATAAAACATGGATTTGTAGCTACGACCCCAAAACATAGCAGCAATTGACTATTTGAGACAATCAAGTAGAGAAGAAACAACCCAAAATAACGTAACGGTTGGGGAGTAACTCATTTCGTATTTTGTAGGTCTGAAGTTTTAATCTAAATTCCTTGGTTTTAACTTCTTGAACCTGGTTATCGACATATCGAAAGTCGATATTCTTAACTAAAATAAAATTAAAGATTAAACTAGTATCCGTTATTTCTACATTGTTTTTCAGTCTGCGGGAATGCGTGAAAGTGTTTACAAAATTCACTATAATCATGGTGAAATTTCATTACAAAAAAAAAAAACAAAAATGCGAACGCATAGCCGCAAAAAAAATGTCGTTTATAGACCTATTGCATATAAATGACAATATATTATGATTTATCATATAAAGGACATACTATATAATTATACTGTATAATCATAATGCATAATGTACTGTATGACTCACTATAGTTTCACCGAAACCGCTGTACCGCGCCTTAGGTATGTGCGCAGCGTGAAGGGAAGGCATATCTCCTAGCGTTGACGACGGGCTGACAGAGCAGATCTGCCTCGCTCCGCGCCGCGCACGTGTTTTTAATTATACCCTTGCGATGGGAAGGCGTATTAAACTCTACAGCTTCCGCACGCCCGAGCGCGCGGGGTATGTGGAAGTTGCACCCACTAAACAACCGCCTGAAGCAGAATATGGACGCGTGTCGTTAGCCCGAAAGCTCTAACGACTTCATCAGAGTGGCCAGGCGGCACACTAGGGTGTTACCATCGCGAAGTTGTCGGGTAACCCCTAAGGGTTACTGCTGGCCATCACGATGCACACTTATAATTTGACCGAAACGTCTGTACCGCGCCTTAGGTAGTACGTGTGCGGCCGGGGTTACCCGGGGCGAAATAATTCCGGGGAATCCTATCCAATAAATCCAATAAATTAATAAGTAAATAAAGTAATAAGTAAATTAATAAATAAATAATTCCGGCCGCACACGTACTACCTAAGGCGCGGTACAGACGTTTCGGTCAAATTATAAGTGTGCATCGTGATGGCCAGCAGTAACCCTTAGGGGTTACCCGACAACTTCGCAACGGCAACACCCTAGTGTGCCGCCTGGCCGCTCTGATGAAGAAGGAATTATTTCGCCTCGAGTAACCCTTAGGGGTTACCCGAAGCGAAATGATTCCGGCCGCACACGTACTACCTAAGGCGCGGTACAGACGTTTCGGTCAAATTATAAGTGTGCATCGTGATGGCCAACAGTATCCATTGTAATAAAATACGTTCTGTCGAACGTGTAGAAAAGTTTAAGTGTATTTGTACTAAAGTTTATTGCTCACTTCTCCCCCATACCACATTTTATTTGTACATAGTGTAAGTACTTTTATAGTTAGACTGCCATAAAGTTTCTCGGCTTCGCCGTTCAAATCCGAATTTTGTCTTGAAGTCTGTATGAAAGCTTTCTACACACCATGCGATGCGATGTCAAAACTAGGTAACAAAATATCTTGTGTGATCTACTCTGACGACAAAACTATTGATAAAACTTGATCAGTGATAAATAGATATAAGCAATGGTTCTTCAATAGATCTTTAAAAATAGATCTAAGCAATAGTTTAGTCTTAACTTATCGACTGATTTTTTAACAGCACACGGTGTTTTGATATTAAATCGTCTTTACAATAATAATAATAATATCTAGGACATTCCACACAGCGTCATCTAGTCCCAAAGTAAGCAAGTATTATGCTTGTGTTATGGGGTACTAGAAAACCGTCATAAATATTCTTTTTTTATAGTGTATACTAGACACTTTTACACCCAGACACGAGACAAATAGACATGTTCATGTACACAAATATTTGTCCCGGGCGGGAATCGAACTCACAATGAAATGCAGGTATCTACTATCATTAGTTTTGATAAAAGACACTAAAATGACTAAAAATTTCAAAGTTACACTAAACAAAATTTAATTCACAGATTTTCTATTTATAATATTTTAAAATGAAAAGCGAAATGAAAAAGAAAATAGTATTTCCCAAAACTAGGGGAAGCATTTCTTTTACTTGAAAATAAATCTAATAGAAACATATACATACTATTATGAATGTCGTTATAAATGATGACATACTTATTTTTAATTACTTATATATTATATTGGAAATAAAATAAAAATATGATATTCCTGTATGTATCATCACAAATTTATTTTATGAAATGATACATGATAAGACTACAAAACCAAACAACCAGTCGTCGCATTGGTTACTGTAACATCGCAGCGGACTGTTAGAGAGACCTTACTAACTCAGCATCGGTTCGGATGTGTACAATTGTGATGCCAGTCACGTATGCGTTATTGGTAGCGGTGAATGAAGGGATGGCGTCCCCGCAGCCAGCCACACAAGGAGCGACGAAATCCGCGTCGAGCCGCTGACCCCCGCGCAAACTCTCCACACACTTCGATATTATCGACATAGATTTTAAGATTTTAGGACCTTCCAGAAAATACTATAAAATTAAATAATCTTTTTATGAATCGTGATAACCCGAGCGCAGAGAACCTGTTTTAAATTTATAACGCTGTGAGACCGTGGCTCGAATCCGGGCGTGTACATACCAATCAGTTTTTTCGACGACCGCTTAGCCTAGTGGGTAGCGACCCTGCCTACGAAGCTAGAGGTCCGGGTTCGAATCCCAGGTCGGGTCAGTATTAATATGATGAATATTAATACTGGTACCGGGTCTTTGTTGTTATATATAAAAAAAAAAAAATTATATATGTATATATGTTGATTTTATGGTTATAATAAAGCGAGGTGTATTATTTAAATAAAACTAGTAATAAACAAAATTAGTTTTTACTTGACTTGACTTGACAAAAAGATGGTAGCAAAAAAAAAAAAGAGAGTAACCATAAAGAACAAAAAGTGACATAAACATGTACCATCAACAACGGGATAAAATGGTGCGTTCACTATCCAACACCCCCTTTAGAACGCAAACCCATTTTAACAAGACAAAATGAATGTTTATGGTAAACTGTGCCTTTAGTTAATATATCAGCAACCATATCACTGCCTTTGACATATATGAATTTTATATCTGATTTAATTACATGACTTCTAAGAAAGTGAAATCTTATATCTATATGTTTTGTTTTCGGTTTATAACAATCTATTGATGCAAGCTTTATTGCACTCTGGTTGTCACAGAAAATTGTCAAAGTATCTGCACACTGTCCAAGCTCATCTTGCAATTGTCGCAGCCACAGCGCTTCTTGTGTTGCGGATGCCATAGCCATGTATTCCGCCTCGGCAGTGGACAGAGCGACGGTTTGTTGCTTGCATGAATTCCATGCGATGCTGCCATTCTGAAATATGAAAACGTAACCCGTGCAGGATCTTCTATCCTCTGTGTTACTTGCCCAGTCTGCATCGCAGAATCCAGTTATTTGTTGAGAATCGTCCTTTGAATAACATAATTTGTATTCTTTTGTTCCTTGAAGGTATCTCATGACTCTTTTCACTCCTAGCCAATGTTGATTGCCCGGATTATTACTATATTGGCTTAATTTACTGACTGTGAACGCAATATCTGGTCTAGATACTTGAGCCAAATATAGTAGACATCCAACTGCCTGTCTATATGGAATGTCTTCCTTTTTATCTTTTTCAGTCTTATCAAATTTCATGTTCACTTCTATCGGAGTCCTAACCGGTTTACATTCTGACATACCGAATCGCTCCAACATTTCCTTGATATATTTCTCTTGATCAATCATAATCGAATTTGTGTCTCGGTTTCTTGTAATATTTAGTCCGATGCATTGCCTCACTTCTCCAAGATCTTTCATTTCAAATTTATTTTTCAGTTTTTCTTTTATGTTTGATTTTAATTTTTGACTGTTTGTAAAGATAATTAAGTCATCAACCCAAACTGCAACATATATCATATGAAATTGATTAGCGTGATAGTAAATACAAGGATCAATTTTTGATCTTTTCAGTCCAATTTCTTGTAACACGCTATCCAGTTTTATGTTCCATTGCCTGCTAGCCTGCTTCAAACCATATATAGATTTATGTAATTTACATACTTTGGTTCCTTCCTCATATAATTCAGGTTGCATCATGTAGATTTCGGTGTCAATATTTCCTTGTAAAAATGCTGTGATTGCATCCATTTGATCAATATCAAGATTATAGTTCGCTGCTAGTGCAATAAGATAACGCACAGAAGTATATCTTACTACTGGTGAGTAAATTTCATCGTAATCAATGCCTTTTCTTTGAGCATAACCTTTGACTACAAGTCTGGCCTTGAATCGGTTTATCTTTCCATTTTCATCCGTTTTTGTTTTATATACCCATTTGGAAGGAAGAGCTCTTTTATTTGGTGGAAGCTCTGTTAACGTCCATGTCATATTCTTCTGTAAAGAATCATATTCTTCCTTCATAGCTTTCTTCCAATATTTTGCATGAATGGATGACATGGCTTCCTCCACACTCTGTGGATCTGTCAGATTTGAAATAGAACAAAAATAACTGATTTCTTTATTGTCAATAAAATTTTTATTATTTCTTGGTCGTTGAGATATATATTTCTTAGTTGTATCTAAATTTATTTTTCTATCAGGAACGTAAGTCTCATCTCCAATATCAGTTTCATATTCACTGGACTCTTCGCTTGATATTGTGGTAATATTTAACGGTTTACTAATTGATTGATCAGTGCTTGAACTGCATTTGTCGAGGTTGGCGGACTCTCCAGCAGGCTCAGAAGCGGATTTTATGTTATTTATGTTACTTGAACTATCAACATCACAAGATATATATATATTATTATATTTCTGAACGTTTTCTAAAAATTTAATATCTCTACTTAGTCTTATCTTATACGTTTTTGGGTTAGCTAGGCGATACCCTTTCGTGTTCTCAGAATACCCCACAAATATCATCTTTTCAGACTTCACGTCCCATTTTTGACGTTTTTCATTAGGTACTTGAGCCATAACTTCAGAACCAAAAATTTTTATATGTGATAGATCAGGTCTCTTACCTGACCACATTTCCAGAGGTGTTTTCTCACCGATTGACTGAGTAGGCGATCTGTTTATGATATAAGCCGCAGTAGAAGTAGCCTCGGCCCAAAACGGTTTTGGTAAATTAGCATCAAACAGCATGCACTTTGCTCGCTCAACAAGAGTTCTGTTCATCCTCTCAGCGAGGCCATTTTGTTGAGGCGAGTACGGAGTGCTCGTTTGATGTTTAATTCCATGTTTACTCAAATAACTGTCAAAATTTTTGTTGCAGTATTCTTTACCATTATCAGTTCGGAACGTTTTGATTTTCGTATTGAGTTCATTCTCTACTTTATTTTTATAATCATCAAATGCATCGAGGACACCAAACTTATCTTTGAGAAAATAAACATGAACCCTCCTTGAATAATCATCTACGAAAGTAATGAAATATTTCATACCTCCTAGAGATAGGGTTTCCATGGGGCCACACAGGTCCGAATGTATCAGCTCCAACAAATGGGAAGCTCGAGAGCCAATATTGTTGAACGGCAGCCGGGACTGTTTACCTTCTAGACAAGTGATGCAGGTAAGAGGTAGTTTGTTGCTCTGTGATGTCAGGTTCACTCCTTCAGTACAGGCTGGTAATTTATTTACATCTGTAAAATTTAAGTGTCCCATGCGCCGATGCCACAGGACAACATCATTAGACATATCAGAAGTGCTCAGATTAGCGGCAACCTCTCCACGTGTGTTTAGTAAGTAGAGATTATTTACAAGTGTAGCAGAACAAATAAAATGTCCCTCGTTGTTGTAAATATCACATCCTTTATTATGAAAGTTAACCTTACAGCCATTTTTAACCATTGCACTCACCGATAGCAAATTAGCAGCAAGTTTAGGTATATATAACACATCTTTTACCTGTATTTTGTTTTCATTATCACACAGCATCAAATTCACATTTCCAATACTCTCAACGGGCAGTGGTGTTTTACTGGCCACGGTGATTGTAGAAATCGGTGGATTTTTGACATCATACATCCAATCACATTGATTAGTCATATGCATAGATGCACCGGAGTCAACATACCACTTAACCTGATCCTTTGTTGCTGTAAAAGCAGAAAAAGCAGCAACAAAACTTTTGTCATCATTTTTATTCTGGGATTTCTTCGGTAAGCGACAATTTTTACTTAAATGTCCATACTTGTTACAATTGTAACATCGGGGTCCTTTCATTCTAATAAAGTTCTGTTTCTCATTATTTTTCTTTTGTTTCGTGTAAAATGCTGTTGATTCCGAACTCTGAACTTCTTGCAGAAGTTTAGTTTTTATCATATCAGCACTTATTTTAACACCCGAGCTCTCTATGCCCATAATCATCGGCTTATATGTTTCCGGTAAGCCAGCTAACATCAATGTCCCGAGCCATTCATCATCAACAATAAAACTTATGTTCCTTAATTTATGGGCTGTCGTCATAATCTTGTTCACATAGTCTTCTACATTTCTCGACAAATCTAGGGTAGTAGTAATAAGATCTTTCAATAAGGCAACTTTTCTGGTCAATCCATTATCATCAAACGCTCGTTCCAAATTATTCCAGACTTGTTTTGCAGTTGCTGCGTCTTGGATATGTACGTAGTTGACAGGATCCAATAAAAGAATCAGTTTAGACTTCGCTTTGACATCTTGAGTTGGATCGACCTTTTCGTCTATAATACACTGCCATAAGCCCTCATGCTCTAAATATGCCTTCAGAGCAAATTTCCAGCTTGTATAATTATCACGACCAGTGAGTTTTTCAATATTAAATAGATGATGTGAAGACATTTTTCATAAACGCACGTTGCACATGAGTAACCTCAATATTGCTAAACACGTGCTTTGCGCCCGCCGGTATAATTGCACTTCAACCGTTTCGGAGTTTTATTTACAGTATCAACCACGCTCTGCTACCATGTTGATTTTATGGTTATAATAAAGCGAGGTGTATTATTTAAATAAAACTAGTAATAAACAAAATTAGTTTTTACTTGACTTGACTTGACAAAAAGATGGTAGCAAAAAAAAAAAAGAGAGTAACCATAAAGAACAAAAAGTGACATAAACATGTACCATCAACAACAGGATAAAATGGTGCGTTCACTATCCAACAATATATTATAAAGAATATTTAAGTATGTATATCAGTTGTCTAGTAACCCATAACACAAGCATAATACTTGCTTACTTTGGGACTAGATGGCGCTGTGTGGGAAGTCCCATGTATTATTATTATTATTATTACTTAAGTACATTAACTATCACTGACTCCGTGCCTCGGAGAGCACGTTAAGCAGTCGGTCCTGGTCGCTGTCAATAGATAGCGGTCGTTACAATCCGCTAACCCGCATTGGAGTAGCGTGTGGATTTAAGCTCCAAACTTATAAATAAATTACAAGCTAATAAATAAGTGACATCCGTTGCCACTATAACGTACAATTATATAATATTATAACTATCCAAATATCTAGCGAGAGATCCTCTTGCAACAGTATAGACAAACTAATCTTATTCCGAAATCGCTAGAGAACAACATTCGTCTCGAAAATTCGCTTCAACGAGTCTTAATCTAGTGGGTTCCGTACGTGACGCTCTCGTATTTTACATGAAGCCCTAATAGCCGACGCGTGGCTAATTAGCGTGGCGTCTCGTCGCAACTCCAGGCATGCCTACGACACTTAAGACATTGTCCATTGACTTTCACACCTAAAAGTGACTGAACACTATGAAGGAACAACCTAATCACAAATTCGTACATAGGAGTGTCACTTGTAATAAATTTAGTCAGATATTAGTCGCTTGAGATGACTTTGCATCTTGTCTCGTCTTGTCAATTATGTAAATCACTAATAGACGCTGCATAGATTAGTAACTGATATTTCATAATAGCATTGCTTTGAATCATAGATAGTGTGTGCACGTTTTCAGACATGAAAGTTTCTTATGGGGGAATGAATGAGATGGCGCGTCTAATAGTTCAAAGCTATTGGATTTTGAGATCATTATAATACGCGCCACCGATGTAAAAGGCTACCGGCTGTACCACGGACTTGGTCGGTGGGCTGTACACACTCGCTTATTGGAGGCGAGTTACAAATTCATAATTGCCAGAGGCAGCGCTCTGTGGGTAAAACAGAAGTGTACAGCCGGCGGCCTTTTACATCGATGACGCGTTTTTACTTGGTGTGAGTTTAAGGCCGACCGTCACCGGCGACCATAGAAGATTAAGCTGGCGATTTTATTTTCATATTTTTTATATCCATCTATTTATATTTTTAAAGGCATGCGCTCACGAGCACGACTGTGTCGTCGCTTCTAAAGATGGCATTTCTTATTTTGGTGGTGTCTGAAGTAACTTCCGTGGCGAGTATACAGTCGTTCTCCATAGATCGCGCGTTTTTTTTTCTGTAGACCTTAAGTGGCCGTTCGGTTCTGTTCATTCTGTAATAATTCATCTTTACTTACAGGCAGTAACCTATCTATACTTATAATAAAACTGTAATCAGATTTTGAATTTTTTTTTTTTGAAACTACACTACCATCGCAATTGCGATGGTAGTGTAGTTTTCATTTTAGATATTAAAACACATTTTTTTGGAATATTTATCTTTCTGTCTGTGTCTAATTTAGTACCTAGGTCAGTATATAGTATACTCATTGCTGCGGAAAAAGGTCTCAATATTAAATACAATTATAAAAACTGGTTCCAGCAAAAAGTACGCAGAAATCAACTCGAATATCTTTATCAAAAACATAAGTTTACACAGGCAAAACCGCGAGCGGCTGCTAGAGGTAAATATAAAAATATGCCATTCTACACCTGCGGACTTATCAGATATGAACTTGGTTTAATTGGATGCGAAGTGAGGATTCTTGTTTCCGTAAATCGTTTGTATTAGGGAATCCGAAATTGGTCTTACGATATAGTTATTCAAATGTAAACTTTGAGATAAAGCAATAAGATCCTTCAATTACTATATTACAAGGGCGATACTTTAAGCAACTGAAAACGTGAACGTGCGATTCCACATTTCGAAACGTACATTCGTAAATTAATAGAATAATTCAGCCAAGGATGTTTATATGCTGTGCGCTGGCTCAAACATGTTATCTTACTATGAACGGTGACCTTCAAGAAAATTACGTTTTCAATCCATCTACTCGGAAAAATATCATTATTGACCTGCGGAACGAGAGCAGAATGCGTTTTTGCTTCCTGTAGTAGATGATTGACTGATTTGAATTTTAAATCTAAATGTATGAAACACTTGGTGAGACCAAAGAGGTTGTATGTGAAATTCGAACTGATTACAATATTACTAGTCAAAAACACAGGTTCAGATTTTTAATTCGAAAAGGATTTTTGTAAATATATTGGATAAATATTTTCTCATTCACAATCTGAAAATCTTGTTTCACAAAAAAATTTAACCCGCCTTTGAAATTGTAACTAAATTTACAATTTTTTTTATTATTTTAAGTTAGTTTTTAAGTTAAAAATAATATTTTTTACTTACTATCAATTAGTTTCCAATATTAAGACTTCACAACCGGAAAAGATATCGTGTAAAAAAAAATACAGTCGAATTGAATACCTCCTTTGGTTTGAAATATAAGTTAAAAACTAAGTTACCTAGTTCTTTTAATATCTTCTTGAAATACTCCATTTGGGAACATTATTTTAAAAAGTACATTCATACATTTATACAGAAAATGCAGCTAATTCAACCGCAATCTAAATAAGGGTCATGTTTGCAAAAGTAGGTTAGAGCCAAGCCGGGGACAGTTGGGCGAAGCCATAAAGAGAATTCAGACAACGGAATTTCCGACCGGAACAATGCCTTGCAAAATATAAACGTTTTGTTGGAAATAGTTATTTAATACCATGTAACTTACGTTACTGTTCACTTTACGCTATTTTGAATTAATTATTAACAACTCTTATCCTTTTGTATAGTAATAAAAATAATTTGTATGATTTCTGTGATTACTATGATTTCTAGTTTCTATCTATACTGTGGGTTGAAAAAGTTAATTAAATATAATATACCAGTTGTAACGTTAACATCACCACTCATCATCGAGATTTGCTTGTCCTTTATTTCATATCTTGATTTGTTTTGTATCCTAAGTATATTCGATCAAGACAAACGGCAGCTTTTGTTTGCTCTCTATACCTTCAACGATTACCGTGTAAATGACGACCGCTTAGCCTAGTGGGCAGCGACCCTGCCTGCGAAGCTGGAGGTCCCGGGTTCGAATCCCAGGTCGGGTCGGGTCTTGGTTGTTACATGTATGTGGTGTCTTCGCTTGGTACCCAAAATACAAGCTAATGCTTAGTTTGGGACTTAAGCGTTGTTGTGATTGTTGTTATTAAAAAAAAAAAAAAAATAGTAAAATCGTTTATAGACGCTTCGTTACCATGTGCAGAACTGAAAAAAAAACAAACTAACTGTGGTATTTACAATATTGATTAGTGTAGTAATATAATAAACTGACTGGTTGACAGCGGAGGCAAGGATCGCGGGTTCGCTTCCCGCCCGGGGTAAATATTTGTGGGCATGAATACGTCTATTTGTTCCGTGTCTAGGTGTACAAAGTATATGTATATATTACAAAAAAAAAGTGTTTAAGTATGTATATCTGTAGTTTATACCCAATGTAGGTATTAAGTACCCTATAATACAAGCATAATATTGTTTAGTTTGGAACTAGATGGCGTTGTGTGTAATTATTACTAAATTGTACGCAGGGTAGAAGAATGCGATTATAAGGGTATCTAAAAATGTTATTCACAAAAAATACCTAGTATTTGGAATTATTTTGGATTGACAACAGTTTCAATATTACACTTTTTCATAATATTTCAAATTATATAACAAGTAGCTTTCCGCCAATGGCTTCACCTGCGTGGAATTCGCAGTTGTACCGGAACCGCTAAAGGGACGCAACGCTCCAGGATATTGTGAAACATTCTAGAACATTCTAATACTTACCTATAATATCCCTATATTAAATTTCATCAAAAACTGTTTAGCTATTTCAGCATGAAGAATAGTTATTCCACAGGAAATGTGTCTTTTTCCGGGGTAAAAAGTAGCCGATATCACTCTCCAGCTCATGAATTACATCCATGCAAAAAATCATGTCGACTGAAGAAGAACCATGTTGTTGCTCCGTTGAGGCGTGATTAACTGCCAAACAAATATACAAACTTTTACAATTATAATGTAAGTAATATTAGTGAAAGGAGAAAATAGAGACTATGTAGGTGGCGATTATAGACAAAGCTGTTGGATCATGATTAAATGTCTACATTAGATTGAAGTCAAAGAAAAAGTCAACTCAAAAACACTGAAAAAAATACTAGAAAAATTATATTTCTCACAATAACTCAAAACTATAGGTACCTACTTCTGTCGAACACTGGCATTCAGAGATGAGGCCTCTTGATCAATAATTAAAAACAATAGAAAATACAAACAAATCACAAAACAGGTTTGTGATAATTTTATTAAAAGTCATATTTAAATTACATAGTTGTAGTGGTTCTTGTCATAATATTAAAAAAGCGTGGTTAAAATTTTAGATACATCTAGCGTCTAGCCCATTGCAGAGAAACGACAGTATATTCATATTATCCTAAGAGATTAGTCGCCTAAGTTACTTGCATCGTTCTAAGTCTGCAAACGACAGACGTTTGCTTTCTCCGTTGTCGGACTTGTCGCAATTTGCATTTCCTATGTGCTCAACTACAACTAATCCACTTAAGAATGTTCTGGTTTGGTGATGTGTCATAACGATGATAGGACTTTTGAAAATTAGTGAAATATGTCTGTTTCGTGTTGAAGTAAAATTTGAATTGGATTCACAACACCGTTTAAAAATTATTGCAATTTAAACTTCATACTTTTCAACACGCTCTTATTAAGTATTGTTTAAAATTTTGAATTAAACATGTGTAAATTGAAGAAAGAGTTCTACAATTCAAATTTATTGTTTCTGTGCAGAAAAGTGGTCGTTAAAACAACATGCAAAATTAAATCAACTACAGCCAGCAAGAACAAACAAGTTTTATCGCAGAACGGGGCTCACCAATCAGCAGCTAAAGCGGGCCTGAACGGGCTTCGGGCTGGCAATCGAGGTCGACGATTGAAGATTCATTCTGGTCCAAGCCGCCACCGGAAACATCGTAGCGGACGCTCTGTTCGTGTTTGCTAACATCGCGTTCCTTTAGCAAAACCGTCACAAATGTGTATAACCACGCGAACGAAACCGCGGGTAAAAATGTCTATATATATTACTTATATTTACTATTATTTTCTTATTTTTCTTGAAAGTGGTTAAGTAGTTAGTTAGCATATATTAACAACCGTCGAAATAGTTTTACTCTTAGTTCTTAGTAGCTAAAGCTCTTTCGTTCCCCCCTTCCTAAACCCTTCATCTTGTCCCAATATTATTCTTTTATTGAGCACTTCAATGAAAGCAGTTAATTATTTGGGAATTCTCACGATTTGTCCATGACGGCATTACACTAGAATCACAACAAAAGTAGTCATTATGGAAAGAAATGAAGAAGCCCAAACTCGAAAGTGGTACCTTGGTGCCATCACGTCTGCTGCTGAACTTTACCGAAGTCTACCGTGTTATATATTATAGCAGGACAGCAGGTCAATTATTTGTTGGGCAGGTACTACCAAACTTTTAAAGTAGCAGATTTATTTGTATCTGTGTTTTATTCAAGAGTAGGTATGTAACTAATTGTGAGGGGTAATACACAAAGACGCGGGAAATGAAGATGAAGGTGCTGGCTCGTCTGCCTTCCTCATCCTATTCAAATTCAAAAAGTTTTTATTCAATATGAGATGTTTACACACAATTATTGAAAGTCAAAATGAATTTATTAGGTTAGGTACCGGTTCAAAAACTAGAAGGAGAAGAACCGGCAAGAAACTCCTCCCTGTTTACTTTATTTAAATATATAATAGTTTTTATTACATTTAAAATGTTTACAACTATTATAATGATGTCCATGCGCACTTATTATTTAAATACTTGGTAATACAATAGTAAGCTTTTTTCATGAGTTGGCCTTTAACTCGCTTTATAAATTGATTAGAATTCAAGTCTAACATTTCTTTTGGAATTTTATTTAAAAAGAGATAAAATTTCCCATGAAAGAATTATTAACCTTTAAGAACCTGAACCTGGGAATTGATAACATATGCTTATGTCTTGTATTTAAGTTGTGGCCATCACCCACCCTAGAGAAAGCATTTAAGTTTTTTTGTACATAAATTATATTTTCATAAATGTACTGACAAGGGACTGTCAAAATGTTACTTTCTCTAAAGTGAGCCTTCACACTATCTCTAGATTTTAATTTATATATAACTTGAATAGCCTTTTTTGCAGAACAAATTAATATTGTTTAAATGACAGCGGCCTTTTGCCAAAGCAGAATACCATATGATATTATGCTATGAAAGTAGCTAAAATAAACCAGTCACGCTGTAGGCACGTCGGTTAGTTTTCTTATTTGCCTAATTGCAAAAACGGAAGAGCTCAGTTTACCAGCCACCCTCATAACATGAGGATCCCATTGTAAATTTGCATTGATGTTAATGCCAAGAACAAAGTTTCATTAACCAAACTTAATGAATCTCCACCAAATCTCAAATTGACATCAACTTGTCTAACATTGTGCAATGTAAATTTTAAACATTTTGTTTTATTTGCGTTTAATAATAGGTTGTTAGCGTTGAACCAATTTAAGACCTGCAAAAGTGAAGAGTTTACTGTTGAAAATTCCTCTTCATTTCTATTAATTTTAAATACGAGAGAAGTGTCATCAGCAAACAACACTATCTCGGCAGATACCAGCTATAGCTCGATTGTGACAACTATGGTTCTAGAACTAAACGGACGGCATTACTCCTCTATTGAACCTTTTCAAAAGTCGGTGGGTTTAACTATCCGTATCATCATCATCAGCCCATTTTTACCCCACTGCAGGGGCTTAGGCCTCCCCCAGGGTGAGGAGGGGGGCTTGGAGCTTAAGTCCACCACGCTGCTCCACTGCGGGTTGGGAACTGTAACGACCGCCATCTATTGACAGCGTTCGGGACCGACTGCTTAACGTGCCCTCCGCAGCACGGTGTCAGTGATATTGTGTACTTAAGTCAGAAAAACTCATTGGTACACGCCCGGATTCGAACCATGGCCTTATAAATTTGAGACAGCTTCGTTGCGCTCTGGGCTATCACGACACTATCTATAACTATCCGTATAACTAAACATATTTCCATTGTCGATCTTAGTTCACTATCTTTAAAAAGGTTAGGTTTAGGTTTTAAATTAAAAAAACAATAATATTAAAAAAAAAATTAAAAGCCCGACTGTATTAAAAGTTATTTACTGAAAAGAGAAAACTCAAATCATATTCATAACAATATATTGATTATTTGTTTTATTAATATCAAACGATATTAACAAACAAGATTCACTCACAAATAAACTTAAAAAGACGGATATTCAAACACCAACTGCCAGACATAAACAAACTCGAGCTATTTAAACCTAGAATTAATTACGGCATGAATATTCTGGATCAATATATAGGGGAGCACAAATGTATAATAATTTATTTACCGACGACCGCTTAGCCTAGTGGGCAGCGACCCTGCCTGCGAAGCTGGAGGTCTCGGGTTCGAATCCCAGGTCGGGTCAGTATTTATATGATGAATATTAATTCATATTAATTCAGGCACCGGGTCTTGGTTGTCATATGTATGTGGTGTCTTCGCTTGGTACCCAAAATACAAGCTAATGCTTAGTATAGAGCCAAGACGTTGTTGTGATTGTGTGTGTTATTATTATTATTTACCCACTAAAATAAGAAAAAAATAATGTATTTAAGTCAAAACTAAAAAAAAATTGTTTATGATACTATATACTAAAGAACTGTCAGCACGCTGAAATAATTAAGCTTAAATTGTAACTAGCATAATAACTTATTTTAAGTGAACATTATTCTTTATGAGTAATAAAGTTTTCAAAACTCAAACAAAAAAACATTTGATAGTGCATTCTATATTGCTCAAACAAAATTCTATAGATTATTCTAAGCGGTGCTGGCGCAAAACGCCGACTGTGGAGTGGAAGCACTCCGATTCATACGCCGAGCGAGGCGGCACCCTTAAGGAACCGCCCGCCGATGGCAGTCACGCACCGAAACATCCTCAATAGATCCGGTCCGCGTTTATTTCAAAGCCTAACATTTTTCCGAGTATAGGTTGAGGTTGTCGTTTAGCCGGTCGGGTTTTACCTTCTATATTGTCTCAACCCGGTACTATTTGCGCGGTAGGTTAGGCGCGCTTTTTGTAATTGTTTGCCCTTTTTAGAGTGATGCATGGAATTTCTTTGAGAGCATCAATTTTACCAGTGCGTAAAATAATTAGCGTGGTATACACCAATTCATTTACTAGAACTAGTACGTCTCTTCGTACGATCACTGGACTCTTGAAAACATAACGTAGGCCGACGTGACCGCTGCTAGTCCGTCTTCTTTCATTTGAATGATATGAATGTATAACAGAAATTGAAGTTTTTTCCAGCCATTCTTTATTGTACTACTTAGTCATATAATTCAATGAACTTTTTGCTTTTTCCCATCTTGTAAAGTTGATGATGAAATAAAGATTAATCTTTTCTCTTTTCGGCTGCCGTAATTTCTTTTTTAATCTCTCAACACCTTTTCTTTAATTTTCTTGCTGAGCAATCAAAAAACATATCTATTAACCGTTCATAGATATATTTTTTTTGGCTAGTTGAAGCTAAAACCATAAGAAAAATAAAAAATTACTGGGTTTTTTTGTCAAGGGTGTATTTAAAAATAATTTTAAAAAAGTTCGACTAAGCTGGAAATTCTTATTGGTCATTTCTTTTAGTGATATATATTATGTGTTTGAAAAATTATGTTCGAACATTTAGAAATAGTAAATTCCTATTTTCTATTTTCTTCTATTTATTTAATTATTTTATAAACGTCTAGGTCCATATAAAAAGTCGGTTAAAATTTATAATACAAAAGATAAATTTCGTGTGATAGTATGAAACTGAAATATGTGATTTGAATAAAATAGATAGCCACATACATACCTTTATCCGATTAATCCTTAACAAAATTTTGTCAAATCCAACAACTGAAGCAAACACAGTGTGTTTATCAGAAACTGTACACTACTTACACCCAAACTGTCGCGTCGACGGCAAATACTGGCTTCTGACTGTTGGCACCTGTATCATAAATGTCACATGTAACACAAGTGTTCCCAATTATGTTTCAAATAGACCAGTTGATCGGCTTTTTATACACATAAAATATACATTGATGTTAATACTTTTGTTAACATGAGTCATGGCCATAAAAAGGTTAAAAACTCGCTTACGAAAAAATTATATAGTATGTATTTATACCCAAATTAAAAAATAAATTACTATTATTGAAATATGTATTTTATTATAGAACAATCAACAATGCATAAGCGCGTATACACTATTTTTTTTTAAATTTTAAACAAATTTCAATTATAACCGCGGGTATAGTATTTGGAACGCGCCCTAAGTCATTTTTGGTACTAATGCCGCTTTACGTATGTTTAGTGCGAGACATACGTGTAGGGATGTCGACATTGCGTAGCTATGAACAAACATCTTTTTTATTCGTAGCTTCACATTTATATCAAATCTATTAGACACACGTAAACTTCTGTGATATTTTAATAAAAAAATTTTAATCAATAATAACAATAATACATGGGACAACCCACACAGCGCCATCTAGTCCTAAAGTAAACAAGTACCTATTATGCTTGTGTTATGGGTTACTAGACAACTGATATACACACTTAATTATTCTTCTTTTATTAATATTTACATATATAAATATTATACACCCAGACCCGGAACGAAATAAACATGTTCATGCACACAAATATTTGTCCCGGGCGGGAATCGAACTTGCGACCGTTGGCTCCTCAGTTAGGGTCTCTAACCACTCGGCCATTCGGCCGTCTTAATTATTAACTAAATTAACTAAACCTTTTTTCTATGCTCTCCCGACGTTCGCGGTAGTAATCGTCGGGAAGCGTCGTCTGCCCCACTGTACCACTTCTTCCCATTTGTGTCGCCTATTTATCGCGAAGATGTTCTACTTATACAATCTTAACCTACGGATGAGATTACTAAGCGCTTTGTGATCCGTTGAAGTAAAGAGTAGCGGACGGGAGCCATACTTGTTCTTAAATAAGTAGTTGCACTTCACTCTCAAATGCTGTATAATTTATTTGTTTTCTAAATAATCATTGGCATAGATAAATAGGAACCAAGTTTTAGATCACACCAAATAAAAGAATTGAGAAAATATATGGCACTTCTGATATTATAAGTATTTTCTTTGATTGTGCCTGTACGAAGACATGGTTGAATACGCTTCATTACTCTATAAACTTACAGTTGACTTAAAAAATTTTAACTGTAAACAAATCATGAAAATTTTATTGTAACTCTATTTCGATTGCTAACTTAGTCACTCTATACTTAGTCCAAGAATAGGAAGGCAGAATGTTGATAAAATAATGACGAATGACCCAATTAAATACGACGATTTCATTAAAAGCAAAGTAGTCAATAGATCTATATAAACTAAAAATGTATTTAACCAAAAATAAGAAACGGTGAGATCGGCAAATTAATTTCAAAATTTTAAAAATTGGTAAGTGAAAATTCCAACGTAAATATTCAAAGTATCATTTATATACTTTAAATTTTATTTTTCAATTTTAATTTTATGTCTTAAATATTTAGCGACTAAGTGAGTTAACTCCACCGTAGGAATGACTGATTAAATATTTTTACATAATGGAACGAATTAAACAATTACTCTGATGAATTTTATTTACTGTTAAGTAATGTCTGAAGGATCACAAAGGTCTCTTTTCATTACGACTTGACGAAGGAAACAATACAGACTCTCTTCATTAATCAATGCCACGTCTTAACAGAAGGTGAACGACCCAGTTTTCGGTGAAGAATGAATTTTTTTCAATGCCGAATATAGCTGTCGCTTTAATCGAGAACAAAAAGAATTTCAGCCAAGAAAATTCAATGGAAGAGTAAACTTTCCAAGGAATTTAAAATATCGAAATAAAGGATTGGAATCATTAGAGAGAAATATTTCAATACTTATAAACAAACAAAAAGGTTTAAGCTTAATTCATGCTTTAGAATTCAATACATTACTGTGTGTTTACACGGGCTAAATTAAATTGCGTGCTTCTAGTGTGAAAAGTTAGGTACTGAATGAATAATTTTTATACTTTATTTGAAAATCAATCTTACAAACACACAGAGAGTCAGAGTGAGTAACTGGGGACAGAGGTTTATTTTACTGTGATTTTACTGTATCGAGATTAACTTAGTTTCAAATTTTATCAAAATATATGATAATTCTCGTTTTATTTTAATTTTAAATTAAAACAATTTTTTTTAATTAAAAATAAATTACTTGTAAAATTTTACACAGCCTATTTCAAGTATTGTTGTCAATTATTGTCAAGTATAAATTGGAGGTAATAGTTTTCGTATGAAGAAAAATCTTTTTATTTAGTAATATTTTTTGTTCTGCACGACAACGACATTATGCCATTGACAATGTGTAAAATTGAAGTTACTGTCGAGTGATGCAATGTAACACAAAAGTAGACTAAAATTTAATAAATTGTGATTGATTGTCGAAATGACAAGTGGATTTTAGTGGATTTATTTCTTTGAAAATAGTGTTTAGCAGAATAAAAGTATAAAGAAGTTACTGTGCGTTTTACTGAATATGTCCGACTGAACTGGAGGTTGTAACAATGAAACAATATTATTTACGGATGATAACAATATTTGTGTACTTTATAATAGACTGAGGTAAGCAATATAATTTATTTTGATGCTTTTAAGAAATTCTTCAATTAAAAGGCGACAGTAAAATCCGTGAAAAATTAAAAACATAAAGATTTTTATTTCCTCCGGCTTCCCCTTGCGCCCTTTGTTTATACGACTGACGTGAAATAATAAGGGAAGTGTTTTATTTTCAATTGCGAGCGTTTCGGGGAAAAGTTAAAAAAACCAGCACAGATAATAACCTTCAGTCCAATATAATAACGGCTGAAAGCTGTTAAATGTGCGTTTCCTTTTTTTAATTAAATTTCTCGCACTCACATTTTATAAGTTGCATTTTAAGTTTTCATTTCTGACTGTATAAAAAACCGGACAAATGCGAATCAGTCTCTTGCCGAGGGTTCTTAACGTACATTGTATAACGTATTTATAGTTATGTACCTCCATATGACACAAAATCCATGTCAATTTAAAAATATTTAAAAAAAAAATTTATTCACAATTTGGTAATCATTAGAATTTTCTTTCTTTACTTGTGCTATGAGGTAGACCTACTTTTATACCAAATGGGTATGAATAAAGTTGGCGTCGTTTTAAATTTTGGCGGCCCCAAACATTATTGAAGGGCCATAGCTAAGCTCCGATAATATTTACGGCAAAACTTATTTTATAGATATGTTAGTTTTAGGTAGCGCTACAAAGTATAAGTAAAAAAAACACGATGACCGCTAAAAAAAAAAAACGACGCCACTGCTCCATATAAAGTTTGAGTAATTTTGTATGGAGCAGTGGCCTCGTTCATTATCTTATAACATTATTGAAGGGCTATAGCTACACTCCGATATTACTTACAGCAAAACTTATTTAATACATATGTTAAAGTCTTGTTTTTCTTTTGACCTTTTCAATGACGTTTTTTTAAAGTAGTCGGGTTTTAGTTTATAACTATCCATTGTTCCTTTTTAGCATTTACATTTCTAGTATTTAAAAGTTTTGGCATTTAGCAATTCTATGCACATTTGTAGCTCAAGTTGTTTCCAACGACACCCTGAACTTGTATTATAACCGCTATCTCTGTGATAATTTGTGGTTTAAAAACACCCTTGAACTATATATGCATAAAATTAACAGCCCTCCGAATAAATTGGAAGTATAAGTTTATTATTGTCAGTATTTTGATACAGTTTCAGAAGTAAATAAATGTAAATCATAAGATTACTCGACCTGATTTCATCGTTGTTGGATAAATGCCAAAATATAGAAATGTCAAGGGAAACTTTGAACACGGATTATTAAGAAGTAATAGTTTTCAACTTGTCCTTACGAAGACATAGTGCTGATTTGGCGAGTGTAGGTTTAATATCTCAGAAATATTTTTCAAAGGCACTTTCTCTTGTGGTACAGAAAATAGGGATTTGATATCCGAACTAATATTATATATAGGTTGGAAATTATATGTTTGCTTGTCTTTTCAGGTCATAACGGAACTACGAGACGACGTGATTTTTTGCACGGATAATTACAAAGTATTGTTAGGGGTTATAATAAGTCCAGATATATAAGATGCACAAAAACACCGATTTATTTGTACGTTACATTATTAGTAAATAAAATCAAAAACTGTTTCAATCACAATTCACACATATCACACATTACACTTTTTTCGCACTTATAGCTCGCAGTTAATCGCACTTGACTTATCAAGAAACTGACTGAACTGACTCGCGTCGAGCTCTTTGTATAGCCTTCTCAAAATCCCTACCACGTGGTACGTTGAAGGTTCTCATTGTCGAACATTATATTTTAAAATTCTAATTACAATTTACCATGGCGATTTTCATGGTGTGCCATAGCGCTAGATTTGTGTGGTCGCAAAAATACGCTTCGCTATCGTTTTGACAACACCGTGTTGAAGTTGAATTTAATAACTTGTGTTTAATTTTTATCTCGGAATTTCTCGATATTTCCGTATTCGATCGATGTGTTTGAATAGCCGCGTGATCTTTTCGGGTCACCGTTTCGAGTAGATAGTTTCTAACAAACCAATTTATAACATATATACATACTTTTAAACAAAGCCGTCACAGTATCATAGGCTACTGTTTGCCCTGGTAAGGTCTGGCGCACTCCTCACCTGCGCTGTTCTCCGCATGGACCTTTAATAAGACGCTGCAAAAGTACATCGGTGGGCTGCGCCACCGCGGCCTGTTTGCCGGACGCCGCTCGTAATGCATGTGTTTCTTACTCACGTGTACTTCAAAAAAGAGGATATTCTCAATGCAAGGAAATGATTTCAATTTAAATTTTTACAGGCAGTAGAGACCAATCGTAGAATGCCTTCTCACTTAAGGGGTACATGTGACAAGGGAGTGTATATGAAATAAAAAAAAAATAACAGTACGCTTGGTGATACGTAATTTATGAATGGCCCCTTATTTATAACTTTACAAATTGTACATTAATTCATCTGTTGATGTAACATATGAAATAGTAAGATGTATTTTAATTATATTTGTATGTCACCCACTCCTTGCATAACCCTATACGGTTTCACAACTACAATAGGACCATGTATTTATGTAATACGTATTTGAGTATTTTAATCACCTGCTAAAAATATATCCGTGAGTGAATATGCGCATCGTCATTTAGAGAGGAAAGCCCGTCGACTCACTCAAGGAATTAGTTAATGGCAGAGCGAATCCCACGGGTAAATAAGAAAGTTCGAAGCTCTTATCTCGTCTGCAAGAACACAAATATTAGCTTAATTAATAGTGAAGGAACGTCGTAGTTCTCACTACGGGTAGCAACGAAACCTATGCTTTAGCTGAATAGAATTTTCTTCCAAATATACAGAAATACATTTTACTATATCTGCACGGAAAGAAATGAAATTTTATTCAAGAAACAAATATGTCTTAAGTCTGTCAAGTTCTTAAACATAGACATATATATTTTCTATCAAAGTAGTTTTCTTCGCATAAAATATTCCAATTTATTGGTATAAGAATTGGATTTTCTCTTTGCGAGAATTATTTCTTTTTGCGAGAATCCTACAAGTTAAATTTGATAATGCATTAAATTTTTGAACTTACCATAACTTGTCAGATGTCGGGCAAGGCATACTAACATAACAACACCGTCAGCGCTTACCTGCTCATGAGAAGACTGTAGGTAGGTGCCAGTAGATGGTGGGATGGCTACCTAACTATGAGCCCGTGGTGCCCTGCTTTACTCTGAATGAGCATCGATCAATCAGGTTACTGCGGTGCCGACCCATGGTCCCAGGTGTCTAATGATGACAACGAGATTTTCCACAAATAGAGTACCCATTGTTTTCAGATTTTTGAGATTTTGAATAAATAAAAGCCTTTTTACAATAAAATACGTACATAATGCTTACCAATTAAGTACTTATGTTTATTTAACAAAAGAAGTAACATTTCTTATAGAAAAAAATTAAACTTACTTCGTATGAATTGTTAACGTCTATTTGTCTTCACAAATAAACTTTTCTCTCACGAAGATATTTCATTTGCCCTTGTATAGGAAACGGAAAATATTTTGAATGAAGTAAACTTATTTGGTTGAAATAACAAGTTTATCGGTGTGGTCATTAAAGTATTTAAATTAATTTATTACATTACGCATTAACGGCCGACTGTAGACCCAAAAGTCGTGAATTCGAACCCCGCTGTATTTAATAAATATGTATCAAAACGCATTTTTTTTGCCTATCTGTCCGTTTGTATGTGCACGCTTCACGCACAAATTACTGAACGGATTTTGATGAAATTAGATGTGATAACTTTGTAATGAAGTCTATATGTAATTAGAAAACTATATATAACTGACCGATTCGTTTGGTGGTCGGAGAGGCCGACTTTAGCCTTAAAAGTCGCGGATTCTAACTCCGCTAGGGAAAAATATTTGTGTGCATGAGTATATCTACTAATCCCGTATCTTAGTGTAAAATAAATATATTGAGTATATAGGTATATATGCTTCAACCCCAGTAATACACGTTAGTTTATATTTTTGTACATTTGATGAATCGTGATAACGAAGACACGAAGGTACAACAACATCACGGTCATGAATGACCGCTTAGCCTAGTAGGCAGCGAACCTGCCTACGAAGCTGGAGGTCCCGGGCTGGAGGTCGGGTCAGTATTTATATGATGAATATTAATACTGGCACCGGGTCTTGGTTGTTACTTGTATGTGGTATCTTCGCTTGGTACCTAAATACAAGCTAATGCTTAGTTTTGGACCTAGACGTTATTGTGATTGTATGTGTTATTATTATTATTATGTGTAAGAGAGAAAAGTATTCTTAAAATGAATGCAATCTTTTTGTCTACTTAAAAGGGTTAATGATAGAGAATTAATTTATGAGATTACTTAAAAAATATGTAATGTAAAAGTTTGAACATTATATTATATAAATATTTTTATTATTCTCATATATTACAGAAATTTTAAAGCGGCCACCGAATAATTTGGGTCAGAATTAATTTGTGATTAGTTAAAGAGAAATATGCTCGCCCATAGCAGATTTAATTAGAGGTCGAAGCGCTCTTTCACGTTCTCATGTAAATGGATAATTTTTGATTCGTTAGCTGATATTCATTTTGCTATCGTTCGCTTGGCTGAATGATTCCTTTAATTAATTTTATTTAATAAAGATTATTCCTTTAGGAATTCGGAGCTTTAGAATAAGAATGCTTAGTTATTCCTGTATAAAATCGAAATACCACTTCTCTTATTCGTCAATGCCGAGCCGTTTGAATATTAGTTTCTTTTATGACTGAAGCATCCACTAAGAAAAGATTTTTTTTGTAATACTATCCCTAAGGGGTAAAATAAATGTGGGAGTGGTCACACACATCTGCAGCGGGTGATGAGTTAGCTCCTATCATGGTTGCCGAGACCTTCTTTTGTGTTTTGCTATTTGTATGTTGTCTGCTAAGTATTTTTTATTATAAACATAAATAAAAAAAAAAAATGTGTGAGCCGTCACAGAATGCCTGGCAGACGTGAGACATATTATCACTTTTAAATTAAAATATCGCGTGTTATCAGAACGTTTTTACGTGCATCCAAACGTGCTGTCACAGAGAAATTTTGAGAAATGCCAAGGAAAGCTAAAGAGCTCTGAGAAATGCTACTAAGAAACCCTGAACAATTCTGATCAACGCCAATGAACGTCGAGCAATGTTAGCAACACCGAACAACGCCCAGAAACTGCGAGCAACCAAACAGAGCAACGCTTCACATCAAAAATAAATTATAAAAAAATAACGTTAGAGCGCGAACGGACGGATGGACAGGTGGATGGACAGACAAACAACTATACAAAAATGTAACCAGTACCTTATTTTATGGCTAGATTCTCTATCGTATTGCAGCAGAAAAGAGGGAAAACATACGTGAATGAGAATAGATGATAAATAGAGTAAGTAATAAAAATCATTACCCCGATTAAAAAACGGAAACAGCCGACATGGCGCGAAGCTGTCCAAATGGCAAAACGCGACCCTCGAAGAAACATTTTCACTCTCATCCTTTATACCTTCGATCTCTTATCTAAAGGCGCCATTAGATGTTTCATATTAAAAACAAAAGAAATCTGATAGAAGAATAAAAAATAAGTTAAACAAAGACATGTAACCCTCAGAAGACCTCAGTCCGACTCGTTTTTGGTTGGACGGGACCCTAAAACTCCGCTGTCCGTCTGTCACCAGGCTGTATATCATGAATCGTGCTAGATAGGCAGTTAGGCAGTTGAAATTTTCACAGATGATGTGTTTCTGTTGCCGCTGTAACAATTAATACTAAAAAATGGAATAAAATAAATATTTAAGGGGGCTCCCATACAAAAAACATGATTTTTTTGCTCGTTTTTGCTCGATATTGCTAACGGCAGCACGTAGACGCTTGAAATATTCGCAGAATATTTAGTCATATATATTCACTTTAAAAACAAATAATTAAATTAAAATAAAACAAATATTTCAGGGGGCCTCCCATACAACAAACGTGATTTTTTAATATTGTACAGTGATACGGAACCCTTCGTGTGCGAGTCCGACTTGTACTTGGCCGGTTTTTTTAAATAATTTATCGACGAAAAATGCTTAACTAGAACCGCTGTGTTACGAAATATAATTATATATACACAATTATTTAAATTTTATGCAAAATTTGGCGCTTATATCAAATTAAAGCTTAGTGAATGTAGACATTAGTATGAGTATGAATATTGATCAAGATTTCAGGAGGATATTCCAGGGAAGACATAAATTGCCTCGCGATAACTGTGTAAGGAAATGCTTCCATGCCGATTTGTATAGCTCAACTCAAACGACGAAAATAGGAAAATTGAAAATTTCAAAGGATATTTATTTTATCCTCTGTGATGTCTAAATGTATGATAGATGATTAACATCAATGTTTTACTAATGAACGGTACACATTAATTATACTTTTGCATTCCGAAATTCGCCTAATCGGGGAATTACGCACACTTGTTAATTCTAGCGACCAAAGATGAGTCAATTGACTATTAAATACGTAACCAGTTATCTGTCTTGTTTCTATCTTCTTCTCATAGGGATTATTGAAATCGCTCTGGGAATTAATAAAAATTTCAGACATAGAAACATGGAAACAACTGACAGATTCATTTCTGTTCCAAATGATGGCTCCATTTTTCGACTTAACTCTATTAAAAATCGTATTTTATGCAGTTCGTCCTGTGACGATGAAAATACAGCTTACAAAACCAGTTCTCGGATAACATTCGACCCTTGGTGCCTTATCGCGTTACCGTAGTAGAAAATGCTTAGAGAGAATCAACCTCAAAAACCCGTTCCGAGTAGATTTAGCCAGTAACCCCAGATGAGCTACGCGTACTAGGATGAAACGCCTAAAAATAAATCTGTTCCCGGTTTCGATAATGTTAAAAACAGGCCGATCAAAAAGCTGACTTCATCAATACCCACAAACCAAACCAGACAAACCGCGGTCCCACCCCTAGAGTTACCGCCCTGTCAGTCTCTTATAGAACTTAGGGAATTATGCAAACGGCCCATGGACATTACTTATTATAAACAAACAGCTCGGCTCTCGGCTGGGTCACTCTTGAACGCACCAAGCTTACGGAGTATATTCATTATTCATCATGGCTTCACCTATCTTTTTCGACGTGTCCAAAAACTTTCGACAAAGTCTGGCATGATGGACTTATATAAGCTTACCGAACAGTCTCCTACTGATCATACAAGACTTTCTCCGAAACTCACGTTTTAAATACCGCGTCGAAGGTACACGCTCCATCCGAACTGGAGTAAAAAAAATGTTAATATTAAAGTCGTCCTTTGCACAAGAAAATCTTTTAAAATGACTACTAACTATAATAAGCATTTTTAAAATAACTTCCTAGATTACGTTATTAAGTAGCATACAGCTCACTATCAGTTTAATATGTTTTTTTTTTTGCATATGAGAAGCATACGGGTAAATGGATTTACACGGAAAATAGTGTTTTATGTGGTTAATAAACAAGTTGTTTTATTTATAGTTAAAATTTAGATTCGCCCTTAGATCTCCAGATAACAGATTTGGTTTAGGAAAAATCACGAAACGTATGCGAGTATCTATTTTTGCCGCCAGTCGATCGCATGGGCAACTTCATTTATAATCATTGTATCACAAAAATTAATGTCTTTTGACCGCAAGTACGCGAAAATGATGCGGGCGTTATGAAATCGTTCGTATTATTGGTTTGTTCCTTACAAAAAATCTACATTCATGTGTTTTTTTTTTGTGTTCAATTTCTCATAGACATCATCGCGAATCAAATAGCGTATGTTAATTCATCATCATCATCAGCCCATTTTACCCCATTGCAGGAGCTTAGGCCTCCCCCAGGGTGAGGAGGTGATTTGGAGCTTAAATCCACCACGCTACTCCACTGCGGGTTGGGGATTGTAACGACCGTCATCTATTGACAGCGTCCGGGACAGACTGCTTAACGTGCTCTCCGAGGCACGGAGTCAGTGATAGTTAATGTACTTAAGTCAGAAAAACTCATTGGTACACGCCCGGATTCGAACCATGGCCCTATGACCTTATAAATTTGAGACAGGTTCGCTGCGCTTTGGGCTATCACGACACCAATGGGAGTCCATTTATACACAGGAAGGTAGTAACTTGTGGGTAGAGCTACTCAATATCTCATCTATTTGTCGAAGCAATATCGGGAGGTCCCAGGTTCGGTGACCCATATTGTGGATCTTCGACGACATTTGGTATGTTAATTGTGTGTGATAATTGTTGCCCTTTCGATTTTATCATAAGATTTTAGTCAAAGCAGTATAAACAAAGCCGCGAGAGCCTCAATGTAGTGTCCGATCGAATATTCGATTTTCGGCCGTTTTTAAACTTTTGGTCGAACTTCAATTTCGGTCGAAAGAAAAATTTGTCTTTGACGAGTCTCCTCGGAAGGTAGATTCGTCCATCGACGAGGAAACTAATGGCAACCATGTTTTGGTATGTTGAAGTATATTTACTAATAAAAAAGCTACGACAAATATTATAATATTTAACTGTTCGATCAACTACCAGAATCAATTAAGAAAACAATTTGTTTACTGATAGTCGCGTAGTCCGAGAAATAACCGGCTAAGTGCGTATCAGACCGCGCACAATGAAAGGTTCCTTATGAGGAAAGATAGAGGGGATACACACTTTTTAGACTTTAGAAACGCATAAATAAACAAAAATATTGATTTAAATAAAAAAGTTATTTTGAACTTTCTACATCATTTTTATAGACCTCTTTGTAGGTACACCCTGTCTCGGCTTGCCCCTACCCTGTCGTTAGATAACTTGCGGAGGGTCTACAATGGCTATTTCTAGTCGGTGCTCACATATGGAGTAATTTTATGAGGTCTGGTTGCTGACAGAGATCGCCCGTCTATTCTGCAGAAGCATGCGGTGCGTCGCCTCGCGGGCGCCCCGATCGATGAGGTTGCAAGGCCGCTGTTCACACAGCACGACATACTTACATTGCCTCTGGTGTATATATTCGAGATTGCTAAGTATTATAAATAAATAAATATATAAATAATTAAAGCTAAGTAAAATAAAAAAAAAATATAAAAAAATAATAAAAAAATTGCTAAGTATGTTCGTAAAAATCTGTCCGATTTCTCAATAAGAGACTCGGAGAGTTGATGGCACCCCGCATATGTAACGCTTAAACTGGACCACATTAAAGATGCCCAAAATTTTTACAGTTTTGCTAAGAAGTTGAAGATATTTTTAACAAAAAATGCCTATTACTCTGTGAAGGAGTTCTGTGATCGGAATTGACTCGATAATTGTCTGTATACTGACGTCTCGATGTCGGCATGATAATTTTAAGATAATTTTTAGATTTTTATTGTATTCTTATTTGTTGTGTTCTTATCGCTTGTTATTATTATTAATTCAAATGTAAAAAAAATATTGTTAATTAGTTCTTAGATTTATTTGTATGTATTAATCTTTATATTATTATTTTTAATATACCTATTTTTTCCACAATGTAAAAAAATAATCAATTATTTACATGGACCTGTAATATATCATTATATAAATAAATGACTCCTACTATGACTATAGGTATCTTACACGTTAATGTACGTTAGAATTTTTTTCGTTCTTCAATTACATGTATGGCTACTAATTTGACTACCTACCCCAATAAAAATTGTAATTTTGCTACATTACTCTATAGCGGTTCATAGATTACACCTATACTTTTTTGATTTTCTAGAACCTCCGATTACATAGCTCTGACAGACCGACGAATAGGGCAAAATTATAAGGGTTCTGTATTTTACTATTTGGCTACGGAACTCTAAAAAAAAGAGGAAAACTTAGTAGAGGCATATTTATTTCGTACGATAATGCATCTGTGCATACTCCTCAAGTAACAGAGCGACCCATGAACAAAAATTATGTTTGGTATTGATTTACAGCGACAGTTGTATATTGTAAAATTGGTAAGCTAAAAATTACAAATTGCATGTTAATAACAAGTTCAGCAGTAAAAACTGAGCAGTAAACTAAATAGAAATGATTAATAAGAAATGCAGAAATGGGAAGTTAAATAAATATTGAGCAGGAATATGACTGAATGGGCAGTTATTAGGGGTCAGTTAATAAATCGGAATTAGTCGATAAGAAATCTCGTTCTAAACAATACTTTAAAAAACGAGACGTTAAAATGTATACCTTATTTATTTCAGCGTGTATACGTTAAGAATTTCCTAAACTAGCTTTAGTATCGAGTGAAAATTCGATTTACGTGGCGCTTAGCGGCCGCTTTTTTATGTTCCTAGTGGATTGAAACCATCGATTGCTGGAACAGTAGTCGGAGTGCCCTTAAATTCGTTTTTTATCGTTTTTTTTTAAACTAACCTAACCTAAGTCCCGCCCCCTTTAACGGAAGGTTGCCACTCTTTTCAATCAAAGTGATGTTCGGGTTTTGCCGCTCACCGTAAACTGCCGAACTATGTATCTAACTGCCCATTACCATTTTACTGGCTATTAATTTATTACACTGTTTGAATAATTTTTGAGCCTTCATTGTGGGATGAAATAACCGCTAAATTTTCTTTTTATTACTATTCAGGTTTTACTGCTGTAGTAATTTATTAACCACCCGAAAATAAAATAACTGCTCAAATAATTTTTCAAGTGATCATAATAACATACTCAATTTTTAAATAACAGTTGGAAAAATTATTTTCCAAATCGTTTTGTGTATCCATCTCCATCTACGTTACATCCCAAATTTAGCATCCTACGATTCCTTCACGTTTAGACTTTTAAAGATGTTTTTTAATGGATGATGAGATTATGGCAGTAGTAAACGAATATTCTGACAACAAACCTAATGACCTAATAATTATAATTTAATTTTAAAATAAATCCTAATTTTATGACCTAATAATGGCTCTATGAGAAATGTATGACAAGTGCGTTTCCCCCTCAGGGGGAAAAATAAAAAAGGTTTCTATGCTCGCTTTTTCTTTCATAGTAATGTGTATTACATAACAGTTTCCCCTTGTTTTACACAATTTGATAAAATTCCGTGAAAGTTTTCTATTTCAATTTGTTATTCGTAAAACTCTGTCGATGTTGAGTTTCACTTGAGTTAATTTGTTATTAAGTTTACTAATTTTATTTTACTAATATAAATTATTTAAAGTTTTACATAGATTTCATTTCGAGCAGTGAATATATTTAAAACAAAATTTATAACAAGGAAGTGTTTCATATATTTTGTGTCCTATTTTATTTATTTTGTGTAAATTGGTTTTCAACTAAAAATTACTTTCACAATGTGGGGGAAATTCTATGTTCAATCGAGATAGGACAGGGCAGGTAGATCATAGACTAAAAAGGGAATCGTTGGTAAGTTTTTGATTTACACACAAATAGAAAATTTTGTAATTCCGTAATATAAATTAAATTTAAAAAAGATATACATTTCTATTCCACCGTAATGCACACATATTGCGATAGTTTCAAATCAGGTCACTTTGTACTGAACATGCTATTTATATACCTACTATATAATATAGGAATTATATACGACCTTCATTAGTTTCTAAAAATATTTCACACCACAGACTTGGCCCTGTGACATCTCATTTTTCCTTTCCATTACTGACCTTTTAAGTTAAATTTTCTGAGATCTATCTCATGTGCCATTCTTAACATTGACACTGACACTGACTTCTGTCAAGTATGATGCTTTTTATACCACAAGATTGGTCGTTCTACTAGTTTCCCAGAAAAGTGTCATAAAATATTCGAGTGGACTTTTTAGCAGACAAATTCAAATCAATGAGATAGCGAAGTGCCACCTCAAGCACTTTTAGTTCCACACCTTTAAAAATCTCACCATCAGACAAAACATTAACAGTAGAACCACCGCTCATACGTATGCAAATCTTCGGATAGTTAGAATTTGTGTTTATATTATTAAATGTAATTTTGGTATTAAGTTTTAATATATTTATTATATTTACAATTTAACTTTATTTTTTAATGCAACGGTTCTACTGCGGTGAAGTGGAACTGTGAACACAATAGCCTTCTCTTCTTTAATGAGTAAATCAGTTCGACAGATGTCAACTTCCCAGGATGTTAAACGAAAAATACCAATACCATACAACTCGTCCTTTATACATAGGCAATAAATATTAACAAGTTGAAACTTTTCATTCGAAGAATTCAAAGATATTGCACTCATTTCATAAACTCGAGGAATTAATTGGCTCTGATAATTTTCAAAGTGCTCTCCTTCTCGTCGCAAGAAAGCGCCCGTTGTGCAATACCAGTACAATAAACTCGACGTAACTACGTGATTTCATAGAAAGTAAATGATATTGATTTTGAAAACAACTAACAAAATATTTAGAAGTCCTCAAAATACGTTTTAGCTCAAGCTATTCAGTCCTTTCGTGTCTTTTGAAACAGTGAATACCGTTTACAAACTTTTCTTAAGCATATAATACTGAAGATATTAAAGTATTACCTGCTCGTAAATATACAAAACTAAAATTAAACATTGTTTAATTGTATTATATTCTGAATTAGTTTGAAACCTATTAAGCATACCCATTAAATCTATTAAGGACTATTATTTCTAGAAATTGAACAAAGATCCTCCAGACTTGAACTTTCTAGCTTCAAAATCAAATTGACAACGGTACCAAGACTAGATTAAAACTACTAGAAAATAGAAAACTAGAGGTTCGTACGCACGATATGTTTGTTCCTGAGGTTGGGATACTATTGCTTATGAACTAGATGCAATAAGACAAAGTTTTTAATTCCTAAAGTTACTTGCGACGTTAAAGCAAGATGAAAATAGTCTTGGATAAAAAATTTTCGGGATCCCAAAGTTGCTGTGAATTTCGGAGACAAATCATTACAAACCCAAAGCTGGAGGATGGTACCGTAAGTGTTTTTACCTACTCATCAAAATGCATCGACGCTGCATGAAATTAACCCCATTGAGTAGTGGCACCAAGAAACTAAACAGTTAAGAAAAAGGAAATCATATGTTTATGTTGTGATAGTCCGAACTACAGTGAACCTGTTTCAAATATATAAGGTTATGTAGCCGTGGTTCGAATCTGGGCGTGCATCAAAGAGTTTTTTCTGACATAAGTACATTAATTATCACTGACACCGTGCTTCGGCGAGCACGTTAAGTAGTCTGTCCCGGTTGCTGTCAATAGAAGACGGTCGTTACAATCCGTCAACCCGTATTGGTGCAGCGTGGTGGATTTAAGCTCCAAGCCCCCTCATCTTGAGGGGAGGCTTAAGCCCAGACAGTGGGGTATAAAAAGGGCTGACGGAATAGAATAATATATATATTTAAGCAATAATATTGTAACGACAATAATTTCACGGGGCAGAAAATTTTATGGCTTCATGTACACAAATAATTAAGTGCCTGAATTCAAGCAGCTTTATCGTTCAGATTATTTTGAACGGAATGAAAAGCTTTTTTTTATTTGTTTTGTGTCTGGGTGTATTTAAATATTATACGTAAAATATTTAAATATGTGAATCTGTTGTCTAGTACCTATAATACGAGCTCTGCTTAGTTTGGGACCAGATGGCACTGTGTGGGATGTCCCAGGTATTATTTTTTTATTATTAAACATGAATACAAGTGGCGGGTGTGAAGGCGGCTATGCGGGTGTCTGCAGATAGTCGTCGTCAACTATTTAGATTACAAACCGACAACGTATAACTAGTACAAACAGAAATTATCAAATAGCTACAAGTACCTCAGAATTTTGTTACATTAAGGCTTGAATTGATAGTGTTTAATTTATTGCGCAATAACCCTATTGTGATCATAAAAATACGCTTCAGAATCAATATTTTGTTATTATCTAACACCCTGTTATATATTTTAGTAAGGTACTATCAAGATATTAAGAAAAAAGATTTTCCATTTCCAGTAAACAGTCTCGCGGGAGAGGTTTCAATATATTACATCATCGATGAGTCTTCGCGAGCGACGGATAAATCTCAAGATATTAGAACATTATCTGGTCCGCACATCAATGTTATTTATCTTAAGCTAGAAGTTATAGCCTTCAATAAACTCGTAGATTTTGTACATCGATTGCTCTGCTTGACTGGATCGAGAGAATTATCAGTACGATGGAAAAAATTTCGTGCTTTTTTTTGCTATAGGCACAAGCTTATTCTAATCAATAGTGGCACGATAATATAATTATATGTATAAAAAGTTAAAAAAAATACAGAGGTCTATGAATGCCAACCAAAATCTGTAGATATAACGTTGTCACTGCTTTCTAAAATCTGAAAATAACTTACTGTATTATATACCTAAATATACACATATTTTTTAAGACAACTAATTTTAATTTTTTTAGAATAATGGATTATAATATAGATGAATATTTATTAAAAAACAAAAAAAAAATATTTGATTTAAGTGAATATATAACATCAAATAATTTGAAAATTAAGCACAGTTCAATTTCATTTCAGCGTTAAATTATTTTTACATTTAATTATAATAATAACATCTAAACTTCGTAACGGTTTGTTTGAATATATGAGTATAAATAGCGGTAAAAGAGCGCAGTGTCCACGAAAGCGTTCAAAGTTAAATTCCGCCGGCGGCGGGTGAATTGAAACGTGCTGCCGGGAAAACTGGCGCTACTCAAACATGTGACTTTCCATTCATATGTATTTACCCGGGGACAACTCTGCGAGCGGTTACAAAAGACTGCATACCTCAACTGACAATACATTGAACGTTGCTTCGGCAAGTTCAACTAAAGGTCTTTTATGTAATATAAATTATTATATAACCGGTTAGCTACTATTCCTGTAAACAAAATAAAGCAAAAACCGAATTCATTACTTTAGCTCTTAACCGATCGTTTCGGACGCGAACCCCCAATACCCGACCGCGATACTGATGCCCGCATAACGTGCTAACTTTTTACGAGTTTTCCCGCCGCGGCTCATAAATGGCGAAACCTGAAATGTAACCCTCGTTCGGGCTCAGAAATTATAACCGCGCGAAAAAAGCCTTTTTTAATGGAAATCTGATATAAATTTTATTTCAAGTTTCGTGACGAATAGGAAAAGAGATAACGAGAGACCGCCGCTTCTTTCCTTGATCACCGCGACGAATTATGTGCTTCGAGTCCTGAATATCAAATGAAGCCGACAAAAAGTAAGTGCTCTGCCCGGGCAGAAGTTTCGTCTAAATTACGGTTATCGAGGCAATCGCCCCCTCCCCGCGAACACACGACACGCCACCCGGCGCCCGGTTGAATTTTATTAAAAAATCAAAATCAATCCAGCTTTTCAATAAGAAGAAGGAGCAGTCTCGAAAATTGCCAACTGATATTTCCTTGTCGTAATTTTGAGATTTGTCCATGAATCGTTCAATTCAAAGGCGAGCAAAGGAAAGTAGATAATATTGAGGTATATTTTTTATGTTTATATGTTTATATTTTGCTCATAGTAGGTCGTACTGTAGTTTGTTTTCTGAGTTATAAATAAAATTCAACAATATTACAAGAACAAGTAGCTACCTATTTTACAATGCAATACAACTTAACATTAACTTAACAAAGATTTTTTTGTTTCAACACCTTCGTATGCCGAGACGTGAGCATTTAAAATCCTCCGTGACTTATTTCAATCTACAAATAAAATAAAAAACCTGCAGTAATTACCGAAATACCGGTTATGCGTGTCCTAGATATCGATTATCAACTTTTACCCATCACTAGTTTTATGCCAGAAGGTTCGGTGAAAAACATATGCAAACATTTAATTATAAGGGACTTTTCTCTACAAAGCACTAGAACGACCGAACCGGTGAAGTATAAAGCACTACGCTTGACGAACGAGAATTCTATTTCGACTTGAGATGTGTGATAAAATAAAAGTGGCTGTCATAAAAAAGGTCAAGTCTAAAAGGAACTTGTCACGCAGGTGTTAAAGTGGCGTGTGGAAATGACGTGAAAATAAGTGTGGATTATATCGCCGTAAATTGTCGTCGCTGCCAAAATAGCAAAATGAAGTTCAGAACAACTTAAGTACTGAGCGGACATATACGGAACCACAAGTATAAACAGTTTTTACAATTATAAAATGTTGAAGTTATTATAATAATATGTAAAAACGTACAAGAAAATCTGTCCTTTACCTTTCAAAACTGTAAAAAAAGCTCAATTTTTGGAAAAGATTTAGACAACTTATTTGTAAATTCGTTTATAGAGTTGGGAATGAACGAATAACTTCTTTATTTCTTTAGTTGAGTTACAAGTGCTGGGTGGGGGGAGTTTGCCTACCAGGTTCGTTCTAGGGGAACAATGTGGCTTACACACTTTATTGTTATCGCAAAAAGAATTTTTTTTTATCAACTTTAGTGGCTAACTTATAGCTAACTTTATAATTAACTTACGTACTAAAGAGTCTGGAGGCCGGCTGCTCGAAAATGGAAGCGATAGTCTTGAGGTGAGGATATTATTTGCAATGAATCGTACTGCACTCGAGTGTCTTGTGTCTGGCGCGTACTATGAAAACACTTAGTTAATGTGGCAACGTCAGGTCGTCATCTATCGCGTTAAGGCCATCCTGCCTTCAGCCTTGAGACATACTGCTTTCTTGTGGTCGGGGAGATGGTTGTGCATGCCCTGTGAGCGGTGCCAGTCGCCTCGCAGTCTGGGATCGTATTCAGCTGGAAGACCCTATGCAACAGGTCGATGTGTAGGTCGTATATTTTCTTGTAGTACGGATCCTCGTCCAGCATGCCGTACAATATCACGGTGTCTATGTTTTGAGGGAATCGCCCGACGCTTTTCAGCACGATGCATGCACTTGATCTTGGACTGGTTTGTTTTGCTGATGCGTGGTAGGTTGTACTTGTACACATCCGTAACCGAGCGCAGGTACTAGGCAGTTTCGGATTACCAGAAGTTTTGGTCTGGAGATTCGCCTTGGATCTGTATCCTTGATGTTACCCATTGTACATATTCGTTGTACTATGTAATACACACACAACCATATTTTAATGCGTTTCCGGCATAAATATATACAATGTTTATAAAGAGCCAGGCATTTCGATTCTTCCACTATAAGCGGCGGGGGGTGCGACTGTTCAAAAATCGGTAACGTGCTTGTTTTTAGAGATAAAAATCTGTAATTTGGGATTTATGTTTAGGATACCGTAGGGTATCTAATAAAACTACTCTTGGTAAAACTCTTGGTAATAGTAATTTTTACTATTTGTGTATTTAATAGCCGACATATTTGACAATAACTTTATTATTTATTTTATAATATTGTATATCGATAATTAAAATTTATATAATACTACTAAGGCACTAATAATATTCATTTAACAGTATATACCTATATATATGTTGATAGTAAACGGACTAAGCAAATAAAAAATATGATAAAACCAATAAATTCATAGTTTCTTCATCTAATACCTTCAATTTTTCTGGTACCTATATATATATATTTTAATATAAGATATGTAAGGATCAGATGTATAAAGCAATGTAAGAAAAATATCTTCATTAGTATTTTCCTTGGAGCACTTTCGTGCAAGATGTAAATAAAAATTTGTTATAATCACTATCCCGTGCTTTCTGAGCATTTTCGGAAAGTCGACCCAAAGGTTGTATTTATATTTAATTATTTTTATAGTTATATTTTTATTTCATCATATTTAATTTTAATTCTGGGGTCACTTACTGAGCGAATGCATTCTATCACAGACGCTTCAGTGGCTTCACCGATTGATCACTTAATTTCCTTCTGTTCAACACTTCAATTTTATTAATATAGATGTAAATCAAGAATGTAGGTTAAACAGTTTTTATTTTAAGCAAATTCACACATAGCGTTTCAAACTAAGAGTTTTGTGCAAACAGCGAATATGTAACTTTGCATCGATTTTATAATTACTTAAGCTGACATATATTCAATTCAATAACGTATGCTCTGATATGTTAACAATCAAAAAAATAAATTATAATGCGGCTTCAAGGGGTTTGCGAAAAACCATTTTTGATCGGTTTCCCCCCGCCGTCCATAGTGCACCGCCCACGTCGCCAGTGTTGAATGATAACCAACACACTTGTTTAGTAAATATATGGGGTTGAATTATGAAATTGTCTTTGCACATTGGAAAATATAAAACTAGAAATTATTAAAAAAAAAAAATTATTGGGAGATCACGAATGTCTTTGCGATAGAACTCTGGGGAGCAAAGTTGGTAAAGGCGATTTCTACCGTTTCTTGGGAACTAAATTTACTTTTATGGAGGAAGTTGTCTAAATGGCGTTAAAACTAGTAGTCGCTAGGGGCCTTGTCCAGAGAGTACGGAAGGTGTTTCTATGTGTAACTTCTGTAGCTTGAAAACGATTTCTTGTGCAGTGAGCTATTGCGTTTGACATACTTGTAATGGCGCAGATTGGTCGATTAGTCAGAACTGTTTTTCTGTCAGTTACATAATCATTGCCCGAAGTTTTGGCTGTAAATTTCAGCTTCCAGCGATTTATCAGATCCGAGGGAGCAACACCCTGTAGTGTACACAATCGTGGTCGTAACGCCACGACAGGACCACCAAACTGTTACCATTACCTTTCTATGTGCAAGCTTGTCTGACGTTTAACCACTGGATTTTTAGCTGCCAGTTATCATATGCAATCCGTTTTTTGTGACACGTTACAATCCCGCGCAAAATCTTCTTATTTCTGTTTTGATTAATCAACGCAAGCTTCGACGCGTGCACTTTGTACAGGTTATTCTATTCATGTGGTTCTATATATATATTTTTTTCAAGAATTTCTTTATGTAAAATTTACCCATTTGCATCAAGGTAAATTTTTTGGGTATCCTAATCTCAACCCATGCAAAGAATTCTGTAGTAGTAATACGAATTAGCTTACACCATGGCATGCAATTCTTCGTTATTGACTTTCGCTGGTCTATCTTTTAGTTCCTGTTGCAAGTCGAAATTTTCACTGCGAAAGCGGTCAAACCGAAAATACATTCGTTAGTCGTGTCTCCGAATAGAGCTTTGATGTTACGAGTTGTATCTGCTGCATTGGTGCAAGTTTTTCGTTATCAACTGATATTTCCCTTCTTGTGTTTTTTGTCATTAAAACAAGTCTTTTAAAGCTCATTCATGTCAATAATGGATTATCTATAAATATAAATTAAATTAAATTAAAGGGCGCTGTATTCAGAACAAAATATGGCTTCTAAAATAGTTACCGCAAACAAATACTAGTAGTATTTTATTTTGTTTGGTTACCACAATAACGGTAACCTTCTCTTCATTATCGGTACCACAATAAATAAAGGTTTTCTGTCTAAGCTTAAAGTATCGGTATCACATGAATACTACAATAGTCTTCGTTAATGACGATAAATAAAATTAAAGTTCACATTTCAATAACTATATTAAAATATTGTACTACGCCTAACCCATTTTACCCCGTAAAAACGGTGAAGCTGTTTTGGTTTCTTGTAAATAAAGCAAGTAGGCCAAACTTACACTCTGACGTCGGTGTTTATACTGTTACGATGATATCCTCAATGTCGAGCATAGATATTTCCTATCACTAATTTATTTCTAAAAAGTACGGTTAAAAAAACGACGATCAATTTAATGTGATAGGAGCTTTCTGGGTGGGTCTAAAACGTAAGAAAGCTTGAATATACATTTTAGTTTTATCAGTTGACTTCAAGCTGGACTCAAACTCACAGATAATAGTTTTTTTGGTTTATTGACTAATTGAATTAAAAAATGCAAACGTTAATCGTAAGCTTTCGTTAATTGAACCCAAATTTTGATCCACGTAGACTAACGAACACATGTTTTTATACAGTTGTAATAATACAAATCATAGATAGATAAATATGATGAATATTAGACTTAATGTGCAGTGGCAAGGGTTGAGAAAACACAATATTAAGTTCTCCGTTAGCGGAGCATGACCGCGGAAAACGCTGCCTTAGGCATTGTCCCGAGAGCGAATACACGTTCGACTCAGATTACTGGTACTTGCGGTTGACGTCTCCACTCGTTTATCACATTTTGTAAATCGCTCGGAAGCCGCTGACGGAAATTAATTGCGCCACTCGACACTGTGCGGCGACGGCGCAGGAGTGTGTGTCGGCAACGCCTCGACGCGCCGACATGAGCACTGTAAATGGGCGAAATGAGATATTGCGACTGCAAACGATGTCTTAAACGACCGCTCTCATGATGACGAACACCGGGACGTGTTCATACCCTAACAAAGTCGAGTCACAATGATACGCGAAGGGTGAAAATACGACACCGGGCTCATTTTAGTGAAGGCTATTTTATTGAAAATTAAAACCTTTTTATACATTTGTCTTTTACACTGGAATAATATACGATCTTTTTCTTTGAAACTATCTATTACCAGTGACCGCAGCAGTACTCGCGTGGACTACATGTTCATATTATTTTGGTTTTAGCACAAGTCAGCGCATACATATTATACCCAAACTGTTTACAAAGTTTATTAGTTTTCCATCCTTAATTTTTTTGAATTTTCATTTTTAGTGTTCCGTGGCCAAATGGCAAAAAATTTTACCCTCATAATTTTTCATTGTCCATCCGTCAAGCCCAGCCATTTTACTCTCAAACTATTGGCACTATATAGATGAATTTTGTTAAGTACATGTAATTATGAACCGTTATACAATAGAGAAATGAAATCTTTAAAAAATATTTTCTTGTGGTCCATTTATATGTGATTGAAGAACGAAAAAAAAATTTCCGCGCACATTAAGATGTGAGGACCTTAAAGATAGGTCTTTGAAAATGATATAGAGCTACACGACTTTTTGTTAAGCGACTTCAAAAAAGAAGGAGGTTACTCAATTCGACCGTATATATGTTTTTCTTTATGTGTGTTCAGGGATAACTTCGTTGTTTAGGAACCGAATTGGATAATTATTTTTTTTTGTAGAAGGGAGATATCTCCAGAGTGGGACCATGATAAAGAAACGAGGATTTGATGATGGCATCCCAGAGAAATCGAGGGCAACCTTCGAAAAATCGTATTTTAAAGTATCGTATTTTAAGTATTTTGATAAAGTACTACTACAAGTACTATTTAATGAAGGTAAATCTGATAATGGAGCTGAAAGACAGTCGAGGGAACTCCTCACCGATTTACAGCAATTACCTGGTGTTTGGACTTGATTCATTTCTATTGATGAGATCTTTGCACCCATATAAATAATAAGTGCCATTACAGGTCTGATGATGGAGACTATATACACAATCGAGGGACCTCCTCAACGATTTACAGCAATCACCTGGTGTTTGGACTTAATTCATTTCTATTAATGAGACCTTTGCACCTGTATGGGTTATAAGTACCATTTCATGTCTGATGATGGAGACCATACACAGTCGAAGGAACTCCTTAACGATTTACAGTAATTACCTAGTGGTTGGACTTAATTCATTTCTATTAAATAGAACTTTGCACTCATATGGGTTATAAGTGCCATTACAGGTCTGATCTGATGAAGACCATAAACAGTCGAGAGAATTCCTCAACGATTTACAGCAGTTACCTTTTGTTGGGCTTACTTCATACGCTTCAATATGCCAAAATGTTCACTTTGCACAAAAATAATAATTAAGATTGAAGTTTTACATAGGAATACCACTACCTACTAGGCATGCTGATGTGTCAATTTGACACTGAATTTACGTTGCGTAATCGCGGTGCTGTCTCATTTGAGTAGCGCCTTTAGAAGCCCCATTTATACTAAAAACAAATAAGTTACAGATGCCTTCAACTAAAAATTGAAAAATAAAATAATTTAAAAATAAATTAAAAACCGACTTCAAAAACATAAACTAAAAAGTTAAAAATAAAATTTTCACTTTAAAGAAAGGAGCATTAACAGGCGGCATATAGTTAATGAAGTCGGTGCCAACTCAAACACTTTAAATGGGTACTCATTATAATAATAATAATATGCAACAAAATTTAAAGTGTCTGAGTGAGTAGGCACCGACTTCATTAACTATATGCCGCCTGTTAATGCTCCTTTCTTTAAAGAGAAAATTTCATTTTTAACTTTTTAATTTATGTTTTTGAAGTCGGTTTTTTTAAGTTTTAAAAATGATTTAACTTTACAACTATAGAGTGGAAAATTCTGTAACTATTAAAAAAAAACTCAATGAAAATTGGTTTCAATTTGATATAATGAGTAGTTTTTGAAATATTTGTTTTTAACCTAATTATTGGCTATTATTTGAACGGTCAGCTAAATACAGAGGTTTTGGTGAACTCTAAAATGTATTTTTCAAGCGAATAAAGTAAATGGGGCTGCTTCTTGTTGTCGACAAAAATAACTAAACTAATCAGCAAGTAATGTGATATTAGTCGGCCTTAAAATTGAGATAATAGAAAATGAAATAGGAATATTAATAAATAGGAATTTTATCTGGGTGTGGGTGTAAAATATTTCGCTAAAACTCAAAAACGGCTGGGTCGGTTTGGCAAATTTTGGTTTATTGAAATATTTCTGGAAGTTCAAGGAAGGTTTAAAAGGTGACAAAATATGATAAAATTGCAAAAGAAAAACTACAATATGGTAAAAAGAACATTTTTTTTTCTCATACAACTGTTCGTACCTGTCAAAAGGGGTGCATCCAAAAACCAATTTCTTTACTCTTTTATAGGCTATCTCGGAAACGGCTGTAATGATTTACATGAAATTTTGTATTTTGATAGATAACATTCCAAAACAAGTTTTAAATAGGTTTTATGATTATTAAGCACCAGGGGCGCTGCAGTAAATGTGAATCTTCAAAACGACTGGACTGATTTTGATTCGGTTTTGTGCATTACATGAGTATCATACCTGCGAATAGATAATTAAATAAGTTGTGCAGTTATGGGCCACCAGGTAGAGTTGCAATAGATATGTATCTTCAAAACGGCTGGGACGATCTTGACGCGATTTTTTATGTTACATAGATATCACCTAAGAGCAGGTTCTTATGTAAGGATTGCGCATATGAGCCACTAGGGGGCACTGCAATGAATACATTTCTCTAAAACGGCTGGGGTGATCTCTACGCAGTTTTTTGCGTTATAAACATATCACCTAAGAGCATGTTCTTAGATAATAGTTTCCGATCATGGGCCACCAGGGGGCACTGCAATAGCAAGTTTTTTACAAAACTGCTTGCGATTTTTTGTGTTACATATATGTCACCTAAGAGCAGGTTCTGAGATAAGAATTGCGGCTATGAGCCATCAGGGGGCGCTGTAATACATCCATTACTCTAAAATGGCTGGGAGGAGCTCTACGCGGTTTTTTGAGTCATGAACATATCACCTAAAAGCAAGTTCTTAGATTAAAGTTGCGGTCATGAGTCACCAGGGGGCACTGCGATAAATATGTTTTTCTAAAACAGCTCTGAGAATCTTGACCCGGTTTTTTGCCTACATTGATATTATCTAGTTGCAGATTCTTAAATAAGGACTGCGGCTATGAGCCACCAGGGGCGCTGCAATAAATACGTTTCTCTAAAACTGCTGGGAGACCACACACGGTCATCTGCTTTCGGAAATTGTATATCGGAGAACTAATACGAAATTCATGAGTCTTGCCATTTTTATAATGTAGTGTAACCGAGTTGTCAAGTTTCCAAGTCAGAATTACATGACGGTGTTTTTTATTATCAGCTATAAAACGAAAAAAAAATTTTTTTAAACAAACTTCTAGATTATGTACCTTGTTTTTGTTTTTGTCTTTTTAATTAATTATTTTTTACACAATGGAGATTTAAAGTTTTATAAATTTACTGCTTTTTTATTTTGTTTAAACAAAAAACTAAAGTTTTCTTTTATTTTCACTCGGACATGGCTACACAAGCCCGATTTTGTCATATGTGAGCTCTACGTGTGTAAGCTAATATCCACAAAATACTGATCCACTGTGGTGCTTTGTAAGTTGTGGACATTAAAAGTCCAGCAAAGTATTAACGTTACTCGTTAGTAGTTGTAGTTTGTATCAAAATAGCATAAGCGTGTATGTATGATCTATATGACGTCAAAAAAAACCTGATGCAACTGACTTTGAATGCAACTTATAAAAAATATGAAATTTAATAGAAATCAATGATATTTAAAATGACATAATCTGCTCAACTTTTGCAAGCAAACAAATCATATACAGAACTGTCTAATCTCTAACATTTTGTTCACGTTTTCAATAGTTTCGTAGTCCACCCGATTGTAATACTAAGATGTAAATATAGTTTATTTGCGTAGCTCAATTATACCTATCTATCAATATGTGCACCATGAACTAGAAAGCCGATGTTTTTCTCATGTCTTTCTTACCTATCCATCCAAAGATTGTTTGGAAGAGATTGCTCTTAGCGATAAGCCCGCCCCTTGCACCAAACTTATTTATTGAGATATTTTTTTTTGTGTATACTTTAGTTTTTCGTGTATTACAAAGAATATCATTGTTATTTAAATAAAGTAGGTATAGTAGGTAGAATAGGTAGGTATATACTGACTGAGCGATTGACCGAGTGGTTAGAGACTAACTGCGGAGTCAAGGGGTTCGATCCCCGCCCAGGACAAATATTTGTGTGCATGAACATGTCTATTTGTTCCGTGTCTGATGTAAAATATCAATATATACTTATATTTATTAAAATAGGAATACATACAATAAAATAGGAGTACATCAGCTGTCTGGTATCCATAATACAAGCTTTGCTTAGTTTGGGACTAAATGGCGCTGTGTGGAGTGTCCCAGATATTAAAAATAAAAGTTCTCTATGTTTCCCGAGTATATATATATGCCTATATATATCATGTAAATATTTTAAATATTTGTAAAACATATTAGACGTAACAATGAAAAGTTGAATAAATTATTGGTCACCTGAGCATTTTGAATTTATGTGTTAATTGCACCATATATTATGTGTCTAGTGAATGAAGAATTTAAAAAGTTTCACTCTGCTGAAACAAATGGCCACTGCATTCTAATTGGTCAGCCTTGTTAATGCGTCTTTCACGGCTTATAATTTAAACATGACCGTAATAATCTTCACTAAAAGTCTCAAACCATTATAGAAAATCCTATAGCACATCATGTTTTTTTTTTGTATTTTAAAAGACCTTAGAAATGTAACTAAAATAAGATATTTGCTATACACACTGCACTTTTTACGTGTGCCCATTTTACAGAAGATAATTGTCATTAATAGAATAAATATTGTTCTCCATCGTAGTTATTATTCATAATAAAGTACGTTTTCATAGCGATTATTAATTTTTTTTTTAATATTGTTCTTTATTGTTTATAGTATTGTAATATTTATAATATAATTTAGCTAGAACACGACCATTGACGACCGCTTAGCCTAGTGGGTAGCGACCTTGCCTATGAAGCTGGAGGTCGTGGTTTCGAATCATAGTGTTTATATGATGAATATTGATACTGGCACCGGGTCTTGGTTGTTATATATATGTGGAGTCTTCGCTTGGTACCCAAAACACAAGCTAATGCTTAGTTTGGGGCCTAGACATTGTTGTGATGTATACGTTATTATTGAACTAAATTGATGCCCCAGTTGGTGCCGCGCCGGGCACCGTACGAAGACATTACGTTACCCTTAATAGTCTTTATGTTCTCTTCTTATGATTCTCATATGGTCAGTATTATATCGTATGTACCAATATAAACCTTTAAAAAAAAAGTACATCCTGTATACTGTCGTTTGCACAAAACCGTCCCATGACTTGCATCGTAATGAATGGCAAATGAATACGTCGCCCAAAAGTTATATATAAAACAGCAGAGAGATGTAGTAAATACCATTAAAACTGCGCCCGGGGAGATGTGAATAATCCGGAAGAGACACGGGCCCGGAATTAATCCGGGACAGTCCGCCGGACCGCCCGATAGCGGGCTTAATGTGATATTAGCGAGTTAACTCCACGCGCATTCCCTGTTTGATGGGACTTCAACGACGGTAAATGTATTTTTGATAGTCCGACGCTTAAGCGTTGTTATTGATAACTCCGGCATCGATAAGCGAATATTGCCTTTATAGCTTTCCTCGATGACCCAAAATAGATTGGACGTGGAAACCTTTTAACGTGTTTATTGACGGTAAATGATTTTTTGTTTAACATTTGCCTTTCACTTTAAATACAATAATATTTTTAATGAAAAAATGTGCATAATTTGTGCCAACTCACTTCTCACATTACACATTATCGGCGCCACGATAATGTGTAATTATATATGATTATAAAAGGATTTCATACAAATAAATGTAATTTCGATCTCAGCTCTCAGTGCTAGACGTAACTCAATAATTTTGTTAAGGATATTACTCACATGATAAACTCAGATCCCAAAGGTAACGTCGATGCGTTTTAAATATTTAATTGTTGTTTAATCTGTTTTTTTTTTTCAAGCAATCGCCTTCACGAATAGCAGATTTTCATTTAAAATGAGAGCGAATCAATTATTTTAAAAATCGACCCTATTTCCTCATCATGAAAATGTCCTGTAAAACTTGCCCATCGCTTTCAAGTAATATACGATACTGCAGGGTCGCTAACAGTTCACATACTTTATGCAAAGTAATCCGCGCGGTCGCCCAAAAATAGGCATCTTACTTTTTTTATTGGTTGCAAAACTATATTCGAATATTTCAAAATAGAATGTGGTTCAATTACTTAGTACAATTTACATCTACAGTTCAAGCACAGACAAGTCAACCTTATAGACCACGCTTTGACAGGGAGTAGCATTCGCCAAGGCTATGTAGTAACACTACATAACTACGTCTCTTCTGAGCGGTCAGTTGGAAGCACGTCGGAAGCCATTAAATTGTCAATTTTGAACGAGCCAATAAAAACTAGCCGACCTCTCCCCGCACCCCGCCACTTTTTGGCGATTTCGTTTTCGTACTGACGTTTATTAAAGCGTGGTCTATAGGTCGACTGGTCTGTGAGTTCAAGTTATGAAAGTCATGAAAGTACAAATTGACTAGGAGCCCCATTCTGCGTTTAACGTCTGACCACTCATACTCTAGCTAGCTCGCGTAAGATTGCGAGTTTTAGTCCAAGTTTCAGGGCGCAAGGTCCCCGCGCGCCGGTCTTCAACCCCCCAAAATTGCGTAATGTAACTTCGATACTGTGAAGTGACATTTATGGCTCTATTAAAATCAAACGCTACTGTATAATTAATTTACTCTAAGGATACTGTACTTTATATGGAAAAGTTCTTATATCAAAAAGCTCATTTAAGTTTCAGCAAAGTTGACGATTAAAGAGACAGCGTCTCATTTCTCGTCACTTGATTTATTTACGGCGTTATGCGCTTGTAGTTTGATGGGGAAAATTCAATTTAGTTTTTGCAAGGGGATGCAGCGATGCGCGCCATATCTCCCGAATACACCACTGGCTCCATTCAACGACGCATCCGTTTAATACAAATAAATCCTATTTACTCGACCCCCGAGTACTCTCAAAGATTTATAAAGTTCGATCGGAAATCAGCCGTCCGCTTAACGCTAATACCATTTGAGTTTTGAGGTTTCTAAACTTTGACCTTTAATCGGCTTTTGATATTAGCTCAGGTGCCAATTATCTCCAAAAGTCTATATACGTATATACGTGCACATCGAATGATTTTTTCACCACCTTCAAAATTTCAGTATTATAATGTAAAATCTTTCTTAAAATGTTAAAGAAATTCTTTTAGTATCATTAAATCAGTCCTATAATATTGAGATATGGTGCCACAAATTTATAGCGTTAGCGTGTGAACTGCGAATGCGCGGGCGACTGATGATTATGCCGGTCGACGGGACGCCCATCTTCCCTCTACCCGTGATCGCACATTTTTGCGCGTAATATCAAATATTTGACTATTTGACAACACCAATACATAATTTTTTTCCAAATAGTGTCTTTGAATGATACTAATTCCAGAAAAAATTTGGAAGTTGATAAAAAATCTATAGTCTATGAAAAAATTGACTGATTTACTGACATGTCAGTGCCACACAATGCGTGGCCCCAATTGCTGGCTTTACACTAGTAACTTGGAATTTCACTCAGTTTCCTTATACAACGAACGTACATAAAATCTAATCCAACACATGTATCCTAAAATTGGGTTCAAAACGACATTATTATCCCTTAGACGAAATCCTGTCATAGAATCCTGCGCAGAAGCTATCAATTTATGAATAATAAACAGTCGGTTATACGTGTCAATTAAATGTAATAAATACAACAAAAACTAAAAAAAAATTGTAGTTTACACTTATACACGTCTACGGCAGAGTTACCGTAGAAAAATTGAATAACCTGTAAAACAAATTAAATTATTTATATTTGATTTGAAGGTCGTGGATAATATCAAAAGATGATAATCACATAAACGGTTAGATATGAGAATATAAAAGGAAACCAGCAGAAATGAGTGTAAAATAATGGGAATGTTTCGAAGGGAAAGGACAAAGCCGGATTCTCTCGCGAAAACAACGAGTGTATATACAAAACGAATGATTACAGCTATATAGTTCGGATAAAGCCAAAGTGAATTCCTATTCTGAAGTACATGAAAATGAATAATTTGGCTAATTAAAATTATTTCTGAACCCCAAGGTTTTGGAATTTAATAAAATTGCCTTCACAAGGTGCAAATATTAGATTTATACCACAACAAGAAAGCGAGAATTTAAAATTAAATATTTTACTTAGCTTAAATTTATGACATGTATTATAAATTATTATTGATCTATTTATTTATTGGCCTTTAGTGGCCTTGGTCTTTAAATTAGATCGTTTACTTTATTATTTTTCTCATACTTTTTTGTATACACACACCTATACAAAGGGATTAAAAATTATATAGAGCGACATTTGACAACATTTTCATCAATATACTTTAGTCTCTCACTTCAGTAAAAACGTTTAATGTGTAGAAATATGCTGCATAAATGACAATTTCTTCATTGGGTTGACTTTGAAGCTTGATTTTTTTTACAGTTCTAAGGGACCTTAGATTTAAGTGCTCTAAATTAAATTCAACTTGATACGTCCACTCGTTTCTTAGAAAAAAATATTAATTAAATTAAAAAGTAAATTTTGTGTGGTATAACTAAAAATTAACAATTTTTGAATTTTTTTAAGTGTGCTGCGAAGCTTTTGCTTTTTGCCAAATTTAATAATCCTGCGTCAACTAGAAGTACCCTATAGGTTTTATCAAAATGTGTTGGCTTACAAGTTTTATTTTTGTACAGTTTCAAGGGACTATATTTATTTCATTATATACTGTCAGGTTTTATTGAGAGGTCGACGGTATATGAACCACAGCGTCCCAAGACGAGTATGCCGGGGAAAGTCCCTTAAATATTTCTTTCTTATCCGATGTTTTCTGACACTACATCTTAATGGGAATTGAATTGTGTTTGCTTCGCAAATATCGAGGTCTCGATTCCCATTAGAATAGTAAACTGAACTAAAAGCTAATAACGTACTACTTAAAGGATTTATAAATCGAAGTTAAAATGGAAAAGGTTTCTTTTACTTTCTAATAAACACCATAATCAAACCGGAATTACATAGTCTATCTGCATAGATAAGGAATGGAATGGCTTTGGAACTATGGCTCTTCTTCACTTCACTTCACTTCATCAGTCTATTTTTACCCCACTGCAGGGGCTTAGGCCTCCCCCAGGGTGAGGAGGGGGGCTTGGAGCTTAAATCCACCACGCTGCTCCACTGCGGGTTAGGAACTGTAACGACCGCCATCTATTGACAGCGTCCGGGACCGACTGCTTAGCGTTCCCTCCGAAGCACGGTGTCAGTGATAGTTATGTACTTAAGTCACAAAAACTCATTGGTACACACCCGGATTCGAACCATGGCCCTATGGGGCCTTATAAATTTGAGACAGGTTCGTTGCGCTTTGGGCTATCACGACACACACTCTGGCTCTTAATCGAACCGAACTTAATATTTCTTTAGTTTATACATCTTATATGAAACTGATGTTACATTATAGTAAATAAATTTGACAAGGCGTTTGGTTTTAATAGAGTCAGATATGTCACTTCACAGTATCAAAAATATCAAAAGCAATTTCGCGGGGATGAAGACCGGCGCGCAGGGACCTCGCAAACTGAAATTCGCCATCTTGCACCACTTATATATTTATTTATTTCAATACAAAATTTTTGTTACATTATTTAACACATGCAGATTCTATGTCTACGGATAGGTAAGAAATAATTACTCTATGAGATCCGGTAAGCGCTCGCATTAAACCAATATTGTGTTGCAGTAGCAGCCCAAAAAGACCAAGGCCTGTGTCAGGGCTAACCACTTACCCAAACATAAATTGAACATAAGTGAGCGTTCGGTGCAGCAATCATTAAATTCGCGTTTGAAAAATATATATAATATAATATATAAAATATGAGTGGCTAGAAGGTTAACGCAGAAGAGGGCTTCCAGTCAGTTCGTACTTTTATGCCATACTCTTAAAAAAATCACATTAGTCAATAATTACGTAAATAAAACAGATGAAAAATTATAATTAAAACGAAATACCAACCTCACACGTAGGACATACGTTTGACAACGCGAAGGAGGATGGTCATGGTTCATAAGTGTTAAAAACAAAAGCTTTCTTAGAATTTCGTATAGCCAAGTGCAAAAAAAGCATATTATAGTTTCGTCATATTCATTCGTTCGTCCATCCGTTATAGGCTAATATTTCTGCTATCTTCGCATGGTTTCAGAAAAAAAAATATAAGAAGCAGGTAGCTATTTAATTAGAGAAATTAATAAAACTATCAAATTTAATGGATCTTTGAAAATGCGATGAAGGCTTTTGCATGACTTTCTTATTTAGGTAATTACTCCGGATTATATGAGCTCCTAATGTCATTTACAAACAACAGAGAAACGAACAATGTGATTCACCGCCCTTCTAACTTTAAAATCGTACGATAAGAAATCTGAATAAAATGGTCTGAAGATGGTCCTTTAAAAAAATTGAAATCCTAAAATAAATTTATTTTACGTTTTGGTTGATCTAAAAAAAAGTAATATTTAAAATGTTAATTAAAAGTTGTGCGTTATAATATATAATAAAATGAAATATAGTTTTTTAATTATTTTACTATTTTTAAAGCACCACTTTTTTAAATATTATTTTACGAAATTAAATTTTTTTTGTCGGAGATTTCTTAACAGTATTATACTTTTCTCATTTCCTATAGATTAGTAGGCGCGTGCTCAATAGTAAAATGTTTATAGTCAGAACATGATGATAGTGCTGTTTGGAATGAACATATCTACAGACTGCATCCCTGGTAGCTTAAAACGGCAAAATATTTCTAAAAACCTGCCGCATCTAAAACAAAAACCGAATCGAAACCGGTCCAATAGCTTTCGACATACCCTATCCGATCTATTGTGAGTAAAAATAACAGATTAGTACTTAAAAAATTCAAGAAAAATAATTTCGAACCTGAATATGCGTTCACGAGTTTTCCAGATATCAGCGATTTTCAATAAGCAGTGAAATTAATTTTCCAGTACTTGGTTCAAAGGTTGATATCGAAAAATGCTAAGAAGTTCATGCACGTACATTAGAAGCAGTGAATTAATGAATAAAATTTATCGTTTAACAAGGATTTGAAATAAAAAATTTATTCTCAATAGTACGTGGAATTATGTCGTCTCTGGAACATACGAAAAAGATAGACAGGCAGATGGATAGTCGAGGTACATGAGCCGTGAAAAAAAACACGACAATAGCGTTTTTTTTTAATTCCTCTGGCGGCCATTAGCGCTGAGAGCGGTACTTTTTCCGGCGTTTATTTCACTTTACTGATTCCACACTTCACAGTCAGGGGAAAACATGTCACTTCGATCTGACAGTGAAAAACAGCTCTCGTGTCATTTGTCAACGTCAGGCACTCAACGCGGGGGCCAGAGCACAATTTCATAAAGACATCCTTGTTCTTGTTATTCCGCGTCGACTTGCTTTAGAGAATATCACACCGATGTTTTCAATTCCCGATTCTAATATCAGATCTGTCAGTTAACCGAATACGTGGTCTGTATTTCATTGCCAGATTTTATTTCTTGTGTTTTTTTGTCGGTTGTTTTTTTTATTTCTCGTTTAACTTCTTCGAAAAATCTCATAAGAGATCAGGAATGTTCTGAAATCCTGCCTAACTCCCAGGTAATACGCTGGAAGAAATAGTTACGTTTATACATACGACACTGTACAGCTATTAAAAAGTCATTGTCTAGACAGTACATGTTTTTTGGGGCCCATTTAGGCTTTACGAGTTCTAGCCTGCTACTCGTCGTGATAGCCCAAAGCGCAACAAACCTGTCTCAAATTTATATGGCCCCATAGGGCCATGGTTCGAATCCGGGCCTGTACCAATGGGGTATCCTCACCCTGGGGGAGGCCTAAGCCCCTACGGTCGGGTAAAATATGGGCTGATGAAGTGAATTGAAGTGAAGAGTAGCCTGTTACTCAACCATCACAGCGCTTGACTGTTTTTACAGCTGCGGATGTGTTACTTGATTTTCTTGCTCCGTAAAAGTGATTTCAATATCAATGCTATTCGCGAATAGATTGACTGAAATTATAGGAAGATGTGTTTTGAAACTTAAATGATGTATTAAAGCATCCCGAATTTTCACTAGATCCCTGAGAAAAATTACAAACAGTGAATTCTACTGAAAAATTGGTCTGTGAAATAACTCCTGTTAACATAAATTATTGAACACGATGAAATAAAAAGAAGACAGGCTACGAAAGACATTATACGTAGCCATAGAGTGAATTAATTTGACAGCAGCGTTTGCTTTTAATGTAATATTTAATATTTTAGTATCGAAAATGTCAAACGCAATTTCGCAGAGGTGAATGCTGGCGCGCGGGCACCTCGCAGACTGAAATCGGACTGAAACTCGCCATCTCGCCAAACGGGTACACCAGGTAGCTAAATTATGAGTGGTCAGACGGTAAGCATAAAAGTGGGCTTCTAGTCAATTCGTACTTTTGTGTACGTAGCTCCAACAAGAAACTGTCAACACGCTTTGATTTTATTTTGCCATAGTGATCTCAACCGACACATGTCCGCTGTTGCACATACGTGTTTCCTTTATTGTAGATTTATTTATATTACGTTTTACATGTTTGGCCCATACTTAGCTATAGTGACAATCGGTCTATCTATACGAAGTAATATAGAAGGTGCAATTTTAACAACCATCCAAATTTTATGTAATCTTTGGTGTAAAACCGATGGCTGTCTTGTTTCCTTTTAGTACAGTTCGATAGAAAAATATTGAGATATGGCTATACAAACCTTTCCCAAAAAAACCCAATAACTCTAGTCACCATTCATGGCCGCGGTACGCTTCGCTTCGTTTCGATCTCAAGGTCTCGAGCTCGTCGTGAAAAAGAAGGCAACCAAACCAAAATAACACTTAATTATGAAAATGTAACCTATATTTATTATTTACGTAATGAGGTCTATTGGTGATTCCTAACATGTAGGAAAATTTCGAATGGTTGTTAAAATTCCGTCCTGTATATCTATGAGTTGTCGGTAAAAGTCATACGCCCCATTTTAAAGTAAACGGAATCCTTTGGTTGTGTTGGTTCAAGCGATCCGTCACCGGTCATCTTCCAACACAAACAAAAACTACGGCGGACAAAACAAGCACAAATAACCAACAGCCGATAACCGGTGTATGTTAACCAAAACATTTTCCACCTTAAATGTAAATTTTAGATCATAATTATTACTATTTTCAAACGGTAAAAAGTGATGTATGTAAATGGAAGATATTGTCGACAGAATCGTAAACGACCGTCTGTCTATCTGTCTGTTTTTTACTTTTACTCGGAGATTATTGGCACAGTACAGATGAAAATATTCGCGCAAATGTTTATTGATTACTTACTGTGCTTGTCGACGCCATTTTCTTCAACTTTAAGTAACTATTTTATATTCTAATAGCGATTACGCTATCTGGGCCTAGCGACAAGCAGTCTTGTCTCAGCAGGACACGTATTGTATCTTGTATCATACTTAATTCAAAACACATTTCTTCACTGAGTGAGCAAAATTGACTTTTGCTCAGTGGTTTTAAAAAACGAAGGCACTGTGAACAATATTATAGTGAATTCAGATTATATTATGATGGTTTTAATATCAGTAGAGCAATTGATTGAGAAAAAAAAACTATACGTCATTACAATTACGTTACAGGAACCATAGTTTCCGCTGACGCCTATTTATTTCGTCTTCATATTCCTCGTTTTTTTTTATTATGGGGGTCATCCATTGCTCGACATTTTTCTCAGAGCGCTTTTCGAGCTAGTGAGATTAAATAATTATTTTTCTAAATAATAAGTGATCACAGTTCAAACATTATTCGTTATTTACGATAATTTTTGTTTTTATTTTAACTTAATAACCCTGTGAAATCCCCCTTTAAATATATCGAATGTGTAAAAACCTTTGTGTAGATTAAAAATAAAGTGAATTGTGAAAACCACGCGAGCGCAATATCAAACAGAAGCCAGTTTCGAATATTTATAAAAACGTGTTCCATCCGAGTTGGCGCATTTATATTCAACTTCAAATACTCTTTACAAAGAAGCTTATCGTATTCTCGATTTAAAGAAGTGCTGTCTTAAAGCGATAGCGTGATCTCGTAAATATTTTGTTAGAATTTAAAATAAAAAATGTTGAAAGAACTTGTATTTTACTTTATGTAAAGACAAAGATTTCCGTTCGGAGCTCACAGTAACAAAGTCAATCCCGAACAACAAATTTGCAATTGAATGGAGGGAAACTGCGAAGCTCGTCTGCGCCCTCTCACCCAAACATTTGGTTCTAATACTTTATTGTTGCTTTTATAAGGAAATAGATGTTACCTGGTAGGTACTTTGTTTCCGTGAGTACATACGGGCAAACATATTTCGGAAAGTTTCTCAATTATAATGAAACATAAATCGAAAAATTGCCTCGATTTTTTTTTAATTTTTGTAACATCATAGGGATATTTATTGTAACCTATTTATTATTCATCCCTGAGCCTAAATTCAGAATTTTTAACTGTTTTTACTGTTCTGTAGCCAAATTACAAAAAAAAAACCAAATCCTTATAATTTTATCCTGTCCGTCCGTTTGCATGTGTGTCCGTGTGTCACAGCCATCTCACTCGGAGATTATTAGCATTATATAGATGAAATTTTAAAGGTTGTTGTATTCTATAAACCGTCAAACTCGTAAAATGATGTGGTGATATCACATAGTTTTTTTCACGCTATCTACATGTAACTGAGGGACAATAAAAATTACGTATATGTACCAATAAACAGGCCTATTAAAATGATGTAAGAGTCTCAATATAACTTTTTTATATAAGTCAATAGTTATTGGAATATGCGCTCCTCGAGTCCTAAAAAAAATTCCTTCCCCTTAACTTTTCAAATATGTTATGAAAATTTTTAATATTTTTAATGAAAATTGGTTGATATAAAATAAAGCTATAAAACTCTATAAAAAAGCTATAGAACGAAATCTATTTAAATAAAATTTCCATGTTTAAATAAATGAAACCACGATTTAATATTATGGTACGAATAATTACTTTGCTATTTTTAGGAACAAAGTAGTAAGAAAAAAAGTGAATAGCAAGTTTATAATACAAGAAAGTTATATCATAAATTCAAGGCTTATCGCAAAGAGTATTTTTCCTAAAAGCTTTGCCAAACCGAACTTCCTATATGATCCGCCTATTGAAAACACACAAGGAAGCCTTAGTATTAAGGAAAATCCCCGCTGAGTCTGTAGAAAAGCTGAAATTTAGTTTGGTCAGAATGAAATCCAGGAGGCTCGCACAAAAGCAGCTTGACCTTGGATGTCACGGAGCTAACTGATAAATAATTCAAGTGGTGCAATGCGGGAAGACTGGACTGTGTTCTATGGATTGAGGTTAACTTTTGTAAAGTCTTGCAGTCAAAACCTTATCGGACATTATGAGGTTACCATATAAATTCTAAAATTTCCGTAGATTAAAACAAAATACTTTTCTATAGTACCTAATTGAAAGGAGGATGCACATCTCAGTAGGGTATATAACTAATGTATAAATTAAAATGTTATTAATACTTGAACATAGTTGCTATGATTTAAAAAAAATACTATCTTTCTGTTAAGTCCAGGACAATGCAGTTTGACTAATAACTAAATATATTTTTTAAATCTAATAAATTATTCCTGTTGTCTCTTTATTTACGCATGTTATGTGAAATCGGGCCATTTGTATTTGTAAATACTGAATTTGGCACATACCTAAATCAATTCGAAAGATATTTTTCAAATACGAATCCAATATTCAAATACAAATCATTTATTGAAATGCTGTGAAAAGGAATTTACAGTACGTGATACCAATTTATGCAGCTCTGAAGTTAATCGATATGTCCCAGTAACAATTTCATAGAAGTTTATTATCATTTCTTTGAACTTACGTTTCGGTTGTGTACAAAATAAACGTGAAAACATTTAGTTGTTATGAATATTTTATAGGTTATTTATTATGTTTATATTTCAGAACTCGATGTTTTGTAAGTTGAATTTTGTGCGACCTGTATGTACAGTTTGTACTGGAAAAAATTTAACAGTGACGTACGGTGTGTTACTGGAAGTTTGAACTGGAAGAAGACTCGAATCGATTAGATCGTTGAAGAATATGTTATCTAATATACGTTAATTATTATTATTAATTATTATAAATTATGTAACGACAAAATTGTTTGTGACATTGAATTACATTTTAAAAGTTTCATGGTCGTTCAGATGATCACAAACTCAACTCACAAAAAAATGTAATATTTATATTTTAATGAAACCAAGAACTGCAGAATGTAAAAGGAAATATCTAATTACGTTGAACGCGACCATAAAACAATGAAAATTTGTTACCTCGGTTTTGCCAGAGTCATGCAATAACGCCGTGATATAGTGTGACATAATGGCTAAAATTTCGCTAACGAAATTTACCCATGCAAAGCTCGAGCGAGCAAAAAGTTTGGTAATTAGTGTCCTTTGACATATTCCAGAATCGCTTCCTAAAACGCATCGTAGGCTTGAAAATGGAATAATCGAAGTGCTCTGCGTTTATAAATATTTTCTATTATGTATACCTACGAACGAATTTGTTGTCCATTTGTTTACATGCAAATATAAACTTTTAAGGATCGTTTTCATTCATTTATATACAGGCTAGAATTTGCGAATATCAGAAGAATTTTTACCTAGAAAAATAATATAAGAAACATTTTGACTTTTTTGTAAAAATTAAAATTTAAATAAAATGGTAGGTACCGAGCAAAATTATTAATATAAGAAATAGAATCGTATGACATTAAAAAAGAAAAATTTAATTTATCATTTTTCCCTGTACATGGTATGACATATCTCGATGGAGGGAGGCCTACTATCATTCGGGGACTAACTATCTCAGAAACAGCAAATAATCCATTTCTTTACATTTTGTGTACCTACTATTGATAAGTAAGCAATATAAGATACAACTTATTTCAAATAAAGGAATCTGAAATCGACGCCCATAAAAATATTTATTAACACTACACAGTTCGTAAGTCATATTTCACGGATACTTATGTTCGTCACAGAAAATGAGGTTGATAGGCACTTAGAAAAAAAAATTACATATTTATTTTTATGTCATCTGGACGGTTGAGCTTCGATTTTTCCACAGTAAAAATCAAAAACAGAAAGTAAATAAAAAATATTGAGGTAAGGTTACTATGTCAAATGAATAGTAATCCTCATAAATCAATAAAAATATTACGACATTATTTTATTTTACGATAATGCAAATATAGTAAACATCTGTCCAGTTGACGCCACTGGAATATTTTTTTTAATACAGTCACTTTTTTTATTTAAGAAGGTTTTAAGAAGGTATAGATTGGTTTTTATTTAAGGAAAATAATATAAGAACAATATGTTAAAAATTTTAATATAAACCCGTCATACTATTTTGGATGTTACGATCCATATGCGTTTTTATTAATATTGCCTAAAGAAATCATTAGATACAAGAAATATTACTTAAGAGACCAGGGCACTATATTAATATAACATTAAAGAAAATTTGCCATATTTGCCTTAGAACTGATAACCGATGGGGTAGACGAGTTCTCGAATGGAGGCCACGTACCGGAAAGCGAAGCGTTGGACGCCCCCCGCTCAGGTGGACAGATGACCTGAAGCACCACACCGGGGGTAGTTGGATGCGAAAGGCGGAGGACCGTGTATGGTGGTGAGCCTTGGGAGAGGCCTATATCCTGCAGTGGAGAGACACGGGCTGATGATGATGATGATGATGATGATGATGATGAAAGAAAAATGTGAAATATATCATCGTTATTGTATTATCATGAAAAAAAAATATTAAAAATTTTCACCTATATATACATCGAAAAATGTACAATCACACAAACCAAAGTGGACAATAAGGCGTTCGGCCATTATTCAGTTAGTAGAGGCCCACTGAATGGAATATAAATTAATCTTGTTGTTAATTAAGCCGCCGAAAGGTTATCTCTTCATTGAATATGAAAGCATGGGGAAGAACGTGATTAGTATTCAAGTGAGAGGCGCCTAGTTCGGTCGGAGTCGGGGAGACCCCAGAGGCGATTCCTTAAACAGGTTACCTAACCGCATTTATATCGTCAGCGGAACACAAATATTAGCATAATTAGTACGGTGTGCACGCTTTCTAAGCACAATTCGCGTTTTGATTAATCCGATGCCTCTTTACAACTCCCCGCTACGCGTGCGTGCGGCGGCGTTCCGCGTCAGCCACCCCCGAACATCTATATATGTGCTTTTAATGCGTGAGAGGGTCTCGTCTTTGTTTCGCTTTTGTTTACGCTTACAATATACATAGTTATAGATTAATTACACCATGTAATTAGTCGCTGTATAAATCCATGCAAATATATAACAAAATTGCAACATTCGTATACTGCGAAATTCTCTAGTCGTTGGCGAAGTTGCTAACTTTCTAATTCGATTAAATTGACTATATTTTTAGAGAATTTTGAATTAAAAAACATGCTGATGTTAATTAAGTTGTATGAAATAAGTTTGACTTATTTATGTATGTGAAATACGTTTATACTATGTGTGTAAATTGCGATGATTGGTCAATAGGAATTAAGAATGATACGGTTTGTAAATTTACATTTGTATGTTCTAACTAAGGACTATAAGTAGACTGTCGTTAACAATTTCCTAGCATTGTTACGTGAACATAACTAACTAGTCATGATGACCGCTTAGTCTAGTGGGTAGCGACCCTGCCTACGAAGCTGGAGGTCCCGGGTTTAGATCCCAGGTCTGGTCAGTATTTATATGATGAATATTGATACTGGTAACGGGTTTTGGTTGTTATATGTATGTGTTGTCTTTGCTTGGTACCCAAAACACAAGCTAATGCTTAGTCTGGGGCCTAGCCGTTGTTGTGATGTATACGTTACTATTATTATTATTATTTGGTGAGGTCGCATATCCGAAACTACATTAAAAAGACATTCTCTCTACACACACACACACACACACACACACACACACACACACACACACACACACACACACACACACACACACACACACACACAACCTACTTGATTGTCTCAGTGTTCATATTCTTTTATGGATGATGGAAATAATACAATTGATGATATTGCACGCAACATAGGCTTCTGATGCTGCAGTATATGGTGGCGTACGATTAAAGCACACGCCTGCGCTAATGAGCCGTTCACCAGATAAAAGGTAATTTATGTTCGAGCTCTCGGCGCCGTGACGCGCATACCTATTTTATACGTTTGTAATATCAAAATCCATACTATTATTATAAATGCGAAAGTGTTTGTTTCGCCTTTCTTCACTAGCTGACATATCAGTAACGCAACGACCTAGTTTCTTACATGGGAGTTATAGTTGAAGAGAAGGGTAGTAACTTGAGTTATTGTTTATCTTGGTTGAAGGTTGAATGCTCAGATTATATCCACCGCTAGATCCCTAAATCGATATCAAAAAACGTAGTTAAAAATATCGGTTATTATTGACTAACACAAAGACGGTTATTACACAGTTAGTATGGCGTGGCGGGAGTATGTGGTCTTTTGAGTCACACACACAAGCATATAAAAGTTGACTTTTTGTTATTGTACTACGTGACTCTATATCTAGACATGTAAATAATCAGAGGTTAAATGATTCAAAATAAATATATAAAATAAATTTTTATGGCGAGCCAAGCTTTGAATTGTGTGATGGAATAGTAATGGGAGTAGAAATCAAGAAAAAATGTTTAAAAAAATTGAACGACTAAAGAACGGAAACGGAAACTATAAAACATAGTATGCATGGTACGAACGTTATGCATATCAGCTTGGGCGGAACTGCCGACAAAAGCTACTATATCTTTATATTTCAGAGTGTTAAATACGTCATAGGTTAATCCACGAAATACGCGATAAGCGTTAAAACACCGCGGCGTCCGGCGTCCCTCGACCGGTATCACGAGCGACCTTTTCGCGTTATGTTAATATAACTAATCCGCGTCGTCTCGCCGCCCGCGCCGGATAAAGTTGTGCAGTTTGAAACCCGAGCGAGCCGTTCATTGTGGAGGAATCCGCGGTAACTGTACTATAAATTTTCCCGCTCGAGGCGAAGTTGGTGAATAATTTTCCGTGTCTCTGTTTATTATAAGCGCGGGCAAAGTTGGCAGCGACTCGTTACGTAATCAACTTGCCGAATGTGAACCGCGCTGATTGTGCGGCTAAGGCGCGGCGCGGGCGGCGGCGAACCAACTCGCTCTTGGAACAAAACGGAAAACATCGCAGTCGCCAATTCTCGCGCATTAATTTTGGCTCGAGAACACGACCACATCAAATCGAAATACGCCGAATACCGAGAGCTGGAAGTTGCGACATCTGACAAGGACGAACTTGAAGTGGAATAATTTTAAGCTTTGATCTCAAACAAAAAAAAAATAAAGGCTAGAAGGTCACAAACACAACATTTATATATATACATTAAAACTCAGTCGGTCACATTTACTGCGTGGTATAGTTACAATCAAACTTTATGGCCGATCCGAAGGTATAGGCACAAGTCGCGTCGCATTAAACAGTTTTAGGTGTATCGGGTCTGAGTGGAACGAGGTGTAAACGACTTTACCTGCGCAAACCCGCTCATATCGTTGTATCAGGTTGTATTCAGATCCACCTTAAAGATTGACGCGATCTGTAACTGGCTATTATTTATCAAAAAAGGCTATTTAACCAAGCACATATGAAAAGAAATTTTAAAACGAGTATAAGTGCATTACTGGTTCATGACTATGAAGCGTATGAGCCTTCCTGCTACTCACCGTAAATCAAGTGCATAAATATGTCCGATGCTGTGCGACGGCGACGCGACGGGAACGCAAGACAAATGGCCTAGATTGGTATTGTCCACAGATAATGAACCAAAAGTGAGATAACTTCGCCGCGGCCAGTAATTGAGAACGCTTTCAAATCCTTTGCCGACAGCTTTGTGTAACTAAGTTTTGAGCCGGCTGTAAAAGTTTTTCTTATTCTCGTCTTTCTTATCTTGAAGTTATTATAAAAGTCTAACTTTGGAGAATATCATCATTTGTATATTAAGCTTTTAAATGGACGGACGAAAAAAATCTTTTACAGTTTATTTATGAAGATAATATACCTACTAAAGTGTCCGCATAGCTTTATTTCGGTTTAAATTCAGCTTTAGGGAATAATTAATATATATAATAAAACGATTTCTTGTTTGTTTGTAACTTCTTCACGCTTCAGGGATTTAGAGCCGGGAAGACTTGAAATGGCAGTTTTTACTTAAAAATATTTCCTTAAATTGTACTTCAATAACTTTACGCGTTTAATGAATCCATAGGTTCCAGGAAAAGTCCTTCTTTCTTTGTTGCCTATTTCTACGATGAAACGCGATTACGTTTATTTTGTACATCATCATCATCATCATCATCAGCCCATTTTTACCCTACTGCAGGGGCTTAGGCCTCCCCCAGGGTGAGGAGGGGGGGCTTGGAGCTTAAGTCCACCAATTTTATTTTGTACAATACAAAAGAATTCCGAAAGTACTTTAATGCAAAAACTTTATTGAAAAATTTCTGCTTAAATATTAAATTTATATTATTACTGAAAAAAATAATAATAAATAAATATATTGAGTACCTGTATACCCGTTAGCTATTTGATTTAAGTATTTGATCTTTACACTTTTCGTAAAGGCAACAAAAAACAATTTGTCGCTTGCTTTATTTTCTGTAAGTACACAATGTGATTCGCGTTTTGTTTGCAAACAAATTATCATCATATTTTTCATATGGCACGATCACGTCGGCTACCGCTGTTAGTTAAGATCCATAGATCGAAATGGTGACATATCGCTTTGCTTTGCGTAATTGTGCTTTTATGTAAGCTTCTACTATGACAAGCTTCTAAATTATGACAGGTTACCAAAGTTTAAAAATGTGTTTTAGTCTTATAACATGAGCTCATAGTGGTCTAGTTACAAGTATTACGATTTATCATTAAATTTTAAAGTAACTTTTGATGAAGTAATTGTTGTAATTTTGAAAGTCAAAACTTTTTTCAAGTTGTCCCAAGTTAAGGGTAAGCAGTTTTGGTATTTATTGCAGGTATAATATCTGGCTATTTATATGTAAAATAAAAATATATTACAATCTTTAAGGAAGAAGCTAAGCACTAGTCTGTTCGTGTTTTATTTTTTAAATACCTGTTAAAGTTTAGAAGCCATAGCAGCAAGCGATATAAAAAATAACAATTCAATTATTAAAAACATAAAAAATTGGAGCCATTTTTTCAGTATTTTCGATAAAATTTGTTGAAAACGTTGCTAGTTTGATTCTATAACCGCGGCACATACTGTATAAATTTGAATTCAGTAAGGGTATTCTGATTAGGTAAGAAAGGCCTAGAAAAATCACCAGAGCGATTTAAGATCAGACACTGTTGATCTGTGAACCTAGAATTCCCGGCACGTATTAAATAGAAAACATGTCACAGACATCGAAATACGGTATGTAAAGCTATAAAATAAAGCTGATATATTCGATTTAGAGACAAAAAAATGGGGATGTAACGAATGGCGGGTCGCCGTGTTTTAAAATGGGGGTTTTTAATTTTCAGCTGTCCGATTGGATGTGGAATGTGCGACAAGTGAAACGCGAAAGCTTCCTGAAACAGTTACGTATGTGTTATGTGGGATAAACCTATATGTAGATGTAAAATACGTGTGTTTTCAATTCCAAATTTTATTGAAAATTTTAAATTGAAATAAAATCATCTGTGACGTGTACTTGAACTTATTTATTCTTATACTTACAAGTGGTCGCAGGCAAGAGTAAGTCAATTAGAATTGCATCAAACGACGACAGTATGTAACTCATATTATATATATATATCATTTTTAGTTTTTGGCACTCCTTTCCATATAAGCTTTAATTATGCCAAATTTTACATTCTTCCTTGCGCGTAGTATGCTTAAAAATGTGTCTAAAGTTTTCTCTTCTCGTATTAATTAATATATAGATTATCAAATCAAGTGGTCCGATCGCCAGTTAAAGTAACAGATTTTTCAAAACTGCGAATATGCAGTTTTTGTTTTCTCAAAAAATTGAGCTTGTGGCTCCTTTAAACATTTCGTTATTACTCGTAGTTTAGGATTTGGCCGTACAGTTTTATCTCAAAAACTCATCTTGATATACCTTCCTGCACTTTCTGCACTCTTACTTCTTCACATAAACTGTAACTATGCCGAATACCACATTCCTACGTGCGCATTGTATAATGCTTAAAAAGGGGTTTAAAGTATTAACATTGAAAGTGTTTATGAGATCGTTTTCGTGGGGGAAGGTAATTCAGCTATATTTCCGAAATTTATGGTGATAGACAAAAAACAATTTTGTCAAAAGATGCAAAGGCTTATGGGACATCGTATGATAGATACCAAATTTTCTAAAATCGATCCAAAAAAATTCTGAAAATCGAAACTGGTGAAAAAAAAATTCTGATTTTTCGGACAATAAAGGTGATTATTTCGAAGAAAGCTAATATCGAGTAAATAAAAAAATAAAAAACACCCGAGGCAGAAATCAAAAATTCTCTTTGGTTACTGCACAGGTTGACAACACATTAAGATATACAGTCAGCAAAATTTTAAATTTAAAATTTGATGATCGCTCATGGAGACAAGCAACATTGCCAATTAAATTTGGTGGTTTGGGTATCCGCTCTTCGGCAAGTGTAGCACTCCCGGCTTTCCTATCCTCCACTTATAGCACGGCTACCCTCATCGGCAGGATCTTAAATATACCACGCCTAGCCGATGTTGAGGTGACTGGCTTGGCGGAGGCTCGGACAGTTTGGATTGCGGCTTTCCCCGGGGAAAAGATGCCTAGCGAGGTAGGTACACAAAATTCGTGGGACCTACCAGCAGTCAAAGCCGTACATGCCGATCTCATCGACCGGTCCCCTGACGATGCTGATCGAGCGAGACTCCTTGCTGTGTCTGAAAAGGAATCGGGTCACTGGCTACACGCACTCCCATCCAAAAACATCGGTACAATTTTGGATCCCGTTCCACTGCGCATCGCTGTGTGTTTGCGGTTAGGCGCAGAAGTGTGCGAGCCTCATCAATGCCCATGTGGCCGTGGTGTGGACTGGCTGGGTCGCCACGGACTTTCGTGTCTCAAAAGCGCTGGTCGTATCTACCGCCACGGAGCCATTAATGACTTGATCCGCCGGGCTCTTGTGACAGCATCTATCCCCTCATCTTTAGAGCCGAAAGGTTTGTTCAGGGACGATGGCAAGAGACCCGACGGAGCAACGTTGGTGCCTTGGTGCCTGGGCCGTGCTTTGATTTGGGATGCCAAATGTGTGGATACTCTGGCTCCGTCCCATGTCCGGGCCACGGCCCAGAGTGCTGGCGCGGCGGCCGACCAGGCCCAATTATGTAAACGTCGCAAATACTCGGGGTTGATTCCTCACTACGAGTTTGCGGCGGTTGCAGTAGAGACACTCGGTCCGTGGTCGTCTGATACGAAAAAATTCGTAAAAGATTTGTCCACCCGTCTGGTCAGCACTGCTGGCGATCCCAGAGCGGGTGCCTATTTCGCACAGCAACTGAGCATCGCTGTGCAGCGCGGAAACAGTGCAAGCGTAATGGGATCGATGCCACATGGGACCAACCTGGACGATATTTTTATGTTGTAAATATTGTAAATATTGTTAATTAGTTCTTAGATTTATTTGAGTGTCTTTTCAATTTAATAGTATTTTAAAAATAAATATAATATCCCGAGGCAGATAGATTATCTACCGTTTGGAAAAAGAAATTTTGTAATCAGTCGAAAACTGTGGGCTGGCCAGGTGCCCTTTTCTTTGAATGATTATCAGATCAGTTACCCCGGAGAGTAATTCGTCTATAATTCTATAACAGTAATTCAGCTATATTTTAGAAAGTGATAATGGTATATGAAGGGCAGTACTGTCAAAAAATGCAAGAGCTCGTGGGGTATCGTTTGGTACTAAATTTTAGGAAATTTGTCCATTAACTTATTTGGAAAAATTTTATAATTTTTTTTTTTTAAATATGTGCTATAACTTTTTATTTTTGATGTTCATTTTCAATGTCCTCCGATACTTGTGAGAAGTGCGAAAACTATAGATTTTTTTCGATCTGAAGGTTTGTAGTATTAATATATAGATTTATTTCACAATTATATTATTTTAAAGACTGCAGTGACCCTAAAAAGGCCCATAATGTCTGTAAAATACGTAACGCAACGTAAAGTAGTTAAAATTGGTATTTAACTAATTTAATTTATTTAATTCGGTTCTTAATTAAAAAAGAAATGTTTTAGTTTTTTTCAATGATTGTAAAATAATCTTTAATATATGCTAATACACAAATGTAATACATGCGAGGGAAGCCGCGGGTGTTTGCTATAATTTTATAAAAATATCACAGATCACACTGTGTTGAAATCGTAATTAAATTTAGTAAAAGTAATCAAGTCCAAAAGAAACTAAATCTTTGACATTTACAAAAGAAACTGACTTAGAGTATGTAACCAAAGTAATTAATATGATACTACACATAAGTAATATTTAATCATCACTTTACCGCATTTGAGAGAATTAAATAGCTTATTATGAGATGACATTCACTATCTTCTCACATTTGTCTAGTTCGTGGCAAAATTAATCTTAGCGCGTTGAAATAGATCTTATTTCTCAATATCAAACGTTCACCTTCTAATTCGCCACGAGATAAATAACCTCAATCAATCTTTCGTTAATACGCGCCTCGGTGTTAATTTGATTGCGCGCTGTTTAGAGAGGGGATGTTAGCTCAGCTGCGAAACTGTGAATTATTGTCACATTGTTTTGTAGTGTGAGTGAAACGGTGCGTTCAACAGATCTCTAAACTAGTGTAACTAGACTAATGTTGGTAATTTATGCCGATATAATACGTGTTGATATCTTCTCCGTCGTTACGTCATTTCTGTCGGCTCTATCTATATGAAGATTTTAATAAGCTATTTCGGTATTTAATATATGTCTTTAGGTATTCGGTTTTAATTACGTAGTAGGTAAAACCACTGACTAAGTTTTACCGCGTGATTTAAAGGTGTTTTCCTCACACACAAATAGGTATTATAAGTTGTACTAGTCGATGTGACAAAGACATTAAAAGTAAAAACGACGACCGCTTAGCCTAGTGGGTAACGACCCTGCCTGCGAAGCTGGTGGTCCTGGGTTCGATTCCCGGGTCGGGTCAGTATTTATTTATATAGTGAATTTATTTATTTATTAGGAGAAAAAACAGTTACAGGTGTGGTTTAAAATATGCTACAGTACAGTATGAGAAATAAAAATGTTACAACTATAACCTAATAAATTTCTCACTGGAAAATTAAATTTTTAATTAAAAACAATGAAACTATAAAGTAAACGTGCACTACGCAAATAAAGCTGCAGAAATAACAATATTAACACAAAAGACTAACAATAATAATAACTTGAATTTACCTATCATGCATACTTAATTGCCTTTTTAACTCACGCTTAAATGATTCCTTGTTAGTATTGAACAAATCCATATTGTTAAAATTACTATCGAAATCTTTGCACATTCTATAGATAGGAGCCCTTTGTCCAGAATTAGTTCTACATGTTGGCAGGGAGAATACTTGCGATGATGTAGAAGTAAGACGCGGAACACGAAAATTTATTTGTGAAAGTAGATCGGGACAGTCAAACTCATAAGTACAAATGTTTCTTAGAGCCATTGCATCAAGAAAAACTCTTCTATGCTCGAGTGATGGCATATTCAATTTTATTAATCGATCATGGTACGGTTGTTGTTTAATCCTTAATCGATAGAATAACATTTTTGTAAATTTACGCTGAATAGATTCTAGATTACCTTTATACACTTCATAGAATGTGGGTACTAGTACCGGGTCTTGGTTGTTTTGTTATATGTATGTGGTGTCTTCTCTGGGTACTCAAAACACAAGCTAATACTTAGTTTGGGGCCTAGAAGTTGTTGTGATGTATACGTTATTAAAAAAAAAGACTTAAATAAAAAAAAGATAGCACTAGCACAAACACGATCTGTCCATTCAAAAGCCCAACTGGACCAATTGACCCATTTTTGGCGGCAACTTTTCCGGCGCTTTATAGCGATTGTATAATGTATTAAATTATTCGAAGCGTACACGTTACGTAAATTACGTACGTAATGTATGGGTCGTGAACTTTAAATTAAGTTTAGGTCTCTTTTTATTATTTTTCCGAAGCAGTAAAGTACGAATTTGGTAAATTCGATTGTCTATAAATGTTAAAATAAACTCATAGTTTTTTTCAAGCAACACATTCCATGCGAATACCCCAATACATTATCATCTTAATCCTTATTATTCATACTACACACGTACGCGCCGCGGAAAACGGAAAAATTCAATTAAGTTCATACGAGGAGAGTTCCACGGACAAGTTCGTGCCTTCTACCGTTCGCCCTCACGATGCGACGTTTGAACTAGCGGGTATTTTGCAATAACACTAATGGTATAAACCTTTTCCCACCTGCAGCGGGATGGTACGTGCTTGTATCGTGTTGCATTGTGCCATTTTGTTTAACTAATCGGATGATGTTGGATAGACAAATACTTTGTGTATGTAGCTTATGCCAATAGCTTTTAGCGGAAGCTCTGTGTGACTGGAGAAACCATTCGGTCAATTAATATTCCAATCTCGTAACCCTTAAGCTCGTTTACATAAATTGCAAATATTGATTAGTTTTGTAAGCCGTAGAAATCTTCGAATATTTGAACAATTACGTATATTTTAAGTTGTTACGCGTACCTTTAATTGGGTTTCTAAAAGACAAAAAGATCAAAATAGGGGATTCGAATAGTTCGTGTCTAAGAACTTTTAAAATATATTCACGGCTCTTGAACCTATTCATCAGTTTTTTTAATACAAATGTCGAATAACATATTAATCTCTGTGTATGCTAATGTTACCATAGAATTAGTAACCATTAGTTAAGATGGTAAGACTAAAACGAGCGCTATTCAACTGAACTATCACAACGTCACAAAATGCAAACGCGGGGGAAGGGATGCGACGAAGTTTGGGAGGGGTTAAGACGTACAAGGACAATGAGTCACGGAATGGAGAAATAGGGTGTCTATAGTATTGACTCGTTTTCGATCATTTAGGGCCTTATTAGGAAGTATTTCAACTAGTGTCTTTGTGTGTGTGTGTGTGTGTGTGTGTGTGCGTGGGTGCGTGCGTGCGTGTGTGTGTGTGTGTGTGTATGGGTATATATTCCATGAGAGTATATTTTATTCAAATTTAAGTGAAATCGGTAAAATTAAAGGAGTAGATAGCTTATAAAATATGAACACAAATAACGTAGAAACGCTATTCAAAAAGTCCGCAGGGAAAACGTTGGAATTCGAATACAGAAAATAAAATACATCGGTCGAATGCACCGACATGCAAACAGGTGCGTTTACGAGAGCAATGTTTCAACTGATAGTTATGTAACGCTATTGTTTTGTGAAATTGAGCTTTTAGTATATGAATTTAAATCATATAATCCATTTCCATCATTAAATGTAAATTAACACATCAAACATTGATATTATATTGGACATTGTAATTTTTTCAATTTCGTAGTCAAACTTGGTATCTTTTTAATATAGTCATACTGCCCATCACAGTATTAATTTTTTTAGACTTTATCTAAATGAGATTGTACACTTGTGTGTTTCTTTCCTTTTCCAACTAATCCATTTAATAATATTATATACAAAGGAAGTTGCCAATAGCAAGAAAATTAACTACCAATGAATGAAAATTTCATAGTATAATATTTTTACTACGAAATTTTTAATCTCATAAAAACTTCAAGTAATATTGTTCTTTAACAAAGTAAAAGTACTAAAATAAATAACAGTTTTCATGATTAGAGGGCATATTATTTTTTCCAGATTAATATGACACATATAGTTCATGTAAACGAAAAGTTACAGAAGTGGTTGTTTGAAAGAAGAATTTATGTTCATATTTGAAATAACACCAAAACCACAAAATCGTGTCAAAATCGAAAACAGAATACGAATTAGTTATTTTCTGTAAAATTAATCGTATGTAGTTTCTACACTTCGAAATAGGCCTATGCGAAGCCGGAAAAACCTCTGTTTGTAATGAAAATTAAACAATTTTTAAATATGTAAACATATGACAGTTATGTGGTCGTATTTGTTGGATACAATACATGTCACCATGATCAATATTCACTGAACTCCATCGACCAAATTGGGTTAGTTCAGTACAATCAAGCGGTAATATAGGGAGACAATGAGATTTGGGAGTAGTCGATAACTCGAAGGGCGACCCTTTCACAATCAAAAGACCTGGGTTTGAACCCGGGTTCGCGCCGAATATATTCAACTATATGTAAAATATAATACAAGATGAAACGTTGTTCTGGTTCGATGTCTGTCAGTGAAAGATAGAGACCCTAACTGCGGAGCCGAAGGTCGCGAGTTCGATTCCCGCCCGGGACAAACATTTGTGTGCATGAACATGTTTATTTTATTATTATCATTATTTTTAACCGTCTCTTATAAGATGCCTTTGTGGGATCAAATATATCAATATTGGGTAAAAAATTATTATAAAAAGTGACGATACCTATTATAGAGGATTTTGACCAAGTATGTATTATAAAGAATATTGTACAAGAATAAGTATGTATAGCATAATACTTGCTTACTTTGGTACTAGATGCCGCTGTGTGGAAAGCCCCATGTATTATTATTAATTCAATTAGCAGATAATTTAAAAAAACAAACACGAAAAGGGTAACTTGAGACAATCTAGTTGAAGGATCGTTCAAGGATTAATCTTCAAATTCTACCACCGTCGCGTCATCGCGTTGTTGTTTGGGCTCGCTCTGGTTCTTGAAGACTAGTTTCACTCAGCGATAACGCGCGCCATGCTTGCGCAGGATTGTTCACCAACAAGATCTGATGAGACTCTTCTGTCAGGGTAAAAAGGGCATTAATAAGAAGCGAGTTCTGTCAAATATATCATTTGTGTTGTCATCTTGAGATGAAATTGATGACAAAATGATTCATATAATACCTATAGGTGCGTGTGGCCACCGAATCACCTCCTACAATTTAATTTCGTTTTAGAATATCACAAAAAGAACAACAACCCAGCGTTCACACTATGGATTGTACTAGCACGTCAATTTTAACTTTCTAGAAGAAACGAGACGCGATGAATGTGTGACCAACTACAGCGCTAATACGCGCCTATAACCCGGATAGATATCTTGAGGATACCCGACAGAAGACAGCTAGGAGATCGAGCAAGGAATCTCGCTCTAGAAAACAGTTAGCACGGATTGTAGTGTCTAGTTCAATAATACCAGCTCACAACACGACTTCAAGTAAAGCGAGCGATAGTGTAGCAAGAGGATCGGTGGTGGAGCCCACCGTATTGCTGGATAAGGTAATCGACAAACCGGTCTAGTCGGGTCAATATATTCGTGGCCCTTTCCAATAATGTTTATTTAAGTCAGGACCCTTTATCGACGGTACAGGTGAAATATGCAAAGACCGACTCGCCTTCCTATTCCCGAGCTACTCGCGGTACACAACTGCCTTTTCGGTCGGTTAGAGTAACATTTTAAGCCTAGATTTGATTCTAAACTGCTTTCTGCAGGATTCTGTCTCCATATTTATTCTTTACAAATGTTTCAGATTTTTTTAAATATAATAATTGCGTGCTGTAGTGAGAGCAAATATTTTGATCAATTGTCAGCCATTAATATTTGTTGATCAACCGCTTCTAATCAAGCAATCACACTTGTCAAATTTGATTGTTACTGGCATTTTTAATTAGATTGCGGAGGGTAACGCTTTAAGAGTGTCTGCGTTTTTTTGGCACGTTCTGTAGCGCAAACGGCTTGATGGATTTTAACAAATGATATATCTTTAGATTCGTCTTAATTGTAGAAGTGACACAGAATAATATTCAAATAAAGCGTCTGCAAAACAAAAAAGAAAGACGGCGTAAAAAAATATTTTTTGGTAGAACAACGTGGATTTAGTAAATAATTAATTCCAAATAATCATATATATTATAATGCTTCAGCGCTACCATTTTGACACAAACTACACAATAAAGTCTCACAATGGATCGGTTCGTTGCAAAATTTAAAAAAGAAAACTCGACTGCGCAAATAATACAAGCTTCTTCATTTTATAGAATATTAATTTCATAGTGTTTACAAATTACTCTAAATAAAATAGTTTATAGTGCAGTAGATATATCGTCCTTTTATTATGCACAGAAACAATGTACTTACAAAAAACAGTTAAAAATAAGTAACGAAAAGAGAAAAAAACCAGCTCTGTATATCTGTAGAATGTAAATAAAACACACTAGCGAATGTTATATTAGGTATTGCAGACGAGGACAATCAAGAATTGCAAAACATATTGGTTGTAAAAATTTAAATAGATTTTCACTTAGCAATAACTACCATCAAACATGTTTTGGTAATTGGTTTTTTCTTGTTTGCAATACCTTATAACATTCAAGTAAAATTTGTATGATATTTTATTCACATTCTCTAAAATTACAGAGTTTGTTTTTTTCAGTTGCTTATTTTTTAGGCAGTCGGGTTTTATAATTATTTTCTATTACTGTTTTTTTTTTGTGAACAATAAAAGGATAATATATGGATATACAATTTTATTACTAAAATAGGTAAACGTTATAAAATTACGTATTCACATTGCTTAAGCATGTTTTATTGGACAGACATATCGTGTATCTTACGGGGCGTGGCGACGCGGCGGCGGTAACATATAACGTTTTGCTGAAATCCGCATATCGGGAAAAATGATATTTTTATTCAGATAGGCCCATTCGTCATCGAGTCATAAAATGTGTGTGTAAGTAAAAACCAAATGATGAATGCGGTTTACAGGGCGTGTAATTCAGATCTCTATGCGTCAAATCAATTTGTAATTGTGTGTTTTGCTTATGAATAAAGTATTTAAGAAGAATGTATTTAGACGACCGCTTGGCCTAATAAAGTAATTAAATGCAAATGCTTGACAACCGCTTAGCCCAGTGGGTAACGACCCTGCCTACGAAGCTGGAGGTCCGGTTCGAAGCCCAGGTTTGGTCAGTATTTATACGATGAATATCGATACTGGTACCGGGTCATGGTTGTTATATGTATGTGGCGTCTTTGCTTGGTACCCAAAACACAAGCTAATGCTTAGTTTGGGGCCTACGCATTGTTGTCATGTATACGTTATTTACTTACTTTACGAAAATATTAGCAAATTCAAAATAATATTTCTTTATGAAGTATATAACAATAAGATTTTGCACCTTGATATGATATTTCATAATACTAGTTGTTAACTGTCCCTTAACATCAGGATAGGTATAGTGGTCACAAACTAATTAATCGTGAACTAAAGGTATATTCCTATAAATATATGCACTAATATATTATCATATGCTCATTAAAAACACACTAAACGGTGGGATACACTTTTTGATAAAACTCTCACAGCAGTTTGTTGGTTGGCCGCCTCTGTTGGCGTGATTAAACGTGAAAAACCTGATTGATGGACGTAATATCATACCGCAGTTTTTTTTGCATAATTCGTATGATATGAAGGTATGAAGCGGTTTGTCTATACACCGTATTCGGCTGAACGTAGTCCAAACTTATAGATCGTGTAGAGCTTATCGAACTAAATAAAAGTTTCAAGTGAGCAGATGGCGCAAACTTACGGTTACCAAGAAAAATATTTAAATTTTCATATTTTTATTACTTATCTTTTTTTAAACTTTTTTTAAATGCTTTACACACTCTAAGAGTACGGACAACGTTCAGCCGATCACACCGCGCCGCCGTACAAAACGGAAAACTAATACGTTCCAACTAATATATATATTTTTTGTCAATACAAATTTAAAACTCAATCTAAAACACTTTGTAAATTAATAATCCCTTTCAGATACTTTTTTTGTGAGAATTGTAATACCATATAATTGCGCAGCTCTGAAGTGCGATGTATATGTCCATTGCACAGATCCGCCATAATTGCCGCCGCAACGTTTCTATGAAGTTATGTTACTACGACGATTTTATTACTAACTTCAGAACCTGGCGTACATAAGTATAGCAAGTAAAGTACATACAACGATACCGCTCCCACCCCGTTTGTAGTATTTTTTATGGTCGAATACAGAATATATGACACGGGAAAGAATGAAATGTTTGCATGCGATCGGCAGCGTTTCCTTTCTTTTGGTGGCTTTGCGCCTATGTTGAAACGATTGGTAGCAATAATAATAATAACACCTCAGATTCCCTACACAGCACCGTCTAGACCCTAAGTAAGCAAGCAGATTTAAATATATTTTTTTTAAATAATATATACATATACATGTTTATGCACACAAATATTTATCCCGAGCGGGTATCGAACTTGCGACCTTTGGCTCCGTAGTTAAGGTCTCTAACCACTTGGCCAATCGGTCAGCAAGATACGTAAAAACAATTGAAATTGATCCTGATAATAATATTTAACTAAGTATGCTTACCTTTTATTCCTGTTACAGGTTCGTACATCGTTGATACTCAAAAATATGTTACAAATTCTGAATAAGCAATGCGTTACCGAATTTAATTGAAATACATTTTGTGACATTTTAGACACTCGGTTGATATATTGAAGTATCGATTACGTACAGTCCAGGTGAGGGGCGTGGGTCACGCCTCACGTCATTTATAATGGGATTTGCACCCCTTTGCCGATTCACGCGTCAAATTATCGCCGTCAACCCTCTCTAGCACCTGCCAACAAATTGAGGTTAATTCTTTTCCTGTCCTATTACACAAGAGATGTCTGGCTGACGATAAGCTTTGGTAAAACATTCGTGTGTGATTTATTAAGAGATATTTAAATACAAAGGGAGCGAAATTGATATAGTTTCAATGATCCGGTGGTTTCGGTTTCCAGGGTTCGATACTTCAAAAAGTAAAAAAAAAAACTTAAACTTTAAAGACACTTTGTTGTTCGTCTGTCTGTACGTCGAGACTCTTTTTCTCGGAACCAAGTATGAGATATCAAATCCAAAGCATTATATACTGAGGTCTGTAAACCCACAGCCCTGTAACAAATTGAAGTTTTGAGTTAATGCCATAAGAACATGGCCTTTAAAAACGTATTTTCATACTAAATTGTGCTTCACCAAGACCTATAGAGTACTTTCCGTTGACTGGATTTACAAGGCTCCGTACCTTATAAGGTAGTAATCGAAACCTAAATTATAATAAAATAACTGAGCACGGAACCATCAGGACGCATCTCCGACTCGCAAATGGCTGGTCTGTTTTTATAGTTATTATTATTACTGCAATTTTTCTGTTGTTTAAGAGCTCTACAGTCTCTGTGAAAAATGTATTACGAGAAAACTTCATTTCCAACATTGCTTTTATCTAACTTTCTTCTTTCTCGTGACTTTCCATGCATATATCTTGATAGAGGAATGATGCGACAAAAATCATCTAAAGGATGGTTAAGTAGAGTTTTTTATTAAAGATGAAAAATCAATAACTTCTCTCATCAATTTCGAATCAATTTTCAATAGGACGCAATAACTTAGGTATATTTTACTCAGAGATCCATGAAAACGCAGCCTAGTTCTCAAACTTTTCACGCGACGAACTGACTCCCATTTTGATCACGACGACATGAAGGTACCAGCTGGGTCAACGCTAACACATTTTTTTTAACTCTTGATAATAAAGCTCTGCGCGATCGAAAAATATAAGAATGTTTTTGTGAAAATTTCAATCTGCTATTACGATTCAAAACTCCTCCGGATTTTCCTAAATTCGTGGTTCAAACATGTGACTCGAAAAACATTGACACTTGGTGTTGGGTAATAAAAAAATATTTCAAAGTAGTCTTTGAGAACAGCCATGAGAAACTCGCCCCGGTCTTCGCTTTCGAGTACTTCGCAGACCCCCTTTTGTATTAATTACTATTATTTAATATACGTCTTCGGTATTAACAACAATTAACATATCGTTCCGTGAAAAAGGGGCACTAGCATTTATTAAGAGCGGTGCAGACGGCGAGTGCGATTAGCGGGAGCGCACTCGGCTGAGCCAGCGAGCCTTTTATCTCACGTTACCAGCCATCTGCCGCAATGTATGATCGTTGTACCAAATATAATTCCAATTTCGAATATCCACGCACTGCTCGGACGCTACTGGGTTAACAATACGCAAATGATAATTATAACCATTGAGAATGGAGATTCATGTATTGACAGCAGCGTACGTTATCTACAGCAGAGGTATATATATTTTCAATTGTTCTGTCCAACCGTCTAGTATTGACCGCTCGCGAACCTCCGCGGACCCACCTTCAAACCCGGCGTTTTGGTTCACCTTTGTTGATATTGATTGGAGTGTCGAACATTAGTAAGACAAAAATTAAGTAACAGCCAAGTTGTCAATTTTACCTATTCATGCTTTCAATTATTTTTTGTAGCTTTCAAGTGTCCATTCCATTCCATCAGCCTTTTTTATACCCCACTGCAGGGGCTTAGGCCTCCCCTCAAGATGAGGGAGCTTGGAGCTTAAATCCAACACGCTGCTCCAATGCGGGTTGGCGGGTTTCAAGTGTCCTTATTGCCAAAAGCATAGAGTAAATTAATTTGACAGCAGCGTTTGGTTTTAATAGAGTCATAAATGTCAATTCACAGCATCGAAGTGACATTATGCAAGTTTGCGGGGGTGCAGACCGGCGCGCGGAAAACTTGCGTACTGATACTCGGACTAAAACTCGTCATCTTGCACCAGCTAGCTAACGTATGAGTGGTTAGACGGTAAACGCAGAAGAGGGCTTCTAGTCAGATAGTACTTTTATGACCAAAAGTATACATTTGCAAATAAACAACGTTATATCATTGTCTCTTTCGAGTCAATTAACGTTTCTCAAACAAACTTGACCGTAATTGTAGATTGACAATAGGTTAGTAAACTAATTAGAGATTGACATAATCCATGATGGCATGACATAATCCACCTGTAACTTTGGTTAACCTCTGTTTGACAGACGTTTAATTTCACAAGCATTTCAGATCTCGGGAGTGAGGTTGAAGTTCGAAATTTGAGTCTCATTTTAATCGGTATCGATGATAAATTCGATAATATATCGATATATATCTTTAACTTTAAACGTATCGAGTTAAGTAATTAAAATATAGTAGTAAGAGAAATTCATATACTTTCCATGACTTTTATTTAACGTAATATTTAAAAATAATAAATCGCGTACGACCGGTAGCATACGTTAAAACTTAAAAAAAAATTCTATCAACAACATATGTTTATGCAATCCAATAATGTTGATATGGCAACGGAGGGTTTTGGAAATCAGCGATATCGATTTTCGATATACGTTTCTCGTTTCACGCGGAGAGCAGGATATCGTGCGCTGTAGATGGGCGGATATACTTACTGTCCGACTACCCGGGGACATCCCCGGGTGCTCATTAAAAACCTCTCTTTCAAAAACGAAAAAACGCAATCCACAACGCCATCACACCATTCCTTATCCGTTTTCGCCTATTTATCGTAGGGTTGTTTTCATTTTAACCATCAAACAGCCATTGCTAATGTAATTTGTTTTGCTCAAAAAAAAAATATATTACAATCGTTGACGATACTGTGTTTTAATCGTTAAAAAGGGAAAAAATGATTAGTTCTGTTTTTAAAAGAAATGGCACGCACAAACAGATATATTGTATCCTGTTCAATCATTTCAAATCAGGTTGGACCATCTCGAATGAATACACTATTACAACTGGATGAAAATTTTAGCCTCTAAGCTATTCCAGTCGACCATTCTAGAACCCAGGATGTGAACAGCGGGATTATCAAATAAGAAGTAATCATGAGTGTTTACGACCACATATAAATCCGGTTATTTTTAAAAGCTCAAAAGCACTAAAATATAAATTTATTGTTTTAAACTAAATAATGAACAATCATCCTTTTCAGTAATAGTGATTCTTGCGTCTTTATTCGTGGAGTAACAATCATGTTTTTCAGTACACGCAAACGCGCTTTGTAATTGTGTGGATAGACTTAAAAACAAAGTTATGCAGTTAACTAAACTTTCGTACGCCATGTATGGATTGCCAGTAACGCGTCTGCGTAATGTTTAGTCAATCTACAAGCCTATGTACTCTCCATATTAATTTTTGTATTTAAATCACTCCATAGTTGATGCGGCTATTTTAATAGAGTGGTTCAAGAGGAAGGTTTATATGTGTATTAGCTTTCTACCCGTGGCTCCGCTCACGTGAACTACACAATTGTACATTGATTTTAAAAATTCTTTCACCTATAGAACGCTATTTTACCAGCGAGTAACATGGGCTATATTCTCTTTTTAAACTAACTTTCCGCCCGCGGCTCCACTCACGTGGACTACACAGTTGTACCGGGATCTAGTTCAATATTTTTTTTTATTGAACTAGATTTTTATCTAGAACTAGAACTAGATTAGCAATTTTAGACGCCAATTTTTTACAAATTGTTATGTGGAAAATTATCGTACAGTAAAATTTATCTCGACATATTTTAATTTGATATATTATATTAGATTACAGCACCATTATGATTGATTTGTAGTTTGTTTTAATTTTGACGGTAATAACGTAAGTGTAACGTAAGAGTCCTTGTTACTTGATATAAAATAATAAATAAATAAAATAATAATAATACTAGCGACCCGCCCCGGCTTCGCACGGGTAGCAGAGCATATAAGCCGTAATGTTTTTTCTGTGGTAGTGTGATATCAGCTTGTTGCGGCGAACATGTGAATTGGATTTAATTACCTTTAAATAAGACGTAAGTTAATCCTACTTGGAGTATTTTTAAAGTATTTTATTTCCAATTCTATAAATATATGAAAAAGTAAAGAATAATGACATATAACCTAACCTAAAAACGCGTGTCGCGTCATGGTCGCGTCGTCCCGTATGGCCGCCCGGCTGGTCGCGCGATATATATATTTCGCGATAGCTTCTGAGATATTAATTTAAATTGTATAGTGTAAAGGGCAATCATAATGTGCATAAAATGCTGAAGATAAATAACGTATTTAATTTGATAATGATTAATACTACATCCGTATAAATTGCTTTCAAATTACCTCATCATATGACACCATTTTTTTAAACATAAAAATAGGTATAGTAAGCTATCCATGAAAGATAGACATATGCCATCGCGGACTTTTCTTTAGCCTTATATAAGATACACAATTCCTCATTACATTATTTTGTTATATGTCAATAGGATTAGGCAGCGTTTTCGATGAAAGATCCCAGCCGGCTTGATTTTTTTCCGACTTCTTCAACTATAATCGTCATATTTTAACAAAATTCCACAAAACATTAATAAATCATACACGTAAACCTTCCTTTTGAATCACTCCGTCAATTAGTGCCAATAATATGCCAACCCGTTCGGTAGTTTTTGAGTTTATCGCGTTCAGACAGACAGACAGACAGACAGACGCGGCGGGGGACTTTATTTTATAATATGTAGTGACAACAATAAAAATTATACTAACAATTGTTGGGCCATCTCACATAGATATATTGGTCTCAAACTAGGCACAGCTTTTACGATGGGTATCAGACAACTGGCATACATACATATCTTCATAATACACAAATGTATACACATTTTACACCAAAACACGAAATACATAGGAATGTTCATGCACACAAATATTTATCCTGGACGAAGATCGAACCCGCGACCTTTAGATGTAATGAAAGAAGTAATTTATTATTACACATAATTATAATAGAAAGAACGCGTTTAACTCGCTTCGATTACGAAAATATTTCATTAAAAATGAATGTTCTACTTATGGAAATTATATTGTTCCGTGGTCTCCGGCGGAGAATTTCTTAATGCACTCGGCTGCTAAAGAAAAAATCCACTGAACCGTTATTGCGTCTTGCGTTTTATCCCAGATTAATATCGGCCTTGCTTCTGTGTTAAAATTTCGTGTTATGTTTTTAATAAATCTAAATTTTTCATCTCATCTTTGGGGTTCCGTAGTTTAAAAAAAACGGAATGTTTATCGTATCACTTTCTTGTCTGTCCGTCTGTCGCTTTTTTTGATGGTTTGAGTGATGTAGATAAAATTAAATTCAAATACTATAGTCAAGTGTCGTGATAGCCCAGAGCGCAACGAACCTGTCTCAAATTTATAAGACCCCATAGGGCCATGGTTCGAATCCGGGCGTGTACCAATGAGTTTTTCTGACTTAAGTACACAATATCACTGACACCGTGCTTCGGAGGTCACGTTAAGCAGTCGGTCCCGGACGCTGTCAATAGATGGCGGTCGTTACAGTTCCCAACCCGCAGTGGAGCAGCGGGGTGCACTTAAGCTCCAAGCCCCCCTCCTCACCTAGGGGAGGCCTAAGCCCCTGCAGTGGGGTAAAAATGGACTGATGATGATGATGACTATAGTCAACGGTTCCTTGGAGGTATAAAAAATTCAACAGATACAGGTTGATTATTTTATCAAAATATGTACCTAACCATTTAATTTATGTTACATATTTTGATACTAGCAAACAGGCAAAAACTAAAATTGTTAATTTATAGATATAAGAAAAAAAAAATTTTTTTTTACTATTACCTACAATCTTACGTTGTTTTTTTCTTGGGATGCGTAGGTCGAATACGTAATATTTTAAAAACATAAAGTTAGGATATTTTTAAATTTATTGCCCTACTACTGAAATGCGTATTTAAAATTTATTAAAAATATTTTTTGGAAGGTTTCATACAAGTCATAAAAGGTGACGAGAATTATTTTTTTGTTTCCTTTTCCTGAATGTCAAGAACGTATTAGACCGATTAGACGGAGTACAATTACATTTCATATTATATTACTCTTAAAAAAACCGAAATGGAAGACTGACAAATTTTTTAATTTTACTTAGGTTAGTAGCATTTGCATTTTTTGCTTTTTCTTTTTTGTTTAATACACAGCACAAAATTTATATATTGTGTCGTGGTATGGAACTCCCGTTGCGCGAATCCGACTCGCACTTGAACAGTTCTTTCTTACTAACTGCACTCGTAATTCTGTCGGGGAATATGCACTGAAAATTTTGAACGCGTGCTTTTGCTTATTATTATATTGCATAGCTTCGTTGTTACTTTCAAGATCATCACGAATTTTCATCTGAAATTTTAAATTTTTTAGCAAATAGAGATAAACCCTATCTTTGTACTACAAAAATCAACATATTTCAATGATCATTTTTGGGTGGTTATCATTTCCAACGTGATTCCAATCTTTGCCAGAAAAATTCTCTTATAATTAATAATTACATGAAAATACAGAAGCATATATGCTAATAATATAATACGTATTTTTATTTATATATACAGAATCGTTTTCACGAATTTGTATACCTAAATATTACAAACATTTACATATTTCTCAATGAAATATCAAAGCGCTATTTTTGTTATTTTAAGAGATCATAAATTTTGTAAAATACAACGAAATGTGGACGCCTAACGTAGCATGTTGTTCACAAAACAAATACAGTACATTTTTGTAACTATATTTTCATAACTTTTCTGTGCAATATGGCGGACGCTGGTAATTCATTATTCATAAAATCCATTTTAACACTCGCAAATACATCCGGTGACTGGTTTGATTAATGAGGGTGCGAGCTTGCGTTCGCTACGCTCCTTTGTAATGAGAAGAAACCCATTTTTAGCCGGAATATTTCTATCGCGGACGTCTAAAGAAAACTTATGTGGATAACAGAATTTTGTTTTGTAATATAAAATTATTCGCACTGGAAATTATCTCCCGTATAGATAGTTTTACTTATAGATAATCCTTAAAGATAAAACGTTGTCAAAATATACCATTACCACAAAAAACCATTAAATTCAGAAGCGTCAGACCGCATAAGTACCATTTTAGTCTACATAATTTAATATACAAGCGGGTATCTGCCTCAGAAACGTTTTATACAAATCCGAGAGTTCCGATTTGCATGTAATTAAAACTTGTACAATTAAACACAGTCTGAAAAGAAAACACGAGAAAATTGAGATAAGATTAATTTTGCTACTTCCTAGTTGTTTCGAAACTCAGCTGGAATCGACTGCGATTGTCATTGAATACTGGCGTCCGCCCACGACTTCATCCGCACGATATACGCAATAATAATTTTTATGTCATGTTTTTGAATAAATGAGTTTTTAAGTTAGATTAATTAGTCACAAAAAAAAACGTTTATTCATTGTATTATATAAATAACAATCTATAGGTTGCGTTTGTTGCCAATGACGAATGACGGCGATATATGAAAATGATAAGTGCCTACCTACTTACGCATTTTGAATGGTAATTCAAAATTTTGGAAAGTCTTTTTGTAATGATTTCTTAAGAGAAGTGTGTACCTACTGGCAAATTTCCATACCAACAGCGTCAACTGTTGCACCCCATTATACCTTAACCGATTGGCGCAAAAAATGGTATTCAAATCAGTGAAAACTAGGTTTATAGGTACGTTTTTAATTTTTATTTTTCACAAAATGTTTTAAAAATGCAATGAGTTTCATGTTGAACATGTGGGAAATATGAAACATTTCGAAAACAGAGATTCCGCGCATTTAAGTTTTTTTTTCTTGTAATGTATCAAAATATTTAATTATTGGTATTATAGAAACATTTACACCCCCTTTCAACTTTTTAAGTTAAATTTAAAAAATATATAAATTCTTCGTTTAATAGTAGATTTATTTATGCAAAGCCTCGAATTTATGCACACGATCATTATTATTTTTTCTACATAAATATTAACACCTCTTCTTGTATTCTTATAAATTAGAGTTCTTTAGTACTGGCCATTTCAAACAAAAAAAAAATTGATTAGCTGTGAATTCTAAATTCAAATTAATTTTGTTTTAAAAACATGACATTCTTTTTACAAAGTCAGTCTTTTGTTTATTGATTAGCGTTGCGCTTTCATTACATTTGAACGTTTTTCGTCATAATGGACACTTTAAAAATTCGTGTAATTATGGAATATGAGTTCCGTCATGGCACTAATGCCGCACAAATGGCACGTAACATGAGCAACGTTTACGGAGAGAACTTAACATACGAACGCGCAACCCGTTATTGGTTTGCCCGCTTCCGTTCTGGAAATTATTACTTGAATAATGAACCTGGTGGTCGTCCAGGCATATTGGTCAACAATGATGATTTGAAGGCGATTTTGGAAGCTGATGATACTCAAACTACAGGTGAACTAGCAGCAGCTCTTAATGTTAGCATCAAAACTGTTTACGACAAATTAGCAAAGTAAAAAAGCTTAATAAATGGGTACCACATGAACTTAACGATCGCCAGCGCAACGTACGCGTCGAGACCTACCTCGCGTTGCTCAACGGGTACAGAAATGAAGGAATGTAGAACCGGATTTTTACCTGTGATGAAAAATGGATTCTGATCGACAATCGAAAGCGCTCAGCAAGTTGGTTAGATCCTGGTTCAGCATCAAAGCAATGTCTAAAAAAAATAACCCCATATAAAGGTGATGGTCACTGTTTGGTATGATTCATCACAGCTTTTTACAAAATGGCATGAGCATTACTACAGATGTGTACTGTGAAGAACTGAAGATAATGACGGAGAAGCTCGCACGTCTGCGACCAGTTTTGGTCAATCGGTCGTCCCCGCTGCTCCTTCACGAACAACGCGCGACCCCATACTACACAACAAACAGTCTCCAAGCTGCTAGAGTAGGGGTTGGAAGTTCTCCCTCATCCACCATACTCACCAGACCTTGCGTCTACCGACTATTACTTTTTTCAAAATTTGGTCAACTTTTTTACGGGAAAAAAATTAAATTCCTGAGAGACAGTACAAAATGCCTTTGAAGACTTTGTTACCTCCTGTCCAGTTGATTTTTACAAGTAGGTCATCAATAAACTGTCACTGCGTTGGAAAAAATGCATCGATTGCACGGGTGATTACTTTGAATAACAGAAATATGATCGAAAAAAATAATACTTTAACTTATTTCATACAAAACGGCAACTTCATATATATATAATATACGGCGACATAATATATACTTTTTCATCACCTGCCTAATTTTAATTTTATGATTCTTCCAGAAAATAATAAAATACATCTTTCATTTAGTATCAGTCAGGACTAATATAGTACTAATATTGATGTGTAGCGCCAAAAAGTTATCGTAATACGTTGGAATGGGCAGGCGAATGACAATGGCGTCAGTCAGTGGCCCCCGGCGTGACACTTGTCCTGTGCGTCCTCTAGCTCGTGCGTAATCACTACATATTATAAAATAAAGTCCCTCGCCGCGTCTGTCTGTCTGAACGCGATAAAATCAAAAACTATGAAACAGGTTGGCATATTATTGGCACTAATTGACGGAGTGATTCAAGAGGAAGGTTTACGTGTATAATTTATTAATGTTTTGTGCAAATTTGTTGAAATATGACGATTATTGTTGAAGAAGTCGGAAAAAAATCAAGCTGGCTATCGCGAAATATATATATCGCGCGACCAGCCGGGCGGCCATACGGGACGACGCGACACGCGTTTTTAGGTTAGGTTAGGTTATATGTAATTGTTCAGTCCTAAAATAGGTACTGAACATAACATTAGAATAGTAACATTTTATTTAATTATTTTCAATTATTGCCTGTGGCAACATTTCTTTTCTTTTCTGTGTGTGACAAAAACTTCAATAAGTGAACACCACCATATTATTTTAATTGTTGATTATTTTCAATAAAATAATTAATAAAATTACATTGCCTGTTTATTCAACAGTGCAATTGTGGTCCTTCGATCCTAAATAAATCAGTGAACTAAAAATTATCGCGAGTGATCCATTTTGAAGAGACAGGATATATCCAGTCGCCGGATGGTCGCGGGTTGCGAGTTTTACAGTCGAAGATTTGGTCTCTGGTGCATTTCGCCCATGATCGAAGTGCCCAGGCATATTTTTCGCCTGCTATGAAGATCAAAGTACGAATCCCATGAAATTCGAAGCTTTGCACAATAATCGAAAGAATCGGTCTCGATCGTCATTTTTTTCAAGACTCCATTTTTTGGATATTTTCAAAATAATCGAGTAATTTTGAATACCGGATGCACTCAAAAGAGGGCGTTGTCGTCGTTTTAATCATTGTGTTGGCAGCTTTGGCTTTGACGGAGATTGTCAAATGTCAATTGGCACGTCACTTGTCAGCTGACAGTGTTTACTGTCAAAACGAAAGTAAACAAACCTACACAACGAAGTGCGGAATAAATATAATTTTATTGTTTTTGCATACGAAAGTGATAAAAAATATTACACAGTGGCATACATAAGTGCTGAGGCCCTCAGTGTTTGTTCGCGAAACACTTACCCGAATCGTTACATATATCATTACATATTGAAGATGGATGCAGAATTAAAGCGTTTACGCTTGAAGCGTGGCCAATTCAAAAGTGCTATTACACGTATTGAAACCTTTGTGAATGATTCTAATGCCTTTGCATTGGCGGGAACTGAAATGCTCAAAGCGAGGATGGACAAACTTGTGAGTACATTTGCAGATTACGAGGAGATCAATCTTGATATCTTATCGATAGATGATTCTGACACTGAGTGTATTTCTGAAGTTGAGGATAGATATTTCTCCATCTTGTCCAAATTAAAAAAGGCCATGAAGCTAAATGTAGGGAATGAAACGTCAGAATACACAAATGTTTCTAGTTCTAAACTTCCTAATTTGGAAATAGCTTCTTTTGATGGCAAAGATTTTACAAATTTCAAACCATTCATGGACTTATTCAATGCCGTGATTGAGAAAAATAAATTGTTATCAGATGTACAAAAATTATGTTATTTAAGGAAATATCTGACTGGTGATGCTTTGGCTGTAATTATTAATTTACCAATTGTGAATGAGTCTTACCAACAAGCATTATTATTGTTACAAAAACGTTTTGATAATAAGGCGCGGCTTGTGTCTAATCACATAAATATTCTTTTGGATTTGCCTCAAATGCACAAAGGTACTGCATCAGCAATTAGATCATTTGTATCAGATATTCGTCAACAAATTCATGCTTTGAAAAATTTAGAGCAACCGATTGAACAGTGGGATATGCTATTGATATCCATATTGTTACGAAAACTTGATGCCTATACCAATCGAGCTTACCATTTAGATAGAAATTCCCCAGACACGTTACCTACTCTTGATGAATTTCTGTCATATTTAGAAAAAAGGGCAATTGCTTTAGAGGACAGCCCTCCTCTCAAAAATAATGTTGATAATTATGGTAAATCTAAATCGAATTATTACAATAAAGTTATAAATATGGCAGCAAAACCAAATCAAAAACATAATATTTGCTCATTTTGTAATAATAATCACCTGTTATTTGCTTGTCCAAAATTCAAGACGGCTCCAGTTGGAGACCGAATAAAGTTTGTAGATGCTAAAAAGTTATGCACTACATGCCTTAGATCTCATTCTGATAAATGCAAGTTCACATTTAAATGTAAAGATTGTAAAGAGAACCATAATACTCTTTTGCATGAGGTAAAATCAAATGAAGTGCCGGTCAATACTGCCTTACATTTCAATAAAAACTCTTGTACCAATGTACTATTACCTACAATACAGGTAAATTTCATTGACAAAAATGGTTATAAAATATATGCAAAGGCTCTGCTCGATAGTGGAAGCCAAGCGTCTGTTATAAAACGTTCTCTTGTTGACCAATTAAGTTTGCAGCCTATGTCTCAAACTACAAATATTATAGGGCTTGGCAATAATAGTAATAAAATAAATGAGTATGTTAACATAATGTTACCCTCATCAGTTTATAATATTAAGTTTGTAGCGAAGTGTTACATTGTTGATTGTATCACTAGTAATTTACCTCAAAATTATATAGACATGAAAAATATTGTAATTCCTAATAATATTGTGCTTGCAGATACAGATTTTAAAATACCGTCTGAAATTTCAATTTTGTTAGGTGCTGATTTTTACTTCAAAATTTTATTAGATGGACATGTGAGACTAGAAAATGGTCTTGTACTACAAAATACATTGTATGGCTATTTTGTAGCTGGTTCAGTTAATTGCGAACTTCAATCCTATGTAAGTACTGTTAGTTTAGTTTCAAATTTTATTATTAAAGAAAATCAGAATAACCTTGAAAATATCATGGAACTATTTTGGTTGTCAGAGAAATTGCCTGAAGTTAAAAACAGTCAATCCTTAGAGTTTCAAAGGGCTGAACAATATTTTAAAAACTCTGTTAAATATGAAAATAACAGATTCTCAGTTGACATTCCTTTAAATTGTTCTTTAGATGAACTAAATATTGGTGATTCTTTTTCTCTTGCTTTGCAACAATTTTATGGATTAGAAAGAAGATTTCAATCTAATCTTGAATATTTTTCAAAATATAAAGCTTTCATTGATGAATATGTCAAACTGGGACATGCCAAAGTTGTTGATATTGGTGAGTATGATGTGTATAACGGTCCAGTTTATTTTCTTTCACATCACGCTGTGCTGAATGAAAGTAGTAAGACGACAAAATTGCGTGTTGTTTTTTCAGGCAACATGAAATCAAAAAATGGTCTTTCAATTAATGATGTTATGTTGAATGGACCTATAGTTCAAAGTGACTTGTTTGATATACTTATATGTTTTCGTACTTACCTCTACACACTTATATGTGATATTGAAAAAATGTTTAGAATGTGTTTCATCAATGAAAATTTTAGGCCATTACAGAATATTTTGTGGAGAGACAATCCGAGAAAGCCTATTGTCTGCTTGCAGCTACAGACTGTAACATACGGTCTTAAGGCTTCAACATTTTTAAGCACAAGGTGTCTTATTGAACTTGCTCACTTGTATCAAAAAAGGTATCCGTTGGCTGCAGAGGCTATTCAGTTGCATACTTACGTTGACGATGTCATCTGTGGTGCTGACTCTGTAGATCAACTGCAAAACCTGAAAAAAGAACTTATAGAACTCATGAAGTTAGGCAGTTTTAATTTGCACAAATGGTGCTCAAATTCTGTAGAATCCCTGCACGATATACCTGACAATAAAAAATATTTTGAACAAATTGACTTAAATAAAGATAACATAATAAAAACACTAGGTGTAAAATACAATGTACTTACCGATTCACTCCTGTTTCAATGTCCGATGACTGATGAAAACCTTAAAACTAAAAGAACTATATTAAGTTTTATAGGAAAAATGTATGATCCACTTGGACTTATTGGTCCTATAATAGTTAAAGCCAAGTTATTTATGCAAGAACTGTGGAATCTGAAAATAGACTGGGACACTATATTGCCCCCCAATCAGCTACATAAGTGGCAAGATTTCATGAAAGATCTTAGCCAAACTGGAATTATTCAAGTTCCTCGCGGCATTGGTTTCTCGAGGGATAGAACTTTAGTAGAGCTCATAGGTTACTGTGATGCCTCCTTTAGTGCTCTAGGATGCTGTATGTATTTGAGAATCATACGTAGTGATGGTCAGGTTGAGGTAAACCTAGTATGTTCAAAGTCTCGCGTGGCACCTTTAAATAAAACGCTCACTATTCCCAACCTCGAACTTAATGCAGCAGTTCTTCTTACACAACTTTCGTCTAGAGTTTTTAAAGTTCTAAAAGAGAGATATCCCACTTTAAAAGTAATTTTATATAGCGACTCACAAGTAGTGTTAAGCTGGCTCAAATCTACAAAAACCCATGGAGTCTATGTCTCCAACAGAGTCAAAATTATACAAGGTCTCACTAAAGACTTCCAATGGTCTTATGTAAAGAGTGAAGATAATCCTGCTGATTTGCTTTCTAGAGGATATGCACCTCATAAGTTACAGGCCAACTTGTTATGGTGGCATGGTCCTACTTATTTGATAGATAACAATTTCGAACATGATATTTTCTGTAAATGTGAAATTTCTTCTAAAGTGTTTCAAGAAACTTTGTCTGGATTGTCTACCAATGTAGACACAGAACAGTTTGATTCAGATTCTAATAACATTTTTAAAAGGTATTCTGAATTTGATAAGCTACAAAGAATAATTGCTTTGATTTTACGTTTTCGAAATAATATTTTAAATCCCAATAATAAAATATTAGGCAATTTGACACCTATTGAACTTGAAAACTCAAATGTAATTATTTTGAGATATGTACAAAAAGAAGCCTTTTCTAAAGAAATAAATTTATTACTAAAAAATAAACAAATCAAAACCAATCTTAGTGGCTTACACCCTTTCTTAGATAAAAACAATATTTTACGTGTGGGTGGGCGTTTACAAAACGCAGCAAACTTATCCTATGATAAAACACACCCAATTATATTGCCTAGATCTAACTATATTACTCACATTTTAATAAGAAAAGAGCATATGCGGCTTCTGCATGCTGGTGCAAAATTGGTCTTAAGTTCGCTATCACAAAAATATTGGTTATTGAATGGAATTAGAGAAGTTAAAAAGGTTGTGCACAAGTGTATCAAATGTTTCCGCAATAAAGCTGTGGCTGCAAAGCAGTTGATGGGCTCCTTGCCGTCTCAGCGTATAACACAATCTAGACCTTTTCAGATAACTGGTGTTGACTTTTGCGGTCCATTTGAAATCAAAGTGGCTCGTATTAGAAAACCACTTCACAAGAAATGTTATATAGCGCTTTTTGTATGTTTTGCAACAAAAGCAGTTCACGCTGAACTTGTGAGTGATATGACCACTGCAGCATTTTTGGCTTGCCTCCAGCGATTTATTTCTAGGCGTGGAATGCCCACATGTATCTATTGTGATAATGCTAAGACTTTTAAGGGCGCTTCCAATCACTTGAAAGAACTCTATAATTTACATTGTTCTAAATCACATATAGACTCAGTTGAGAATTTCTGTTCAACTAACTTAATTAAATTCAAATTCATTCCTAGCTACTCACCTGAATTTGGGGGATTATGGGAAGCAGGAGTTAAAAGTATAAAGTATCATATCAAAAGAGTAGTTGGAAGCACGGTATTAACTTTTGAAGAATTATATACTGTTATAACACAAATTGAAGGAATTTTAAATTCCCGACCATTGCTCCCACTTAGTAGAGACATTTCTGACTTAACTTATCTTACACCAGCTCATTTTCTCATTGGTGCTCCAATAACTAGCTATCCTGAGCTTGATTTGTCAGAAAGGAATATCAATAGATTAAAGTTTTGGGATATTTGCACTAAAATGAAACAAGAACTTTGGAAGTTATGGTCTAAAGATTACTTGACAATGCTTCAAAATAGACCTAAGTGGAAGCATGATAATGTAGATCTTAAGGAAGGAGATCTAGTTATTATAAAACAAAATGATGTATCTCCATTTTATTGGCCCATGGGACGAATTGTAAGAACGTACCCTGGACCAGACAACCATGTCAGAGTGGCTGAAGTGAGAGTGGGTCCTAGGAACAAAACTTTTATTCGTTCCTATACTAAATTGTGTCCACTCCCACTAAGGGATGATATGAATAGAAATTAAATTTAAATTTTATTTTTTGTAATTAAGTTTATAAAATTATTTGTTCCCTGGCTCATTTCTGGCTCGCCAACTTATGTTCAGTCCTAAAATAGGTACTGAACATAACATTAGAATAGTAACATTTTATTTAATTATTTTCAATTATTGCCTGTGGCAACATTTCTTTTCTTTTCTGTGTGTGACAAAAACTTCAATAAGTGAACACCACCATATTATTTTAATTGTTGATTATTTTCAATAAAATAATTAATAAAATTACATTGCCTGTTTATTCAACAGTAATTATTCTTTACTTTTTCATATATTTATAGAATTGGAAATAAAATAATTTAAAAATACTCCAAGTAGGATGAACTTACGTCATATTTAAAGGTAATTAAATCAAATTCACATGTTCGACGCAACAAGCTGATATGAGACTACGAGTACTACGACAGAAAAAAACATTACGGCTTATATGCTCTGCTACCCGTGCGAAGCCGGGGCGGGTCGCTAGTATTTAATAATGTTTGATATACAAACCGCGCTGTATCGATAATTATTTCGAGGATAAAAATGAAATATGAAAATTTTACCTATCTATTTTTAAAATTTAGTCTATAGACAGATAATATTTAATACCCAAAAAAAAATTAATAAAGAAATGTAAAAACTCTCCCTCTACGGTATTAGAACTGGTTATGGATTAAGAAGACATACAAGTTTTACGTCGACATAATGTAGAGCTTATATTTTGCACGATGTTGAGTTAACAATTTTATTTGACATCGGTTGAGCTGTTTGTAAGTTATAACAAGATATATAAACAGATAGACAGACGGACAAAAATCTTGGAAATCATGAACGTAGGAAAGTGCATCGTAAAACAGACATTTGTAACAAAATTTAATGAATAGTTTAGTCACAATTTATTACATGTGAGTCCATGTATAATCACTCCGTACATAGTATTTTTGAAAATGGCTAATACATATTAGATTACCAGTTTATTCCGATATTAATGGAAATAGATGTTGGCGGAGACATTCTCAGTAACTAAAAGGAACATATTGATATCTTTAAGAAAAATTTATGAACCTGACTCGATGACGATTAGATATTTTTCTGTGGCTTATTGTCTTATAAATATTAATTTAAAGTAAATAGACACGACGTGGTTTTCAAGAATTTATTATATAAATTCATCTTGAGCAAAAGTATGACGTACGAAAGCAATTTGTCAAAATTTCATTCGTGTCGTAGCTTTCACATCATTGTATGGAGTGTATACAAGAGAGGGGTCCCTTTCGCGAGGTCATGAGGCGCCTCATCAGCGGACCGCTTGTTTATTTATTACTTTATAACCCTACTCAACACAAGAGGTACTGTATACCGCTCTCTAGCCTATTACACCGCAATGCACGGCACAATTACCTCCGGGGACCGTCTGCTCTGCCACCGATTCAATATTCCGACAAGCTCGTTAAATATTTCTAACGTATTATGCTCTGACATTAACACAAAAGAACACGATGTATAAAATGGATAAAGTTGCAGAATGTTGTCGTCTGTCACAGATTTCATGGACTGTTTAAAGTTATAAAAGAATATGCATGAATATGTAGATATGCATGTCATCGGCAAATTCTATAATTCTTTTCATTACTTAATTTGTATGCACGAAATTCTAAATTGATCAATAGACTTCTGTGAGGTTCGTCGCTCCGCCCCGCTTAGCTCCCTGCGTTGACATAAACTAACATAACCTACCACTTTGAAAAAGTTAGAAACTGACGACTCCGTTTGTAATCAAACGAATTGTACGACTTGCCGAATAATAGGCTCTGACTTTATAAAGAATACTAATTGGAGCATAGATGGCGCTGTGTGCGTTGATCCAGGTATTATTATTATGGATCATTTCCATCGAACGAAATAAATGAAGTAAATTTTCTTCGCACAAAGTTTGTTTTCTTTTCATTCATATAATACATTAAAATATAAAAAATTGTGGTCGCACAGCTTGCACATAGTTATGTTTATACTATTATATAAATGTTATTATTACAAATTACAAACCTAGCACTTAAGCAATTTAAAATTATATAGCCTTTAGTTCCGTTCACGTCTTTCAGAACTGGTAAAATAGTTCTTTCAATTGTAATTTCATTTTTATTATAATTAAAAGCGCTTACGGTCAGACGATATAAAGATATCTTTTCTACAGCTTAAAGCATAAAAGTACAAATTGACTAGAAGCCCTCTTCTGCTTTTACCGTCTAGCCACTCATATTCTAGGTAGTTGGTGCAAGATGGCGAGTTTTAGTCCGAGTTTTAATGCGCAAGGTCCTCGCGCGCCGTTCTTTACCTCCACGAAATCCCCGTCCGCCGGTGTTCAACCCCGCAAATTGAGTAATGTTACTTCGATACTGTTAAGTTTACTTCGATACTGTTAAGTGACACTTATGAACTTTATTAAAACCAAACGCTGCTGTCAAATTAATTTACTCTTATAGGTTATAGGTTTTACATCTTACTATTAAAACCTTTTGAATTTTAAGGTTTTATGACGTTCGAGAGAACAGCAAGTCCGTGAAACTAAATCTTTGTGCAATTACGTTACCAGGATGCATACTTCAACCTACACCGTTCTATATTTCTATAAACACGTACCGTTGACGTATTATTTTCACGAAACATATGGGTACGCTATTTTTCCTAATATTTCAAGTTTCGGGGAACAGATAGTGCGCACAGACTAATTAATTTTTTAAAACATTGAAACATTTTATTTTTAATTTCCAATCATTAAGATAAATACCAATTTTAACTATTTTTTCTTAACCCTTAAAAGGTTATATTTATATAAATGCTAAAACAGGTGTGTCTTAATTTCTAATCATAAAGTCAAATATACGTTCATCTCCTATTTTGCTCCCTAAAAGTTTAAATTACGAAACATTTTGAAACACAACATATTTAGTATGCAATTCAAACGCGAAATACCTACCAATTTTCTTGCATTTTATTTCAAAGACGGCAGGCAGTTTTATACTAAGGTTCATACCCTATTTTGGTGCCATAAGGGTTTAATATACAAAAATCTTGTAAATCAACATTTATTTAATTTTTGCCCCAAAGTCTAAATACCAATTTTCATACTTTTAACTTAAAAATGACTGATTTTCATATAATATACATATAAGTAATAATATATTTATTACATATAATTTCAGCCCCCTATTTCATCCCTATAGTGGAACAATTTCGAAAAACCCTTAGAGTATGCTTACGAGACAAAACAAACCTAATGTCCTTTCATGTGTGATTCTCGGTTTTTCGGCGCTGATTATGAGTGGCAGAGTGATAGAGTGAGTTAGTGCATGAGTGAGTGAGTGAATGAGTGAGTGAGTGGTGAGTGAGTGAGTGAGTGAGTGGTGAGTGAGTGAGTGAGTGAGTGGTGAGTGAGTGGTATTTAGATTACATATATATAGATAAATCTAAAATTTAAGTTCAATAATATACAGTCACAAACAGTCACGAGCATATGCGGCAAGTTGTACGGAGACACATCCTTGTTTTATTATTTAATAAATGAGTAATAATAGTCCGTAAATAAAGTGAACGTGTATTAAATTTCAGTAAGTACAGAGTTGTCATCAATAGATGGCAGTCGTTAAAACTATCAACCTGCACTGGAGGTGAGTGGTGCATTACGATCGGAGCTCCCTCATCCCGAGGATGGCCTAAGCCCCTACAGTGGGACATTAAATAATTGATGGTATGATATGGTATTAAAATAACTAGGCACAAAATTACCTAGTCATTAACGATAACGTTAATTAAGCAATTATATTTAATAGCTGTTTATTCAGTTTGTCCATGAAAGACCTATTTCTATTTTAATTTATAAACTGGTGAATAAACGTGTTTGTACTTGAATCCGTTTTAATTAACTCTTTGGTCATACATCAAAGATAAAATAGGCTTTAAATGTAAATTTAATTCCTTTTTAATAATTCATTTCGTTTTCGTAGCCCAATCTTCAACAATTTGTAAAAAAAAATGTAATCATGAAAAGTGCCATAACTTATGAAATAACTTCCCTAATAAAACTAAATTTAATTTCAGCTATAAAAGGACATAAATTATGCCTTACCGCGTGGCTGGGTGCAACGTCTAGATAACGTTCTCATTAAATGAAGATATTTCATTCAGAACGAGCTAGCGAAGGAGTCGTAGCGAAGTCGAGACGTTGCCAAAGGTTTTCAACTATACCTAATGATTCAAAGAGGTATATAGAAACCGTTTGCTATATTAGCTTCATTAGCTTTTTTATTATTGATTTTTCCTTACCTTCGATTTTCTCTATAAAATAGTTTTGTTATAAGTTTCAGTTACCGCGATCTCAAAAAAAAAAACATACATACGGTCGAATTGAGAAACCTCTTTCTTTTTTGAAGTCGTTTAAAAAGAAAGAGGTTTCTCAATTCGACCGTATATATGTTTTTTTTATGTGTGTTCAAGGATAACTTCGTTGTTTATGAACCGAATCGGATGATTTTTTTTTGTTGGAAAGGAGATATCCCAGGAGTGGTACTATGATAAAGAAATCAGGATCAGATGATGACATCTCAGTGAAATCGAGGTCAACCTTCGAAAATCGTATTTTAAGTATTTTTATAAAGTACAACTGCTAGTACTATTTTTAGGGTTCCATATCCAAGGGTAAAAAACGGGACCCTCTTACTAAGACTCCGCTGTCCGTCCGTCCGACTGTCACTAGGTTGTATCTCATGAACCGTGATAGTTAGACAGTTGTTTTCACAGAATATTTAGTTATATATTCAATTTAAAAATAAATAAATTAATTAAAACTAAACAAATATTTAAGGGGGCTCCAATACAACAAACGTATTTTTTTTATTGTACGGTGTATGGAAACCTTCGTATGCGAGTCCGACTCGCACTTGGTCGGTTTCTTTTAATGTACCTATTGTATTCTTTTCTTACTCGTCTTCGTATTTATTAGAATAGATAATGTTGAATCTGGCGATAACTTGAAGTAATTTTAAAACGTTTTCAAAATGTTATATCATTAGAGTTCCGTAGGTACATCTGTGATGAAAAAATGGAACCCTTAAGAATGTACTAATAGAAATAAGTTGAAAGTGTGTACATATTCATAGTTTTTATGTCTCAATCAAGGACTTATAGCGTAAATGATCGAATTTTCAATTTGGAGGGCACATTTGAAAAGCAATAAAAAAAGAAAATTAAGTGTTTCTTAAGTGTATCATAATATTATGACTTATCAAATGACAGCGCTGGTTATAAAAATACCGACATTTTTTTAAATTTCTAAATTTATAGGTTACAGATATTTAAGAAAATTTACGAAATTCACAGTTATTGATTTCCTCATCTGGGAAACTACTGAACTGAAAATTTTGAAAAGTAGTGTATAAAATGCGTCACCTATTTTTTACAGAAAAACTTAAGTGATAAACAATTATTTTTCGAAGAGACATTTGTGAGGGGAAAATTAGAAAATTTTAAAATATTAATATTTTCGTTTGTAACTTCTGACATGTCAAACATAAGTAGTTGTTGTGAGCAATACAAATACGTTTTGTTTCTAATTTTAAAATGCGTAAAAGAAAAACAGAGAGGTTAAAAGTTGTAATAAAACAGATATTAAAGAAAATTTCCCATCCCCCATAGGATCTTCTAAATCAATAAGTTTAAAATTATTTTAAAAAATCCTAACAATAGGACTTCATTTACATTTTACAGAAAAATCGTAGCAAAAAACGAATTCTCATTTTAAAATGCGTTAAGTATTTAAAAAATTTGAAGGAAAATTTTATTAAGTGACATATTAAATGAAAAATATAACCATATTTTTTTTAAATAAGTTTAAAATGCATTTGAAAGATATTAGAAAATATATGACAATCGACCGATCCCCTTTTTATTTTCGAAATGAATGTATTTAAAACTTTTAACAATATATTGGCCTTTGGGCCTAGTCTGTCAAAGAATTTATCTTAGTCTGTCGACAAATAAATCTAAATAAAATCCTCATTTATAAGATTCCCGTGGGGAACTGAAAATGCTTGCTGTTGCTTAATTTCACCAAGAACTAATAAGTTCAAATTGTTCTGGTGGCTACTATGGTGACTTACATTCGAAGGAGTCGGGTCCAAATTTTAGCCTGCATTTGAGTCACATTTAAAAATACGCATGGTAGGTAAAAAGACAATTACAGCACCCTCTCCACACAAATCCGTCTAGCACTTGACTGGCTTTTTTATTATCTATTCATATTTTGGGAATTAGACAGTCTATGTTCTACTGATATTGTATAGATGTAATTAAAATTTATTTATTTCGGAATTAAAAATTCCCCCTTTGCAGGTTTTCAAAGTGTTTCTTTGGTTTCTAACAAGAATGAAATTTCGAATCTTGCAGTCGTAGTACGGCCAGATGTTAATACATTCACTGAAACGTTATTATGCTATCAAGTGAGATGTTCAGAACTGAGACAAAGTTCGACCGTGCTCAGCACGTCAATGCAGCTGTCGCTGGCAAGAACCGGAATCAAGAGCTCCTTTGATTTCGGAGCCGGTGGAGCGAATGAGCTGCAATTATTGCTGTCCCTCCGACCATGTTTTAGATATGGAGTACTTTGAGAATAACTCGAATTGAAATAAAACGTACTAAACGTATGCATAGGCTCATAATTCTACCTGTGTTAATGTTGGAGTTTAAATTGAGAAATGTATATTCTTCATTTAAAAGCAATGAGTGTGTTGAGTTATGTGGTGATTGAACTTGGCATAGAAACTTTATTTTTATACACCACGTGTGGCTTTATTTTCCTGTCAGGTTTTTGTAGGTAATTAAGAGTCACTTTCTAAAACTGAATCCATGAGAAAAAAATATGCTGCAAAATAAAATAAATTTATATTTGTGAAATTAACGTATTGTCACCGCTATTCGAGGTATTACTAGATGCGTTTCGGGGTCAATAACCTAACGTGAATGTCTAGGTATTGCACAGCGTCGATGTGAAGCAAATTGGATATTTAATAAAATCACTAAAATATACGTTTTTCATCCCAATTAATTGGGAAATACCGTCAAACGTGTGTTCTCTTATTAAACTTTTAGATGTATTAATTTGGCAGAAGCGAAAAACCTTGTATTTATTGTGCACTGTTTATGCATAGGCCACATAATATTAAATATTATAAGTTCCATGAAACACGTCTTCGGATTCATACTAACTGGTATTTCAGTTAAAAAAAAATGAAATACAAAATGTGAAATTATAAAAAAAAAAATTTCTACTGAATAAATAATATTTCATTTGTTTAATCCCATAACTTGCGGTATATTTGTATGGCGCCGTACTCTGCCCAGTCAGTTAGCGCAGAAATGAGTTATTTTTTCATAATAAATAGTAACTAAGTACTTATATTTTTAATTAGTTAAAGATATGATTTGCCGAATTTTATTTATCCTTTTATAGGGTTCTTATATATATATATATATATATATATATACCTGGTTGTGTGCTGTAAAGAAATTATCGAATTAAACTTACGTCATATGATATAATTTTTCCAATTCGATATAACTAAAATTTCTAAAATGTCTGATATAACCAATGAGATAGCACGCTCTTTGGAATAAAAAAAAATATTAACATTGATGTGCTTACGCCCGAGAAATAACGTAACAAACATTTTAAAAAGTACACACGAATTGTAATCTCGACCTTTTTATGAAGTCCTGAATCAAAAACCCCTACATTTACGGCAAAACATTTCAGTGGTGTTTAGAATGAAATCACAAAACTTTTTCGCTTTTGCTGATATATTTTCGACTCTAATGAATACCTGTCCAAATTCATTTAACTAAACGAAATATCGCGTTGCATCGCATACGTATAATTCCAGCCGTCAAATCTGAAGGACACGCCTGCCAATTAGCAGTCGTCAAACCGTCTGGGCAAGTGAAGCCACACGCCTCGGCTATTCATTAATAAATGGCCGCGCCCCGGATAAGGGTTAGGTAATGGCTATTTCATGTCTCATTTCTCTATTTCCCATTTCCGTTTCTCTGGATTTACGTCAAGACCGGGAAGGATTAATATGGGAACCATATGTAAGCGCCCCATAATCTAATTTTTATGTAATTATTTTCCATTGCTTTACTTTTAAGTTAGCCTATTATTTGTAACAGGGCTTTTGCTCTGTAGTTCAATCATCTTTATGAATCGCATTATACCGTGCTTAAATTTTTTTTTTATAAATAGCTAACGAAATCATTTTATAAAATGTTAAACACAGATTGTATTGAAACAATTTAAAACTTTACTTTCCACTGTCTAAATATACGAAATGAAATCTTCAGCCGATTATACCTAAATATATACACCACTGATTCGTAAATTTCAGATTTTTCTGAACTAAACACACTGTTTTTCTAGAAATTATAAATATTTTATTGCTTCCTTGGCTCACATTGAGCCAACCCTGAAAGCACACCAAACTTGAACATCTTATTTAAATCGATGCTTTTTTAAAGCTACAAGTGGTCACCAGTATCACGTGTCTATATTTAAAAGATATCCCACAATAACCTTTTTTTCGATTACAAATTATTCCATTTTATGTACAAAACATAAATCGGTAAGGTTAACACCACATGGTGTGAACTGTTACTGTAAGATATAATCGTTGTTGAAAGCGCGCACCTAAAAAGCAATTATTGCATAAAATAAATAAATTTGACAGCAGATGAATTATTGATTAAACAGAAGACGGGGGTGACAAAGCGGAAGCTGTGCGATAATAATATTTTAACGTATTAATCCATAAAAATTAAATATATTGGTTTAAAAAACAAGAAAATTGTAGGGATACGTTCTTGTTACGACGTAAGCACACCTAAATAAGGGTTTTCCGAAATTCAACTCCTTCGGGTGAAAAAAGAAGGGGTTAACAGTCTACTAACATGGTACTCATGTTTCTATAACCGCTGAAGTTAAATGTGTGACCTTTTGTAAATAGACCCGTTTTCTAAAGCAAAGGAACACGTAATAGACGAGCAGAAAAAAACTAAACATGGAAAATAAGCCCGTGATTTCGTGTGGTTCAAAACAGGTCATTTAATGCATGCACATCGATATACCAATTTAACTAAATGTGCCGTCCGCGTTTTAAAGTGTCCGCGCAGGAAGTCTACCAAAATGCTAAAAGTCTACCAACCGGCTTTTAGTCAGCGTCATGACCTAGCGACGAACAAACGTGCGCGATGCCGACTTGTGTCGTAAAAATTTGCAAAAACTACTCGTCAAGGACGCAAAAAAAAGATGAATATCGTATTTTCCTTAAGCAAATATTTTAATTTTACATTAGCGGTTTATACTTGCAAACTGTTATTCGATTACTTTCGATTTAATTTGAACATTATCACGATTTCATCCTCGTCATCTTCTCGTATGCAGTGTAACGCGACCATTCCATAATAAACGTTTGTAAGACTGACATCGTCGGCTACCGATCAGCCAATATCGGCCGGTCCGAAGAAATGTATTGTAAGAGGTTTTATACCAGAATTTCTCTAAGCGAATATATATCATAAGCGTTACGAATAGAGCTTAATTTCCAATCTTCATGGAAGAAAAATAATTTCATCCGAAGAAGTGGGTTCTAAAAGGTCTCATATTAGAATTTATATAATAATATATGTCATATTATAAGTGTTATAAATAGAGCTCAATTTCCTATAATTAATAACTATAATTATAAAACGTTACGGCACCTGACGGATACTTTTGCGTCGCCTTCAATTAGTAACTACGGATCCTTATTAAAATTGGTAAATCATTGTGTATCCATAATTAATTAAGCAAAAGAAATATGAACACATGACAAGCGAGTTTAATTCCAAATTGTTTTTTTTTTAAATTATCCGATCTACTTAAGTTTTTCCCAATTTCATATACCTAAGTGTATCTACGAAATAAACAGCCACAGCCTGAATGTTAAATTTCTATCTGTTTGGCAAGGATGAATAATATTATCTGTACTTATCAAACATCAAAAAAAATCCAACTGAAATTCTTAGAAGTAACTAAGAACAGACGTCTTTTATATTTGTTCGCGAGAAGAAAAACACAGAAAACGCTTTCGAAATTATATAAGCGTGACGTTTAATATTTCAGTGGCAAATGAAACGAAACTGACAGCCGTCCCGTTTCAATCATGACATTTTTTTATGTACATAAAAAAAACAACGTATTGCCTGTTCGGATAAGAATTCTCGCGTATTCCTTTGATACTACAGTTGCCAGTCATATCTGCTATTTTAATCCAGAGCGAATTATACGAGCGGGGCGTTCCCATCGTATTTTCATTTCCTCAGCTTTGTCCCGACGCTCTTTTGTTCAAATAATAGAAAACGTGAACGCGGGTCCCATTCGAGAAATTAATGAAATCTGTTCGGTTAAAATATGCTCACATCGTCAATAAATCACGCCATGATTTCCATTCTTCGCAGCTAAGGCTATATTCTTTGCTCAAAAGAACGGCTTAAGATGACGCACGCACGATTTTATTTAGCTATTGGAATTTCGTTTTATTGCCTGCTGACGAATTTATTAAACTTCTGGGCATTGATGCATTATTTAAAAACTAATTAAAATTTCATCGATCGTTATTGAAAATTTTGAGATTTTCTAGATAATTCCGAATACTTCTCCATCTCTCACTTACACATAAAACAGCCCTCAAAACATACTCCATGCATAAAAAAAGTGTGTGAGAAAAGCATAGATACCTATATCTCATTATATATTTTTGCCGCGTACACCGACTCAGTTGCACCTACCGCGACCAAACTCCTTTATTTTACCAAGGGCTATTTACCATCACCACCGCGAATAAGTAGCAGTAGGCGATCATAGAGAAAACTTAGCCTTTAAATTCACCCTCTTACCTTTTATAATAAAATACGGATTTGATTCACGATTGAATCAGTATAGAAACACTATTAGTATCAAACAGAACTAACCTTTTAAAGTGAACTATAACAGCGTATGTAGACAGCGAAAAATTTTTCTGAAACAGTTGCCGTGGATGTATTTTTTGCAACAAGTGTGATCCCTTTCGTATAAGTTTTATGACTTGGCCAGCGGTTTCTGAACCCTATGTAAATGTTATTGCCGCCGCGGACAAAATAGCCACGTGATCCGAATTCAGCTCTCCTATATCTATATGTTAATATTCAGTTCCGGAATACCGGAAAATTTTATACTATTTATTGACTTTCTTAACTCAGCAATTTTATCTTGTTTAAAAGTAGTTTTTGTGCGTGACCCAGCGGACATATATGATGTCTTTATCATGTTTGCCAATTTCTTTCTCGAAGCCGAACTAATTTCCCTTCTGTTTCAACTTCGTGATTTCTACTCCCAATGTTATTTCATCGTACAATCCAAATCATTGCTTCTAGTTGTTGGATAAATTAATGTAATAATGTTAAGTGGTGATGCATTCCTTTGTCACTTGTTACAACATACTTATAAATGTATACGACACTTAATTGCCTTGTAAAAAGTTTATATACATATATACTTCAAAGAAATAGCTCCAGCTTCGGGAATCGATCAGGACGTTTTATGTTTTGGGTCTATTAAAAAGTGTAGCCTATATTTTACTACTGTAATTGCTTGAAACATTCATTTCAAAAGTAAAAATTAGTCAGTATGGTTGTATGCCTAAAGCTACGTTTTACACATATTCTAACATTGCTCTCTTTATCCATTTCATTGATGTATTAAAGCCGTGAAATTGAACCCACCTTTCTACGAGTATCACAATCTAATTTCATTAGAAACCGCTTGGCGAGACAGGCAACCTCCAGGCCAGGAGCAACCATGCTACAACATGAAGGCATGTGGCACTCGACACGCCTTCAATAATGATAATATTACGGTCATGATAACAGTGAACTGGATTTTGTCAGATTATCATCTGAACTACGAACTACAGAAATTGCAGCATGTAAAATAAACGCAAAAACAGAACATGCGTCTGTGGAATATATGGAGTTCATTGTTCATGATTTAGCCATGGTCCATAAAAAATTTGACAGTTAAAAAAAAATATTTTTACGAATCGTAACAGCCCGAACGCAGCGCATCTGTTTCAAATCTATAAGGTCATGTGGCCGTGGTTCAAATCCGGGTGTGTACCAATGACTTTTTTTCTGATTTAAGTATATTAACTATCACTGACTCCGTGCCTCATAGAGCACGTTAAGCAGTCGGTCCGGGTTGCTGTGAACAGATGGACAGAACAATCGCAATTTACAATTTCATCAACTATGATTAAATTATTCACCCATATGCACTCGGATGTCACTATTTATGAATGATGAAATTTTTTTACAATTTATTTAAACAATGATTGTTTTAATTCAAAACTAAACACGATTATAATAATAACACAACCCAATAACTATCTTACTTAACCACAAACGAAGGATTTTCGGATTTTTTACACCGGTGCTTTGAGACTATCCTCTTTGAGAAATTTCATGATTCTAGATCAACGGGAAGGACCCTATAGGTTTTGATGGGTATCACAATATGTGACTTAAATGATCGTATCTTTTAATTGCCTTCACTTAGATACTTAAACTTTTTAAACCTCCAAGTGAACGTAAGCTTAAGTAATTGGTGTCAATGTTAACTTCACACCTCTACCCGTTTTAGAAAAAAAAAGGGTCTTGACAGACAAACAAACGGACGGACAACAAAGTAATTCTATAAGGGTTTTGCCTTTTGAGCTACGAAATTCTTAAAATTAAAATATTACCCAAAAGTGAAAATGTACATATTTGAAATCAGCAAAAGTTATATCAGCCAAAACGCGAAATCAGCTGTAAAAGGCAGCTAAATTTACGTATCAGCTAAACCTCATAATTAAGCTTGAACAAACGCCTATTCATCCAAATGTCTACCATATGATAAAACTAGCGGCCGCTCGCGTGAATTATATTTGTGTACTAGCATTTATTAAGGGTTATTTCACAATGTTACAAATACATTGAAAATCTTCATTTTTAACTTCTAACTAAAATGTCAAATACCAATTTCCAAGGTTTTAATCTTGAAAATGACGGGATTGCTGTACAAACTTTCATCCTATATTTTGCCTCCTTTGAGGGTTAAATCTCTATAAAGCTTGAAACACGACTAATTCAGGTTCAAAATAAATAAAGCTCAAACACCAATTTTCATACATTTGACTTCAAAGTTGACTAAAGTCCCTTACAAACATTCATCTCCCATTTCGCTCCCATAAAGGTTAATTTTACGTAAATAAATAAAGTCAAATTGTGAATTTCATTTCAACAATTTTTCAAATAGTTTTGACCCAAAGTTCAAAAAGAAATTTCAATGAAACATAAAAAATCATTCGGATCCGATGGTGTAATAGAACAATAACACAACGTTTCTGTTGTAGAGGGTACACGCCCTACGATTTAGTTATTTTAACAGGTAACATAAGCACTTTTTATTCAGTATAATAAATATATCATGTGATACATTATAACCATAGATTAAATTAATTTGATAGCAGCGTTTGGTTTTCATTAAATAGAGTCATAAATGTCAGTTAAGAGTATCGAAGTGACATTACGCAATTTTGGGAAGTTGAAACCGGGGCGTGGAACCTTACGCACTGAAACTCGTACTAAAACTCGCCAAATTACACCAGCTAGCTATAGTATGAGTGGTTAGACGGTAAACTAGTGAATTCGTGCTTTTATGGTTATAATAAAGTAATTATACAGTATATGGTAGACAGACGAACTAAGTGGCTAACATTGTATGTCTCATACTCAGATATAGAAGAAGAAAAAATACAGACTAGAAGTGAGAGAACAAAGAGATAATAAATAAACTTTGATCAGGATTTCATATACCAGGAGATCAGATTTAAGTTAGGAATCAGATGGGTAATAAAAAATATTTTTACATTCAAAAATATTTTCTTTAGCAATTTTGTTATAACGTAGCCCACGCAAGCGAAGCAGCGGGAAGAAAGTTAGTGTTATATACAAATATCTGTAACTTCCAAGAGAAGGAAGTCTCAAGGGAAATCATTTTAATCTGTTTCAAGGTTTTCGTCGTTATTTTTTTAGCTTTTCCTTCAATGTAAAAAAGCTACCAGAAGATTCTGTTTTCAGTAAATGCTAGATTAAATAAACACTGCGGCTTGTAGGCTTCATTTTGTTACCAATTTATCAACCGTCTGGCTTGATGACGGGTTAATAGGAATTGTTGTATAATTTTCGCTATGAATACGTAGGATCCGGTCCCGACAGTATCTTCCAATAAATCTTGTTCCAACAGATAGCGCGCCGGATCACCGAGCCAGCGCTTATAATCTTGTTATGTACGTTGTGAAGCGATCGTTCGTGATAACTAGATTTGGCCGAGCGACAATGTCGTCTGAAACCCTGTACGCCTCTGTTCGGGACTTTCACGCACGCTCGCCGCTCTATACAACAATGAACCGTGACGATTCGATTCGGGCAACACGACGCCCTATTGGCTGCATTGAATGTCTCCCTGAATGGACACGTGACCGAACTGTCTACTTGGCACCGGTCACGTGACAATTAGCCAACACTCCTACTATGTCGTAGTTCCTATAGTTTAAGTGTTGATCGTACGTGTTGGTTAATGTATTACAATCTGTATTTTACCACAGACATTATAATTGTCGAGAGATGTCATTTAAGTGTAACTTATTTGCTTTTAAAAATGTTTACATGTGTCTATTGCATAATGCCTGTTTATGATGATGACGTATGATCTATCTAAATCCCTGAGTCATAGAAGAGTTCACTGACTGGGAACGTCCCCATATTACGTGACCCATTTTTTTACAATTCTGAACCCCTTCCTCTTTCGGTGACCACCCGTAGTATATTATGCTAAGACCCTTCCCCCCTCGTATTTTTGACGTAGTAATTATGTTTTAAATAATTTTTTGCAAACTGAAAGTAAAAAAAAACATTTAGTTTATACTTGTCGTGCATACCTTCGATTATAAGTGAAAAAATATGTAAAAACGTATTCTAATTGGAATTTAACTAACCAAAACAAGTCTGTTTGTCTGTTATTCGGAATTATTTTCGTAGACGTATATTCATAATGTTAACTTATCATTCCAGTAAAAATACGATTTTCATATTATTATGTTCTTCACAATGAATTCTACTTTACAGTGACATGTCAAAACATTAACTGGCTTCACCGAGGTAATAATGGCTTATATTCTTTGCTTACATTTTTATGATTGTGACACAGTATCTTTAAGTACGTCTATGCTTTAAATATTGTAGAAATACAAATAAATATTCATAATCTATCAGCTTTTCGTAGACTAGGATCACCTAATGTTGATCTGCTTAAATGAGGAATAGAGTTCATCGTTGTCTTTCAATGTCAAAGTAAATATAGACCCCACCCTCCGAGCCACACCTCGTCAGAACTAAAATAATTATTTTATTATTTTATACTAGTCACCAGAATGCGTTGTTTATTTTTAGTGAGGTTATTAAAACAAAACAACATGATGTCATTCGTTCGTCATTCAGTGAGAAAACCCGGGGGCGGTTTCTAGTAGCTTATATAGTGTCATGTTTACATGATAGTGTCTTTCATTTACGTTCTATAGATTGTAGAGCTTGACAAAAAGCTCTATAATGTATAGAATTTATTTATTTTTCTTTTCGGTTAATAACTTTTACGCAGTCGGATTTTCAATTATTTATATTACTGTTTTTGAAGATGTCATTTTTTACATGGTTTTACTGTCTATTAGGTACTTTTGTGTAGTGGTATATTGTTGAATGTAATGACGTTGTTTGCCTTCTTGTATCACTACATAGTATAAAACGAAGTCGCTTCCTGTCTGTCTGTCCCTACGTATTCTAAAATCTTTAAAACTACGCAACGGGTTTGGATGCGGGTTTTTTAATAGATAGAGACATTCAAGAGGAAGCTTTATATGTATATAACATATTTAATATAGTAGAGAGCCACTGATAATTTTAGAAGTATTTATGTGATGTCGTAAATAAACATTTTTTTGCGCTTAGATAGATCAAAATAATGTACTACAGTATTGTACTCCTTAAAAAGGTCTACAAAAAGTCCGAGATGGTATATATCTGTCTCTTAGGGATAACCCCCAACAACTATTTTTTATCCAAAAAATTGTGTAAATAAGTATTCGAGCACAGAAAAGATTTTCGCGGTATCCACTTTATTGTTACTTTCCACCAGATGGGCGTGTAGCATTTCTTTTTCTATAAGCAGAAATGATATAAAAATATTGTCCACGCGGGCGAAGCCGAGGGTGGTCGCTAGTATAATTATAAAAGGAATTATGACCACAGATATTATAACTGAGAAGAATCAGATTCTCTCTTTCCATTCAACGCCTTTTAAAATGATACACATACACCACTTAAACAAATGAAATTTGCTAGTATACGAAATAAAACTTCTGTTTAAAAAAAAAACTATATTTCAAATTTTTTCATGTATATTATTTAAAAATTGTGATGATAGATACATATGCTTATAATGTTAAATCTGTCATTAAAATCATTAAAACAACCAACAACTAATACTAACCTAAAATTACCTGTAAAATAGAAAGGGCGCTAAGAAATTTAATAATTTGTAATTGACAATTCAAGAAGTAACGTCACGTAATATTGATTCAATTTAGTAGAAAACCATATATTTTTTTAAAGCTCCAGAATATATCCTCGCAGAATTATATGTGGTAATAGAACGAATGTGGAACAGAAAGAGGTAAGCTTGGATTGGATAAAGAATGCTTGGCGTGATGCCACGAAATAGTATTACATTGTAAATCAGGTGCACATTCAACGTTGGCTTTGGGATTTACGAAAACTAAATTAATTATTACTTTCTCAATAATTATCTGATATAAATCCTTTAATACATACGGACGAATCTAAAACCAAAAATCTGATTTTCATTAAACATCTTAACGGTTTAGATGCGTAAATACATTAGGCATAAAATAGTTACTTGATCAATCAATATTGTACTCCTAATAACTTGAAATCGCAATCATAATCATCATCATCAGCCCGTGTCTCTCCACTGCAGGATATAGGCCTCTCCCAAGGCTCGCCACCACTCACGGTCCTCCGCCTTCCGCATCCAATTACCCCCGGTATGGTGATTCAGGCCATCAGTCCACCTGGCCGGACGGCGTCCAACGCTTCGCTTCCCAATGCGTGCCCTCCACTCGAGAACCCGTCTACCCCATCGGTTGTCGGTTCTACGGCAAATGTGACCGGCCCATGAAATCGCAATACTGTAACAAAATACCTTAGATTATAAAATGTAATATCGTAGCTCTGTAGCATCATAGTGTAGTCGATGAACCACACCGTAGCTCGTAGCACCGTAGCATCGTAGCATAGCAGGATAGTAGAACCGTAGCGCTGTAATATCGAACATGTTCGATGTTCGATATTACGGCGCTACAGTAGTACGGCTACATAATCATCATCATCAGCCCGTGTCTCTCCACTGCAGGATATAGGCCTCTTCCAAGGCTCGCCACCACTCACGGTCCTCCGCCTTCCGCATCCAATTACCCCCGGTATGGTGATTCAGGTCATCAGTCCACCTGGTCGGAGGGCGTCCAACGCTTCGCTTCCCAATGCGTGCCCTCCACTCGAGAATCCGTCTACCCCATCGGTTGTCGGTTCTACGGCAAATGTTACCGGTCCATGAAATCGCAATACTGTAACAAAATACCTTAGATTATAAAATGTAATATCGTAGCTCTGTAGCATCATAGTGTAGTCGATGAACCACACCGTAGTTCGTAGCACCGTAGCATCGTAGCATAGCAGGATAGTAGAACCGTAGCGCCGTAATATCGAACATCGAACAGTAACATGGTACAGCTACAGCAGCGTTATAAGAACGCAATTTACATTTAAGCACTACATATCACTGTATAAATGTATATAACGTAACGTATACATCACAATAATATCTAGGCCCCAAACTAAGCATAAGCTTGTGTTTTGGGTACCAAGGAAAGACGCCACATACATATAACAACCAAGACCCGGTACCAGTGTCAATTTTCATCATAGAAATACTGACTCGACCTGGGGTTCGAACCCGGGACCCCAGCTTGGTAGGCAGGGTCGCTACCCACTAGGCTAAGCGGTCGTCAATATGGTATCCTACGACTGCTTTAATAAAGTTTTTAATTCAACAACGTACCATAATGTACTCTACCAATTTTATGTATTATATTATTTAAATTGCAAATGGAGACAAAAGAAATTACAAAACACATCAAATAGAATTTAGTGAACGGTTTTTCCCCTTCTTAAATACCTTAATAACATTCGAGTCATATTTATATTATATGATAGTGTATTTTATTCAATTATTCTTATTTAAACCAATAGATTTATCAGTTTTATTTTTTTCATTTGGAATATTTCGTATGAAATCTGATTATTTTAACTTCTGGATAGGACATTCGGTAGGGACAGGTGGCAGTGGCAGTGGGGCGTATAGTCCGCATGACTACACACAACAGCCGCACCATTCGCCTGCCGTTCAGGCCGGACGCACGCACTGCATCGCAATATATGAGTCCGATGCAGTTAACTGAGTTTAATTATTTTTGGTGCAATTAAGTAAAATCGTGTATTTGCAAATGCAGCTTTATAATTTGGAATGTAGTGTTTTTATGCTATTTAATAACTTAAAAGAAAAAAGATACTATTCCTATAATGAGCGCGTTCTCTTCAACAAAATTATGTATCAAACGCTATTTCACACGCTAAATTATAACAAACTGATGAATATACATTTTAAATTTCGGGAAAATACCGATTATTACGGGAGATATGACAAATAAAAGTTTGTGTTTTTACCACCCGCTCGTGACGTCACTCGATGCCGCTACGTACACAATAAATTATCCACGTTAGCCTACAGTAAAGTGACGTCATAGCACGATTTATTTAAAAAAAATTGTTTTTTCAGCATTTTTGTAGATATCAATAAAATTCTTTTATTGATTAGTTTTTCTTAATAAATACAACATATTTCTATAAAATGCAAACATTACATGACTCACTCATTACAGAAATTTGCCAATTCTTTCTCTCCAAATATGCTGATGCCTCTAAATATAGACCAACTGGCAAAGTTGATACAAGTCATATTACCGCATACTTATTACAACGATTATTTATATATATTATAATTTAAGTCTATTACTTCTTTTTTCTTATTGCCGTGTTCCATTTTTCTCTCCTTTTTATCACTTTTTTCCTCGTCCAATCCATAATCTTTCAAAATTAAAATGAGCAAATTGCAATAAATCCTTTTTAACAATAAATATATTTATTAGCATTATTTAAAAGTTTTAACACAATTTAGCAACAACAGTGTCTAAACTAAAAAAGGCGTAAAATTTTGTTAAGTATTTTACTGCCCCACCATCTCTGAGATAATTTGAGCTCAAAATGATTTTGTTATTAGTTGACAAATGCATTTTAGGTATATTATTAGGATAGAGACAACGTGCTTCTTGGAACTGAGCCGAACAAATGATTCATATTTAATTTCATATTATATGAAATTTCAAATGTAAAATCTTCAATGCTTTATGGACACAAAGAAGAAGCCTCAAGTAATGTAAGAAATTTACGTATTCTTAAATATCTAAAAACGCCACACTTATTCCAAAGTATCTACCATTACTTGTGTACCGGTAACATTTTTCAGATCGACTTTTTACGGTTGAATAGCGTCCCCTAATGGATTTTCAATATTTGCGTTAACAAACAAACAAGGGGCCCACGGTCGAGGGACTATTTCTCGATACAGCGCCAACTCAAGCACTCACTTGGCTTGTGCATGCATATAATGTTAGACGTTGAAATTCCAGGTATCTTGAAAAACAGAAATCGAGTATTTTTTTCAAAGTACGTCCCAAGAAATTGTTAACTTAGATATTTCGAATAAATATAAACATGTTTCTGGAAATTGTTTCATTACTACGAACTTTACATAAAATTAAAAGCTTGTTTATTGAATTTCGAATAACGAATACTTTTACAATACTGATAAAGGTTTATGAACTATAAAATTTCTGTTCATTCCAATCATTCATATCAATCTCGTTGTGCATTTCAAATAAAAGTTTATATTGTATTAATAATACAATAATTTTTAAAACGGAAATAAAATAAAATATTTTATGTTTGAAATAATTAAGTATAAGGGGTAGCGACAGCATAAAAACTTATATGGGTTTATAGGAGAGTGGATAAAACCCATTCAGAACCATGTCTCGTTCTCGGGTTTGATTCAGCATACATCCCGAGCGTGGTTGTTTGCGGACGTGTAATTTAACTGACACTAATATTCCCGAATATATACATTACAGTACATTTAGTATATAATTTATATGATGCCGACATTGATAGAGCGCGAGAAGTTAGGACCTAGTCGAAAGCTTCTTCAGTAACGGTTTTGAACGTTCGTATCTGTCTGCGGTAACGAGACTCGTTTGGGCTTTTTCAATGTCACTGACTGGCAAGCCCCACTGCAAGGAAATCACGTATTCTAGTCCAACATGTTTTAATGACTGTTCTCCAAGATATATATAGCTCAGAGGCCGCCCGACGATCGGCGCAGCCATAGTAGACCAGACTAATTCGCATATGACTCCAAGATCGACTTATATGTACCTAAAGGTAGACTCAAAGCAAGTCACTGCCTTGGCACCAGGCCGCTTTTGAACCCAGCCTGAAATAATGCTCAATACATAGAGTAAATTGATTTGACAGCAGGTTTTAATAGTCATAAATGTCAATTCACAGTATCGAAGTGACATTACGCAATTTTGCGGGGTTGAAGACTGGCGCACGAGGATTTCACGGGGAACAGACCGGCGCGCGGAGACCTTGCGCACTGAACTGAGACTAAAACTCTTCATCTCGCACCAACTAGCTAGAGTGTGAGTGGTTAGATGGTAAACGCAGAAGATGGCTTCTAGTGTAATAGGCGAACTATACTTTGCAAAAATCACATTTTCATTAAATATTCCTATGTATACGACGCTCCGGGACGTCTGATGCGGTCGCCTGCGGTCAAACCGCTGTTAGTAATGGACCTTAGTTAAATATTTATACAAGGGTGTGTTCAACATTAAAATAGTATATTTGTAATTAAATTTCTCTCTTATAACAACTCAGCGTTGACTCACTCAACATAAAGTGCCTCAGCGTTGTACGTGTGTTAATACGTGTTTGTGCGCGCATGCGTAGTACAAAACTTGAGAAAAGTCATCACAACAACTGTGGTGTTGAATACGTGTACGTATTATTTATAATAAAATTCTTCAAATAATTATGTCGAAGACGAATGCAGAATATGGCGGAATATCGAAGAAAAAAGGAAAACAAAATTAAAAAGACAGCAAAGTTCAACGGAACGTATTCGTGAATTTCGTGCACGCCGAAAAGCGTTGTTGAATGTGAAAAATGATAGTTCTATTAAGCATAATGATGATTTTACTGTTGAAAATAGTGAAACTTCTCGGAATTTTACATTCGTCTCATTATCTTGAAACCAAAATTTTTGAAGGTTTCACTTCTACCACGTGTGGATTGCACTCATGTTTTCTTCAGAGTCGTTTACCAAAGTTTACACGCTGCTTTAAAGTTTTGTTATACTTCGTTTATATTTAATTTAATTGTATTATTTCGTTTTAATATCTAATAATATGTAAGTAAATAACGTGTAAAAATGTTAATTAAATTAATATAAAAATTAGTATGGGGCTAGCACCCAACAATAAATGATTATTGTTATTATAGTAGTAAACATAGTATGGTTTTTTTTTATAATTTAAATATATTTTTTATCATAGTAACACCCAGTACCTAGTGGAAGTCAAATAGGGCGGTTACCGTAATAGAAAAACAAAAAAACACATTACAATAAAATACAGCAAACTTACAGGAAATTACAGGTAAAACATAATTTACTAAGGAACAATAATAATAATTCAAAATTAGTAATGGGATTTAGCATTGTTTGCATTAATTCGACTTTCGATGGGTCTTGGTTTACATCGTATTGTTAAGGCGTAAAGGTAATTACCGAACACAGATAAGGTGGGGCAAGACCGCCTGCTAGATTCATTAATTGGCCTGTAACCCAATGGCTAATACCCAGTTCTGCCTAACAACACTTAATTACGAACTTAACAATACGAATATTGTGCTAATAATCGTACTTTAGAAGTTCGTTATCGCTGTTGTCCCCTGTATTTTGATTAAGAAGTCGGTCTATTGAAAATGGTAGATAGATGATTTAAGATCTGATGCATAATCGATGAACAAATCCTTGCAAATAACAAAATGAAAGGATCTCAGGCTGTTTTGTTTGCAATCCTGATGCATGTAAAGTATTATTTATTTTCACTGTTCAGTTTCACTTCAAGATCATTTGGTCAATTTAAGTTCGTACTTCAGATGGATATGGCTGTCCGTTATGTTTAACTTCTTTATATTAAAGCAGTCTCGAAGATTAAGAAGACATATACTTCATACCAGAATTTCTAGTTTATTCGGGCTTTACATAGTTCACGAACCTGTATTTTAAATTTTTTTTTTTGCCAAGGCTAACTAACCTAACCCATCGATCCATTTGGATGTGATTTTCAGGGGCTGCCCATCATCCTTCCGTATAACATTGTTCTCAGATGTAGTTATATATGTAAGTTACCATAAGAGGAAGATTTGCTATTAATCTTATGTCGTAAAAGCTTGAATTGTCGAAAATGTATGAAAAATATTTCTATAATCAATCGCAATCAAAACGAACAAAGAAAATAAAATGATGATAAATAAATAAAGAACAACGATCAACAGTATGACAAACTACATAAAGTAATATATATTTTGTTATAAAACTTTCTTATAAATGTGGGTAAATGGGACATTTTGACAATAAATCCAATAAATTGTTTATTTTTGTCAGTGAAGCTTTACAAGTCGAAACAAAAGTTTAGAGTGCGATGGAGTCATACGACTTTCTCTTGACGGAACTTCTCACATTTCCAATTCACGCAAGAATTCACTTGCTTTAAGTTTTTGTGAAACAACAGCTATTGGAACTTGCGCGATACAACCGAGACATACTCGTAGAAAATGTGAAAGTAAAAAACTTGACGCGACTTCGAGCACAATAAATGGAACAAGTTTCTTCCATGAGGCATTTGATGTCTCCCTATTTATATAACAAGTACGTGTTTTTATATACCACATGAATTTTTTTAAAAACATATATATAATAACAATATTTTGATTTGTGGCCCACGACATCGTTTTTAGGGTGTGGCCCACATCGTCGTTTTATAGCTAATTGACAACAAACATGATGTGATAGCAGAGTGGTAACGAGCCCGATTCTTATTAAGAAGGCCGTGGTTCAAATCCCAGGACATGTACCAATGAGTTTTTCTAACTTATGTACATAACTATCACTGACTCTGTGCCTCGAAGAGCACGTTAAGCAATCGGTCTCGGTTGCCATCAATAGATGGCAGTCGTTACAATCCACTAACCTCCATTAGAGCAGCGTGGTGGATTAAGCTCCAACCCTCCTCTTCCGAGTGGAGGCCTAAGCCCCTGCAGTGGGGTATTAATGGGCTGATGAAGAAGTGAAGAAAACTATAAACGGAACCCTTGTAATTTCGTGCAGTTCGACTGTCTGTCGGTTTGTTCGTCGATCTCAACCATTTTACTCGAAGGGTATGTGTAACGTATGAACCGCTATTCAATGGTATAGCAAAATTACGAAAATAAATTAATTTTTACTTAATACATTATGATGCAAGTACGGTAAGCTGCATAGATTATTATAGTCGAGGTGTTTATAGGCACGAGGTGAAGCCCAGTGCTTATAATAAACCGAGACTATAATAGCCAGCTTACTGAATACGAGCATTATATGACGTTTTTCAATATATTTGCGATTAAAAACAGGTAGATACTTCAAATGTAAAAATGGAGAGAGCTAAGGGCGCGAGCGGGTTGCTTTTTGCGGTTTACGCATGCTTTATAAATAGAATGCTCGTTGGTAATTGGTGTAAAGTAAAAATGCCTAGTACTGTAAAATATAACATTAAAGTAAAAGTTTCGATGTCATAAAGAACATATTAATAGCAAATGTATTGAAAAAAAAATTTACACATTAATGTATGTGGGTTAACTATATTTAGCTAGATAACCTATTGTTAGGTCTTTAATACTGAACTGTTGTATAAAGGGTTACGGAACGGCTTCACAGTGGTTTTTTACACACAGATACACAGTTAATTGTATAGAATTGTATTTTTCAGTTAAGGCTTGGGCCTCTCTAAAATAAGAGGAAAAAACCCCATGCGGCGGTACCCAAAGAATAGAAAGAGACTAATAACATTGTGAAATATTTGTCGCATGCTTTTATGCATTTAAAATAGAGTTTTTTGTTATAAATATTTGGTTGATTTAGAGTTAAAATGATAAACAAAACTGTCTGTTGCTAGAAAATTTTGTTGCGCATCTCATGGCCTATTTATTTTTACACAAAATAATACGATGTAGAGATACTACAGTTGAAATAAAAATAAAAGTCATATTTATTTCAATTTTCTCTCGATATTTCAAATACTTTTTCTTATTTTTAGCGTTTATTCGCTGCTTCTCTGCAATCTATAGTAAACACATATTTTTTTTTCATAACTGTAATACCGAAAACAAACGCTTTAACACCTTTGAATTTGAATCGTAAACTGAGATCAAATTGAGACGCGGGTTTTAACAAGCATTATTTTGACGTGAATTCGATAAACTTCCTACACTTCGATATGAGGGGTCATACCAGTAAAATTGTGTAAAGAAAAACGTGTACTTTGAAAAGGCTTCGCCTAACTAAAGCTTTACTAGTTAAATAATGCCGCACAAAAACATTTTTTGGACCAAAAAATTAAGTTAGTACATTAAAAACATTTTCAACGATATTTGGTTATAATTTGACGTATTGAGTAGTTTTTGAGATATTTGTTTATATACTTCACTGCACGTGGTCCGACACGTACTTATTATTATTATTACTATTATATTACATCAGCTATCATTGTTTTAAATATTTAATAAAGTCTTAGAAATTCCACGAGAATTCAAATGTTAGGAACTCGATGCCTAATTTTCAGGCCAAGTAGAATATTGCTTGTGCCTTTTGAAGAGAGCAGTCAAAGGGATTTCGCAAATAATTTTTGCCTTCGAAGGCAAAATCTTGATGCGCATATCGATTTATTTCTCTTTGAAATTCATATTCGTAGAAAGATAGAATATCGCAGAACATCGCTGATTTTCCCACAATAGTGCGTATTTTATATGGCTGTTTATCAATGATATTAGCTATGGTATATATATAGATAAAATCAAAATATCACTTATTTAATCATCAACGCCGAGCTGAAATGGCTGAAGTGAATCACACGAAATTGGGCACTAGGTATGTTTTGTGACTTAAAAATCCACTAAGAAAAGATTGAGCGAAAAGGGGGGGGATAAGTTTGTATGAAAATCTGTCACTTTTAAAGTAAACTACATGGAAATAAGTATATAGGCTTTCGGTTGGAAATCAAATACAGTTTCAATCAAACTTTATGGCGGATGTGAACATAGGCACCTGTAGCGGGACGCAGTGGAGCGAGGGGTATATGACTGTACCTGTGCAAGCACGCCTATAGCATTATATTCCGATCCGCCAAAAAGAAATTTAAAAAATTAACCCATCTGGGAGCAAAATACAGGATGCACATTCGTATGGCATTTCCGTCAATTTTAATGTAAATTGTGGTATTTAACTTTTGGTTCAGAACATATTTTTATGGTTTTTCAAGATTTTTGAGAATTTAATCCTTAGAGGAGTAAAACAGGAAATAAAATTTTATAGACGAAGAAAGAAAAAGAAGACGAAGAGAGACGTATTACAGGATTTATGGAAATTTAATCCTTAAACAGGTGAAATAAGAAATTAACGTTTGTATAAAGGTTCCGTCTATTCTGAATTTAAATGTATGAAAATTGGTATTTGAAATATGATTTGGTGTTTGGGTTAGAAATTACATACCTATGGCATGTTTCAAGATTTTGGAAAATTGACTCTTACAGGAATGAAATAGGGGATGATAACGAAATTCTATCATTTTAAAGTTGAAACCTAGATATGCATTACATTATAGCCAGAAAGTAAGAAACGCGTCTTTCAAGGTTAAATGATTTTAATCCATAATAGGGAGTCTACGATCATTTTCAAGGTTAAAACTATGGAAATTGGTATTTTGCCTGTTAGTTGGCAATTTAGGAGGATATGTTTTAGAAATAATAGAAATTTTACCATTAAAATAGTTCAAATTGGAAATGAAATAGGACATGCTTCAAGTTTAAAAAAAAATTGTTACATAGCCCTTAATAAATGCTAATACACAAGCGATTACTGGTTAAATACGTATATATAATATACTTCAAGATAGAGTTTCGGTGTCAAAACCTGAACCTAGACAAAAATATTATCTAACTTTTTCGTTGTAATTGACGCACACAGAGACAGTGGGTATTTATGTCAATGTATGTGTGTCGCTACGGGTACACGGTTATTATGGTGTAGCGAGAGTAATTGCATTTCACATGCATAGGCACGAAAAAGTTAGCCCCTTTTTTGTTATCTTTATATCGCGTGGCATTATCTAGACTATAGTTTGACCGAAACCGCACATACCTAAGGTACAGCGGTTTAGGTCAAACAATAATGAAAGGGATTCAGTTCATTCGAAGACATTACAAGAGAACATTATCTTACAGAATTATTTCAAATATCTCTTTGAACATCAGACGAACAACAACAGCAATAATCGCACAATTTTGACAAATGAAATGTCATGTGGTCTGACAGACAATCTTTATTTGTCGCGGGGCGCCACGCGGGCGACGGCGCCCGGCCGGCTTTGTCTCGCCGCATAATTAATAGGATTTCCTACTGAAGCTCGTCCCGCCAACTAATTTACATCGGGCCTTAAACAATAACAAGCAACGAAAACCCGCTTAATACCGGAAATTGCCTGGAAATAACTTCGCTCCGTGATACCTCCGTCGAAAATTGATTCTGTTGCGATTAATTAATTTACAAGAAAGTTATGATTTCAATTAAAGACGGGCCCTTCGCCTCGCGAGATTGATTTTGAGCACGGGAGACGTTATAATTTTGTTATCGGCTCACATCATTACGTGTGTAAAATAATACTTTCGAAAATAGCAATCATTTCATAACAGTACCTTACGTAGGTACCCTTGCTGATGAAAAAGATGGATGGAATATAATTCAAATGAAACAGAGTAGATTTAAATGCCTTATACTTTTGATGTGCACCCCAAAAAGGTTTAATATTATAGGTAAGTAGTCTAATAGCTTGAAAGTTATTTGTCAGAAGAAACATTATCCATTATCAACAAGGAAAGAGACACTGTCGTGACTTATAGAACTCGTCCCAACTTTATTTAAGTAAACGCACATACGCTTCTGTTAATAAGACAGCATTTTATAATTAATTAGCAATAGTACTTTTTATTTATATTTATATTAATTTTATTAAATTATTAAAACGTAATTTTCTCGTAATTTTATTAAAACATTCCGAATGTCCCTGAATCGCAGACACCTTTAGGACCGCAGCATATCCTCTCCACACAATGGTCTTCATCATCATCATCAGCTCATTTTTACTCCACTGCAGGGGCTTAGGCCTCCCCCAGGGTGAGGAGGGGGCTTGGAGCTTAAGTCCACCACGCTGCTCCACTGCGGGTTGGGAACTGTAGCGACTGCCATCTATTGACAGCGTCCGGGACCGACTGCTTAACGTGCCCTCCGAAGCACGGTGTCAGTGATATTGTGTACTTAAGCCTGAAAAACTCATTGGTACACGCCCGGATTCGAACCATGGCCCTATGGGGCCTTATAAATTTGAGACAGGTTCGTTGCGCTCTGGGCTATCACGACTTGGTGGTTTCACACATTGGTGCGGAATGGTAATGCCGAATGACCAATACTCCAATTCTTCGAATATACTTTCACTCCTAAGGGTATTTGAATGTCGCTATCTAAATTGTATTACTATTAAATAAAGTAACCGTAGTTTACGAGAAGAGCATTCGCATAAGACGGGCGCACACATTTTACGACGCTGACGGATCGGAATGAGATCAATTCCTTTACGACTCTTTTATGATTTTTCTCGTTCCTTCTAAAAAAAAAGTTCATCGTATGATACGCAAATATTAAGTTATTCTCTTTTTTTCTTATTTCATTTCTTTTACGCATGTACATACGAAATTATTATTTTTCTATCCAGATGGTACTTGATAGTAAAATTTCGTTGTAATTGAATAATAAGACGGATATCATAATCGATTTAATTATATTAGGTCGGGGAAAAAGTCTTTTCGCATACCTATACACACATCACAAAATTCCACAAGCAACACATACATTTCAAATTAATAATCAATTATTATATAATTTCTTACCAAGTAGGTAATACCTATGTAATCTTTTTTGATCTAGAGGACATACTGGCTGGTTGTAAAAAAAAATCGAGTATCAGACGACCGCTTAGCCTAGTGGGCAGCGACCCTGCCTGCGTAGCTGGAGGTCCCGGGTTCGAATCCCAGGTCGAGTCAGTATTTATATGATGAATATTAATACTGGCACCGGGTCTTGGTTGTTATATGTATGTGGTGTCTTCGCTTGGTACCCAAAATACAAGCAAATGCTGAGTTTGGGACCTAGACGTTGTTGTGATTGTGTGTGTTATTATTATTATTTTTTTCACGAATTCAAAAGGGAATGCATTTGTTCGAATTTTATAGCGTTTTCTTTGCTTATTAAAATGTAGTATTCTGTATCAATTTTATGATTAAAACAATAATTTGAAAAAGTTTTGAACAAATTTGGATTTTGAGACATTTTTTACGTCGTAGAGCGACGTCATTTGAACGCAGATGAAATGCAAAGAGCTGGAAGACTGAGGTGCGTTCAGGAAGTGCATCCATACAACGGCTTAACAGTTATGGAATGGGCAGGTATTATGAAGAACAGACGAACTGAGCTCGTTTTTGTAAATGGTAACATGAACGCTGTAAATTACGTTGAGGATGTTTTAAGGCCTTATCTCCGTCCATTCGCACAAACGCTTGGCTCCGATTTCACGTTGATGCATGACAATGCGCCTTCGCATACAGCTTTGCACACACGGGAGTACTTGGCAAAGGAAAACATCCTGGTATTGCCTTGGCCTGCACAATCGCCAGACCTCAACCCCATCGAGCATGCATGGGACATGCTCCAGAAACGTGTTTTAAAGAACTTGAGTGGAGTGACAACAACCCAACAACTGATGGACTTACTAAAATTTCATTGGGAGCAATTGCCGCAGGATAACATTAACAGTCTCATGGATTGTATGAATAATCGGTGCCAGCAAGTTCTCCATAACGGAGGAGGCCACACTTTGTATTAATTTATGCAATTTTTGTACAACCATTTAATTTTAGTTTAAGTTTAGTTGATTAGGCACCTTACTTTGTACTACGTACATATAGTACTTACTCGTAACTGTTGTTAATTAAGATTATTAAAAATAAATATAAAAAATAATTGTTGTTTAATATCAAAAAAGCATTTAAAAAAAATATAAATAAGAAAATACTAAGGATTTAATGCGAAAACACATTGTAAAATTGAAATTTGTATGTGTTGCTTAAACTTTTTTGTGTGAGTTTGTATATACTTTTAAGAAATTCTCTTTGTCTGTACTAGTTGCATCTGGCTGGTTTTGATACCAATTAAAAGGTTCGGGAATTTTGATGTCAAAGATGCACCTCGCTGTGGTCGCCCTGTCACAGCTGGACATCATTTTTGAAAAAGTGAACCAAGATCACCATATCAGTAGTTATAACATAGCTGAAGAACTGGGAACTAACCACAAAACAGTTCTGACGAAAAAAAGTTGGGTATACAAAAATGAGCTCACTGAAAGAAACCTAATGAACCGTATACTCATTTTCTATTCTTTATTAAGACGTAATGAAACCGAATCGTTTTTAAAGAGGTTGATAACTAGTGATGAAAAGTGGATCAAGTACGATAAGAACGTAACGAATGGGTAATACCATTTTTTCTGACTTACAGTGCGCTAATTTGAAAAATTAGCCAACCAAGGAGCTGTCTATACTCTCTATGGACTTATCAATAATTATGTTGTCGTGTTCGGTCTTGTCAATCACCATTTCGAAAAATTAATTACTAAAACGAAAAAGGTCGTGGTCATAGGTCGGTCACTCTTCACAGACTGTGGCAAAACCCGGACTAACTCGCAGTAAGGTGATGCTGTGTGTATGGTATGGTGGTACATTGGAAGGTTATTGTTCATTATGAGCTTTTACCGCCAGGCAGAACCATCGATTCGGATCTCTACTGCAAACAACTGATGAGATTAAAGCAAGAAATTAAGAGAAAGCGGCCGTAAATAATCAATAGAAAGGGTTGTGGTCTTTCATCACGATAACACTAGACCTCACACATCTTTAGTCACTCAGAAAAAATGAAGAGAGTTTGGCTGGGAGGTGTAAATGCATTCGTCATATAGTCCTGACATTGCACCTTCAGATTTCCACCTATTTCGGCCTCTTCAGAATTCTTTACACAGTATCAGGTTAACATCAAGAGAGGGCTACCAAAACTACTTGTCGCGTTTTTCGGATTAGAAGTCCCAAAATTTCAGACAGCCATCGAACAAAATAGCACATACATATTGCAATTAAATGTAAATGAACTTTGAAAAAATAATGTCTTGAGTTTTCATATAGAATGCGAAGAAACTTTTCCTGTGCCTAATATTTATTTGAAATATATTAAATTCAAAATATAAAAAAATCGGCAAAATGCGAGTCGGCCTTACACCCTAACGGTTCCATACTGTTATAAACTTAAGTAGACGTGCCTATCTTTACTCGCCAGAAGCCTCGTTAACGTATATTTCAATCAAATCAAATCTTCATTTAATATTCAAACAATATTTGTTTATGTGATATAGCTATGAAATGATGATTCTCCTTTTTAAACGACTTCATAAAAAGATTTTTACGCTTTTGTTCGTGTCAAATTTCATTAAAAGTACCCTATAGGTTTTGATTTGCCTTTGATTTGCAAGCACAGATTTAGAAAAACAACGTGAGGAGCGCCAACAGTCATTCGGATTGCGTTGTAAGTGTCGGACACGTGCTTTAGTGTCTATGTAAGGTGGCCAGGATAGTGAAAAAAGTACAATGTGGTAAAAGAGTCAAGAAACCTCTTTTACTATTTCATATAATTTAATACTTTACAATTTTTTTTAATCAAATATTGTGGTTGTTGTGAGACCGTAGACTTATTGAGATGATACGACTCTGACAATTTGATCTCGTGATCATAATAATATAAATTTTACAAAAACGTTAAATATGAGTACCAACGCGATATATTTGTGACGTCTAGTTCTATGTATATGTCGTAAGATGATTTATGCAAAACCCCTAGGTATATTGCGAAAACACGGATAATTAGACAGTGGCGAAAACACTTGCAAATCTTACTGGAAAAATATAGGATTTTTGCAAAAACGCGAGTCGCTCTAGTAACATTGAATATCCCTAACTCTGATTGGCTAGATTTTTGCTTACTGACGAAATCTTATTCTGCTTGCTTCCTAGTTTTACCCTGTGAGCTTTGAAGTATATCTTTGAGTTATAAAAGGTTAGAAATAACAATATCGATTGAGAGAAACTTTTGCACACTTTTAACCACATTTAAAACAAAAGGCTGCTGAGTTTCTCTCAAAAACATAAACAAAACAACGTTCGTGAATGATTGACATTTAAAACATCAACCAATCAAAGGAGGTCTTGATTTAGGCGCTCCGACCGGCCAATAAGCGTTCTTATTTCATAATAGCTTAACGTTTCGTTTCGCAGTATTACTATAGCTACTAGTGCTTTTGTGAAAACCCTAACTTTTTCCAGTAAGATTGAAAAATGTTTTTACCGTTGTCTAATTATCCGTGTTTTTGCAAAATACCTAGGGTTTCCGCGAAAATTCGAATTATCAAATCATCCTGCGACATATATATATATTTTACCGATTCCGTTATGTGTTAGTGTGGGACATATTCTTTATATTCATATTTATTTATCTTACTTTATGGAATGCTTCTATTTCTATACAGCCTAGCATCGTATTCTGTTATTGATCGCTTTTTGTTATACGACAGCCTATGTTATTAGAGTCCCGAAATAGTAGTACAAAGTAACGAGCGTCGGCCGGTTGACGGCGCGACAGATCACCAGCGACCCACGTTATGTCGACGACAGCGGGAGGCACCTCGCATTGTTTACTTAGGGGAACGCCCCTCATCCATTTTCTTATATTTTTCGAGTGTACTCGGAATAAATTGAATGAGCATTTGTGAAATTAACGCATAATCTACTTACGAGCACCGTAAAGTGTAAAGTTGTACAGTTTTCTCCTAGAATAGCTTATAAACGCTATTCGGGTGTGACATTCAAATGCTCTTAGATGCGCCTAATGAACCTATACGTAATTTCATAAACGAGACAAAGCGACACATTATAAATTATAAGCTATTGTGCAATAATAACATGAGAAATCGAAATATACTCGTTTCCATACAAATATCACACAACTAAATTCGTATTTGTCGTGATAACCCAAACGCAGCGAACATGTTTTAAATTTAAACAAGGTCGTGCGGCCGTGGTTCGAATCCGAGTGTGTACTAATGAGTTTTCTGATTTAAGTACATAACTATCACTGATTCCGTGCCACGGAGAGCACATTAAGCAGTCGGTCCCGGTTGCTGTCAATAGATACTCGTTACAATCCACCAACATGCACTGGAGCCGCGTGGTGGATTTAAACTCCAAGCCTCCTCACCCTGAAGGGAAGCCTAAACCCCTGGAGTGGGGTATAATGGGCTGATGGAATGGAAAAAAATTCGTAGGCTCAGGACAAAACTGAAATCCTACCATAGCACGGACCGAATATAAAAAAAGTAAAAAATCTGAAAAGTACTCTAGGAAACTTCATACTGTAAAGAATATAATGCAGTCAGCGGTATTTCAGATAATCCCGTTAAACTTGAGAAGATGTCTCGGACTGTATAATATTGTTTACAATATGAAGTTTCTTAAGGTGTACTCGTGGGATGAGGGATAGGAAAGAGAAGTAAGACATTTCATTTCCATTTTCTTTTAAGTTCGCTTTTTACGCATTTTTACGTTTTTATTTCTATAATTTCCTTTTTTATTTTTCACTTTTTACTTAATAATAATAATAATAATAATAATAATGACGTACATTACAACAACATCTAGGCCCCAAACTAAGCATTAGCTTGTGTTTTGGGCACCCAGCGAAGACACCACATACATCACATACATATAACAACCAAGACCCGGTACCAGTATCAATATCCATCATATAAATACTGACCCGACCTGGGATTCGAACTCGGGATCTCCAGCTTCGTAGACAGGGTTGCTACCCACTAGGCTAAGCGGTTGTTAAGTTATTGTAAGAAGGTAAATCTTATCTACTTTTCTGTTATCTTAAATATAAAATAACACGAAAAACAAGTGACATAGTAAAGGTTCCCGAAGTGGTCGCCCGGTGCCTACAACTACCTGGCCGCGTCGCAACTTAATAGCACCGTTAGCGTGATCGCTCGTAAAGCTGAACAACTCACAAATCCAATTACTCTAAGTGTATATCACTTGTATTTCACGCGAACCAATCAAATATAGATTATTCTGTTATTTATAATAGATGCCACGAAGGTTTTTGTTCATTTGTCGTAAAAGTTCCTTTGTAAGTTGCCTAAGTGTTATAAATAAAGAAAGAAGACATGCAACGATTGGTATTTGTTGGATATAAAACGCGTGTTCTGTGTTATGGCGCGTTTGTCTGTGGCAACACTACTCTATGTTTTGACACTTCGCGACCTCTCGTTGAACTGAGTGACCGGGCGATACATGCTAACTAATTTTGAAAAGATCTCTTATTTGTTCCGATCTATATACTATTAAATCTGTTTGACCCCTATTTTTGATTGGTTTCGGTGCCTTAAGACGACTTTGCCACGGTGTGAAAGTTTGGAGTGAACACGGACACATTCTCGCGTTCCATCGTTGGTTATATCCTGGCGACGCTGTGAACGGCAACTCGGGGATCCAGGATCTGGCTTAGCCTTGAGCTGGCCTGCATGGACGCGAGAAGTCTACGTGCAAGACGAATGAGACTGAGGCAAGTTGCACAGCATCACTGCTGTAACTTAACACTACCTTTTGCATATCCACCCTTTTCCAGCACGCTTTCCACTGCGCTGGCTCTGTATTTAACACTGACGCTGAGAAAATAACTATTCAAAAATAAAAGTTACAATAAAAAGGACCTGACCACCTCTTAAAAAAAAAGAGGTATAACCAAACAGAGCAAAATAATAACCATTTCATACTTCAAGAGAGAAAGAAAAAGATAGCAGTTTTAAATATTGGGAGATATTTTTTTTTAACTTACATAAAATACTTTCATCAGAATAGTGCAGAATAGAAAAATCCTTGCGAAAATGGAATGTCTCTCATGATGCTTGTGTTAAAGCCCTACTAGGTTATTTATGCTTATTTATGAATACTAATAAAAAATTTGTAACTGTGTGGAAAGTTTGAGTAGTCACGTAACTTTAACCTGAAATGTTCGTCTTCACGATTCTTCAAGAGTGGCTTACCGTTTCATTTGGGATACGCAAGCCGGTCGCGTAAGCTCTACTTACATGAAGTGGGGCCGAAAGTTAAGTGATCTCGAAGTAAAACTGAAAAGTGAAAATACATAGAATTGTTGAGATCAAACTTTTGTTATGTCAGTGCGTACGAGCATAATGAATGAACATAATGACTAGTATGTGATTACAATAAAAGTTTTATTAATACCTATTCTACGTTTGAATGAAAATTATTATTATATTGTCACGGTCTATCCGTCCGGATATTAGGGATGCACTAAAACACTGATTTCACTAAACTTTATTTTATTATAGAACAAAAATCACAAACTGGTTTAAGGACAATTAACACAGAACACAATTACACCGTTATCTCACTTTTTACTTCGCAGTTAGTCGTACTCGACTTATTCGTAAACTGTCTCGTCCGATGTCGCATCGTCGCCTTTTATACGTTCAGAATTGTCACCACCAATCAGGCATCCTGAATATTCAATTTTTCAAATATTTTATTTAATAATTCAACGCTATTGCAGTGTTGATTTCTGGCGCTGGCGCTAGTTTTTGTAATGTAACGAAAAAACGTCTCGATTTTTCAAATAATGGAGCGGACTATTCACTTTGTAAAAACCGCCTTCCATTTTATTTTATAAATTCGTGGAATTTATTTTTGATGTCGATGTTCTTGTCTTTATGAATGTCCGTGTGAACTTATCAAGTATATTCGATGACACGTCGACGTGCTCCTATAGATAGACGCCACAATATTATTGTGACGCACCCGGGTTCTATGTGATACTTAATAAACCACTCTGCATGTGCTTTACACGTCTATTTCGCTAAACAATAAATCAACTATTATTCCCTTCTGTAAAACCTTTACGCCACTTTATCGTTCATTAGTAACTTGTTTATTTAAATCTGACATTTCGCTGTTGAAATGTGGCTTATTTATTCGAAAGTTTAAACAATATCGTTAAAGTACTTTTAACAAATATACACTACCAAAAATCTACAATCAATTACATTAATCATTAATACTAAATATAATATTACTAAAAATTAAAGGGATTGAAGTCTTTATTCACAAAGTTGACATGTTGAAATTTCCCGGAGTGTTTTATATATTTGAATAAGGAAAAAAACGTGTGCACACTGAGGCGAATTCGATAAATCCGAACGGATCTATTCCTTCCAAGCTAAAGAATGAACAAAATATGATTAAATCGACGAACTATATCAATGACACCACAAACAAAGACAACGACAATGCCAGAAAGAATTGGATGTCACAGAGAATAAAATATATCCGGCAAGGGCTGCTATTGTTGACGGCAAATTACGGTTTTCTATTTACGGACCCAATAAATTATTTCTTTTATTTAGATGCTGGCGCATTGCTGCGATCTAGGCCTTCCGTCCGTGAAAAGCATATGTTTGTTAAAAGTGATTTATTACGTTGTGATAGATGTTTGAGCGTAAAAAAAATCAACGGATCTCCTGCTTTCGCACGAACTTCTTACGACTTTGGAAATGAACCTAACAGAATAAAGTAAGCACACATATTTTGGATAATATTTTTCGCAATAAATTTTTTTCTCAAAAAAAAATAACACAACTGTATCTGAATAAGCTTAAAACTTCGAAATATAACATTCTGTACGACATTTCGATCGAACAAACCGAATTAGTACGAAATGTAACACCGACGCATATCCGACTTTCAACTAAGGGCACCCTTAACCACTACTTCCGGTTGTCCCATTCTAACAACTTTAGTCTCCCGTCTAATTACCCCGAGCTGTTTTTTTATTATTTTTTTTATTCGGACCTAGTTCTCGAGATATCGGGCTTCCAAAATGAAAATCGGGGAAAAAATTTCGATTTTTTTCGTTTTTTGCCGATTTTATTTTTATTTTTGAACTTTTTCCAAATTGTCTTTTGCCATCTTGTAGAGCTTGCCGAGCTGCGTCTTTTGACACTACGTTCATCTCGATATCTCGAAAGCTCTTCGTGCAATCTGCCTGTGTCACAAAACTCTTAAATGACTCCCTATACTCCAACGAAATGAAAGTCATTTCCAATGACAACATTTCCAATGACAAAATCGAATGACATCGATTATAAATTGGAGACGATTGCACCTACGCACTGCAACACGCACCCATCCTGGTTATACAACTATAAATATTTTTTTAACGGAATATAATTTACAATATTAAATCAAATTATTATCTAATATTAGTCAATACTATTTAAAAGTACACTATTTTATCCTATTTTGAAATAATAAATTATAATAATATAGAATAATATAAACACGACTAATTTAAAATAAATATATAACAAATTTACTTACAATACTATAACTAATTCTTAAATGGTGACCTTGTTTAAATAATAATTTAACTCCCCTGCTACTATTTAGTACATGTAATAGTGACCTGGGGTTTATTGGGGTGTATCAACAAAACTAATTAGCTTTATTATACATATTGGTTGCATCATATCTGTGGACTGTTTTTTACAGTTGTGTAGGTAGATGATGGAACTTTCCCTCCTTCAATGATATTAAGTAAACTAACACCTTTGTTTGAATCTGGTTGTAAAAATAAAGAAACGAATTATAGGCCCATATAGATTCCACTAGCATCTTGTAAATTAAAAACAAAGCATTTTCAGTCAATGATTTGTTGTCGATTCCCCTTAACTTACAGAGCTATCATGCGTATATTATGCAATTGATCATTTAAGAATTTTCAATTTAATATATCTATGTAAATTACGATTCAAATAGAAAAAAAATCAAATCAGTTTCTTAAAATTGTCTATTCTTTCGAATTAAAGTATAACGGACTTCAGTTCAAAAATTTAGGAATTTTCATCACCGATTGTAATATACTGCTATTGTACTATAAGTAACTGAAGTTATTTTTTGAAACAACTGTTGGGTTTCTCATTCTATGTATTTAAATAAACGATTGGTTTTGATTTAATTGATTAGTAAATATTGTAACATGCAAGTTTAATTCTATAATCATAAAATCTACTGTATACGCTAAGAGGGTAGGCTTTTCATACAAAAAAGAGGGCTCGGCCCGTGTCATCGCTGTATTTCTGTATTAATATTTAAAATAAAAATATATGTAATGGAAAAAAATATTGTTACAGCGCATATATTTTCTTATCATACAAAGGTTTGATCAGGAATTTATTCTAAAATAACTAAAGAGTTATTTTAGAATAAATTCCTGAAAAACATGATTTCCGTCGGTTTTTCGTTTTTGAAAATAATGAGCCTTAAATTTGATATTATTGCGAATAACCAACCCAAAAAAAAAAACGTACCACCCTACATCCTTTTTAATGACCCTGCAAATTTTGGTTCCAATTCATACACATTTCAAAGGTGAAAATGGTCACGGCCAGCAAGCTGTTTAGATGGGTATTATATAAGTATTTTTGGGAATTTGTTCTTGTCATCTCTATCACTTAGGAATAGGTCGGGGAAGAGGGATTGAAACGGAGATAGCAGATAGCCAATTCGAAGCCGCGGAGTGAAAGACTATCCCCATAATAGAGAACTTAATAAGCGTCAATTTATATTTCATTTTCGGAGTGAGTGCGGTCCAATCATCGAGTCACCAATTACAAAAATAGAGCAAAGGCCAACCGAAATTCGTTAGCGAAGAATTTCAATTTTCTTTTACACTTACTAATTTTAAACACTAAATGTGTACTTTATTAAGTTAAACTTTATAGCTCGGTGGTTATATTCTGGTTTCAATAGTGAAACATAAAAAATATTTTTCTGCTTTGTTAAGTTCTAAAAGGAAAGTTGTCGAACAGAAAACGTGCGGTGCGTTATTGACGCAATTTAGGAAATCAGAGATCTCGTACCAGTGCAGCTTACCCTCTCATGCACACAGACCTACACAAGGAACAGAAACGGACTTTTATACTATTGTTCTGTAGTTGAACCGCCCCTGGAATTCTATATTTGAATGGACTCGGTTTGAATCCGTTTGTGGTCTAACCACTCCTACTCTAGCTAGCTGGTGTACGCGTTTGGCGAGATGGCGAGTTTCAGTCGGGTTTCAGTCTGTGAGGCCTTTGCTCGCCAGTGTTCACCCTCGCAACAAAGCGTTTGACAGTTTCGGTACTGTGAAGTGACATTTCTGACTCTATCAAAAGCAAACGCTTCTTTCAAAATTTACTGTATGCCTGAGGTAAACTAAAAATAGATTAACTACGGGAAAATCACCCTTTCGTATAGAGTTTTGGGAAGGACCCGCTTACGAGTATTATTATAATCGACATGATTTTTGTTTGATTTTCAGGCGACATGGATTATCGCTGTTGGGAAGAGTGAAGACGCATATCAGAGTACCCGTAGGGTCAATAATTTTTTGTGCCTCGTTATTTCGCTTGTACTATAATATTCGTAAGCCAAGCTGAGTTGTAAGTATCTTAACATACGATTTAATCATTTTACAAGGTAACGTCTACGATTAATTTAGATAAAACTAATGTTTTATTATTAATAATAAATATCTAAGTATATACATAGCGACAGACAGACAATACTAATCGACTTTGTTTTATATTATGTGATTATGAATACCTTAATCGACACACACTCGTACATGGAATTGAAAACTTTTAAGAACTTTTTGCTCCATAATCGTCATTTGTATTTTTTTATATTTTATACAGCTTTTTTTATGCTGTGGAGTATCTACAAGTATAAAATAAATACTTTCCTTGCAATTGTCATTTCCTAAATACCTTGAAAATATGAAATCACTTTACTATTACGGATTAGTACCAAATTGGAATTGTGGTATTTTTCAAGTCTTAAAGCGGAGGCACAAGCGTAGTTGCACAACCGTAACAAGGTATTTAAGAACGAGTAATGGTACTCCATATCCGACGATCCCTGTAAATAACACTCTATCTGAGCCTCCCCGTACGCCATGCCAAATTGCTTGGCTGCCTTCCTTCGACTCACTCCGTGAATAATACCGCTGAGTATAAAAACACATCACGAAATCTTATACAAGTTTCATGTCTAGTTTCAAGAAAACATAATCCGGAGTATGACGGAAACCGAATTGTGTAATATTTCAAATGTACCATATTTCATAAAAGTGATTCTACATAGACTGATTTAAGACGTATCTACTATAGGTAGTAGGTATTTGTTACTTTAACGTCACTTTTATAACTAAGTACAACATAAGTGACTTTGTTATTCATACATTTTGGAATTTCATGCTTAAAACGTACCTTAATAATTTCGTGACTGTTCTTCTCCCTACTGTCATAACCTTGTATCATTGACAATTTAATGTCTAAATTGAGAAAAAAAAACTCAAAATCTTTTACTTTTTGTCACGTCAATGAGTAAAAAAGTGTAAAAAATATGATGGGGCTAAAAAAATTTTTTTTGTGCTTAGGAATGAAAAGGACTTCGGCCAATGGTCCGCTATTTGGAGAAAACGTTGTTCTATACATCTAATTTTTTTTAAATTTTTTATAAATTTAATACATGTAAGATGATCCTAAAAAAATTAGCTTATTATTTTAAGAATTTGTTGTCTGGTTTAACAAAGTTCTTTACCTGCAATATTTTCATTAACTATTGAAACGTACTCGTAAAATCGAGATGTTCGGTGCACAAATACCTGACCGCTTGTTGGTCGCAATATCATTTTGGAACTTTGTTTCTTTGAACTTTGAAAGAAACTTCGATATATATTCAGTTTTAAAATACGTCCATCTCCAAAGCGATAAGCTTCGATTTGTTACTCTCATATTTAAAGCGTACGTTCCGTTCCCGTCCTTCGAAAATTATAAAAATAATAAAACTCAATGTAATGTAATTTTAATTGAATTTTTTATAAAAAAATAACATTGTATTAATTGCATGTTGGATCTCCGGAAACTATTCTTTCTTATCATATCACTTGCGGTATATAAATCATATATATATACTTACGTATAAGTAAAAGGAAAAATAACCTTTTTATTTTAAGAATCATAAACTTCAACTAGTTGATATCTGCAATATTTGTGATAATTATTCTTAAAAACCTGCGAAAAAGGGCAGAGGCGAAGAAATTAAAAACGCCAATGAGGCTTAAAACGGTCGACCTTTTACGCTGCTTGAATATTTTAAAATTCAGGGTTTTATCGTTATTTTTAAAAGGAGTAAAATTTTCAGGAAACGCCTATTCCTTCAAGTTGTTCATCAGTGATGACATACAGCAGTTTCGAGTCGTGTATCCTTCGACCTGTAAATAATAAATGAAAACAAACAACATCGGTATTAAAAGGTAAGGCTAAAAGTTTGACGTCCTTAATGTGATGTCAAAGAGATTCCGGAAAAGGGACTAAATCCTATCCAAAAAGGGTGAACATGGAAACTGAATTCACTAGACATCAACTTCTCCCGAATATATTAAATTTTAATCCATGACCGTGTATAGATATTTCAAACAAAAACCGGTCAAGTGCGAGTCGACCTCGCGCACCGATAGTTCCGTACCACCCAATAACATAATTGTGCTATGTATTTACAATAACAAAATGTGTTTCTATAATTCAATTCAGGACCACGACTCACACTTAACCGATTTAATAATAATAATAATTCCTGGGACATATCACACAGCTTCAACTAGTCCCAAACTAAACGAAGCTTGTATTATGGGTACCCGACAACTGATATATGTATACTTAAATATTCTTTATAATATATAAGCACTTATATAGACATTTCACACCGAGACACGGAACATATAAACATGTTCATTCCCACAAATATTTGTCCCGAGCGGGAATCGAACCCGCGACCTTTGGTTCCGCAGTTAGGTTCTCTTAGGCCAATCGGTCAGTTAGAGTCTGCATTATAATGAAGCAAACTTTGGCACCAAGTTTACTTTTATTAATATATCCACAACAAAGCAAAACGACAACCTTAAAAAACGCAAGTAAAGTATGTCCATGAAGTAAAGGGAAACTTTATTGTAATTTTATATATTATTTGTTACTTTGTTGTTTATTTTTTATAATAACATATATTCTGTGAAAATTTCAACTGGCTGTCTATTACGATTCACACGATATATAGACCTTTTAAGGTAGAACCACCGGACAGACAGACAAGCGGCGTAGGCTCAGTAGTAGGGTCTTGTTGTGTTGGCACCCTTTGTGTACGGAACCTTAACAATGAATGTTTTATTTGTTCAGACCGCAATCCGTGATGAACAGCAATATGTGATGTACATAAAAAAAGACAAGAAAGGAATATTTCGTGAAAATATTTTTCCGTGATGTAGATAAGTATGTGAAGTCCGTCTTATTCGTAAAAATACTTGCTTTCATAATGTTATTTTATTCATTTTTCATTTTGACATTCAAAGGAACGTCAAAGCAGATTATGATTTATTGGTAAAAAATATTTGTTTATGAAATAACATTATATGAATGAACTCCATTGTATTAATAATATAACTAGCGGTCGTACCCGGCTCCGCTCGGGTGAACTACAGAAACGTTCCCCTTCCCATTCCCTACACCACCCCTCCTGCTTTCCACCCACTTACTCTCCCCTGACCTCCTAACCCCTTACCCTACTTCTCCACAATCTACACTCCCTAAAATTTTTTTTTTTTACTATACCTATCTATAACATTACATAGGTATAGTGCGTTTTTAACAAATCACCAGTGCCCTGAAAATTCGCAAAACGGACACAACCACCAATGCAATGACGTCGGCCCTCACGCCTCAGCGATGAGCGACTTATCTTCCCCCACCTCGCCCTGGAAAGTTAGAATGAAAATAAAATATTGCCTATATTACTCGCTGATAATGTAGCTTTCTATAGATAAAAGATTTTTTAGAATCTCTCTACAACTGTGTACTCTACTCGAGCAAAGCCGTAGGCGGAAGGCTAATGTCTTTATAAATTATAGCCTATGTATTATTCTGGTGTATAAGTTATATTATTGTTAAGTTTCATTAAAATCCATTATGTAGTTTTTGCGTGAAAGAGCAACAAACATCCATACATACAAACTTTCACGTTATTAGTACGATTTTCATGAAAAACGATAAAAATATTTTAATGTCACGGCACCACAAACATAAGGTAGACAATACATTTATATTTGTTTTATTCATTTTGGTTCGCACCACACCACCGACCTTTAAATGTAGCAGACTAGAAGACGCAAGCTTGCTAAACTCAACGACACAAAAACGACAAATTTTGTCATTTTAATTACTTTAAAAAAATGTCATCGGCATCTGGCTTTAAATTAGTAGTGTAACTAGTTGTGACGGTAATACATAGACAAAGATCATCTAGGTAACCAATCGTGTGGGCCATACACGCGTCCAGCCCGTCATCCTTCCCCATCCTATGGTTCAAAATTGATAACTTTGGTTCTCGAACTAAACATCTAGTACTATTACTCCTCTACTGAACTAATCAAAGGCGTATTTTGTTCGTGCCGTACACATTAATGCATTTATCGATCGCCATATTCTGGCTGGCATTACCGTGGCTGTTCGGCAGATTTGGCTCTCAATTTTATCGATACTATGACAGTGTATGATTTTTTTATTGATATGACCTTGTAATGACCTAATGTCGTGATAGTTGAATGGTAGCGAGCCGGTTCTTGTTTAGAAAGTCGTGGTTCGAATCCCAGAGCATGTCCCAATGAGTTTTTTCTAACTTATGTACATAACTATCACTGATTCTGTGCCTCGGAGAGCACGTTAAGATGTCGGCCCCGGTTGTCATAAATAGATGGCAGTAGTCAAAATTTATCAACTCATACTAGAGCAGAATGGCGGATTAAATTCCAAGGCCTTTCACTCCGAGGGAAGGCCTAAGCCCCTGCAGTGGGGCATTAATGTATGGTCTTGTAAGGAATGGCGTTTGCTCTGATTAAAATAAATGTATAATTTTACTTCCGCCTGTTCCAGGGAGTGTTCTACGCTAGTTGAAACATTTTATCAGCAAATTGTACTTAAATATTTTTTTAAACCAATTATAACTAAATATCCTTTACATACATTGTTTAATAAAAATAAAAATAATTAATTTCGTCAATAATGATTCTACTACTTTTGGTAACCATTACATAGACAACATAAAATTTTATTTGAAATAATTAAAAGGAATGAAACTACAACACAAAGCTGTAAAGTAAAGTTTTTATGATTCTGATATTTAAATGAATCCAAAGAACTAAAAACATTAACGTAAAAAAGTAATTGTTTTTTGTTTGTAGCAATTTTTCCATTTGCTTTTTTCGCCGATCGTTTCTTTTCCTGTCGCAATATTTATTACCCGCATTTATTTATAAAAGCTCATTTTTACAATACGCCTTTTTTTATAGTCTTAAAATTCTCTATTCGCGTTTATTTTCAAAAGATAAATTTGCCATGCCATGCCCCATCAGCCCTACTGCATGACCTTAAGCCTCCCCCCAGGGTAAAGGGGCTTGGAGCTTAAACCCACCACACTGCTCCAATGCGGGTTGGTGCATTCGACCGCCATCTATTGACAGCGACCGGGATCGACTGCTTAACGTGCTCTCCGAGGCACGGAGTCAGTGATACTTTTAGTACTTAAGTTGGGATAACTCATTGGTTTGGTACACGTCCGGATTCAAACCACGGCCACGCGGCCATGTAAATTTGAAACAGGTTTGCTGCGCTCGGGCTATCACGACACTAAGTTAAGTTTTATTTAAAAACGATAGAAAACGACAAATGAATGGGAAAAAATGCGAACAGCAAATTAGCTGCAAGGGAAAACAGCTTAGAAAAAAAAACAACAAGGGAAATGAAACGAACAAGAAAAATAGATAAGCAAATAAAGCTTTTATGAAAATAAAATATGCTACAAGAAAAAAAAACTATTTCAGGAAAGTAATAAAAATAATCGGATAGAATTATAAGATCGATAAGATTGCGACTGTACTACAGAAACAGCGATGAAACCGGACAGAATAGGCCAGGTGAGCAGGTGTGAAAATTCGATTCAGCATGCCTTGTCGCGCCGCACATAGGTTCGATTCGCCACAATCGACTTGGCCGGGCGGCTCTAACGAATGGAACTGGGTCTCCGCAGCAAACCGAACCGTGCGTATGTAAATGTACTAGTTGCCGCTGTGCCAAACGACAAAAATTAATCGCCCGGGTAGACCACATCGGGCGAAATTTTCATACGATTAATTTTTGCAGTGCCGTGTCGTAAAATTACAGTCATCTTAAGCATATGTCGAGATGGCGCAGAATATGCAACATATACATGACGGAGTACAAGCTTTCCGGTAGATTACGCGGTGCTTTTTATAACAGATCTTTTACCTGTTGTACGAACTAATTATTAAAATCGAATTCATTTCGCCACATGCACTTAAACTTTTGTAAAAAAACTCTTGTAAAATTCTTTTAAACGATATTGGGCAATTTTTCGTTGGGCAATTCTCGTTTCTCCTTCACATTCCATTCAGTCAAATATTACATTCATTGTCTTTATTTATGCTTATCCAACATCATTATTGTCCTCGAATAGAAAAGTCCACAAAAGGAAGACGCAAAAATTTAAACGGCAAAATGTTTCATTAAAAAATAATTGCTCTTCAGAATGTTAAAAAAGTGTCTTATTAAGTGACGGGTGAACGTCAATTATGCGTAAAATATAGCCCTCGGAAGCAGAGCTACGGACGGCGCGGCGTCCGCCCCGGCGCCGACGCGACTTCGCGGTGCTGCCGAGAAAATCGTGCCACCTTAACTGAACAATTTTTAACTTTATACGAAGGATGATTGAATTATTCAATGGGGCAGAGAAATCATACTTCTCAAATAGAGTCCTGAATACGCACAGGTTTTGTTATTTTCAATTTCAACCTAATTTAAAACTCTCATATCTAATACCGTCATTCCAACACTTTATTTTGGTATTTTTTTACCTTCGTTTTTTATTATTTTAAAACTTAATTCTGAAGTTTAGTTTGGATACGGTTCCCATCCAATATTTATAGTCACGCATGTAAATGCACTATAATAACCATTTTTTTTTAATTATTACCCATCGTAACTACAATTAATCCCAAACCGATTTGTCTTTTATCTGCAATGAATAGTAAATTTTTATAGTTTTTTCTTTACAATTGCTATACTCATTTAAAGGCAACTTCTGCATTATATTTTGATTTGGGGAAAAAAATGTAGGCATAGATCTTTAAAAGAATGACAAATTTTATGAAGCCTAGTGGAATGCACGACAACTTTTTCTAGCAAATAAATGATATTTTTAACAGACATATTTACTTTATTTATTTATTGATTATTAAGCATACAACAACTTACTACAATACCCTGCAAAACTGTTCCAACAGTTTGACTGCAGGAAGGAGTCTCTTAAGAATTATATATTATGTATGAGGTAATACTTATACAAAATATACCACATTTTCATAAATGTATTGACTAAATAAAATCGTTATATTAAATTGTTTTGTTTTTCTTTTGATAAGTATCTATATCCTAAACTGTAGGTAAGCACGAATGGCCCTCTTCTACAGTACAAGTATTGATGGTATACTGGCGGGATTCTCCCACAGAGAGATGCCGTAGACCATATTATACTATGAAAATATGTAGAACTAGCTTTCCGCCCGCGGCTTCGCCCACATGAACTACACAGTTGTACCAGCACAGCTAAATGGACGCGACGCTCCAGAATATTGTGACACTTTCTAGAAAATTGTGCAACATAACTACCTAAGAATTCTATATACGTACCTAATTTCACCAAAATCTATTTAGTCATTTTAGCATGTAGAATAGCTGTGCCACAAGTCGGTCTCAAAATCGGTCAGCCGTTTTCGAGATAAACCGGAACAGACAGACAGACAAACACTACAATTTTATTAATATAGATAAAAAAAATTGCTTTTCCCTCTTGACAATGCCCTCTTTATATTCGCAAAATTTCAGTAAAACCGGATCAGCCTTTTCGGCGATTAGTCCGAACAAACAGACAAACAAACACACAGATAAAAATAACTTGAGACACTCCTGGTAACCGCCTAAAGATTCATTGAAATTGTTTAGTCGTTTTGGAGATTAGCCGGAACGAAAAAACAAACAGCCAAGCACACAAACAAAAATTTGCCTATAATCACTCCTGACAACCTATTTTTAATGTCTGCATAGTTTTATTAAAATCTTCAAAAATTTAGCTCGAACATACAGATAGACAGACAAACAAAAAGTAGCTTACGTCACTCCTCACGCTCTTCTTTTGACGTCTGCGAAGTTTCCTTAAAATTTGCTTAACTGTTTTAGAGTTTAGCTCAAACAGACAAAGAGACGGCCAGAAGACAAACAAGAAGTATTGTATGTCACCCCTGACAATATTTTAATCACATCTTTGAAAGTTTCTTTGAAATAAGTTCAGCCCTTTCGGAGATCAATTCGAACAAACATACGGACGGACAGACAGATAGATAGACAAAAAGTATTTTATGTCCCTCCTGACAATCTTTTAATCAAATTTGTGAAGTTTCATTGAAATCGGTTCAGCCATTTTGGAGATTAGCTCATACAGACAGACGGAGGAACATACAGACAAAATGTAGCCTATGTCCCCAATAATGATCTCTGCACGTCTGCAAAGTATCATTGAAATCGGTTTAGCCGTTTTGGAGATTAGTGCATACAGACATACGGAGGGACAGACAGACAAAATGTGTCCTATGTCACTTCTGATAATGCCCTCTGCGCGTCTGCAAAGTTTCATTAAAATCGGTTAAGCCGTTTTGGAGATCAACTCGAACATACAGACAAACAAAAAGCAGCCTTTGTCACCTCCGATATTACCTTCTGCACGTCTGTCAAGTTTCAATGAAATCAATTTAGCCGTTTCGGAGATCAGCTCAAACAGACAGACAGATGGACAGATAGACAGACAAAAAGTATTCTATGTCATTTGTGGTAATGTCTTCTGCACATCTGCAAAGTTTCATTGAAATCGGTTTATCCGTTTCAGAGATTAGTCGGAACAGACAAACAATACAATTAATATAGTTATAATATTAATATATTTAATAATTAATAATTAAACCAAAAAAGAAACACAAAAAAAGACATAACTTAACATTAATGTATAAGCACGTATTAGTATGAATCATGGAACAGCTAACAAAATGTCTCTAATTTATTATTAAAAATCAAAATTTAATGCAACTGTAAAACACTTTAGTTAAAAGATTATGCATATCCAATACAATATAATGTAGAAAGAAGACCTGACGTGACCTGATTTCGAATATACAGCGTTTGATTACCACAAAAAAGGAAAGCTTTTCTTGTGTTAAATGTTTCGAATACAGGTACTTACATTAAGTCCCTCAGACAAACGTTAAGGACTCGAATCAACGGAATATTTGGCCGTAACTGTATTTCAGGCCATGAAATGGATTTAAAACGGCCTAGCCAGAATTCATTTTATTGAAAAGCGTTGGAAGTATTTATTTCTTTCTCCTAAAGATTTCATAAAATAAATGGTGCAGAAACAACGGTCAAAGGGACGATTCAATTTACTTTTATAGGCGCCGCTGACCCGTGCTTTGCTAACCTTGTAGCTGCCGCACCTGGTGGAATAAAGAAAAAACGAATAATAATCATTTATTTTCTTTAATTACATACACTTTATTAATAAAGTTCCCAGTTGTTTACAAGATTGTAGTGGCATGATTAATTTGAACTCGAACTAAGTTAGATAATAAACAAGCCAAGTTAAAAGGGAATTTATGTTGCGGTCGGGACGTGTCTAGTGTAATCCTGAGTTCAAATTCCGCTAAGCCGCACAATCTAAGTGAGCCCAACCCCGTTACAAGTTTCATTTCCATTATTCCTCCACGCGAGTTGTAAAACCTTTTCTAATCCGCCTCGCCTCGGAAACCTTTCTTTCCTACTTTATAAGTTTTACTTTGAGAATTCGCAACATCTGACTGAAGAGGTAAAGTTCAGAGCTCGATTGTACATAGATATCGGTTCAGAGAAAAAATTCCTTGCGAAAAGGGTATTTGATTAATCCTGAAAATATTACATTTATCAAGAAAACATAGAAATAGACTTTATACGATAATAAAATTTATAAATAAAATTATATTATTATTATTTTTTAATTATTTCATTAAAAATTATTTTTTAAGTAGTTGGTAATTCGTATCATCGGTATATATGCATAAATAGGCGATGTCTCACCAAGTCGTGAGTCTATAACACGTTTGAAATAATTATACAAGAAAACCGCTGTACGCGGCCGTAGCGCAACCAATCACGTTCGGCACGTGCAATGACGCCACTGAAAGTGTTCTCATATGAGACAATTCAGCAAAACTATTTTCTACTGTATATTGTGTTTTTGATCTCATGTTAGCCAACCCATTAACTTCGACGGTCAATGGTAAGAGTTTTGACCCCAATCCTAAAATCAAATAGTCTTTAGTTTTCCTTAAATATTTACAGAAACACTTCGTTAATTAAAACATTCAGTGATTTTCTGTGCATCGTTTACATTTCAGTAGGTCAGCAGTAGCTCCATTCAGTTTTACGAGAGCCACGGCTCGAGGGAACCCGCCGAGCGGAAAACTTGCGCCTCGCCATTGAGACTGTTATTCAATTAAGTAAATCACGGCGCCCGCCGCGGTACGCCCTTTCTTATAAATTAAATTATCGTTTTAACGTACCTATAATTGTAATGAGTTAGCACCTAAAGTGTCGAAGGTTTTGAAGGGTTTGAACCCGCCGAGTCACATTTTCGAAAGTTGAGTATGATATATTTTTCGAGTCTGAGGTGCATCTACAGTCAAAAATAGAGAATAGTTTATCACTCTAACAACGACCGATACAGAGGTGAAACTAGACAATAATTTAATATCAGTAAAATAAATACATAATCCATCTGAAAATTTCAATACTTCACTTATAAACCTGTGCATCGTTGTCGAGACACGTCGTGTTTTATACATCTGCTTTATTGGTAATAATAGGTCAGGGAGAAAGTCTTGTCGTATTTTGTATTTCTAAAGATGGAAATAAATTTCTTTTACCTTTTTTACTATTCAAAATATGTATATATGTTTTCAGTCACTTTATTCACTTTTTATAATTTCTCTATATAAACTATACCTTGAACAAAACGCTCTGTCGATATTTTCTTTCATATTTTTACGTATTGAGTTCTTTATTTCCACGTGCATGCGTACGCGACGTATTGTTTTTAATACAGCTTATTCATAGAGAAATGTGAATGAAAATGTATAAATTTGCTATAATAGGCTTTATTACAAAAAACACCAAAAATGCGACAGATTGGTGATATTAAAGATGTAGATAATCCGATCGTGTGGGTAATACAAAAGAGGTTCAAGCGATTTCAGTCTGAAAATTTTGATTTGTAAAATGCAACTCACTTGCCGATTGAATCAAAGCCATTTTGTTTAAAGTAGAGACCGATTAACACATCAGTAGTTAAGACATGGCTGAAGTACAGGATATTAAATAATATTTATCACAAAAAGGCATTTACTTATTTGAAAAAGTCTGAGCACAAGAAGAAGTTCAATATTTGAATACTACATAATGTTAAAAAAATAAACCACTAGAACAGTGTGTCATTTACTGTTAAAAAGAATCGAAATCAAATATTTTTTTAAGTGAATACGACGTCACCACTTTCGACAAGAACTTGCCAAACAGAACATTGTTATAGCACAGACAAGCTCCATAAACAGTAAAAAACCAGGGTTAATACAAAACAACGTGATGTTCTATATATCGTGAAATTGAAAACATATCGTTTTATATATATATATGGTGAAATTGAAAACATATATGTGTGTTTGTGCTCGATAGACTCAAGTACCGCAGATATCCTGGGTCAAATAGAACACTTTTTGTTTTGGGACAGCATGTCAATTAATAATTTAGTAAAAAATTAGTAAATCTTCCTTGTAGCTCACAACTTATGGGCACTCATTTAAATACCGCCTAATAGTCCGTTGGCCTAGGCCAGAGGCCGACCGTTCCTACTCTACGAGTATTGTCATGGTAACTTTTAGATTTGATTGCTATTTAGGTAAATAATAAAAGCTGAGCAGTACTAGATTGAAGGTTTTTTTTAATTTTTCCTCAATTTCAGTGAATACAAAATTACAGTTTCATTATTGTTTGTTGTAATGAATCACACTCATGACACACATGATACAAATGTATAAAAGTGGTTTTATTTAAGTTTGAAATGTTGAAACAAAAAGTGTTCTAGCTATTTGCGGTACTTAAAAATCTAACGAGGAAAACACACCTAGCATGATGCATCAATAAAAACATTTGTTAATATCATAAACACCCGGATCAATTTCAGTCAGTTTATGGCGATAAAATAAATTACTTTGGATAACCTGAGGCGTCAGGTTATCCAAAGTAATTTATTTTATAACAATTATTTTTGTTAAAAGTATATATAGTATACACTAAGCTATTAATAAATATAGTGCGAAATAAAGGTGTTTTAAAAATTTTCTTCAAATTTAACGTAACGAACATGGAGCTATGACATTTTCAAACAGAGCTGCACCCTCTAGAGGCATATTGAAATAAATTTTCTTTGAAAACACAATTTCCAATCTTCAGGGCGTGAACTTTTCGTTTGGGTGGGACTAAACTAAACATAGTTGTGTGACAGAATGAGATAGCTCTCGGGAAATGTTATAATTGAAAGTCAAATTTGACTGTCTGACTGAAAACAATATTCTTACGTTAATGACCAAGAATCTATCCATTTATGAAACTTCATAGCAGTAGATTCTAAACTGTAAAAGCTAAACGAACGAATATGGAGAATTCGAGAAGGCACCCGTAGCTGCAGAACCATGAAAATGTAAAGGCACGTTTAAATCAATTAGATCAACGAGACTAAGAATAAATTGTATTTGAGTGAACCGTATTATTATTCAGCATCCACTCGACTAATCGACTATTTCACATTCCGAAGGACAAATTTACGGTCTAAAGAATTTAAGGTATTATTGCCTTAATGGCATTCAACGATATCATCTTAAATTGCAAAGCATTTTACTTTTTATTCTAATTTGATTTCTATAAATATGTAGGATTAGAGCAAATATCAAAGTAATATGCAATTGCTTCAATTGGCCTATCGGACACGAGTTATTTAATTTTTTATTATTTTATTTTTATATATAAAAGTGAAGATTTATGATTTTTTTTTCATTATACGCTAACAAAAAAAATCTGTCGGAATGAGGCAACGTTATACGTGTTTATAAAGCTTTATTTACCGTAATAATTTCTAAAAAAATATCCCAAAGCAAATAAACGTCTAATAAATTTCAGCAACGAGTAAACAAGGAAACAATGTTTAATGTTCAGCGTATGAAATGGCAAAGCAATGACCATGATTCCGTTCCTAAATGTCAAGGACATTTTTTATAGGTACGTAGGAGGTAGGACAGTACTGACAATAATAATAATAATAACAATCATTTATTTTCAGGTGCTAGCCCCATAGTAATTTTACATAGTAATTTTACATGATTTATCACTCTTTGTTTTAATATTAATAATATTGTTCTAACTTTTCATGGTTTTTACAAATAGATATAAAAATAAGTGGATGGCATATTACGATGTAGACTGGTAAACTGTCTCAATAACAGACGTTGGGACCAAAGTGAACTAATGGTGGTTTGACGACATAACCTTGAATGGACGTTTTATATTTAATTACCGACAAAAGAGATGTAACGTATAGCCATATGGTATAGGCTGCAGGTACAGCTTAATTAATTTATTCTTGAGTGATGTAAAATTCAGATTTTAAAAGAGAATAAATAATTTAAAACAAAAATGTAACAATAAATATCCAATCACCACAAAGAACGAAAGAAAATGTCACAATTACGCCTTTGTATGAAAATATTAACATTTCTTGAAAAAATAAATATTTACTATTCTTTATTGTACGGTATTTAATTAAATGAATAAGTGGAATGGAAAAAATAGAACTCCTCGTTTGCTGGTAATCCTCATGAAAAAAAAATTATGTCTCTAAACCAGTATATCAGAATTTAAACAATTAGGCGACCGCAGGAAGATTTTCAAAGAGGCACATTTTCAGTATTATACGTTTACTCCGTTATATAACAATATGAACTAAATTCTCACATGGTTTCGTCCGTAGTATAATGTCGAGCTTTAAAGTATTTACATAAAATCTGGGGTATTAGGTACTTATCGAATGAGCTCAACCGGCGAGTTTGCTGCGAAGGAACTGGAGCCTGGAGGACAATTCAATTTACTTTTATAGCCGGCGCGGATCCGCGTCTTGGGAGTGCAGGCTGCTTGCGCGCCAAAAACTAATCATCCACTGAAGTCATCCTATATCCTTGTAAACCTCCGGAACCGTTTCTCAATCAGTATACTCTTTGATATCGAGATTACGTGGATACTGCGTATACACTATAAAAATGTTGTGAAGGAAAATTACACGTGAACTATATACGTACATTATACAAGTAGATACTTGTAGAAAATAAGTTCTAGATGGACTTGAAATATCAACACGGTCTGAACGACGGTCGAACAATCTAGACAAACGACATTCCGAAATAATTTAACACCAAGTTTGTGAACATTGCGAATAGGTAGAGTAAATTCAGAATTCAAATCTAGAACAGAACGTCTTCCCGTACCGCCGAGAACAAGCTGCTACTTTATCAAAGTACATAGAAGATGTTGGCGTTCACTTTTCAGCTACGATCTTTTGTATGAGGAAATAAGATTACAAAAAAATCAAAATCGACTACATAACTTTGCCTTACGCTTTGCCTATATTAATACTTAAATGTTTAGTTTAAAGTAATTATAGCTTATTTGTATTTAATATGGACAGACTTTCTCAACGCATTGCTAAAATGATACAGTGCCGTATGGAGGAAACGAAAAGGGTAAACGTTAAAAAAATTAAAAGAAATGCAACGATTTGTGGGATGGGTGCTTTGGCTATAGTTGTGAATACAACGGAAGCAGAGCAGTATCAAAAACAAATGACGGCTCCATACAAATGTATGCAAACTTTCTTACTTCTCACGCTCCGCTTCCGCTTCCGATGTGTTCGTGGCTGCGGCCTCCTCGTTAATAGTTAAAATACAAACGGCAATCCTCGTCAAAACAAATTATATGACTGAAATACGAGGTAGGTATACTAGATAACGGTGTTAGACACCGTTGAGTAGTTCCCCGCGATCCCCTAATTTTCCACCCTTAGAGATGGAATATATATTCAAATTTTTAATGGGAGCAACTTCATAATAATAACTATTTATTAATAAAAAAAATCAATTAAAATTGTATACGATCAGTGGATACATTGAGTAACACATACATAAAAAAATTGCGTCAATTCGAGAACTTCATCTTTTTTTATCTCGGTTCAAAAGTGAGCCATGTATTATTAGGTAAAATACTAAAATGGAAACTGGTACTGAAACAAGAACAGGAACGGGTACTGGAAAATATAGTTATAGGACTTCTGTCTATCCATTGGCGAAGCTTTCGGAGCCGCCTGCGAAAGATAGTGATTTCACGAACAAGATATGGCCTCAAGAGAAAGGCCACATAAATTATGTGCTGGTGTCCGATATTGTAATTACACGGGCGACAATAAAACTTTAACAATTAAACGTAATTTGTGCAGGCAGCGCGCAGATAAGACAGCGGTGCTCGTACACTTCGACCATAATCGGTGCAATTTTCCCGCAGCCCGGCCGCCCGCGCCTCTACGCTACGCCGTCCAACTTTTACTTATTCAACGCTAATTACTTTTATTACTTTACTTCCGCAATCGTCTTATCTATTTCCCATTTCATTTTTAATAATAGCTGCGGCTGCTCTTCAGTCAGAGAACAAAACTATCAACCATCGTAAATCGATGAGGGGAATGAGCGTCGCCTCATCAAGACTTCAACGACGTTTTAGTGAGCCGTAGAGCATGAAGAAAGATTGATTATACTCCTCACTCTATTTTATTTCCTCGCAGATAATCTCATTGTCTCCGGCTTAAGGACATGTGAGCCGAAAATACGACAGCAATTTTCCTCCAACTATGGAAAAATGAGGAGCGTTTAGTGCCGCGTACAGTTACTTCGGATTCGCTAGGAATTTCGACGTCACGTAGACGAAAATTTTTATTCTTCAAGTTTGTACTTAAGCTTTACTTTATTATTGAAACTGATTTCATTTGAATATATTTATGACGATACACTAATTGTAGAATACTCGTAATTCCAAACGACAGTTCCATTTCAAAAGTTTAGTAATGAATAAGATGATCCGTTTAATTTGATGTGACTTTTCTAGAAGGCGCGAGAGCGTACGAATCTTCGAATATATAAGACGCGCTTGCTAAGCGATGTGCCAGTCAGGTTTGAATAAATGATGGCAGCGAACTGAACTGACAAATGTAAAAAGAAATATGTTGTCAGTGTCGGATCGACGTGTTGGAAAGTGAAATAAACCTGAAAACAACTTACCCTGCGTTGTATGTAGAACCCGGAAGTGCCCATATGAGCCAAGCAATACGCTTTAAATATACACGCTGTATCCTAATTTGGGATTATATAGAAATAGGTGATGAAATATCAAGTGACAAATACAATTATTGTATTGAAATATTAAATTTAAAAACAAAAACAAATTAAAAAAGTGGATTTTTTTATTACCTCTTTTTGTGATTTACCTTTGTACGGTAGGTTCATAAGCCCGCCCTTCATTTGCTATAAATAGATCATCGTGCCAATTACCATCGCACCGCTGAACATCCGCTGCCGTACCATTTGAAGTCAATGTAAAGTCGTAATTTTGCAAAAAATAATTCGATTTCTTTTTTAACCCAGGCACTCCACATTAACCAATATGGGTTAGTAAAAGACACGAGCACTTGAATGACAGGGACAATTGATTGATAATGATTGATGACAAGTCAATAGGTTAAAGTAAGTTTTTTAATATTTGTTGCTCGATATCCTATTAGCTCGTTCAACATAAACCTACATGAAAAATACAGTCTGTAAATATATTTTACAAAGCAATCCAAACGAGGGCGGGGTAAGAAGAAGTCGAAACGCATGGGTGTGGGAAGAGGAAAGGGGAGTGAGCGATGCGTGCGTCTCGCGGGCCGCGGCTCGTGACGAATGCCTTGATTACATTCTTGTGACGCGCACGACGAATGCCCACTCCGTATATTGCCTCCTCAAACCGACACTAATAAATAACTAATACGATTACGCGCGGCCCCGTTTCTCTTGATATGAAAAACCTTTAATAAATTACTTTGCTTTTCTGTAGCGAACAAGATAATGCAACACAATGTACTTACTTGATTTAGATGATACAGTTACATAAAGGAAGTTTGTTCGAAAAACGAATACGATCCATTATAGAGATTCCTATCGATCTGCTCTTACAATTCTGTTCGGAGTTGTTATTTCAATGAAAATAGATAAGACTTTGTTACATTTCATTTAGCTATTGACGATTGAGCTTTGATTTACATTCTATTCTTTATAATAAAAAACAATTTAACTACGTTCAAAGGTGAGTCAAATAATTTGATAATATTATTACGTATTTACTAAAAATATATCTAAAGTCTGCTCTCCTTTTAAGTGGCGTGCATAAATAGTTAGGCGCACAGTAATTTTACCAAAAAAATATCCTGATACGTCTTATGTTTTATTGTGATGAAAAACTATCTTTTTTCACAATATATTTATGCTTTGGCTGAAAATTTTCGTTTAAGTTTTACAAACCAAAATTTTAAAGTATAATATTTTGTTATATCTCAAAGGGATTAAGCAGCGTTTTCGATTAAAGCTCCTAGCCATCTTGATTTTTTTCCGACTTCTTCAACTATAATCGTCATATTTCAATTAATTTGCATAAAACATTGATAAATTATACACGTAAACCTTCCTCTTGAATCACTCTGTTCATTGGTATCAACCATATGCCAATCTGTTTGGTAGTTTTTGAGTTTATTGCGTTCAGACAGACAGACAGACGCGGCGGGGGTTTTTTTTTATAATATGTAGTGATACATATATAGATACTTTTACACCCAGACACGGAACAAATGTTCATGCACACAAATATTTGTCCCGGGTGGGAATCGAACCTGCGACCCTCGGCTCCTCAGTTAGGGTCTCTAACCACTCGACCAACCGGTCAGTCATAATATAAATAACAATACTTAAACACATCGATAATAATTGAAACCTATAAAGAGACAAACATTCGATTTCTTAACGTATAGAGCAACAGCGAAATATTATTTTCTTTCGTCTATATTTCAGGAGATTGATCCTTTGAGTAACTGATTTTTAGAACTGTTGTGAATAATACGGTTAGTTATTATTTAGATATAAATAATATCGAATTACACCGTTTCAATCAGAGCCGAATATATCCGTGAGACAGTAAGTGCTCAGTGCCGCAGCTGGTTGCATTAAAGGCACCCTTTCGAGTTTATTAACATCTCCAAAGATGTAAAGCACGCGATATTACGCGACCCTGAAGCCTTAATTTTATATTTTCCGCTTTGTAAATCCGCTCTGCGTGCTTTAATATGTTTGGGGTGTTTATAAAGTATATACATACATATAGTATGGCGTTCACGGAAAGGAAATGTTCTTAATCAGTGTTACAACAAGTCTCGTTTATGTAGGTACGTATCGTTTTAATGAGACATGATTTAAAAGCTTGTTAGTTAGTCACGTATAATTATTATAATTATAATAAGGAAATATAAAAGTAGTAATACGCGATGGACGGTCAGGCTTTGCTAACATTTATTTTCACTATGGTAACTCTCTTCTGTCCATCTCTTAACTAGTCGTGTTATCTAATTTTAATTAAACAGACAGGTCAGCATCAAAAATAAAATGATATTTTTTATTTTCCTTCGGGAAGATAGTAAAAATTCAAAACACTGAATGATCTAAGTAACACACACCTTAAAATATTTCTATATAAAGTCCGTTTAATAGTTGAAACGTGAAGGAATCGCCAATACATAATCTCTATGTCATCCTCTTCCATTTTAAAAATACTTCTGAATAAAAAACGAAAAGACTTGTTTTGGTAAATTAGGTTTGTGTTAGAATATGTTTTTATACATATTTTTCACTTGCAAATAAAGTATGCAAGCACTCTTGGCGTCACGTGACAAGTAGCGTATTAATCTTTTGATATTTGTCATCAATCAATTGTCTCTGTCATTTAAATGGCTCGTGACTTTCAATCTGACCAAATATGGTTATTATGTTGTGGCTAGGTTAATAAAGACAAGTATAAGTTAAATGTTTTCTGTTTGCCAAAAATTATTTGAAACCATATTTACGAATTACTACGTGAAAAATAAGAGGGGAAAGGGGTCTTGACATATACTATGAAAGGTCATCGAAGAGGAGGTGGGGTTAGAAAATTGTAAAAAAGGGGTCACGTAGTATGTGTACGTTCCCTAATCCGTAAAATTCTTGTTAAATAAATAACATATCAGTGGCAAATGGCACAAATACAATAAAATTTAAAATATAAAAAAAATATTTAAATTTGCACTTCTAATTTTTCAAGTGTTAGTTATTTCAGAATATCTAGTAACGTGAAATACATAATAATAATAATAATAATAATAATAATAATAATAATAATAATAATAATAATAATAATAATTTATTTTCAGGTTGTATTATGAAAGCATTATGAATGTTCGATCTCAAATCATTGTGAAAACATTGCGGAAGAAGTAACACAAACGCCAGTGATAATTAATACTAGGTATATAGAGCTACACAATTCGGATATACCTCGATATACGTGCTTGACATGCATGTGACTTTTCAGAGAGCCGGGTGACGGCCGCCGCTGTAAAAAGTTCGCGAATTTTTTGTGCCGATCGACGATTGTTCCCTTATCAGATTTGAACTGGTGTGAGTTATAACGCGTGCCTACCTCGTTCCTCTCCCTCTCCTCTTGACATGCTTTGCTATACGCGAATACTGTATAATTTGATCTATTTTTATTCTTTACTAACCGTCCACTTCTAATTGTTTTCGGCTTAACATATGGGCTCAATAAGACAATTAACAGCCATCCGTGAATTCTTCCACGTGGTATAGTGTTAACCCTTGGCCTGGTGGTTAGCGACCCTGTCTACGAAGCTGAGGCTCCCGGGTTCGAATCCCAAGTCAGGTCAGTACTTACATGATGAATATTGATAGTGGTACCGGGTCTTGGTTGTTATATGTATGTAATGTTTTCGCTAGGCACCCATAACACAAGTTAATGCTTAGTTTGGGGCCTAGACGTTGTTTTGATGTATAACGTTATAATTATTAGTATAGTAATATTCTGATTATGATTATTTATTTAATTACAGCATCCAAACTATACTGAAAATTCATGAAATAATTTGGTTGAATTTTCCAAAATGATGATTTGACCTTAGCACCGAAGAAAAGATTATTTGTATAGCACTAGTGAACATTATATAACAAAAAACAGTAATATTATATTATATAAAAAGTTAAAACAGCCAAATTCATAAAAAATAACTAACTGAAAAGAAACGTTTTTCCACAAAGTAATAAATTCACTCTTATGACGTATTTAAAGATTGTGTTACTTAACTACGAAATAATGTGATATGATTTGAGTTGAATATCCAATTTGAAATCTGTAACTCTAAGATTAGAGCGAGAACATACAGACGGACGGATGGACAGACAGACAGCAGAGTGAAAGCAATGGGGCTCCGTTTTGCCCTTTGGGACAACGGTTACAAATAAGCTTTGATAAAGCATAATGAGCTAAGTGTGATGCAACCGTCAATCACAGAATCAACACTGGGTCCATTCAAAGGTCCAGTTCAGACACAGACAAGCATTCTTTAATCCTTTGCAACAGCTAGCGAATATATACAATACTTACTCTTTGACTGTAGATTATTGTAAATAACGAGGTAAGATTATTGTTAATAAATATAAAGAGATATTGAAATCGGTCAATGACGGAAAAAAAGAAAAACTGAATTGAACACGTTACGAGTATTGTTGCAAGTTGAAACGAATGCAAAATTTGAATTCGGACCAAGCTCCTGCAGTGAGGCATAATGGACTGATATGGACTGCGAGAAATAAAGTTAAATATAAAATGTGGAAATAAATAGTACAGTGAAATGGAACTAACCGTATCGCACGATGAAACATTTTAGAACTTTTTAAGGTTCCGTATGTCCGACAAGAAAACCCTATAAAATTCTAAATAAAATTCTAAGTATATATACAAAATATACTTGTTTGTAACCATTATATGTATGTTAGTATTGTCTGCGTATTATAATCGCGAAAAAAAATCGAAATCCTCCTACACGCATGTTAGAGCAATTTTAATTTTACGCCATCTCCAGTTTCCGAGGTCTCATTGAATGGTTATTTTAAATTAAAACATTGTTTTTTTGATGGTCCAAATTAGGCCCCATTTATGAAATATTTCGCTCATAGTTCAAGTTCACGTAATTACATGTTCCCTTGTTTCTAACTCTTGATCCATTTTTTCGAAAATCTTAAGAAATTTACAATGATTGCATATAAAACGATATTACAATAAAAATGATTACGACTTTCCTAGGATTAATTTTTGCTGTAATTTCTATTGTTTGTACGGGTAGGGAACCCTATCTTATGCGTGACCCTACACGCACTTGACAGATTTTTTGGTCGATATTTGAAGTTTCGTTTTGAGTACAGTTACAATCACACAAGCAAACTTTATGGCGGATCCGAAAGTAGGCGCGTCGACTCGCAATAACCAGTTTTAGGTGTAGCGGGACGCAATGGAGCGAGGGATGACTGTACCTGCGCAATACAGCGTTGTATTCACATCCGGCATAAAGTTTGATGCGATCTGTACAGTTCCAATCAAACTTAATGGCGGATGTAAACACAGGCAAAAGTTGCGTCGCAGTAACCAATTTTAGGTGTAGCGGGATGCAGTGGAGCGAGGGGTATATGGCTGTACCTGCGCAAGTATGCTTAAAGCGTTGTATTCCGACCCGCCATAAAGTTTGAGACGAACTATACTTAAGTTTAAAGATGGGAGAGTGTGATATACCGTCAAAGCCCGCTAAGTATTTTTTTCAATTGTACACTATTTTCTTTAATAAAAACAAATTCGCTTAATAAGTAAAGTTAAACTGTAAATTGTCGTTTTTATAAAAATATTTTCTTTCTAACACATAGGTACCTAACGGTTTCTAATTTTATTTTTTAAAGTTCTCAATTTTCAATTTGATTATGTATAAGTGAGCAAGTTTTTTTTTTAAAGTCAAAATCAAAACGGTTTTGTGTCAGAAGAACATATTTTATAAAAACTATAATCCTATGACACGCATTACATAATCCGATGGGAAAATAGATATTACAACGGGCATTTTTTCGTTTTGGTGAAATTTTTGTATTGAAACTAGAGGTTTCGTTTAATCTTATATAATTTCAGTTAATAGCATGTGATCTAAAATGTTATCCATGATTTAGTTGAAGGACACGCGTCCATTATGCAGATACTGAATAGTTCTCAAAAAACACTCGACAAAATTGCTTACAATATTATGTAGGCGTCTAGTTTTGCAATCGTTTAACCTTGAAATGTGTAAAATTTATATTACTACGCAAAAAGTATTTTGGTTTCTGTAACTACATTGACAGAATAGATATGATTATTCGAAAATTCAATCTGATTAGCGCACTCGGACACGCTCTTAACCAGTTCAAGCGAAAGTTGAACGTTTTCTTCCTTCGTTTTGCCAAGATTGTATTTAATTTCACAGATACGTAAGTCGCAAAAAAACATACGGGATTTTTTACTCGGTCGTCTTCAAAGAAATCTCCCTCCGAGGGCTGAAATGTAAAAGCTTTTCCGAATGTTTAGATGGAGAAAATAATCTTAAAATCGCGAGTCGATCTGACCTCATCGCGACTGTAGGGGCGGGTGTAGGCGGCAGCTTTGTCATACCCGAGTCCTTATCAAGAGACTTTACAACCAACTTTATTTTGAGAAAAATATTAAGAACCCAATTTCCTTATCGTGGATTAACGCCCCGTAAAAAACATCCTTGTTTAGTATTAAAACAAGTAAATTGTTTTATGTTTTTTGGAGTTGGAAAAAACAACAATTATGAGAATAACTTTGTTGTCCGTCTGTCTGTTTATCTGTTTGTCAACACTCATTTTCTCGAGAACTGACAGAGATATCAAGTTGAAACTATAGACAAACTATATTAAATATGGAGATCAATATCAAACACGACCCCATAGTCATGTAGAAAAATAAAGTTTCTAAATGAATGTCATAAAAAGATTTAAACTTTAGACTCGTATTTTCTCTTATAAACAAAATATATAGGCTATTTCCTGTTGACCTAGAATCTTGAAGTTTGGCATAAAGCTTCCTTTCGTAATGCGAGTAAAAGAAAAAAAATGTGGAAATCAACTATTTTCTCATTTTAGGTCGATTTTTTAGTATATACAATTGAAATATGCTTGTGGCGGTGAGTAGTGACAAATATGTTAAAATACTTTATATAACATCAGAACACTTAGGGCGAGAATCTTCATCGCACTTGACCGGTTCATTATCACTCAACTGAGCAACAATAAGTAATTTTCTTGGCTAATTTGTCTTTGATTTCGTCTCTTTAAACCATAGAGTCCAGGGATTATCGTATAATTTTGGATTAACATCTCAATAGGACATTTTGATTTTGATGACGTAAGTAACTCGAACGTCAAAAAAAAACGTTTCGTTTCAATCACAAAATTCGCCTGCTAATTGCAATTTCGAAATTATAACATAACATTGAGCAGTTTACTGAATGGTAGACATCAATTAAAAGGATCAAAGAGTTCGTTTGTGAAAAAAACCGACAGCGTTGCGGGTTCAAACATTTACACGGGCGGACCGACGGACTGGGTGAATTAAAATTTCCTTTGAAGCTGGCAACATTTAAACGTTGCGCCGTTCTTTTTTCAATGATTTTTCTTGTATCTGTAGGGATATTTACAAAAGTATCTTTGCTGTTTTATATCTATATTTACAGAATCGATCCAAATTAAGTAGTAATTATTTATTGGTCTAATACAAACACCAAAATAATAAAAATACTTCAATAGAGTACGCATGCAGTGTTTATTTATTTATTTATATACCAAATGTTTAAGATATTATTATTAGGGAATAGTAATTATTCGCTAACACGTTACGGTTGCGATGCGCTCTAAAGCTCTTAGTAGGTGGGGCGAAGAGAACCCATCCGTCCGCCCCTCTCCATAAATAAAGAAATCAGATCTCATAGTAAACGAGGTTTTTAGGATTTCGTAGGCAAATGGCAAAAAACTGAACCCCTAGGTCGTATAATTTCTTTCTGTTCATCTGTCTGTATGACTGTCCATCTGTCAGCCGTTTTACTTTGAGAGTATTGGCACTATATAGATACAATTTGGAAGGTAAATGTAGTACATGAACCGCTACACAGTGATATTATGAAATTACGAAAAAAAATATTATTATTATTATATGTTGGCCATGCATATAACTGAGGGATGAAAAAAATCTGCATCCATGAGCGTCTAACATACCTAGAGATAGATCATAAAAATGACATAGAGGTTTTAATATGATTTTCTTATTTCCTAAGTCAATAGTTGTGGAGGTATTCTATTGTAGGTATGTATGTAGGTATTAAATTCCTAAAAAGTGTGTCCCCCTCTAACTTTTTAACTAAGTAGAGAAACTGTGTAGGAAACCTTTTGCACGCAAATCCGATTCAACCAGCACCCATTATCCCTGGCTTCTGTCCAGGACTCAGATATTATTCAGGATATATCCTGGCAGTATCCCAATAACTCGGATTAACTCGGCCGAGACGTTGCGAAGTACATAAGGTGCGGTGGTAATGAAGTAACTCGATAAATTAGGATTGTCTGTGACATTTCATAACAGGAAATTCAAGACGCATAGTACTATGATAACGCAAATAAACTATTAATTAATTAATTGCTAAAGTTATATCGCACAAACGAAGTCTTCTTTAAGCGGTATACCTTTGATGTATGTTAAGGAGGACCTGCACCATCTCTGAAATTCAAATTAGCGGGTTAGTTTGTTGTATTTTTGTACGTTTTGGAATGTATTAATAACTGAGATGATAACTGCATGTTCCTGACTCACGAAGAAAGTACTAACTCTAAATTGTAATTAAGTATAAGTAAGTCATAGAGTTTGCATCGAATTCGTCTATTACGATTTCATTAAGTAGGTACGTCGTTGTTGTTATTATAGATGTGTACATCGTTTCATTTCCACAGATGTCATTTCTTTTTCGGTACTTGAAAAAATTCGAAAAAAAATATTATTCAATATTACATGTTCAGACACACTTACTGAAAACCAAAATGAATTGATTAGCTACCGTTGACTTTGATAATCATCACAAAAACGAAAATGATGTTAGAATAAAAATAATTACATATGCCAACATAAATAAAATTTTTAATCTTCCTCATTCTCTATTTTTTAATCCGCAGCATTTATTTATTATATTCAGTTTCAAAGCTATATATTTTTCTCATAATAACCCACCCATATTATCGCATTCAATATTATCTTTGTTCCACGTAAATTTATTCAGTTTTATAATAACGGACCCAAAAGTACCTTTTATATGGAAATTGCCTTGGCGATAGATACCTAATATAGGGTGTCATGCTGACACATGTTTTATATATCTGCAATAAACATATTTTATCATCATGTTTAGTAAATTATAGAATAAAGCTTTATAATTCACTTCTAATTAAGTGAGGTATTTCACATTAATACAGAACCTTCGTCCATTGGAGTCCAATTCAAGCTAAGCATCGAGTGTACTACCATATAATTATATCACAATTATTATTTACTTCAACATTACTCTCTCGAATCGCCGAATTTCGCACGTTATATAAACTTTATTTTGTGCAGATGTTTACCATTGAAGAGTACTTTACTATATAAATGGATTTTCACAAAAAATACCTACCTGTTTAATGAATGGCATTTACGTATAAAAATTCGCATAAACGAATTCCTAAAAGAATCCGTCCATTTAAAAAAAAAAGAAAGTCAAAAGAAAAGAAACAAGAGGGTAAACTTAAAAGGAATGTCTCCCGAGTGGAATATTTCAGTTGTTCGAATTACTCAGTCAGGGGGTAAATCTATGGCGAGCTTTTATGTGTTTGTATTGTCTCAAGCAAAGTTATTGAACTTGGGGATATTGGGTTATAAATATATTACAGAGAATTTTTTTCGTATGTAGGATACTTACGAAAACAAAATTTATTTTTGTTCGAACACGAGACACCATTACTTCGTTAAGGATAACAGATAGTTGTAAAACAAATACCTATCTAACGCCTAATACTGTGCATATATACCGAATCTATATTTTTAAGAAATAATATATTATGATGTAAGTACGGTACGAAATGATTACCTCGACTATAATATCCACCTTACCGTATTACCGTACCTATAATCATAGGCACGAGGCGAAGCCCAGTGCTTATAATAAACCAAGACTATAATAGCCAGCTTACTGAGTACGAGCACCATACAACGTTTTCCAATACATTTTCGATTAAAATAATTAAAATAATACTTCAAATGTAATAATGGCGGGAACTAAAAGCACGAGCGGGTTGCTTTACGCGGTTTACGCATGCATCACAAACAGAATGCTCGTTTGTGATTAGTGTAAAGTAAAAAGGCCTAGTACTGTAAAATACAACATTACGGTACAAGTTTCGATTTCATAAAGACCGTATTAATAGCAAATGTACCTATTGAAAAAGCAGTCATGTACCTACCTGCGTACTTATATCTATCCTAGAAAATAATACATACGTAGATGATTGAAGACATCTTTACGTAACATATCGTAAAAGTATGTAGACGTTTCCACCACAAGTTAGAAGATTCAGATGTGCACTTAGATTAAACTACGGATTAAACTATCTACAATGTGCAGCTTTGAGGTGCGATGCGGACTATGCCGCGCAAGTTCTCCTCACTACCTGCCAGTGCCTTAGTGTTTCTTAACAAAGTAAAGTAAATGCTACTGCAACGTTTTTGTAACTAATTTCAATACCACACAAATCGATTGATTGCACACATTCGTAGAATGTCATCTAGAAACATCAATCATCAACAAAAAAAGCCTAAGAAATGGAGATCCATAACTTTGATAATTTACATTTCTGGATAGAGAGACGGCGTCAAAAAACGTAGGTACTTAGACGAAAATATCATGCGCCCATCCTGTAGAACAAGAAAAACTTAAGAGTTGCTTAGTTAATTTATAATTTAAATTTTAATTGATTGAACTATATTAAACAGTGATTGTTTTATTTAATTTTCAATGATAACAAATGAAATATTTCATATTAACATTAAGTAATGTGAATATTCTTAAATTAGTTTGAAGTTAACAATACAATTTTGGACATGGATATATGTCGTATGTGTAAGCGACAGTACAACAGTATGCCCCTGTTAAGGTTGGCATTTCTTTCACATATTTATTGCTCAGCTAATTTTAATAAATTATAATTTTATTACAATGAAATTTTTGAATTTAATGCATTCTTGTAGTCGTTTTCGGCTCTCACCGCTGTTCTTGTTCTATCTCACACTTCTACTCTCATCTATCTCCTGCTTCTGTCTATCTGCTGTAATATATTCTGTTTCTTTACACTCGCATTACCACTATGTATATATCATAAATGTACTGCCCAGGTTTGGCACGGGCCATTTCCCTCCCCTCCCTCACCCTTACCCTCCCACGTTCCCCGTCACATCCCCTTCACCATTTCTCCTCCTACCCCCATCAGAAGGTTAACCATGCCGGAAGACCGTCTAAAAGTTATTTTTCCATCCCTCGGGAATACATAAAAGGTAACCTATGTCCTTTTCTGTACCCCTTACAACGTGTATGCAAAATTTCATGATGATCGGTTGAGTAGTTAAGGCGTGAAAGAGTAGCAAACGTCCATACATACAAACTTTCATATTTATGATATTGGTAAGGATTTGCATCAAAGATTTCAATGTTTTTAATTCAAAACAATTTTTTTTCAGTAGTGACACTCAATTAAATGTACCTATATGATTTTACCATTAATAATTATTGAGTTGAAGGGTGTTTTGAATTGCGCTATTGTCAGCCGTCTTGGATCTTAAAACAATATAGTCATTCTGAAATTCATTCTTCATCTAAAAAAACTATAGATAATGTAAAATACTATAAAACGTTACATTACGGTGCAATATGGACGGTTCTTTTTCACCTTTACTTAAGCGACTGCGGATCCTGTTATTTGATTCTTAAATCAATTGATAATAATAATTTTATTTCTCATAGACCGGAGCTCATATCTTAGTATCCAGTGCGTGAGGCTGCCGCATATGCACGTGCGTGCGAAACTACTACGGACCTACTGTTTTAATTGGCACGATTTTGTTTCAGGCAGGATTATACTTTGGCTCCGATTAAATAGACTATGTTCCATACGTATTCAAAAACAGCCACAAACGCCACCGCCCCGAAAACTACAAAGTTTGTTTCTTACGCTCTAATCCGTAAGAACGATTAATTCACTAACAAAGCCATTAACACATAAATGGTTTCTGGAACGGTATTAAATGTCAAATTCCATATGTAGACGATATAGATATAGACGACCGCTTAGCCTAGTAGGTAGCGATCCTGCCTACGAAGCTGGAGGTCCCGGGTTCGAATCCCAGGTCGGGTCAGTATTTATATGATGAATATTGATACTGGTACCGGGTCTTGGCTGTTATATGTATGTGGTGTCTTCGCTTGGTACCCAAAACACAAGCTAATGCTTATTTTGGGGCCTAGACGATGTTGTGATGTGTATGTCATTATTATTATTATATGTATGAAAGATATGTCGTATATTTATATAGATATTTTTTGTATAAAATATATCCTCATCTAAATCAGAATGAATTTTAAAGAAATGGTTATTTTTACAATTTTTTTATAAATTTACTTTTAACCAAAAATTAAAATAGGTACTTATACCAAAACTGTTTCTTAAAAAAATGTTCCTAAGAAAGATTTCCTTTATTTCCTTTGGTTTACAATTTCTCCCACACCCAAAAAAAAAACATACTGAATAGTCAAAAAATACCAAAAATTTCCTTACTCCAGATGAAATAATTACCTATAAAATAATTATAATGATTCATAATAATATTTAAAAGCACTAAAAAAAGAATGTTAAACAAAAAATAATCATCATAATCATCAGCCCGTGTCTCTCCACTGCAGGATATAGGCCTCTCCCAAGGCTCGCCACCACACACGGTCCTCCCCCTTCCGCATCCAATTACCTCCGGTGTGGTGCTTCAGGTCATCAGTCCACCTGGCCGGGGGGCGTCCAATGCTTCGCTTCCCAATACGTGGCCTCCACTCGAGAACCTGTCTAACTCGTCGGTTGTCGGTTCTTCGGCAAATGTGACCGGCCCATTGCCACTTCAGCTTGCTAAACACTTCGGCTATGTCGACAATTTTAGATTTTCGACGGAGTTCAGTATTCCTAATTTTGTCCATCAAGGGAATACCGAACATAGCCCGCTCCATAATCTGTCTGAGAGCTAATCTGACCTCGCCCAGACTGACATCGGGAATGTCATCTGTGTAGTGCCGGGTCAGTGGAGCCCTCCGATCGGTGCCGCACGGGCTGCAGAGGTAGGTGCATGTGTGGCGTACAGTCTTTTGTAAAATGTCTCTATCTCAACGAGTATCTCTGTTGTCAAGTAGACGATTTTGTTGTCGTTAGTCCTGAGCTTCGTCAGCTGACTTCGACCAAGTTGCTGAACGAAAGCTTTCGAACCTTTATTATGCTCGATCGCCTCTTCGATATACGTTTTGTATTGAAGAGGCGAAGGTTCTGTCGTATCAGCTTCTTGATTTTTTGTTGAGAGCCAGGTCTGACGATGTTCCCCGTAGCGACTTCTCACGTCTTTCTTGCATGAAAAAAATAATAAAATAAATATATTAAAAATGCGATTCCATTAGTTTAGAACAGAACCCAGTTATTGTGTGACCAAATATTATGAGAATACAAAACGTACGAACCTAGTCATAATTAAGTGCATTTCATAATTGGTCGTTTTATATCTCAACCGTTATTGATAATTTTAAACAAACGATATTAATTATTCTAAATTGCCTCTTTATAATAAAAAACACAGAATGAAATACAAATAAAGCGTAACTTTCCTTGCCGAAAATACAAAATGCCATCTTTTTTTTCTTGCGTTTGATGTGTGATTTCCGCATTTTTTAATTCAACACTTCAGCATTGTGCTACATCCGATTAGGTCGGGTGGCGAAACACCACTACACAAATTTAGTGTCATCGAGCGTGATATGGCACTAATTTTTTCTGGACGTTTTTACGTGTCGGACTGCACATCTTGCTAATCGATGCGCGTACATTAAGAATAGGAACCAAAGCTTTTTTTTAAAATTGATTTTCCACATGGAAGGCAAAGGTGTAACCATACAGCCTAGTCAGAATTTTACATTTTCAAATATTTAATAATAAATTAGGTAAAAACTGCCAAGTCTTAAGTTTAAATATCTTCAATTGTATTTTTTACATATTCATAAAACCAAAGCCTATTATTTATTTGTGAGTGGAACTGAAAATGTACGCTTTCTTGTTTTTTTCCACACGCCATAATTAGGTACAAAAAAAGTTTAAATCGTACTTCACACAATGTTCTATAAGGTCTCAAAAATGTTATTAATTTTAAAACGGAACATGGCCAATTTTGGGTATACATACAGTAAGCCGATCGAAGCCATATCGTAGTTGATAACTCTATGTCAAATATCAACTCCATAGAAATAATAGAATAAAGTAAGTAAACCAGTCCGAAATGCGGGTCTCAACGGAAAGAGATAGAGAATAATTACACCTCAATTTATACAAAATAATATTAAGTCTATCTCTTTTTATCTTGATCATTTGCAATTAATAGCTCTTTGGTTGATAGACTGTCGGTTGATTGACCACTGTGACTGTCAAAATGTGCTGCCTTACGTGTTTCACACGATATCTTTAATTTTAACAATATTTTCAATTATAAAACGGAACACAACCAATAAGTTATGTCAACGCACCGGATTCCTCTGAGAACTGTCAAAACTACTCCGAATCGAACAGAACAATGTTATTTTAAAGTTAAATCATTGTGTGTGTGTGAAGTTTTAAAATAAAAGACTCTACTCTTCAGAAATATAATAATTTTCGGTGTCAACAATTACTGCTAAGTAGAATCCCATCAATTATATGCTTTCTAAATGTGTGATCGATTGGTTTTTAAAACTACACTTTCCCGCCAAATAAACTACAATGAGTTCTTTACTTTCCGCTGAATTATCTGCTACTTGTAACGCTTTAGGAACGTATGATAAAAAGAATGAGAAGTATTTAATAGATGACTTTACGATTAATACCGTTAAAGATCTCATACGCTATCTTAAACGGGATGGAGAAGATCACGAAATCCGGAGGCACATTGGTCAAACAAAAGTACTACAAAAAGATCTGATACCCATGTTGAAAGACCACTGGGAAAATAATGAATTGTTTGATGTAACTTTGAGGTAAAACTTTTGTTTATTAAATTATTTAAGTTATCCAAATAAATAACCTTATATACTAAGAGAACCCGAAATTTCTAAAACAGTTGTATACACACGATTTTGCTGTAATGCGATATTTAAATATATGAACATTTGATTAATAATGGAGATGTACAAATTCATTGTAATTGCCGCCCATTCGCCAATAAGGGGCAATTATCAAATTTCAGAAGAATTAAGTTTCTGAAAGATAGGGTAAAATCACCACAAATTAAAATTTTCATTCACTATAAAACTTTTCCTGCCCGCCTGCTGCTCGCAAGCCCGCCGGCTCGCTGGACCGACGAAGTGGCTGGATGAAGATGGCTGAGGTCAGAGGAGTGTGGCGTGCCCTGGGAGAGGCCTATGTTCAGCAGTGGATGAATGTGGGCTGATGGATGGATGGATAAAACTTTTAGTAAAACAAGCCTATGTTTCTAATCACAATATCTTTTACAGGCTTCTTGTGAATTTGACTAATCCAGCGTTATTACTATATAGAGAAGAAGTGCCTACAGAGAGAACTGCTCATCATAACTATTTGCAAATACTATCCCACTTACAGTGCTATAAAGAAGAAGCTTTTACCAAAGTCGACACATGGAATTTTTTAGCAAAAAAACTAACTCATATTCTTGAAATTGTAAGTCATTGACAATGTTATCACTGGACTCAACCATGCACATATATATACCAAAGAGTATCCAATTTATTCATATCCTAGTGGATCACCTCTGTTACGCACATAAAAATTAAATTTCTTTTTAAATATTTTTAAGTTTAAGTAGATTTGTCACTTCATAAGCCGATACAGCATATTATCTAGTCATAAAATTCTCCTGTTAGAATCTTTGAAAATTGTTAATTTGAAAAATCACTGTAAGGTATTAATATGTCAGTGTGAAAACATCTCTAAAAAGTAATCATAGCAGTAGTAAAACACGCCTATCTTACTCCCACTAGAATCACAGCACGCTATTGACAGGCCCACAGCATGCTATCGACAGGGTGATCGCTTGTACTCTGTGCTAATAGTGTATGCCACCACCGGTAGTTAGTGAGCCAATGCCCGTTAGCGAGTATTTCATTGTGAAAATGCTGAATTATGCAGTGAAATGTAAAAACATGTCCAAAAACTAAAAATGCTGAGTGGTATAACTTTTCATGTATAAGCATGAAATTGTGTGGACGCTTCACCCTGCAAACGCGTTTTACCCCCCTGCTTAATGGAATGCATCGTTTCATACAGTCATAGTGTCTTACCATGGTAATGTCTTACCATGACTAGAAGAGAGGTGATGGCTTCTTCATCTCTATGGAATTCCTGAACGCTAAACTCATATTACAAAGTACTTGCTAGACATAATATGTAATAGATATGATGATAGAGTTTTGTATTAATGTGTATATTGTTTATTAAATTATAATTTCTTAGTTTATATACCTAATTAACTCACTTCACTTTATTCTTAAAAAAACTAGGATTGGAGTGAACGGGATGAAGACACTGGACTTATTATCGAAAGAATTTTAATATTAATAAGAAATGTACTTCACGTTCCTGTTGACCTCGATCGAGAACGGAAACCCGAAAATGATGCTAGTGTTCATGATCAGGTTTGATAATGTTTTATTTTACTTGGGCATCAATTTGTGATTAATATGTGTAATTTTAAACTTAATAATCTCATATTAAATAAAATTTGTTTTACTAGTTTACATTGGCTCTTAACTTACTGAATACTTTAATGCAATAATTTGACTGCTTATTTTGTTTTAGGTTTTATGGGCTTTAAATAGCTCTGGAATTTTGGATATTATGTTTTACATGTCATCTGAAAATGAAAAGCAATATTTTATGCATATACTTGAAATTATATCTCATTTACTGAGAGAACAAAATCCAACTAACTTATCAGATTCAGAATTACAAAGGAGTGTTGATGAAAAACTTAAAGATGAGCAAGAGCTATTGAGAATTCGTAATGCAGAGAACAAACTAAAAAATGAAAAAGTTAGACACTATTCTTCGGCAAGGTTAGTAATAGTTATGTGTACATATTACAAAATCAAAGCAATTACAATTTTGATCATTATTATTATTGTAATTTAAGGCATTCTCGATTTGGAGGCACTTACATCATTCAAAATATGAAATCGATATCGGACAATCAAATGATTTGTTTAAAACCACTAAACAAAGTTTTTGATTTGGATTTTGGTGGGAAAAAGGATAGGTTTGTTAAACCTAAAAATAGAAGACCTGTAGAACCAGGAACTATGGAGAGAAGATCACCGTTTGCAGTCAGGTGATATTAACCAATATGATGTACTCATTACCACTACATGCATATCTTGAAATGGCTTCAAATGTAATCAGTGTATCTAATTGTAATACATTTTAATTCATTTATAATACATTTTAACTGAGATCATTTACAACTTGAAACAATGAGGAAGGCAACTGTCAATCTATTTACACATAGAGAGCGCTATACAAAATCATAATATGCTATTTTTGTTCTTACCACAGAGAATCAAGTAGGTTAGACATGCCATGTGAACTGCTCAATGCAATAACGGCCCAACCCACAAAATCACAATAATTTAGTTAAAACTACATAATGTATTGATATTTGAACATATATTAAAATCACACTGGCGCAACTACAGTTTCTAATAAAAGTTCAAAGATGGCGCTTAAAATGTGTTCTTGAGTTTAGATTACAAATTATATTTGAAAGTTATAGCGGGCTATGGTAACTAAGGCCATTATATTTTTTTATAAGGTTGGGCCACTATTGCTCTGAGCAGCTCATGTGACGGTATATGTTCAGAGACACATGTCCCAAAAATAGTTACACCACGAATATAACTAAAAATATGATATTACGCATGCGTAAATAGTTTTTTCTCAGATTTATATCATTTTAGAAAGCAGTTAAGGCGTTCATTTCTTTCACTGACATCTTTGGTATGATTTGATGTCGCATTTTAGAGTTTAAGTTATGAGATCTGTCTTAAGTATGCGACATACCTACGGCATACTTGAAGGGGATAGCGTATCCGCCTACATGTCAACTCTAACCTACTTTAATGCTCTGTAGTTCATACAATGACATATTAATTCATAATTATTTTTTTTAAATGGAGTCCTATGCATCTTGGGTGCAAAACAATTTGTGTGTACAAATTTCTTAGTAAGTTATGCGAGTGAAGAGGGAAAACGCTCTAAGAATATACGGCTTTTTCAAAGTTATGTAGTAAACATTTTAAAAAGCCAACACATATGTCGTTAAAATTTCCATTGTACCTAGGCCTCATGTTTATTGATAATTATTAAAAAATGCACAAAGTTGCTAATTTTTTACTAACATATTTCATTGGGGCACATTTAATCCTCAAATGTTTTTAAATTTTTAGCAAGAAATATTGAATGCAAAATTTTTTGTTATTTAAAGCACACTTTTCTTTTTATCTCATATTGCAACTGAGCGACAATTAGCGACATAGTGGAACACTTTACAAAAAGTTAACAAATATTATTGCTACAATTGTAAATACTATAAATACAACTTATTACTTCATACAAAAATGCAACTAACTTGACTGGTAAAACATCATATCCTAAACACACAGTGCCTTTTATAATCCAAGTGTCCAGTAGTCCTGATTTACATTAAATTTTAATTCATAGCTTTTACTGGAGACTTTGCTCACATGGTTTTCATTAATTAATATTTAATAGACATAAAAAACATGATACGGTGATAGACTTTTATAAAATTAATATTTTATATGAAAGTGTTTTTTAAATGTATAGACACAGTAAAAAATATTTAAAAAAAATTATAATAAAGTTATGAATGTTTAATGATACCGGTTGGCCGAAGGGTTATAGACCCTTACTGTGGAGCCAAGGGTCGCGGGTTCGAATCCCGCCCGGGACAAATGTTTGTGTGCAGGAACATATCTGTTCTGTATATGGATATAAAAAAATTATCTATATGTGTAAAAATTATAAAAATTATTTAAGTTCTCATATCAGTTGTCTGGTATCCATAGTACAAGCTTTGCTTATTTGGAACTAGATGGTGCTGTGTGAGATATTATTATTATTTAAAATGTTCTGTTGGACAGAGAGGGCAATACCGCTCGGTGTGCAGGCCATTTAAAATAGTGTTCAACTTTTTTTCAAGAAACAGACAAGGGATAAAGTTTTAATAGCTTATAAGTCCCACATTCTTTAACGGAGTATAATTTTGTTTATAAATTTTGTTATTGTATCAAGTGTTTTGTTTATATATTTTTTTAATATTACTCAATTACTCTGACGACCGCTTAGCCTAGTGGGTAGCGACCCTGTCTACGAAGCTGGAGGTCCCAGGTTCGAATCCCAGGTCGGGTCAGTATTTATATGATGAATATTGATACTGGTACCGGGTCTTGGTTGTTATATGTACCTATATGTTGTTTTCCTTTGGTACCCAAAACACAAGCTAATGCTTAGTTTGGGCCAAGACGTTGTTGTAATGTAGACGTTATTATTATTACCCTATTTTTACATCTTATTGTAAATAGTTTCTCGGCCAACTGATATGTTTTGTAAAATTCCGCTCTACTTCTTACTGGTTTTCTTCTAAGAATAACTGCTTTATAATTCATATCCTGCATGTTGAACCATGTATAATAATAATTCTTCTATTTGAATGTAGAAATTTCATCGAAACCAATTGTCCTGGGAGTAATAAGCTTTCAAATAAACAGTCAAAACAATAATTATAAATGTGTGTTGTGGGTTCAGAGATTATTCGATCATAGTTTTATAATACATGTATAGATTTGTTTTTACAGATTGTTTTTGAGGGATTTTTGTATCCGTTTTTTGAACGGTTCATACAATACTTTAATGCATCACGTCAAAGATGTACTGGTTCGTGCTAAGGCACAGCAAAATGACGAATCATACTATTTATGGGCTGTGAAATTTTTCATGGAGTTTAATAGAGGACACAATTTCAATGTTGGATTAGTGAGGTAAGATTACTTTGTATACATCATAATTTAACTTCGTTATCTTTCAAAATGTTATTAGGTTTAGCAGCATTCTACTGATGCGGGAGCTTTAAAGTTTTACATTCATTTTAATCTGATCTGTTTTTGGAAATACTTCTTTTCATTTTCAGTCATTATTTTTCTTGTGTTTGCACCTTAGGTTAATGTGTATCTAATATTGTCTTTGATTTCTTAATATTATTATTTAATTGATAGTCTCAAAATCTGAAAAATATGAAAAATTGAACTATTATTATTTTTATATTAACTTCTTTAATAACAGATGTTTCAAGTCACCAATAAACCACTAAAGCTTATCAGAATTTATTTATTCAATGATTGTTTCAAAGTTGCTTTAACGATTTTATTCCTTAATTGATTTATAATTGATATCGCAAAGTTATTTAATTTTGCAAAACTTTATGTTTTTCATAGCAAATTACAAATAAACATGATTTAAAATACCGCCTTCAACGTTATTATGACCTTCTTCAATAGTTGTTTTCAAATCAGATTTCTAAATGGCGTATTAACCTTAATAATTTGCTGTAATTCCTCTCAAAACCAACAATTACTATGTGAGTTATTTAAAACATTGAAAAGGATCTCATCATGTTAAGGAGTAGTATCATATAAATTGGGTAGGATCAGAGAACCAAATTCAAATAGTGTAATACCCTGTAGCCCACGCAGACGAAGCCGCGGATGGCGGCTAGTATAATATAACCAAGGACATATCAACAAATCAATATCTGCCATTCGGTTGCCCAACTTCACCAGTAAAAGCAGTATATATACATATTAAAACCTTCTTATGATCTCTTTCTATTAAATAAGTTTTATTTATATTCAAGGCCGGGTCCGTAGGCCCCTTGCGTTAGCTATTACCCGGAACAAACCGATACATGGGTGAATGGGTCACCGAATGTCGCCTAGAAGCGCAACATCGGAGATTCACAGTTTCTATTTTATTCCATCAGCCCTTTTTTATACCCCACTGCAGGGAATTAGGCCTCCCCTCAATATGAGGGGGCCTGGAGCTCAAATCCACCACGCTGCTTCAATGCGGGTTGGCGGATAGTAACGACCGCCATCTATTGACAGCGACTGAAACCCACTGCTTAACTTGCTCTCCGAGGCACGTAGTCTGTGATAGTTAATGTACTTAAGTCAGAAAAAAACTCGTACACGCCCAGATTCGAACCACGGACTCACAGCCTTATAAATTTGAAACAGGTTCGCTTCGCTCGGGCTATCACGACTCATTCTATATTATGACCGAATAGTTTATTTTATGACGTATCCACAGACATGTTTTTCATTCTATCATAATTATAACGATTGACATAAAGCTGATTATATAAATCCTCAATCTGCCATGTGTTTGAAAAATAATTCGATCTGATAAAGTTACTTAAAAACATTTTCAGAAATAAATTATTTACGTATTTGCGTATATGACTTCCAAATACAATACAGACAAATTTGTTTTCATGTAGGTATGTCATATTGGTTTCTACTTTTGTATGTAAGTTAATATTTTTAATTTTATTGGTCAACTAGCTTTCCGCCCGCGGGTTCGCCCGCGTGGACTACACAGTTGTACCCGTACAGCTAAAGGGACGCCACGCTCCACGACATGGTGACACACTCTAGAACATTCTGAAACTACCTAAGAAATCTCTATATCTAATTTCATCAAAATCCATTTAGCCATTTTAGCATGAAGAATAGTTAGCCCATAGGTCGGCCGCAAAATCGGTTAGCCGTTTGCAGATTAACCGCAACAGACAGACTAACACACTTCACTTCATCAGCCCATTTTACCCCACTGCAGGGGCTTAGGCCTCCCCCGGGTGAGGGGGGGCTTGGAGCTTAAATCCACCACGCTGCTTCACTGCGGGTCGGGGATTGTAACGACCGCCATCTATTGACAGCGTCCGGGACCGACTGCTTAACGTGATCTCCGAGGCACGGAGTCAGTGATAGTTATGTACTTAAGTCAGAAAAACTCATTGATACACGCTCGGATTCGAACCATGGCCCTATGGCCTTATAAATTTGAGACAGGTTCGTTGCGCTTTAGGCTATCACGACACACTACGATTACTTACAGACTAACACTCACTACGATTTTATATATAAGTAGGTATTTTGACAATTATATTTATGTATTTTATATATAAAAGAAACCGGTACAAACAGACAGACAACCACACAGACAAAAAGTTACCTATACCACTCATCACAACCTATTTTCTGTCTGCGTAGTTTAAATAATAAAATTAGTTTAACCTTTTAAGAGTTTAGCTCGAACAGACAGACGGACAAACAAAAAGTATTGTATGTCACTTCGGACAACCTTTTTATAAAATCTGTGAAGTTTCATTAAATTTGGTTTAGCCGTTTCGGAGATTAGAGATTAGCTCGAACAGACGGAGGACAGACAGACAAAAAGTAGCCTATGGCATCCCCGATAATGCCCTCTGCATGTCTGCAAAATTTCATTGAAATCGGTTCAGCCGTTTTTGTGATTTACATGTTTTGCTATCATCATTTTCAGAAATTATTTTTTAAATGAAATTAAAACTAAATTAACCAATTTTGTAACAACACCCTAAAATCATGTCTTTAACAAATAAAAAATTTAGTTAAAGAACTTAAGTATAATATGTTTGGTGTTCAACTGAACATAGTCCAAACTTATAAAGCGTACCTAACTAAATAAAAAAATAAAGTTTGCGCCATCTGCTCACTTGAAACTTGTTTAGTTAAGTAAGCTTTACTCTATAAGTTTAGACTACGTTTAGCCAAACACGTGGCATATTATGAACAGTGTGGTCGGCAGAACGTAGTTGAACTTTAAACATGTTTTTCTCGGTAACCGTTACTTTGCGTCATCTGTTTACTTGAAATTTTTTATTTAGTTCTGTGAGCTCTACAGCTCTATAAGTTTGGACTGTGCTCAGCCGAACAACCGGTGTATTATATATATTTAATTTTTTTTTTAATCGAATTTAATTACTCAAACTGGTTTAAAAACGTGTATTTTCGGTAAATTAGTCTTAAACAAAAAATGAAATTGTGTAGCTATTTAACATAATAATTACGTCACACAGTACAGCAAGGACCTAAGCTCTTTAACAAGGTAGAGAAAAATTATCTTTCGGCGCCCTTTGGTCGATACTTTTAAATCAATAAATAATTCAGTTTGTGTTAAGAGAATGTCATAAACCAACGAAAATTCAGAATGTCGCCGCTCACTGGCCCCAAAGGCGACATACCATGTTATACGAGTTTGTGCTTTACACAAGCGAGACGCACAATAGCGCACCGCTTGAAATTAAAGGGCGTAAGTGCAAAATTATTAAAATTTAATTTCTTTTAATTGAAACGCCTATTGAAAAATACAAAACGAGCATCGAATACAGAATTATGAAATCTATATAATATATTTTTTTCAACTATAACAAACTTCTTACTCAGCTACAATGATTGATAAATGGATTTTTAAGAGGTATTTTTACGATTTATTTTTAATCTGTAAAACTTATTAAATAATAATTTCAAAACGAACGTCGTCGTTTAAAACGATGACAGTGATTTAATATATTTTAAAGACATTAAGATACATGAAATACTTTAAGCGATATCGTTGTTTGAAAATGCCGTCCTCAGCTTCTAACATCGCCTTAAATAAGAAAATACAAAAATCAACCGTTTTTCATTCAGTAAATTTATATTAAGTTGCTATTTGTTGCATTCTGTTGCTCCTTTAGAATAAACAATTCTTTTTTTTCAAATTACTATGAATTTGTATTTCGTATTAATTCATTCCATGTGAGCCAAAAAGGCGCCAATAAAAATTTCTCGCACTTACCGTTCGAATTGGCGTCCCTTCCCACCTAGTGCATAGAGCGGTCGCATCTCTTTCTCTGCTCCTGAGTCGCGCCTGACACATTATTACTATAATCTTTCATTTTCAGTGAAACAATGTCTGTCACAATGTTCCATTTTGTGCAACAACAAATGGAGAAATATTATGATATGATAAAAGTAGAAAAGAAGAAGTTTTCAATATGGGTTAGACGTTTGCACCTTGCTCTAAGAGCTTACAAAGAACTCCTAAACACTTTATCTGCGATGGACAAAAGCTCAGACACGTCTGTAAGAGAATCTGCTAAAGTGTTAAAGAGTAATATTTTTTATGTGCTGGAGTACAGAGAGTTCATCCTAGCTACAATATTGTCATATGATGAAAATAAAATGCCAAGGTCTGTTATATTTCATCTAGGGCGATACTCTAACATTTTTTATTTTACTTTTAAATTTTTTGTTTTTGTTTCACAGGTCTTATTTGGTTGATTTGATAGAAACTGTACATTTGTTTTTGAAAATGTTGGAGCATTATTGTAAAACTACCAGTTTAGTCGTTCAGAAGAAAGTTAGGAAGAAGAGTAACAAAAAGAAAAGTTAGTCTTTTTATTTGTTTTAATCAAAGGAATTATTTTTAATTCGAGTAATTTACACAAATAAAAACAACTACATAATTAATAATATTTATATTTAAATAATGGATATATATTTTGCATATGGATATTATATAATGGATAAATAATCTTTTATATGTAAAAATGTTATTCTTCGAAAACTGTAAAACAGACATCTCAACTTCAAACATGAATTTTGTTTTCATAATAAAGAATCTCACCCATTTTTATAAGAAGTTTTGGCATAAAGCGATGGGTATTGATGAATTTTTTTTAACAATAAATCATTTTATTTTCATTAACTATTGTATAATAATAGTAATTATTTATTCATTGTTGACACAAATTTTCGGTAGAGTTTTTAAAATTTGTAGATATTAGTAGATTTTAGCTATGAAAATCGATAATAGCAATAATAATATTATAATAAAAAAAATATTGCAATTTATATCGCTAGTGCAGCAGATTTACAACAGATAATTTTAACATATTGTAGGATCAGGTCCTATCGGGAGCTTAAAATAATAAGAAATCACTTCACTAACTTTCACGTTTTATTATTATCGTTTATTAATAATTACAATATTACTTGACTCACTACTCAAGTACATAGATTTTCGTCTATTTCTCAACCCCGACTGTCATTTATTCTATTCATTCTATATTAGTATTTAAATTTCAAAATACATTCTAGAACCTTAATACATTTTGTGTATGGCCAGTACCTTAAGTAACCAGCTACATATGCTACAATATTAAAGATTACATAATGATATGTCATAGGACGTCAGCCAGCAATCAGCGAGCCCCAGCAGAAACAACGGGTCGAAAGACCGGCGTGGGAAGAAGTCCGAGCGCAGCTTGCGGTAGTGCTGACGTCGCGACTTCTAGAACATCCGCCTCCCTTCGATGCTGCCTCGGATGTTCCTATAGACCAACAGAAGTATATCATTTTAATAAAATATACGATTTGAATTCCAATCAGTTTTAATAAAGGGTCGTTCATTAATATTTTACACGTAAAAGAATAGGGTGGATCCAGTGCGACAAGACAAGGCATATTAAGAAGGTGAGAGATCCTAAGTCTTCGTGACGTAACATTAAATTAAAATTAAAAAAATTAAATTGACCCACGGGCAAAACCAACTTTGTCATACGAATGTGACTGCTTGTGACAATGACAAAGGGGGTTTTAAAAACCATAGAAATAATGATAAGATTTACGCCAAATTTAATATCTATGGATCTATACATAGTCGTTAACAAGCGCAATTAAAATTTCTTAGTTTTTATTAACTTCATATTACAAATCAGTGTATAATGTAGCATAAGATAGTGCTATTTTTATTTATTAAATTACGCTTAAACTAATGATAGACATTTCATTCATACGTTAGGCGCATATCATTAGTATAGTATAAATAAGGTGAGACCTTAAGTTCGTATGAGTAGGTGCCGAAAGTAGATATGACGCGATGCGGCGAGTGCAGGGCACAGAGGACTGAGGCGGCTGCATCGCGGTTCAAGCCGATTGTGGAAAACATATGACGGGGGTTCAGACCACGTTGACTTTCAACACTATCAATCATTAAAAATAAAACAATAACAATCATTAAAAATATCTAGGTACTTGAATTGTAAACGGCTAATATATTCTGGGAATAACTTCATAGACATTGGGCGATGTGTTTAGTGTAACGTAATTTCTGGATGATCCTTAAGGAGTTTATTTAATGCGATTCAATCAACCGATAGTAAAATAACTAAAAACTACTGTATTGTAAAATTAAATGAAATCATTAATAGTACATTATGATGCAAGTACGGTAAGCCGCATACTATAGTCAAGGTGTTTATAACCGATAATAAACGGATGAATAAAGTAGCCAGCTTATTGTATACGAGCATCATATGACGTTTTTCAATACATTTGCGATTAGAATTATGTAATTACTTCAAATGTAATGGCGGGAGCTAAGGGCGCGAGCGGGTTGCTTTTCGCGGTTTACGCGTGCGTCACCAACAGAATACTCGTTTGTGATTGGTGTAAAGTAAAAAGGCCTAGTTCTGTAAAATACAACATTATGGTACAACTTTCGATGTCATAAAGACCGTATTAACAGCAAAGTTTTGAAAAAAAATTAATAGTGAGTCTAGTAACAGTATCTACATATAAAACATGAAAATTAAATAATAATGTTATGGTTGTTCACATATTGTTTTTCTTTGCAGAGAAGATTGTATCAAAAATATTCAACGAAAAATGTCAACATATAAATATGAAGAAGCCATTGGATTGTTCAGAGCAGCTAGGTATGTCATACTTAATATCTTAATTTTATAACGGATCTTGCTTTGAACAATAAATACGAAAAGTGCCCACTATTTAATTTATAGCTCCACAATTTCTTTATGTCCCACAAAGTTAGATAAAACTTCTTAATAAGTCCTATTCATGCTCACGCTATCTCTATTTTAATTAAAACCATTATCCACAGAGCATCAGAATTTTCAGTCATAATGAAGTCATTATCTTACTGTGTTTAGGATAATTTTAAAAATTCTTTTATGCAAAGCATATATGTTGAAAATGTATAACTCCGTCCATTCACTTTTTGCATCCTGTAGAAAATAATTTACATTTTGTGAAAGAATGCTGCAAACTGTTTAAAATTAATAGGGAAGGTGGCTTTTTTAACTATTAATATTTAAAATTAACATATTTATTCAACAAATACTAATGTCAGAAAAATTTTTGATTATGTGACTTATAACCAAGTTATGAACATTTCAATTTTCCAATCGGAAAGGGTAACACGGGGGCGTGACGTCGCGTCTCAACATGGACTATTTAAAAAATGCGTAAAACTTGTATTTGCCAAAAAGAGACAGAAAAAACATTTGATAGCTTATACATTCTTTATTTTTCAAAGATAGATTTAAAAAAAAAAACAAAAAAACATATAGCCACGCAATTGGTAAACTTTTAAAATTTAAATAATTGTACCTGCGTCTAAATTTTTGATAATTGATTTTCCTGTTTGAATTAAATAAAAAATTGAAAGATTAGAAAGAAACAATTTCTATGCCATACAACTATACATTTTTTACATACCTCGAAAACTGTTGTGATCAGTATTTAGTAATACAAATACAATAATTTTCATGAATACACAAGTTTAGGTATATTAGTGTGGAAAAAGATACAATTCGTGTCCTTACCTATCACTTTCCTTTCTTGCGCGTGTATGGCTATCGGCCCGCGCGGGCTCTATTGTTTTTATGTTATATGTAATACATGTGTCTGTTTCATTCTTTGCGTTCTTCAAATCTATACTATATAAACGGACATGTGTGTATATATTGTTTGTTGGAGCAAAAGGCTTCAGGTTCTAAGCTGCGGGTACAGCTATTAAAATATATGTATTTAAGGACACGCTTTCTTAAATGACGTGTCTTTGTGGCTTATAGGCCAGGTCACCAAATAAAATAAAATTTCCTCGAGTATTATTGAGTCATCTGATATCACCATGCTAAAGAATACCTAGAGCCAACGCAAATAACATTGGTCATGACAATAATCTGCTTATTTAATGTGTTTTAACATTATAAAATGGTCATGTATATAGTAAACAATAAAATTTAATATTTAAATAAAAATATTTATTATAAATATTAAATTAAAGAATCTGTCAATATTTAATTTAAATTAACTATAAATTATTCAACACCACAATCTTCTAACAACTTCGTAGAGAAGTTTGGCCTGAAGGAGGAATATTTGGCGAGGATGGAATAGCTGAAGAAGACGAACTCAATATGCTCGAAAGTATTTACAGAACTGACTTGGGTATTGAGATAGGTGAGTTCATTTTTAAATATGTTTATAACATGATAATACAAAGTACTAAAAACCTAAATACTTTGCAGAAAATAATGATTTTGAAAATAATGACGCACAGAACAATTCTGAAGATAACAATGACGGTACGTATTAAAATGAAATCGAAGATATGATTTGACATGTCTTCTATTTTCAGGTATGACTTTAGCTATCACCAATTAAATCGGTTTTGAATTTCATAATTAAAATGGTTTGTACTCAAACTAATGGATCCGCCATTAAAATGAAATCACTTAACTGTACCAATCCACTAACCCACTGGAGCAGCGTGGTGGATTAAGCTCCAAGCCCCCTCACCTTTAGGGGAGGCCTAAGCCCCTGCAGTGGGGCATAATGGGCTGGTAGAACGGAATGGAAAAAACTGTTCCTTAAAAATGTATAGTCATCAATAAATATTGTCGTTTATCAAATTAGTAAATAAAATAATAGGTTTGCCCTCAAATCTGTATGATTAAGTTATTCAAAAACAATTATTAAAAAAACTAGCCAAGTGCGTCTCGAATCACAAACAGGGAAGGGTGAACGTTGATGGTTAAAATTCAAATAGTAAGTTTAAAAACAAATACCCCAACAATACAATTTAACTATCTTATTCAAACCAATATTCATTGAATTTTTTATTTAAGTTGCATAAAATAATTTTTTTTCACAATTTTCCGTCCACTAGTCGAAAAGTGAAAATGGGACACTTTTTCGGACTGTAGGGTTAACCACGGGTTAACTTAATAACTATTGACTTAAAAAAGTCATTTAAAACCTCGTATATCATTTTTAACGGCCTATCTATAAGTACTTCATACATTAGTTACACGTATGGCGCCTTACTTCGGCAATTTTTTTTTTCTTTATTTCACTATACCATTCTATAGCGGTTTATAGATTATATCGACCTTCGACACATCTATAAGTATGATGTCAATAGTCTCAGAGTAAAATGACTGACAGACGGACAGGACGAAATTATGAGGGTTCCGTTTTAAAAATTAGTCGATTGATCATAAATCCACATCTTTTTAAACGATTATCATACTGAGGATCGACCGACCACATGCCACAGCCCGCAACCACGACGTCGGTCGATGTTATCGATCGACAAACAAGTTTTTTTTAAATTGACGTCGGCAAACGTCCTCATTCAATAATTTCGATTAATGTCGCGGTCACGTGGCTATGGTAGAACCTTAACGTTTTAATCATTGATTTATTAGGTAACAAATCAACTATTCTGAGGACGAAACTATTATTTCGAGACAGACCTAATATTTTGAGAGCTTTAGGCTACTTGTAGACACTAATTAATTTGAGAATACATTTTTTCTTGGGGATAGATCGTTTATTTATGCGAACTGATAAATAAAAAAAATTGATGGCAGAAAATATAAATGTTTTAATTTTTTAAGATGACGATGAAGAAGAAGAAGAAGAAGAGAAAACTACGACAATAGTTGAAACCGACTTCGATTTCAAAGATTTCGTTTCGAGGTAAACTATTACAAAGTGTAGGTTTTGTGTAAATTTAATGCTAAATAAAATTAATTAATTCTTTCTTTTAGGTTTTGTCATCCAAAAGTGATAAGTGCCTGTACATTTTTATTAGAACGATACGATCGCAATTCAACTGAATTAAACCATTGTATCATAAAACTGTTGCACAGAATAGCTTGGGATTGTAAAAGGCCTTCAATGTTGTTTCAGGCTACATTGTTCTTAACATTCCAAAAAATATTGCACAACCCATCGCCTCAGTACAAGGTATGTTTAATAGAATAAAAATATGGTAAAGTTAGGAAGTTATTTTGTCATATTAAGTACATAATTATGTATTGGTTTTTATTTCAGGAACTAGAAAGATTTGCTATATTTATCCTAAGAAAATTCACCGAAATTGCGTCTTCAAATACTAAAGCGTTCATTGAACTACTCTTTTGGAAGACCACAAAAGATTCAAATGAAATCGAACTTGGTTATGATATTTACAGTGATGCAAAGTAAGTTGTAAATATTATTTCATTTAGATACCTTAAGTAAAAGATTAATGATCTTAAATTAATTGATTTTAACAGGCCAGGTAAAGGTGTGTGGACAGAGGAGCAAGAAGAGGAACTCCGAAAGTTATACATGGAGAATCAGGAAAATCCAACTACAGACAAGGGTACCTACTCGTTTAAAATAATCTATATCGAAGATTTCAATTGGCGTAAGGAGCATTTTCCCAAAAATGACGTTTTACAACATGATATTCAGTTTTACAAGTTTTTATCGAATCATATGTTTACAACCTTTCTATATTTAAAAATATGTCCACTACGACTAGATTTTTCGGTGCAAATACAACCGTGGTTTTTCACATAGCACAAGCGCAGGCATAAAACAAGCGTCAAAAACAAAAATAGGAGCCGTTTAAATTTGCTATACTTTTTTTTGGATAATTGTAACTTAGATGTCACGGACACGAACACCAATATAAACAGGTTATAATGGCCATTATCTCAGTAAACAGGTGACTTTTAGTAATTTTTTTTTTTTTAATTTATTCAGGAAACAAAAACAGACGTTTACATGGATTACACATACATAAAATAAAAATAAACTTTAGAATATTGTAATGTCCAACAAAATGCTTCCAAATACATGTTTCCACAATAGAGCTTCTAATTTTATATAAGTTCTCCATTAACATTGTTTCAAAGATAAACGAAAAATAAACAGTTTTTTACCTGCCCTCTAAAGTTGCAATTTGTCCCTTTCGCCAATTGAAATTTTCGGCGTCGACGTAATACAATAATATCGTAGACAAAGTAAGGGCATACGTGTTTAGTTTAGTTTAGTTTAGTTATAGTTGTGTGTGTTGGTACGGGAGGGGTTGTATGTTAAATGTACGCTGTATGTGTGAGTAAGGGACACATTTGATATCTTTTAATGATCTGCGAATAATACCATTTATAACTATAATTTTATACATGAGTCGTTCTTTTCAAAACTCGCTTTATCTAACTCATTTTATTTAGGAATCATCGTGATTTTTGTTTTAACGTGTTAAACATTGTATACGTGTCTGTTTTTAATTGAGATAGAACAGTTAATAGAATAACTACTTTACATCGAAATCCTGCAAATTAAAAGTTGAGCATGACAGCAACAGAATAGAAATAAGATTGTATGACACACGTTTTGAAACTTCACAGCGAATAATTTAAGGTTTTGAAAGGTCAATAACAAGATAATGGAAGTTTGTGTTTCTTTGAACTTTGTGCAGAAACTATTTACACTCATCTTTAAATGATGAATAAAACATGTTTTAGTGAAAATGTAACGAGATAAATTGAGTTTTGAAACGGCTTATATTATTTTGCGGTGTAAAAACTACAAGTTATGGTAGGACAAATTCAATTTGAAAAAAATTATCATAACAATTTTTTCTATCTACCTTAATTTGTGACATAGGGTGGATAAGGCGAGTTTTAAAAAAGAACAACTCCCACATAATCTGTATTTCTTTCAGATGTCATCGATTGGATTCTAGATAACCTTATCGACCGAAATAGAACTAGAAGAGGGGTCGTAAAAAAATTAAAAGATTTAGGATTGATTTTTAAAGCGCCAACAAAGAGAAGCAATGTTCGAGAAAAAGTTCCACTTGAATTTAGTGAAGAAGAAGATGAAAAATTAAAGAAATTGTGGATCGAATTTGTCGAAACTACTGGTGACGTTTATTGAATACTCCTTAAACTGGCATTAATTGTACTGAAATTAAACTAACAAATTATTGTATTTTAGATCCCATGGGCGCAATAATAGCCAGGATGCCTAGAAAACGCCCGAAACGAAGTTTGATTGAAAGGTTACTAGAACTAGGGATCATTATTGACAAGAAGGAATGTAGGAAAAAGAGAACGAAAAAGTCTCATCGCTCCAATCACGAGTCACGAGATGGAAACTGTGACGGTTAGATCTACTCTAAACTTGTTATTCATATGACTGTCTGTTTACCATAACTTCATTAAATTATATCTTAAAATATTACAGAAGAAACCGCTGATTCGGGATCGTCAAGCGATTCCGACAGCTCAGATGATAATGGCGGGATACGCAACGCACTGAAAATAAAAACGAATAAAAATAAAGTAGTTCAACATAAACCACGGAAAAATGATAGATTAAGGCAAACAGAAAAAAACCATGGAAAGGAAATTGTAATGTCTGCATCTCAAATAGGAAAATTACTAGTTGATGCTGTTGACGAAGGTGTTTATAAAGTTTTATAAATTATTTGACAGACTCCCGACGAAATATACTTATATACTTATACGTGTATTGTTATTTTTTTACTAGATTTATCAGAGGCTTTAAAATGGTTGGCTGAAAATTTAGAGGAAGTGGCCCTGGATCAAGAAGCAGAAGGATATAATCCAGAAGGAGATGCAATACCTCTTGTTCCAATATCAAGCCAATCCGTCGAAGCCATAGAAAATGAAAGATTCCAAAAAGTTTTACGAGGTATTGGGATCAGACCGCCTGATAATGAACAGGTATTTTAAGTGAAACCAGCATAAATCAGCTTATTGTTTCTGCCTATTCGTGAAGAGTTGTTCGGAAATTATAATCTTAGTATATATACTACATAATTAAGACCATACATATTTATTATTTTCAGGAATCATATTGGAGAATACCGAGCAACCTCCATTTTGAGACACTAAGAAAACGCAGAGAAATCATTTTAAAAGCCGTAGAAAAGACACTAATCATACATAATGATGAGAATGTCAAAGAAACTGAACATTACACAGAAGAAGCAATGGAAAATGCACAAAATGTTACACAGAATGGAAACGAGTCAAGCGAAGACGATGATGCTGTTTTCGAAAGTTTACGAAAAGTGCGTGAAACTAGTTCAGTAGGTTATGCAGCAAAAGCTATTACAAACAAATGTCGTAAACGAACACGAAGCGTTGAGCCTGACGATAATGACGAAAATACTAATAAGATTCAAAACATTAGCAATAACAATCACGATGATGATGACATACTTTCTTTTGCTAAAAAAACATTAATGAATGGTAATGATTTCCCAGACACTGAAGATATTCTCTCTAATTTACCTAAAGGCGGCTTGGGTACGGTATATTTGTGTAAATTCTTTTGTCTTGGTTATCCAATTGACTAAAGTATTTTCAAATAAATCCTTCTACGCATTTTATTCCAGATGATGATGATAAAGAAGACAGTGATGATCAGGATGAAATATCCACGAAACCTATGAAGAAAAAACGACGAATCATAATTGATGATGATTCTGATTAGGTGAACTGTTATTACTCAGAAGACTGCATTATAAAGAATTTCAATTTAATTATTCTTAAAATAAATAGTTTTTAATAAAAACATAATCAAAGGTATGATAACAAAAGTTAATTTTATTTTTAAACCAATCTTTCGTTCACGATTCATCGGAACTCATCTAGTAATATTCAACCTTTCTGTTACAGTTTTTTTTTGTAGTTGTACCAAAACTAACATAATTATGTATTGTAGTAAAATGTTAAGGAATTGTAAATTAAAACAGATACTGACAATCAATTTATAGCAACATCCAGTTCCAACAAAACTACGGGCTCGGTCAAAATAAAAAATTCAAGAAAATAATAATACACGTCATATTGGGCGTTGGGGGGGGGGGGGCAGGTACAGCCTTTAACCTCACCAAGTATCACCGTTTAGGAGGGGGGTTAAAGAGTAGCCTAAAAAACGTAATTCATGAACGACCCCTTTGTTGTGAAATTAACAATAAACATATTCTCTATAGCGACGATCACCTGTAATCTTTTTATAGGTGCATTATGGTGACAAAATAGACCCTAATTTACAGTGCGAAAGTTACGCTAATTTAGATCTAGACACATATTAATATTATCACAAAATGGATATCAGAAACATCCCGAGTGTAAAATACATTGCACATATTTCATTTCACTACCTTCCTTAATTAATAGTTTTGCGTAGGCACCTACAACTTCAAACGGTATACTGAAAACCAAATTATTATTTTAAATTGATATATTATTAATTTCGCGTCTAAAGTGGATCACTCAAAAATAACGCTGTTAATAATTAGTTCGGGGTGTATCGTAGTGTGAAATCAGTTTATTTTGAGGATTATATAGTCTTAGATCAAACTAACGCCAGCGGAACGGACAGAATGGGCCCGCACACGCTTCAAAGGGTTTTAATTGGAGAGCGAAAGGGCCATGACGCCACTCAAATTTAATTACCAACGTTACGTGCTCCAATGCTTGTGTTATCTACAATTTTGTTTATTCGTCCGCCAGAAACATGTTTTATTCGTTGTACAAACAACAATTTATTTTACCGTAATGTTTTTGATTTTATGAACGTAGTAGGTACTCAATAATCAATTATTTAATTAGAAATTAACGCTATCTACAGATAAAAGACCATGTATGAAGTACGTTTTGTGTAACTATAGAAAATTAAGTATAATCACGTAAATCCGTAAACATACTGAAAAGTAATTTCATTGCGTTACGACTATTGATAAACATAATGAACAACGTGATGACAGTGAAGTGGGCTATAATTTGTGCTCGCATCTGTCCTGACTACCTTCGCTAGTCATCACTTTAAAAGATTATTAAACCATTCTTAGATCTGTGATATAACACACCTGTTCTCACAATAAGCATATGAGATGTCTTTAATTGTGTCTGAGTTGTTTTGTGAGTGTATTTACAAATATAAGTATATTTATTCATAATGCATGATAGTGTATTATAAATTATTGTAACCACAATTACGTCAGCCGTGACGTATTCATGTAAGTATGCGTGCACTGTTTACGTATAAATTGAGGTATTTTTATGGCCTGTGATCGTCTATAGAATTACTAAATTGATTTGAGAGTAAAGTAATGATAACTCGATGATATTTAGCGAGTATTCGGATACGAATAGTTACGCCCTATTTAAATTGTACTTTCGTTTTCGGCAACTTATTTACCGTTATATGAGCGCAAAATAGGACATCGAACTATCGGGATGTTGTATAACAAACGCCGATGTTTTGGGGTAACTTTTGTTATTGTAATGAATAAGGTCATCTTGTTCCTTTTTATTACATTTGATTTAGTGGTTTTAAATTCGAATTTCCTGTATTGATCAGGGATAAGTTTATGAAAGTAAGTCGTTGCTTATATGTATTGTATTTTCGGTCGAAAACTGATTCGCCTAGTAATCCACTCAAACTTGGCCCTTAGGCTAACGGGACCTCGGGGTTTTATTAATAAATTGATAACAAAATCCCGACTTTGGGCCGATGTGCGTTTCTTTGAGAGACTGTCCGCTGTTCTTCAAAGGACGAAACTACGTTTTGTCACCTGAAGACTTCACTTTCAGCGAGCGTTTTACTACAAACACTCGTCTCACGCAAACGAGCTTTATTTCACAACGCCCAAAAGGCCTCCCTGTGCACTTACTTTGAATGGAATTCCAAACGCAGTCCTCGAAAGAAAAACAATTTGGCGGTTTTCGAAGATTGGTTCAGCATAGATTTGCATACATGTGTTTTGGCTGGCCAGCCTTGACAATTTGTCATGCGGGGGGTGGTATCCACCTGCCCGAGTATTGTTTTGCGCAATAGGTATACATTTCGAGGGGTTGATTCCGACTGCCTCACGTTATGCGGTTTTATGCAATTCGATCATGCAGGGCGTATTACGCCTACCTGCGTGTATATATATATCTCGAGGGGCCGTTGGCTGCCTCGTTTGATCTTATGATAGTTGGCATATGTCTCGATGCTGTATATAGTTGTTTTGCAAGGGGTCTGTGACTGCCTCGCTTGATTTTATATGCAACTGTTGTCCGTCAGTATTTATCTGGCACTATATTAGTGAGAGGACTGACTTTACTTTATTAATATTTAAGTGAGACAGAAAATCTCTATTATTTCAACTCTGGACAATATAGCAGCTGGAGTTAACTCAGCTAATTATATCGAGCAATATTTAGACTGTGAATTATCACCACTCATGTATTTAGTATATTTCCATCTAATACAATGTATTGTGCACATATTATTCAGAGCTTTGGTCAATAGAACAATGACTACTTTTCGCCCTGTGTTAAATCACTCTATTTATATAAATATATTGACAATATTAAATACCGCACACGTGTATGTGCGCTAGTACCGAGTTCAGTCTAATTTAACACACCTTTGTGTAAATTTTGTGATAAAATTTAGTTACATAGTTTCCTTTTGTATATGAAAGGAAATTGTATCCATTACACAAGTTTTGTATTTGTTGGCAAGATAATCGTATTGAGTTTAATACACACATTTGTGTGGATGGAAGGTAAAACATGCCCCAACCTCGCATGTCCTCGTGCCAACCAGACCATTTTATTTTTGAGCTGGCTCCGGTCAGAGTTCAGCCAGCAAGTCTAATTTCGTATTTACATTTGGTGAATTTACTTTTATTTCGTTAATGTCACTTTAAAATAAATAATTAATTGCAAAACAAATGGCCTCCTCTGACTCCATCAATTATTTATTTCTTTCTCAGTATTTACCAACAATAAAATTAATGGTACAAAAGTATTTATCTTTTATACAACACAGATTTATCAGTTATTATACTCTTTGGTCGGCAAACGAAATTAGACATTTAAATTTAATTCTAAGGGTATGACCTCGCAGTACTAATTTCCTGAACTATTTGTATAACTGAATGTAAATTTAAAACTGGATATCTTTAATTGAGGCATACCACTATTCATCTCGCGACATAACAATCCGCGACATGATATTAACTCTAAAAATATGAAATGAGCAACTTCTCTATTTTATAATTAAATCAGACCTCGATCAGACCTCAAAACCAAAATTAACAATGGACGAAACCTTAAATTTAACCGGCTGAAAATGTAGCCGAGGTTCTTTGCAATCAATCATAATAAACTTGAATATTAATCAATTCGGTTATCCAACCACACGCACTCTCGATTCAAACGGTATAATATAGTAAATTTATTGTTTCGATACTCTTTGGTAGAATAAACTCAATTTAAGACAGATGTACTATTATAATTTGAATCATAGTTATAATCTACTCTTTTCGTGGTTTCGGGATAGTAAACTAATTAAATATCGAATATCCAAATGGAGTCAATAGTTGAAACAGTTATCTCTATAAAATAGAGTAAACAAATATTAGTAAACTAAAATCTTTGCGCTTACCTTCAAAGCAGCTCAACTAGGTTAAATTCTCACCGAATCTGGGTACACGCCACCGCACCTCGGCCTAGCTGCTTGCTCCGCTCCGTCACTCGGTCACCACCCGCTCGTCACAAGGGTTGAAAGCTCACTACTCGTCTGCGCCCGCGTCTCTCATTCTATATGCCTCCGCCTAACATGAAACCCTCTCCTATAAGTTCGCAAATCAGCACGCTCGTACCATTTTCGCCCTTATGCCTACATACTCAAAGTCTCATACCCCTAACCCTCAAACCGAAAGTTTGTGACTAAATTCCGTATTTTGACTAATTCGTTTTTCCTTAACGAGATGTCGCCACTAATATCGAAAATTCACTCGAGTAATTAGTATAATTTTATTTCTGTTTTGTACTTTACAGTTAATTGTTTGTAGGTGTAGTCGTCATATTTATAATAGTCGTAACACGAGTAAAACCCTCATTTACCGTAACTTAGTCACAAAGTGCGTCTCGGATACTTTACTTAAAATCCAAAACCAAGCCTGTAATTCAAATCTTGTTTGCATAGCGATAAGGTCGATATAAAACTTTCTCCTACAGGACTTTGTAAACAATACGGATTGATCAATATAAATGTATAACGTGTAAATTCATTTCATATATAGTTCAATGTTTTACCAAAATTTTAAATCCACACAGCAGTTTTGTTTATGTAAAAGGTACATCTCGGCGTCTCTACCTGACACCGAAAAGCACCCTCGACCCTTGAACACAGATGCTCTGCACGTGATCAGTGCAACTTCGATCAGAAATCGTTTTACATCCCAACTTTCGCAACATACTAACTAACTGACCATTCGTACAAATCTCCTACGTTTACTGTAGATACCTGCCATGTATCATTCTTCGAAACTGATATTAGTAAAAGAAATTATTATCTAGCCTCAATCGACGATAACCCACTTCACGAATTTCGCATAGCAATTTATCCAAATTATTTTGTATCGTTCCCCGTAAGGGCGCAGTCTATTGTAGTTTCGGAGAATTATAAAAAAAAATTTTGCCTTGCGCTCGGGTAAACTTGAGGTCCTTTCTTAACGACGCTTTGAGAGTGTTTATCGGAATTTTTGGCTCCAAACTACCATAAATCTCAAAACCAACTTTAGAGAATTGCGTTACACGCCTGTGCTACTTGACATAGCTCGCTTATCAACATCGACAAGTATAAAATCATAAATTTGATCTCTTAAGCGAAATCCGCCATAAGCACCTTTGGGCTTAATATCCAACATGTGAAAGCAACAAATTATCAAAATTATGAGTCCTAATACACCATATACAACTAGCGTCTTGCCCCGATTCTGTTTGCCTCAGTTTATGGTTATTTACAGTATAAATGTATGATAGCTTATCTAAAATCAAATACATATATACCTAGCTTACACAGTTATCTATATACAATGCTGGGGCCACCTCAACAGTGCAAATTCTTGTAGATTTATATTACAATGTAGGTTTTTTTTAAATTTGACGACCGCTTAGCCAAGTGGGTAGCAATCCTGCCTGCAAAGCTGGGGGTCCCGGGTTCGTATCCGAGGTCGGGTCAGTATTTATATGATTAATATTAATACTGGTACCGGGTCTTGGTTGTTATATGTATGTGGTGTCTTCACTTGGCACCCAAAACACAGGCTAATGCTTAGTTTGGGGCCTAGACGTTGTTGTGATGTATATGTTATTATTATTTAGATTGTTTAGGAAAAATTGTTTTAAAGTAGAACCTATTCAACATAACACTGAAACGTGAATAATTAAAAACAACACAATTATGCAAATATCGAGATACGTGCTGTCGTATATAGGCTATATAGTTCACAAAGTTTTGTCGACATACAGTAATAAGCACGGATCTTTGCCGCTGTAAAATTATTTACAGAAAGCGTCACAGTAGCATAAAATAGGAGCACGGAGGAGAAGAAGGAGAGGTCGGATAGATTGCACTACTCGCTCTCCCACACCACCATTCGCCGTACGCGCGGCTTTACCTGCGCATTGAGTCATTCGCAAGCAACATATAGCGGCAATATCCGTGCGTAGTACTCATTGATGGTAGTACTGTACTATACCGCAGTCCAGCATTATTTAATTGTTTTATATTGAACACACTAGTCCCGCGGGGGATCCTTGATATTATTAAAAAATGGTTACAAATACAAAGAACTCCGGGATATTACTGCTCTTTCTGTTGAGATAATTATTGAGTTGTCAAGTATTGAGCGGGAGGATCGACGATTCTATATGTGTAGGCCGCCCAATTCTGATTACTTTGTTTTTGAGAAAGTAACGGAAGATGCTTTGAGTATACTGCTCAAGGAATGTATTTGGTGAGTGGTGATTTTAACATTGAATAGGTAGTGGCCGCCTGCGTCTTCACCCGCGTGGACTACATTTTTGTATACACCGTGTACGGCTGAGCGCAGTCCAAACTTATAGAGCTTATAGACCAAACCAAAAAAAAAGTTTTAAGTGACCAGATGGCGCAAACTAATGGTTACCTCGTAGCATGTACCTCACCAAACAACGTGCGCTTATTTAAAATTTGTTGTTTGATCTTACTTAATTATTACTACAGAGTATAAAGTATGGGGAAATGTTAGTTTGATAGAGATTGTTATACGTGTTTTTATATTGTTTGACTTTCGAAATAAAATAACGTGGTCGCTCCCACCGGATACCATGAAAACGTATGATTTAATGGTATATATAATTTATAAAATACGTATTTTAAAACAATTATCTTAGAATTATTTAAAAAACAGTTATATACACATCTTGTAATAAAAAAAATAAAATTTCCAGTGCATATTTTTCAAATAAGATCAGTGCAAGCCTGTTTTGTGTAGGTCGTAGAAATATCCGGACAATCAAAGCGCTTCTAATGATACCTACCTCATTTGTCGAATTGTGATAAGTAGTTTAGAAGCGACAATGTTTATGTACACATACTTCTTAACATTGCCCCTGGCCATTTAATTTTTTTTCCTCTATCAACTCGGGAATGAAATAAAGAGTAAACCTAAAAAGACACCACCGATTCCGTGGATGAGCGCCACAGTGCGCTCGGCAGTACTGCAATTTGTGATAAGGACTCACGACGGTGCTAATGAGCCATTCCGAAGATAAAAGCTAATTTATGTTCACGCTTTCGCACCGCGCCGCATATCCGCGGCCGCAGCCACTGCGGACTATTAACCGCCGAAGGTTATAACGAAATTCATGACAGTATGTTTGGATTTATGCGTCGTATGTATTGTACTTAATTGTATCCCCTTTTGGTGTTATTTAATGTTTTCCATAACGCAAATTAAAATGCGAGTAACCTCAGGATCAGACATATATGTACGGTGTCCCGTAAGTATAGATTCAAAAACTGTAGTCATAATATTATGTATGTATGCACTTATTAATTATATATCTGAATTAATACTGCGCTCAAAAAACTTAAAATTCAATGTAAAATGTATCTACCTATTACACACATTTATTTGAAAGTAAAGATGTATTTACCGTCGGTTCAGAAATACTAGAAAGAGAAGAACCGGCTAGAAACTACCTCCGATATTTTTTACTATAATATTTTTTTTTCAATATAGAATGCTTAAAACTATTACAATTTTATTATAACCATGCATTATTATCATTTAAATATTCCTTGACAAATAATAAGCTTTTCTATAAGCTTTTATATGTTTTTAAATTGTTTTTGCTATTTAATGTACTTAATACTTCTATGAAATGTCTGTTATAAAAACGAACACAGTTGCCCATGAATTGCAAGTATATATGCTTACCTCTAGTATTAATATTATATAATATTTTCACAAATGTACTGACATGGGACCTTAAGAATGTCTCGATTACCCTCATAAGGCCTCGGTATTTTTAATTTTAGAGGAATTATAGTCTTGAATAATTTTGCGAGGATTTACTTTGAAAAACCTTAACTCGGTCCCGGGATTTGGCACGTTTTCGTTTAACAGAATTTCAGCATGATAAGATGAGTTCAAGTGCCTCACAATCCCAATCGGTATATTTTGGAAAGTTTGCAATTTAAGTGATATCGGCTGCTCGAGTAACATTTCTAGTGTTTACATGCGAAGTATATAGTCAGCTGGTTTTATTTTGCCTGTTTCGGAACTTATAATTTGTCACATATTTTCACATTTATTTTCAGATTTCATTTGCAACATAAAATACCTTTAACAAATTTTTGCAAACGCCTGGAGCAGACCATACACGAAACTTCATTTATTAATTTTTAGTTTAAAATTGTTTTCAAGTTTTTATAAGATTTATATTTAAGGGTTTCCTAATAATACTGTAGGAGATCGTTCCTATTAGGAGCGTAAAAAATACCACTGAATAACTGAACTTCCTTTTTTATTATTAACAAATATAAAATTACACTTTATTTACTTATAAAATCACTAATCGCGTAACAATCCTTATTGTTCGGCCCCGCAAATTCGACTGTCCTTTATTTCTATTTTCTCTATCTAAATCTATTATTTGAATTGATATTCTAGATCTAAAATAACTAGAATGTAACGTTGTGTGTGGCCAGTTTGATAAGCGGCCAGACACATACGCTACAATACTATACCGACTGTCAGAGTTTCATTCGATTTGAAAGCAAACTAATAATATTATTTTATTACACAGTAACGAATTTACAAGGAAATCTACACTAATAAAGCGGTAAAGTTTGTAAGTATTGATGTAGAAGGTGATCTTCAAGACTTCAGATATTATTTGGTCAATATACTTCACTGTTTAAAAAAAAAGAACTTTGAACATGTTTTTCTAGTAACCGTTAGTTTGAGGGCCGAAACTTGTCTTTACCGTTTTTTGAAAGAAAATAGTTTATTTATAGATGTCTCATTCACTTTAACGAGTCCGCCCGCCCGCGAAAGACCCTCAAATCTCCACTGGGCTCGGAGTAATACCCGTCAATGGAGGTATGTTGTTTTATGGACCCAGCAAGTGTTATACCAAGTTAGTTAAAAAGTGCTCTCCTTTTTGTTTTTTTTTTCTTTGTCCTTTTCTTGTCCTTTCTAGTTTTAATGTGTCTTTACCATTTATGCTATTTAACCTTCTATATTTATTTCAAATCCTTAGGTTCATATAAAAATGTTTTCTTTGATAGCCTTGTGGGTTTTCTACACCTAGTATTTAACTTAAGAATGTTTTATAGGTATATTCGTGTCTTTAGCCGTTTCTGACGTGTCTTTTGTAGTTAATCGTTGCTAAATATTTCCCGAATACATGAACATAATGAGTGCATCATGGCTTAATAGTTTTACAAAATACATCTATTATCCATAAATAGCCTGTTATCTGAAAGTTTTTACGAAGTTGCTAAATACCCGTATTTCCGAGAAATACCCGTCCGCTGGTTAGGCTACCTATGTGATGTTAGACTAAGAGCTAGTCTCACAGGTTCCCATTGTCTGTTAACCAGTGGATAGTGACTGACGCAAACCTGTGACTGTTCTTAAATACAATATGGCGTCCTCTAGAAGAGACAAAGTAATGAATAAAAATTATTTTTTTAAATCGCTGTTATAACATTATGAAGATCGAGCCGATTCATGGCTTCATTAGATGTTTTGTTTAGTTTTAAATTTAGTTCAACTGGTAAATTTTATCAAAATCTATTGAGGTAATGCAACATTAAAAAAAAAATATTTCGAATGGTAAAACATTTTTACAGTACTTGCCACTGATCTGTGCGGCTCTGAAGGTAATCACGAAAACGTCGCAGTAAATTACGAGTAGTAACTTTATAGAAACGTTGCGGTGGGAAGTATGGCGGACATGCGCATCAACATCGGCGCATCGCGCTTCACAGATCGATGGCAAGTACTATAAATACTTATATCCATAAGGAACTGAAAAGGAAAAGGAATTTATTTATTTTACCATAAACTAATGAACGGACAGAGAAGTAGGTACGTGAAAATTAAGATGGAATTGATGTTTGCAAACGGAACTCTGAAGGACAATACGGAATTTCCTATAAGCTGAGAAATCGATCTCTGGGAAGTAAAAAATTGAGAATTTCATATATTGCGTTGCCGAAGATTGCCGCGCATAGAATAGTTTTGCTGCTCAACATATGGCTCGCTATTGCGTTCGAGATACCCCGCCAGGGAGCTGATGCATCCCGTGCATGCATTCGCTATTGGAAAATAAGCGCAAACAAATAAAGGAAGTTCAATCTAGTCCCGTAATAAGACGACATCGGGCATGTTATTCTGCAGCTCTGACAATTTGCACGTATTGCTTTTATACCTACCATAGTAAGTAGCTGTCTTATTTTTAATTCCTAATTCGTGTTTTACGCATTCAACGAAAATTTCATTTTTCTATAGTTTTTTTTTCAATTAAAATCTACAAGTTTGATAACTCCATAGAGTAAATAAATTAAACAGCAGCGTTTGGTTTTAATAGTCAAAAATGTGACTTCACTGTATCGAACATGTCAAACGCAATTTCGCGAGGGTGAACATCGCGCTCCGGACCATCTGACCACCAAAAGTCACCACTGGTGGTCAGTTGGCTCTCCAATTTCTCAACTGACTACCAGTGACCAAATAACACTATGGTAGTCCTATATCATCCACCAGTGGTGTAAATTGTCCCATTTCACCACTGGTCATAAATTGAGTTTATGATTACTGGATACCCTGGAATTTTTCCTTATTCATCCTGTGAATTTATCAGCAATGATTCTTAATAATAAACATGTCATTATTTTTTGGGTTTATCTGCAATTTCTAATGGTTAAATTATGTATTGCAGTGCCACGTTTTTGTTGCAAATTTATAATGTGTAATCGTGATTCTCCCGAATTACACGGTGACCCACTTACATATGAATATGAATATCAACACAAATGGGAGTTGTTTGTTGTTAGTTTGTTTAAGCCATTCATTCATGACTTGACGTTCTCATATTCATTTCATTTCGATCTTTGACCGAGCGCGCGCCAGCGCCGGTGTCACGATGTAACCGCCGAACACAACGGATCGACGACAGTTATTACATTAAAGGGAAAACTCATTCTATAACCACAGTACCGAACGGCCGGATCATATACCTTCCAAGAAGGTCTCGCGGAGTAAGCATCGCGAACGGTACGCGTAAAGTGTGTCAGTGCGTCACATAAAGTTTGTGAACTAAACGTGCAAATCAGACAAATAACTATCAGTGTGGAGTGACAACTTAATCTAGCACTGATCTCGTCAGCTCATACACGGAACCGGTACAGGCCGGGACGGCTCTCGCCATTCCCGGGACTCTCGCTATCAGGAACTCAGGCACTCAAGGTGAGTCTCAACCCAGTACTCCATCTCACTTTCAGACCAACCACGCATGTGAGTCCACTCTTGTGGTCACAGGAGTACAGCTATACTTTTATAGGATATGGTATGATAAATATGGGATGATAGATATGGGAGTACTATTGTATTATTTGATTACTGATAGTTGAGAAATTGGTGAGATTTGGTGTATCATCTCACTTCCAACTTATTTATGAGTTGTCTAATGTGCAAAGTTTAATGAAAAATATTTACTATTATGTCTTTGCAGTTCGAAAACATTTTAATTGATCCTTCTACGGCTAGTTAAAAATGTTAAAATAAACATTACTGAGACGATAAAAGACCGCGGTTATGTTTCACTCGCAGTTTTTATTGTGCTTCTAAAAGTGCCGGGAGAACCGACCGAGGAGTATAGCTATCTATTTAAGAAATTTATCTCTCCCCGGGGGTGTACTGCTGCATTTGAATCATTTAACCCACGACTTCGTTTCTCAACCGACTACAGCTTCAACAAAATAAAAAGTAACAATTTTTAATTAAACGTTTCATTGCACCCAGTGGTGTTATTCTAAGTAAAATTCTACTAAGAATGTTTTTAAAACAGAAAAGGTTTAATTACACGTCTTAATTACATATCTTTATTACCAGTATTTACAGATTTTCTATCTGAAAATTTGAATTATAAAATGTCTGAGTCGGAAAAAAACGTAGATAAAAATATCACCTAACCGTTCGGTTATAATTCACGCACAGAGCGAAGGTTTGTAAATGGTTAGTATAGCATAACGAGAGTATATTATCTGTTGAGTCATACAAAAATATGTAATAAAAGTTGGCCCGTCATTTTTGTTGACGTGTATTGCGAGGATCTATCCAGACTGTTACATAACTGTTAATCAAAGTCTGACAATAAACTAAATTGTAATAAACATAACAATGCTGTTATTTACGATTATATATTTGTTATTTTATTCCTATTATGTTCTAGCTTGGCTGATCGATCTCTGTCGGCCACAGGTCAATTATTTCTAGAAGTATGTACCTATATGTTGCTTTAGTTAATACAGCTATTATATAGAGCTGTCGTGCTACTGTGAATTCCCAAGAATTATCTTTAAGAAATCAAACCAGTCAAAACGTTTAGCAAACTAAGCCCAGTACGAGTTGGACTTTTACGTGCAGTGTTCCGGGTATTTATATTTTTTAAGTCATATAAGATAAGATATGGCATTCAAACACCAGTCGTTTATTTAATAACATAACATACGTATACATCACAATAACGTCTAGGCCCCAAACTAAGCATTAGCTTGTGTTTTGGGTACCAAGCGAAGACACCACATACATATAACAACCAAGACCCGGTACCAGCATCGATATTCATCATATAAATACTGACCCGTCCTGGGATTCGAACCCGGGACCTCCAGCTTCGTAGGCAGGGTCGCTGCCCACTAGGCTAACCGGTCGTTGGAATACAATAATTGATCGCTGCTGCCCGGTACTTCTTCTCCGCACCGCAGTATTTACACTAATACTGGAATACCGGCTATCGTGGCCTATCCCGTACTGTTATTATCGTATTTATCGGTACCTACTCACCGCCAAAAAACACGTAAACGCATATATTAATTAAAAATTATATAAAAAAGTATATTTATGTGATATTACTACAAATTAACTATTTTCGGATTTTTGCTTAGCTTGTGCTGTGAGACCTTCCTTCTTGTCAAATTTCATAGCTCTAGGTCAACAGGAAGTACCCTATAGGTTTTGATTTTGTTGCAGGTGTCAAAATATGCGGCATGCTTGGCCGTATTTTTCGGTTACGTTGACTTAAAAGCTTGATTTTACAGGTCTAAGGAACTATATAGACCTAAGTATTTGATATTAATTGTAACTTGATAGCTCCAGGCTTTTCTAAAAAAACAGACGAAAAACGAAGTGATCCTATAATGATTACTTACTTTTTTTTCTTTTGAGACACGGAACCCTAAAAATTCCGACCCCCCCCCCCCCTTCTTCGTGTAATTGATTACGACGAAACCCGCTCTTAGCTGATCCCTACGTAATTAAAAGGAACATTTACGCCAAATTTCAACTCTGTAGGTATTATAGTTGTGTAGATCTCGCGATTCGTACACACTTTTAAAGGATTTTTTTTTCTATAATCATATGATCTCAGCTCATCTAAATACACAGACAAGTCAACCTTATAGACCACGCTTTGACAGGGAGTAGCATTCGCCAAGGCTATGTAGTGACACTACATAACTACGTCTCTTGTGAGCGGTCAGTTGGAAGCACGTCGGAAGCCATTAAATTGTCTATTTTGAACGAGCCAATGAAAACTAGCCAACCTCTCCCCGCACCCGCCACTTTTTGGCGATTTCGTTTTCGTACTGACGTTTATTAAAGCGTGGTCTATAGGTTGACTGGTCTGTGTCTAAATATCATCTAAAAACTTTAGTTATCCCACGAGCAAAACGGCGCTGACATCGACTGTGACTAGAATTCACGCCGAATATTATACGCGGTCTAATTAATGCAATAACGTAAGTACATAATGAGTGACGAAGTTTGGGAGAACTTCAATTAAAACTCCCTTATCCTAACGAGCGAGCGTGATTAAGAGTTGATGCAGAGCTCTGGCGTCCACCTACCTACCGCACAAAACGAGTTTGAAATCCCAGTATTGTATCCCATTGATTATCTTGTACCTACTTACTTCTTTGTTTATAAATGACTTTATTCAACCCTAAACAGAAATATAATTTATTCGAATATTTAAGAAAATTGCACGATGGTCACTGCAGGACTTATATATGTCGTAGGATGATTTGGTAATTCGAATTTTCGCGAAAACCCTTGGAATACTGCGAAAACACGGATAATTGGACAATGGTGAAAACATTTTCAAAAGTTATTGGAAAAAGATAGGGTTTTTGCAAAAGCACGAGTCGCTCTAGTAACATTTAATATCCTTAACTCTGATGGGCTAGATTTTTGTTTAGGTACCAAATCTTATTCTGATTGGTTCCTAGTTTTACCCTGTGAGCTTTGAAGTATTATGTCATAAAGTTATAAAGGGTTAGAAATAACAATATCGATTTATAGAAACGTATACACCCTTTTAACTACATTTAAAACAAAAGACTGCTGAGTTGCTCTCGAAAACATAAACAAAACAACGTGCGTCAAAAATTGACATTTAAAACGTCAACCAATCAAAGGAGGTCTCGATTTGGGCGCTCCGACCGGCCAATCAACGTTCTTATTTTATAATAGCTAACGTTTCGTTACGCAGTATTACTGGAGTGACTCGTGTTTTTGCAAAAATTCTATCTTTTTCCAGTAAGTTTGAGAAATGTTTTCACCATTGTCTAATTATCCGGGTTTTTACAAAATTCTTAGGGTTTTCGCGAAAACTCGTATTATCAAATCATCCTGCGACATATACAATACTTATATTACAAAGAAAGCGCCATAGACAAGGAAAAAGGAAACCGTTATACTCCGGCCAATTTTGGTCTAAAGGAGTTCGATCGAGTGACAACAGAACACGTGCGTGAGTGCTAACTCACAATATTATTATTTTTATTTAAAACTTACCTCACCCATGGCGAAGCTTATCTGGTCGTATATAACGTAAACACATTTTGTAAATAGCAAGGGACAAATAAATATCTAAACTTAGAGCCCTACATGAATACAATTATCGAAGTAATTTTTTTAACAAAATCTTTGCTATTAAATAGTCATTTCGAATATCGTTGACTCTAAAATTACAGGAAATAATAGCCATGGTTTTGAAATCATATAAAAAAGTCCTGAAAATTTTGCTGAAGCCTTCATTATTAACTCCGTTTTGTATCTAAGTATGGCTTAGATGCCTGTTCATCTAAGAGTCAAGTTCTTTCCATATCAGCCCATTATACCCCACTGTAGGGGTTAGACATCTCCTCGGGATGAGGGTGCTTGGAGCTTAATCCACCACGCTGCTCCGCTACGGGTTTGTGGATTTTAACGACGGTTATCTGATGAAAACAACCGGGATCGACAGATTAACATGTTCTCCGAGGCACGAAGTCAGTGATAGTAGTGTACTTAAATCAGAAAAACTCTTGGGTACCTACATGCCCTGGGACTCGAACAACGCCCTTCTAGACACAAAACGCGGGCTCACTACCACAGGGCTATCACGATACAGTCCTTCTCGACAAGTTCTTCTTCAACAGTCCAGTAAACACAATTCCATTTGTTTAAATTTTATGTCAGTGTCAGAATTCGGTTTATGCTTAGATTGAAATAACTATTAAAAATTTTTACTATTTATATTTTTATAAAAAAGGAACCGATCAATATCTCAAAGCACTAATGACCTCTGATTCAGTTTCAGTTTGAGAAAATTTCGACGCTTCGATGAAAGAACAGGCGACACGAATTCTCCATTAGAGTTTACCGCTTTATCTTTTTGTTCTCCATTCCTTAAAACAAATTCTCGTTTTTGAACGAACGATACTTTGTACACAAATCCCTTGTAGAATTGAAATTAACAAAACTTAATAGTACGTTACATACTAATACTACTAATAATATAAACTTGAAAGTTTGTGTGTTTGGATGTTTGACATTCAATCAGTAAATCGTTTTCGTGGGGGAGTGTAATTTGGCGGCTGTAATTTTCGAAATTTGGGATGGTAGGCGAAAGGTTGTGTCAAAAATGCAGAGGCTTGTGGGGCATCGTATGATACCAAATGTTCCAAAATCAGTCCGTAACTTTATTCGGAAAATCGAGAATGATGAGAAAAAAGACGGACTTTCCCCAATTTTTCGGACAAAGAAATGATTATTTCGAAAACGAAAGCCAATATCGAAACAATGAAAAAAGCAGATAGATTATCTACTGTTTGGAAAAAGAAATTTTTACCCTTTTCATTGAATGATTAACAGTTAGTTACCCCGGAGAGTGAAATTCGGCTATATTTCAGAGAGTTATGAAGGCAGTAATGTCAAACGATTTAAGAGCTTGCGGGGCATCGCATGGTACCAAATTTTAGAAAATTGGTCTAGAACTTTTTCTAATAATTTTAAATGGCGGAAAAAACGAAATTTATCATTTTTTCGGACAAAAAGTCGATTATTTTGCAAAAAGTTGCGATCGAAGATAGTGCGAATATTCAACGAACTTGCATAATGCACAATTGATAAAATTGTTTGACAAAAACGTGTTATAAAGTTTTCATTTTTGATGTTCATTTTTCGATAGTTGCCAGAAGCGCGAAACTTGTAGATTTTTATTGCCTGAATTATAGGTAGATTATGAGCTGAACATTCACATAGGCTATTTTCAATCCCGGAAAAACGCACGGTTCCTGAGGGGTTACTATTTTTCATATTAAAACGGCGGAATAAATATTGATGAAATTTTGTACGAAGGTGTCTAAAGCTTCGAATAATACACAAGATAAATTTCACATCGAAAAAATATACGGTTCCTGTGAGATAATTATTCTTCATGCTAAAATGGCTAAACTGATTATGGTGAAATTTGGTATAGAGATTTCTTAGGTATATAAGTTTCAGAATGTTCTCGAAAGTTTCACAATGTCCTAGAGCGTGGCGTCCCTTTTGCAGTTTTGTTAAAACTGTGTACAATCTGACCGTAAAAGTATGGCCGATGGATAAATAAAATTCTTGGAGTCTTATAAAAGAAAATTTATATTTTCTTTTATTATTTCCATTATTATTCCGTTAACTTTAAAATAGTGTAATCAATTAATCCACAAAAGCTTGGCATTTTTGTATTTGGTGTTTTCCGCGGGTGTTTTATCGGCCATACCTTTACGGTCAGGTTGTAGTCTATTGCACGCGTGTAAAGCTGCGGGCCGAAAGCTAGTTTGCTAAGATATTCAGCAGTGTGTACGCATTGCACGCCTTAGAATATAGAATGCACTGGGTTCATTGATTACTAAACTTGTTACCCAACTGCTACGAAATTTTATTAACAACTAAAAACTTACCTCGGTTATTTTTGAGGTCGCTGATAGCATTTGGAGTAGATACTTTTACTTAATGCGTCCCATACGACCCAGGTCCCGAAGTCACCATATATGCTGTTCTTTCTAGTTTAATTCTTGGTTTCGGGTCTATAATTTTTCCCGCCTTTACATTTATTACTTATAATATTATACGTTAACATTATATGACGCACAATGTCTAATATATTTTTTTTGTTTACGGAGTCGTTACTATATGTACACCTTGTCAACCTTCATTATTGATACTCTATTATTTATGGAATGTATATACAAAGCGTTAAAACGTCAGAACCGATATCTATATAAAGCGGTGAATTCGACAACCTAAATGAAAGTTAAACAGATTTGAGAAAGTAAATTTCACAGAAAAATCAAATTGTCAAACAAACTTTTTTAATGCACAGATAAAAATAAAATTTTCACTCAAGTAACAAATATGCCTCAAATTCAAGTTCTTAAATATAAAATTATATATTTTCCATCAAAGTAGTTCACTTCACATAAATTATTCCTGTTTATTGCTATAAGAACTTGAATTTTTTTTCCCTGAAAAGTTTTGACTCTAGTACGGAACATCAATTTTCAACCAAGATTGTTTGATTCTATATCTAAGTGATTGGCTATAAATAAAATGTAAATAATATAATGAGGAAGATTAGAATAAAAGTTTGGGCGTCGGTCATTTTACAATACGCAAGTACTTTGTCAGATGCTTAGTATAATAGGTCCGTAGGCGGAAGTAAATGTAATAAGACTTAAATGCCAGCCAAGACGGGCTGATAAGACAGCGACGACAGCGTAGCATAGGTAGTGGATTCTCGTGGTGTTTCCCCTGGACGGTATTCAGCAAATATTTGAAATTTCTCCGATTAAATGCGAAACTTACTTCGTGTGAATTGTTCACGTGTCATGATTTTAAGAAATAACTTTTCTCGCATGAAGAAATTTCGTTTTTCCTTGTATAGGAAACATCTCATTTGGTTGAAGTAATTTTATAGATAGTTTAACATTGAATAATGCATTTTCTGGCGACATCACTAGTCGGCTGTAGTTTAGTAGAAAATCGATGTTCTTTTAGTTGAGTGGGCAGCCGTCTGGCCTCGGCCCGTCGCAGTCACTAAGGCCTTTAGTGCCACGGCGGCGATTAGGTTGTATCCCGTGTAGTTAAGATTAATCTTTTAACCCACGTAGTAAATCTTTTCTCTCAGCATCAGATTAGCGCCTTGGCGACGTGAAATATTACTGTTTTTAAACTTATACCCATTTAAGTGGGGTCATTATACAGAGCTTTAAGATACGTTTAAGCGAATAATCCAATAAAAAGTGGCATTGTATTTATGCTTCTTTATACGAGAAATTTGTATACGCCTCCCCCTGTCACTGTACCTTCAAAAGTAAATTTCACTAATGCACCTCGAATATTCAAAGAATGGTAATTCAAGATAGAAATTCCGCTCTCTAATATGGCGCGGAAAAAGGCAATCGAATCATTTTTTCATTTACAAATCTGCATTTAGGTCTGTTAATTCTGTAACGCGGCGCGTCATCAATCTTTTGGCGTCTCAGAACGTGGGCGCATTATGCTCGCCCCTTCGCAATTATCCACTCGAATAAAAACGTTTTAAGTGTTAAATTAACGATATCTCAGCGGGACGCTCGTCCGCGGAGTGATTAATTCCGGCGCTCGGCTACAGCTTCCGCCGTCTGCCGAACTTACATTCATTGCGGGCAACAGACGTCCTATGTACCATCGATTATACTAGATGGGCCCATTTGCTTTATTTGGATAGAAATTAGCTTTTGGCGTAACTTTGGCTGCAGAAACGTATGTTTAACACTCGTGTGTAACGCAATTCTTTCTAGGGTTGACCCCCCAACCACGTCGCGGCGTAACACTTATGTGAAATATCGCCTTGCACCTGCACATGTCTTCACGATTTTCCATTCCATCAGCCTTTTTTATACCCCACTGAGGGGGCTTAGGCCTCCCCTCAAGATGAGGGGGCTTGGAGCTTAAATCCACCACACTACTCCAATGCGGGTTGGCGGATTGTAACGACCGCCATCTATTGACAGCAACCGGGACCGACTGCTTAACGTGCTCTCCGAGGCACGGAGTCAGTGATAATTAATTTACTTAAGTCAGAACAACTCATTGGTACACGCCCGGATTCGAATCACGGCCACATGGCCTTAGAGATTTGTAACAGGTTCGCTGCGGCTCGGGCTATCACGACACTATTTTATTGAAGGCTTAAAATACATCGAATATGTGGTCATATTGTGGTCATAAAAGTCTCAAAAAAATGTTCACATTTTTAGAAATCGGCGACCTTGGCTTGGGACGACGACGCCGACAGGCGACGACGTGTTTCTTTTTACTGGTTTTTCGTTTCCATTTACGAAAATATTGTATTACGATTCTAAGTTAATAAATGCTCGAATTTCAGTAAATTGGGAAGTATCACGTGACATTCATACGTCTCACCGCCTCCGTCGTGACGTGACTCTTCGTGACACTTGAAGAGACCTCCCTCCCTTTGAAAGGCGTCACATCTTATATGAACGGCCCCTAACATACCTATAACGGTTTTTTCGTTCCCGTTCCTATATTCATACCATTTCTACTATTCCATTTCTTTAGGTCTAGATGGAGTAATATTTCATCTCACAACTCTGTAAAGGTATGTATATATGTATATTTAAAAAAAATTAAGTATGTATATCAGTTGTCAAGTGACCCATAACACAAGTATAATACTTGCTTACTATGGGACTAGATGGCGCTGTGTGGGATGTCCAAAATATTATTATTATAACTCGAAACACCATGCTGGTGATTAATATCGACTCTTTAATTGTTTTGTGACCCATGGGAACCTTCGATCGGGATGATCAGTAACCTACATGTTCCTCATCATCTTTTCAACTATCTTTGTGCAAAAATTACCCCAAAGTGACACCCCACAAAGAAAAAACGTGACTATTATTTACGTGATCATTATTGTTACTTTTTAGTTCCAAGCTCTCTAAATAAAAGCTTGTATGCCCGATTCTCGGTAAATTTAGAGAGGGAGAGAGAGAGAGAGACTGCACGGCGTACCCAAAGGAAAGAAAGAGAACAATTACAACATTGTGAAATATTGGTTGTTTGTTTTTATACATGTAAAATAGTGTTTTTTTTTTTGTAATAAACATTTATTAATTTAGTGTTATAATGATAAACAAAATTATTGGCGGCTAAATAATTTTGTCGTGCATTCATAGTTGTGTTACCTATTTTTAGGAGAAGTAATACTATTATAGTTGAAATAACAATAAGAGTAATTTTTCGTACAATTTTAAGCAATACATTTTCATTATTTTAGCATTTAATAATCGTTTATTTACGATCCATAAGCAAACACATATTTTTTCATAAGTATACTACAAAAAAAAATTCTTGAAACCTTTGGATTCGACAAAATTTGACAGTCGGGTCTTAAAAATTTTTTTTTTAATATGTTTTATTTAAAACTTTTCAAAAAAACATTAAATTGTTCAAGGTAACTGAAAGTGCAGAAAAAGACAAGTTGTTCATGGCTAAGGTGGCTAGTGGCTAGTTCAGTCAAAAAAAGAAACCGCTCACCGTAAGGTTGACTTGTTGGGGTTTGTGATTAAACAATTGCTTTAACTTGTCAGAATTAATTTTGGCATACAGTTAACTTTATTCTGTTTGCAACAAACTCATTTGTAGATACAGCTATCTAATATTACTATATGAATCTGTTGGCTTTGCCTGTATATGCATTTTTTTTGCCAAATTTTGGAATAAATGTTTATTTTATGATTTCAATTCTAGAATTTAAAAAAATAATTGTGTGTGTTCCTGTCCTTTTATAACTCAAGAACGGCTTGATCGATTTTAATGAGTATTGGTTTAAATTAAATTAAAGAAGGAACATGTCTTTGCCCTTTGAAGTTATAAACTTAAAAATTGCAGTTATAGCTCCTAAGCATAAATGAATAATGACTTGTTTCAGGGTCTTTGAATTTTCACTTTTTTTTAAACGGGGTTTGAAAATTTATATGGGAGTACCTGTCGGTTTTTTAACGGTAGGAACTTGAAAACTCGATTCCTGTCTATTCTTCATAAATAAATAATGACGAATTTCAGGGCCGTCGTATTTTTACATTTTAAAAAATGAAAAAAGCAGAGGCTGAGAGTTTATATGGGAGTCTCTGTTTTTTTAAAGGTGGGAACCACATGAGTAGATATCCATACAGAGTCCAAGCTTTCTAACAACGTACAAAATTTATACCAATTATTGTAGGGTTACCTGTTACACGTTAAAAATTTAGGTAGAAAAATAAAATACGGTAAATACATAGTAAAATGTGTATTTGAAAAAGTAATAATGATTAGTGTAAAGTGACACAGCCTTAAATAAAATTAGTTATAAAAGATTAACGCTAAGCAAGTTTTTTTATGTTTTACTACTTTAATCGATATTATCTTATTTTATTTTAAACACTCGAGTGGTAAATCCATAATTCGTCAACAAAATCAAGGCCGCCGCTTCTATGTAACTTGGCTTCTGTGCGGATATTTATTCATGCGGTGGGAATTACAAAAATTTGGCATTGTTTAATTAAATGTTTATCATAATTTTTACAGAAAAATAAAAATCCACATAAAGAAGACCTATGTGCGAGATCGAGTAGTTAACATCTTTCAAACACATCAGTTATAATAGCTAACTAGGGATGACTATTAATTGCTGATAATTTTTAGTATTTTTGCTAGCCAATAAATATTAAGCAAAACATTTAATTATTTCTCATAAATTTTATTAACTAGTAGATTACAAAGTTGTACCGGGACAGCTAAAGGAACGTGACGCTCCAGAACATTGTAACACTTTCTAGAACATTCTGAAACTTAAATATCTAAGAAATCTCTATACTTAATTTCTTAAAAATCCATTTAGCCATTTTAGCATGAAGAATAGCGATCCCATTAGTCACACACCACCGACAATACTTTCTGCACGTCTGCCAAGTTTCATTGAAATCCGTTCAGCCGTTTCGGAGATCACCTTGAACAGACAGACGCACGGACAGACAGACAAACAAAAAGTATTGTATGTCACTCCTAATAATATTTTAATAAACAACCTATTTTTAATGTCTGCATAGTTTCAATAAAATCTTTAAAAGTTTAGCTCGAACATACAGATAAACAGACAGATAGACAAACAAAAAGTAGCTTACGTCACTCCTCACACTCTTCTTTTGACGTCTGCGAAGTTTCATTAAAATTGGTTTAAACCTTTTAAAGTTTAGCTCGAACACACAAAGAGACGGACAGACCGACAAACAAAAAGTATTGTGTCCTGAACCGATTTAACAATATTTTAATCACATCTTTGAAAGTTTCTTTGAAATAAGTTCAGCCCTTTCGGAGATCAGTTTGAACAAACAGACAGGCAAACAAAAAGTATAGTATGTCACTACTGATGATCTTTTTATCATATCTGTGAAGTTTCAATGAAATTGGTTCAGGCGTCAGCTCGAACATATAGACAGACAGACAGACAAAAAGTAGCCTATGTTACTCCCAATAATGCCCTTTGCACGTCTGCAAAGTTTCATTGAAATCTGTTTAGCCTTTTCGGAAATTAGCCTGAACAGACAGACACTACAATCTTTTTATTAATGTAGAAGATCATACGATGTATCGAGCACGTCGCATAAAAGAATTTGCGTATTATTTACTTTTTATAGAATACTTTTCACTCGATGTTTAACTATATTCTCACTAAACATTAGAACACGGCGGTGTGCATTAGTGTGCTTATAGTACTCAATATGGTGAAAGAAATCAAACTTACATATTGGGAAAACAATAGCTTCTAGGAAAAAGGAGTAAATATGCCAATGAGCAAGCTGGATGAGGCCGTGAGAAAGACTCGCTAAGCGCAACCATACATTACTTATGATACTAATGTGCATTCCGTGTCATTTATATTTTTTATTTCATTTATTTATAAAATTCGTTTTCTCTGATTTAGTTATGCCCTTTTGTAATATTTCGTCCATCCAGTCAGTTATGAGAAAAGTGGAAAAGCGTAAATTAGATATGGGATTTTTTTTCTCTTTTATGCTGAGTTTAAGTTAGGAGCGGCGGCTTAATTCCGTGCAAGTTAACAGCGCAGGTTCCAATGTAATCTTGTTATCAGGAAACAAGCCAGACGCCGTTAATTTGATGCTGAAGTTAAATTGGTGTTGGCAAACTGGAGTGATCAGGTGACAACTTTACTACGTCGAGTGAATTTTCACCTTGAACTATGTCACAATATAATCCATCTATATTTGACCTCGAAGGTAACGGCGTTATAATCGAAATATTACATTCTGCCTCGAAAAAGAATCTCGAAATTGAAGCACTTATTAAAGTTCAAGTTTGAGTGTCACTAAACAGGTCTTTTATATGCAATTGCTTGCATGCAAAATGTCTACACTTTTCAGGGTCCCGTCCCGTCGCCCGTAATACTGTTTTTTTTATTAAATCGGGTAACTGTGGTCCTTAGGTATTAACATGTGGCAATTTGTAAAATATATAACATGTTTATAATTGACTATTCCCAAATTTTGGAACTAAAGCCCGTTGTATTTCATTTCGAAAGAATAGGCAATTTTAAGGAATTAATTTGAACTTTTTTCTTTTTGGATCGGTAATTACGAAGATATAATAAAAATTCTTATAGTGTGACGTCACCGGGTGGAATTATAAGTTTAGGCCATTGCCGTCGCATATTAAAAAAACAATGACGCCATTACTATTGACAGTTCTGAGAATGACATTGTTTTTATAAATATGCAACGGCAATGGCTAAACTAATGATTCCAATCGGTGACGTCACGCTATAAGAATTTTAAAATTCAAATCCAAAAAGAATAAAATTCAAATTACTTTCTTAAAATTGCCTATTCTTTCGAAATAAAATATAACGGACTTTAGTTCAAAAATTTGGGGATGGGTAATTACCGAGTTTGCTAGAATATTTCGATTATAAAGGTTAAAAATGCAGTTTTGTTATCTACTTACGTATATTTAAAAAAATGTGAAAAAAATATTACATTATTTTTTGAAAAAATCATAGTAAGAATTTGAGAAAACGCTATATCTGAAGATTCAAAATTATTTTTCTGAGAAAATTTGATGGTGATGGAACATTCGGCACGTGAACTAAGTACACGCTTGACACGTTACCTAAGGTCCACAGGCTCATACCTTTGCCATATTTCCATTGATTCAGATGAATTTTCACAGGGAGTGTCTTATGTGAACTATATTCTGTACGACATTTACGAAAATGAAATAACTAGGGGGTGATGCTCCATATATTTCCATCGCGTGCTGTATCCGCACAGATCTTTCAAAATTCAATGAAGGTTTTCTAATTTAGTTTTTTCGTGTAGATGAATGTTTGCCTTGATATGAGTTTCGAAAATAATTAAAAATCGATAAGAGGTTTTTGAGATATCCGCATTTTTCAATTACAAACAAAATATAGTTTTCTGAAAGATAATTGCATGTAGTAAATGCTACGGAAGCTTAAGTCGATGCTTGTCCAATACATACTGGCCGGTTCTTATTTAATGTATACCCAATTTCTATATTTTTCGAAATAAGAAGTTGTCAAAAAAAAAATAGATTCTGTAACGATTGAATCGATTTTCTTGTAATTACTATTTCCTATATGTACTAAACCTGCTTCTGCGTTCCTAAGTATTGAAGCAATCGCCCGTAAACACCTTTGTAGAACGGCGTACCCTGTGTATATATACATACTTTTGACTTTCACTTTCAATGAATGAAAATATAAACAAGCCTTAGTTATTCTTCTTCTTCACGTCGACTTCTCGGAGAGGAAAGAATGACAAACGAGGTAAAAAAATAATGGAAAGTAAATGAAAACAGAAAAATCCCCTTTGTCGAAATATTTTCTATTATATTATTTTAGTTTTTTTTTTTTTTCTTATTCGCGACGCTTCTGATTATGCGGAATATATTTAAATGATTCTTTTTCTATGACAAGGAGATATAAATGTTTTTTCTTCAAATTGGTGCATGTTTTATTGAATATGTATGTTGAATCCTATGTTTTGAGCAAATAAATGGTATTTCATTTCAATAACTACATAATATAAAAATCAACGGAACATATTACACGTATTCGTATACCACTAAGAAAAACAAGCGGCTATACTCGGCGGTACTTGACTCTGTTTGCTTATTTGTGTTTCGGAGGAAGGCATTAAATAAAATTAAGGTGTTCGCCGAGGACGTGGAGGCGAAGGGCCCCGAAACATGGAACACCCTCAGGTAAAAACTAAATTGAATTTTCCCTCAGCCGAATAGAACGGTATCGCGTAGATAAATCTGAGTCGGTACGACCGAGCCTCTCAAAACATGCTTTAATACAAAAGTTAATAGAAAACTGAACGTGAAAATATTTAAGCGGGATTACATCTAAAATTCTTTATTTTATAATTGAATTTATAATTCATACCGAATAATATTAATTTGTAAATAATAAATTATTTTTACTGATATGCGACAGGAAACAGACAGACAAACAGACAAATTTTCTTCTAGAATATGTTTGCACTATATTAGTAACTATACCTAGTACATATTTACATTTGGAAGTTAAATATCTAATCAAAGTTTCCTCAGCTCGGCTAAATGAAGTGATTAACACACATTAGTTCATACAATAGGAAATATGTTGTAACGAGGTGTAACGCGTATTATACCTAAGCTTAAGGTTAGGAACAGGTATAATTATCTTTATGCGGGCCCTTTTAATCGAGGCGGTCCCGCCCGCGTTTTACGGCCTTATAACGTTCATGTAATTTTATAACGGGGAGTTGGCTTTGCGTTTAATTTCCACTGGCTCACTGCCAGCGAATAGCTATATCCAGAATACGTTGTCTTGTGCTTGTATCGCGTTGATACACCACGATGAACACGTCCCCCAACAATATACCGGGACGGCGTTAACGCCTAAAATCTCTCTCCTAAAATTCCTTGCACGCCTCATTTTAGTTGCTCAGTCGAAAGTTGGTAGGCCTGTAAACTTCTTTTAAAGGCTTTAATAGACTGCTTACGCAGTGACTAATAAATTATAAAACGTCGTTTTCAAGAATGGCCCGAAAGTATGAATTTTCGTACAGTCGTAGTAAGAAGTGTATTTCGTTGATATTGAATGAATCGATTCAAATGATATCTCGTATGTAGGATTGAATACGATATATTAGTTTCTGTACTCTTCTATTTTATAAAACAAAACAAAATTACAATCAGAAAATTATCCGTTTTTAAATATGAATTTTAACGATTAATACCAGATTAATACCAATGCTGTTTTTTCGTTCGAAATGTTTTATCTAAAAAAGGTTATAAATAATATTTGAAAATTTGATTTTTTCAAAATAAACATTGTAACAGCGGTTTTTTGTTATTGTAATTAAAACGAGACTACGATTGTTTGACAAAAAATAAAAGAAAATTGTAATGGTGTTGTCGATAACATTTTCTCTTTTCCAAAAGGGTGTGAACTACATTCACGGGGACGTGCTACAATATATATTATATTGCTTTTTTGTCATACAATCGTAGTTTCGTTTTAATTTCCATAACATTTGTACAGTTTTCAAATTTATGTAACTTATCTATAATATTTATAACAAAATGACTCAGTAATGATAACTTTAGAAAAAAGCGCATGATCTGATTTTATTTATATTTCGAGTAAGTGGGAATGAACGCATCAACTTTTAATCATAACGAATCCGAACGAAAAAGAAAGAAGGGCGGGTGTCACAAGAGTGAGCCGCGCCGTCACATATCGGCAGTGTCGCGCCGCAGTAGCAAATAATTAAAAAGTTTGGGTTCATTTGGGGCGTGTCAAAAGGCCGGGGAGCACTCGGAACGCGGCTGTCGGAAAGTTCCGCATTAACTTTTCATTTGCAAGTTTGGAGCAAACCTCTTGAGCGAACGATCACAGCCGAACTTCCCAATTTCGGCCCACTTAACAAAACGCAAAGCCACATTTGCGTGCCCGGGGGATCCCCTTCGATCCCCACACCGAAAATAACCAAACTATTAATCCTCTAAAACGTCTAAATTCTTGTTTCACTAAAATAATACTCGTTCCTAAACACACATTAAGTTTAATTCGAAGATGTGACCCCGCAAATGCTCCGACCGCTTTATTGCCGCACGACAAAGATGTGTGCTACTACGTAAACATCTATTCAAAGTTGCAAGGACTTGAATAGGAATTATTTAATTTTTATAATATCGGACCAATAACGGCTATATCTCGGACTGGGTGCGGGAAGTCAATTTTTCGAAGTTAAATTAACTTCCTTAAATTAATTTTCGTTTGATCATTTCATTGGGAGATGAGTATTAATAGAGCGGGCGCGGGTCGATCGGGCCGCAACGCGCCCGGAATCCGCAAACGGAATAATGTCAAATCAATTAAAACTTAAATTCAGGGCCGGCGACGCGCCAAATGGAAACGCAAACTTGATTCATTAGTATTTGATAGCAACTTGGCACGGCCCGCCCTTTACGACAAACGGGCCTTGCATTATAATAGTGATAAGAAATTATATAAACTTTCTTTATTTGCTCCACAATCACATCTGTAGTGTTCCGATTTGTATGTCTGTAAAAACATTTTATAGATACGAGTATATCTGAAACTGTTTTACTTAAAAATATGAGAAGTGGTGACTATACGAATAAAAATTTTTTATTTCACGCTTGTGCCGAAGGAATGATGTGTTTTTAATTGTGTGGTTTTGGAAACTTATTATTTGTCCGTTTGTCTAGAAGACGTGTAAACAAAAAAAAATTATTCGTCCGTCAACTAGATCAATTAAATTCTAATTCGGCCAACTTCGGCTTTTTAAAACAAATTATTTTAGTTATACAAGTAAAAATATGTTATTCTTCCAGTTGTCGCACGAATAGATTCGACCAAATATGTCTGTTTATACAATGTAATACCTAATATCAGGAGCTATATCCTTTTTGCGGATACAATAAAGAAATAATTTCGAAACTCATAGTTTGCGGTATCGAACGAAGTATGTAATGTAATTTTGTAAAAGACTGTAGAAAATGTAAAAGAATAAAAAAAAAACAAGTATTGGAAAAAGAATAGAAGTCGTGTATAATTTTTTCCAAGTTTTCCTTTGCCTCCATATCAATAAAATTGGGATGTTTCTAGGTACCGCGGTCTGTTTTCATCGTAAACGCAATAACATTTACATAGGACAGAGCTATCAGAACCGAGCTCTCATAAAACTATCTCAAAAGAGATCACACCCACGCCACGCCTCGCTCCGTCCCCACACTTGCTTACTTAATAGGAAAAGTTTTGTAAAGTTCAGCAGAAGTAACAGCAAATGCTATTTCCAGATTCTTTAACCTAACGGCAGCCTCCGAAGAAGATGCCAACAAAAAACTGAATGAATTTTACTTTTCGGGTTAGATTTTTTCTTAAAAATTTTACTGAAAAACTTTTTGTTGTATTCGTACACTTCGTAATAATAAAATATCTATTGAAGGTAAAATCAGGTAATTAAGAAAAATTTTATGTTGTCATACGAAAATGTTTTTACGCAGTTAAATACAGACAGTATGTTCCGTTGTCATAGGATTAATATTACATGTTACAATATTCGATAAATAAATAAATAAAATAATTAAACATTTACTTCAGACTAGGGTCTATAATTAGTTGTTAATAAGCTTCCTTATCTTAAAGCTAATGTAAATACACAAATAAAATTATCTGATATCACAAAATATAAAGAACTTTATTGTAAATCCCAACGTTTTTATCATTTAAAATCATTTAAAACATCATCGAAAATTACAAAATTTTTCACTTGTGGCACAACTTGTTGGTTTATTTAAAAACAGTATGCAAAAATAATGCTTTTTTAGATTACTTTTTTGCAGTAAGTGTCCATATTTATTACTATTCAGTAATATACCTTTAAAGCCCATGGTATAAGTTTTCAAAAAAAAGTATGTAACTTTGTAATAATTCTTATACTTTATGACCTATTTGCTAAATTGTGTGTCATGCGATTAAAGAATTTAAAATGTAATAAAAATAATGTAACACTTAAAAAGTAAAACTGCAATATTTGTTAACATTAATTTGTAATTTCCGGTATGTCCGATTATGTACTTCCTTGTAACTATTTGAATGAAAGAATAAATAAATCAAAAAATTTTTATACAGTGCAGTTGTAACTGCAATTATAACTGGCCTTAAGTTTGTATTGATCGGAATATATACATCATTTCTGATACGTGAACGTAAACAAATAAATGTATTTGTTAAGCGTATTATTTTCACTTCACTTCATTTCATCAGCTCATTTTTACCCCACTGCAGGGGCCTAGGCCCCCCCCAGGGTGAGGAGGGGGGCTTGGAGCTTAAATCTACCACGGTGCTCCACTGCGGGTTGGGGCCTGTAACAACCACCATCTATTGACAGCGTCCGGGACCGACTGCTTAACGTGCCCTCCGAAGCACGGAGTCAGTGATAGTTATGTACTTAAGTCAGAAAAACTCATTGGTACACGCCCGGATTCAAACCATGGCCCTATGGGGCCTTATAAATTTGAGACAGGTTCGTTGCGCTCTGGGCTATCACGACGTATTATTTTAGAATACCTCAAATGTGTGGTGATGCTGACAAGTCAACGTCCCCGAACGAGCCCAAATAGTTTTATCACAGCTTTCTTGAGGAAACCCAGACGAGCTTTATTGCCGAAGAATGGAGCTGACGTGTTAAGATCATTCTTCTACGGTCCATCATGTAATAGGTTTTAAGCAGCGGTGTTCTGTCCATGTTTGCTAACATTTTTACATTACATATTATTTATATTGTTTTTAACGTAGTAAATCTATATACTAATATTAGTTTCCAATAAATAATATGGCAATCGTTGAGATTTATATATTAACTCGTACACAAATAACCACACCAAAAGTGCTGTTGAATGGCCGGTTTTTGTTTCGAATTGATAAGCATTCTACTCTACGACGCTTTTAAATATACATTGCGAATGGCAGCCGTCCAAAAATTATTAATTTAGGTACGTACTACGCGAAAATCGTATTTAATCACAGGCCAGCTATAGAGCTATTCAGTGAATACTTCGCAAGGTAACATTTCTTCTGTGTGAGGGCGATTTATTCAAACGACCAATAAATATTCAAGAGTAATTAACTGACTCGTCCCACCCCCTGCGGCCCTCCTCCCACCCCTCGGTAGCCCTGACGAATATTTTTCGCCGGTGCCGATTTTGCGTTAATCCCTACCACAGTAGATTACTGGGAGGCCGTCGGTAGCTCAATAAAGCGAACCCAAATATTTTTTTCAGCGAACTGATAAATTGAGGGCTACGGCTTGACGATCGAATATTAAACCTGTTAACAGCTTCGCAGCTCTACGAGCTCGGTTTCTGATTGGCGAGATTCAACCGCATTGTTGAAACTTACAACGTTTCTAATTCCGATTTTTTTAAATAATTATGACTGTCGGAATACCACAAAACACAGCTCTTTTAATAAAAGAAGTGTAGTTATATAAATTAAGTCATTCGTTTGGTTGGCTTCATTCCATCGATTTTGTTTAAATGCGGCAATGGTGAGCGTACTTTCACCATAAAAAGCTTTATTTTAAGGAAACTCAAAAGAAATACTACAAACTACTGTTTTATCTTAAAGACTATGTTTACCACCGTCAATATGTTATGGCAGCTTCTAGTCTTAAAACTAACTAAATCTGTAAATAAACGAATATATCTTGATTTTATTCAATAAATGAGTACTTGCTTTCCTTGGAATTTCTTATATCACAACACAAATCTTATCTAAATCACAGAAAATTTAAAAAGTTTACAGAAACATAAATATTCAACCAACACACATTATCAAAATACGATACTTATGTTTGCCAAGAAATAGCGATTGCTCAGTAGTCGTTAAAGCATTAAAGCTTATTGCTCGTTAAAGTACCATAAACGCATATTCCCCCCTCTCCCATCCCAAAAAGAAACAATATAGGTCACACAAAAGGTTATTAGAAACGACCTTTTGTGTCCTGAGATTTTTAAAAACATCTCAATGATTACGGAATCGCTTCGGCCACATTATTTATTCATTCAGGGGCCACACACGGGGTGCGTAGATGTCGGTTCAAAGGAATTCATCAAGTAAGGAAACGGCGCGGAAAAATCGATAAAATGATCGCAAGGTGCCAATATGCACTGAAAGAAGTACGACCAGGGTGGAGAGCCATGCTGTTTATTGTTGTAAAATTCGTCCTTTGGTGCTTTTCTAAATTGCCGAAATGGAATGTGCGTATATACTCGCCCAGAGAGACACCTAATGAAATTGGCTCCCAGACCACTTTCCCCAGCTGAAAAACATTTTCTTTTTACCCAAGGGAATTTGTCGCCGTTTGTAGGACGACAGGCGACAGCGCTCGTGTTAAAAGTTTATCCCATCTTTACCCGACTGCCACAGAAGGAGGGTAGTGTTTTTTGAGGGAATATATCTACCTACATCTATTTCATATCCATGCTTTGTAGCCTAAATTACTTGATGGATTTTCATATGAGGTGCTAAATATGGCGGCTGCGAATAGCTAAAGAGGAATTAAACAACAATTTTGTTATTATAACAATAGCTATATCAATTAAAAGCCAATAAATAGCCATTCATTTTGACAGAAAGGGTTAAAGGGAAATCAGAAAGAAATTACGTTTAACTTAAATACAGTACGTTAATTGTTTTTTTGCCTGTAATCGTTCACAATTTACGATGCACCACATTGGATTCGTCAGTTGTGCATTTTAGGCCACATATCTTTGGAAAAGGTTTGAACTTACGTAAGCTTAAAAAGTAATAACATTAGTGCTAGGTATTAGTGCACTCGATCGAAAAAAGCTTTAGCATTAGCCACACGTTCAAAATTATTTTCCGAAAATTGATTCTTTAGTTAAATTTCTTATTTTCTAAAACACCCTATCTTATTAAGTTTACCGTGGAGTTTATTTACCTTTTACCAATATTTAACTGAACAACTCGTTCCTTAATAAATCTAAAAAGTTAAACAGAAACCAAATTATTAAAACATTTAACAGAAAAAAACAGATTGAAATAGAAGAAAGCTCTATATCGATATAACTTTGTTGAAGCAATGTCGAAAGTACTTGGCAATGATTTTTTTTTGTTGGATAGATACTTAAGCAAAATTATAGAATACTTATTCTATAAGTAATATCAATCAAAATCTAAAAGTTTTTATTCAATATAAGATGTTTACACACACTTATTGAAAGTCAAAATGAATTGATTAGGTAACGGTTCAAAAGCTAGAAGGAGAAGAACCAGCAAGAAACTCCTCCCTGTTTATTTCATTTAAATATATGTTTATCTTAGTTGTTTTTTTTATATATGCTTACAACAATTACAATGATGTCCATGCGCACTTATCATTTAAATACTCGCCAATACAATAGTAAGCTTTTTTCACGAGTTGGACTTTAACTTATTGAATTTAAGTTCAACCTTTCTTTAAGAACTTGATTATAGAAACGGATACAATTTCCCATGAAATTCCAATTTCTAATAAAATTTCCAATATGTAAAAATTTAAATAAATTTTCACTTAATAACAACCACTAAACTAATTTTGGTAATTAGTTTGTCCCCGTCTGCAATGCCTTATAACATGCAACTTGTATAAATAAGTTATTATATTATTTTCTTGAGTAGGTAACGAATAATTACCTACTCAAGAAAATAATATAATAACTTATTTATACAAGTTGCATGTTATAAGGCATTGCAGACGGGGACAAACTAATTACCAAAATTAGTTTAGTACGTTGCTCAAACCAAATCATATAGATTTAAGAGTTTTTTTTTCCTAAATATATATTTTTGTTGTCGATTTTTAAAAAATTATATTCTCGATTTCGACTTGTTAAATTTATTAATTGGCTTTATTATTTATTATATGAATAGTTCATAGAATAGTTTGCAGTTATAAACCGCCTGAGCGCGCCAGTAGAAGTTTCATCAAAACAGTTTTTTTTCATTATGATCAACTTATGTCCTTATACAGGCCTATTCACCTTTAGAACCCACGACATAAGTATCATAAATTGAAAAAAAATGGCTAAGTGCGAATCGGACTCGCAGTCGAAGAGTTCCGTACCACCGTATAATATGTCTAACTGTTACCGTTATCAGTATCGAGGAAAAAAATCCCGTTTGTTGTATGGGAGCCCCCTTAAATATTTATTTAATTCTGTTTTTATTCTGTATTTGCTGTTATACTGCCGCTTTCAAGCTGGCAGAAGAGGCGTTTAAAATTTGTGTTTAGCATTTAGGTTTGTTTGTATTTGAGCTCCGTCAATTTTGAAGTCAAAAACCATAGATACCAGAACAATCAAGATGCCGCGTCTCATACTTAGTGTAACGTTCTAAAAATGACACACTCGTAGATTACACAGACTATTTTGTTAAATTACATATTAAATGTTATTGTAGTATTTTCATTTGTTTTCCAGTATGATATTCATACTAAATTAAACTTCAAAATGCTATAAAACATCGAGTGGCGTACTTTTAGTCCAGGGTATATTTTTTGCTCACACTTCCGTTCTTACGTCATGGTACCTACCTCGATAAATGTCTATTCTCCTACTTTTAAATCTGTTAAAATTGATAAAAAGATAATTTATTTTGTAATTTTACAAAAATTCAAAAAGTGAAATGTGCATAAATATATTTTAATTTAATATCGTATAAATTAAAAGTAATATCCCCTTTGGTGCTTATTATAGTTCCATTTGAAAATGTAAGTTTATGCAACGAAACATAGATTCATTAATAGAAAGTGCTCTGGCGACAAACGAAACGTTACACATAATAGAACTTTTATCTGTTCGGACATCGGACACTAATGGACGAGGCCAATCAAAGGGACAGGCCAGTGTAAATAAACACGCGGCACTCAAATTAATATGAACGTTTGCTTATTCAAGTACCACTAAGTACGTTTAGAGAGACGTCGTTAAAATGTTTTTAACGAAGTACGATTTCTCCCAATTTACTGACTAGGCTGTTTCGACATTGAAGTGTCTAAAATCAGCTGGAAAACGCTACTAGCATAATATAAATCAGAAGGTGTTCAAGTTTATAAATGTTAACAGATCGAACACTTTTGATAAATTACCTCCCACTGAAATTAATTTATTGAGCACTGCCAGTAGCGTGATTATACATACATACCAAGGTTTATATTGTTTGTTTATCCTTTCTCCAGATCAGAGAGAGACATGAGTCACTTTCTGGTCAATGGGTCCCAAGGGATACAAAGCTAATCAAGATTCTAGATGAGTGATGAGGATTTGGAGTAATGGTTTGGAACAGTAATGGGAGTGTAATGTAGCCTGTTCGACTACAATACGAAACGATGAGAAGGGAAACTGACCTGAGCCGATGGTGATAGTACTGGCGAGACACCTCGCTTGCCTTGTGCTGCTACGCGTCAGCGCCGGGGGTTTCACAGTAACGGTCTGAGCTGATGTTATTGTCACTATACACTAATTGTCTTTATGTGGCACTGGCGAGATCCCACGATATTCAAACGATTCGAATTTGGGTTCTTTGTGTTTAGCGACGTACACTTTTCACCGACGGTTCGGGCAGAGAACACGCGAGTAAGTGATTTACGTGGAACGCCGCCGCGAGTCGATCGCTACCGGCGGCGCGATGATTGAGAGTGAATGATATCATCGGGTCCATAATCTATGGCGCGAACAGGGAGAATAACTCAAGAAGTTTAGAAGGAGTGGTACGGCTTCGGAAATAGAAACTGTTATATAGGTCCACGCGGACGGAATCGCGGGCATACCTAGTATAATTCATAGAGAAGATTATACGACAATTCACATTATATAGTTCATTATCACTAATTAGTGTACATAAAGAAGTATGGGAATCTTAATATGTGTATGCAGAGAATCAGACGAGACTAATACGTTAGTTAAGGAGTGCAATTCTAAGGAAAGAGCGTTCGGGGTGTAACGTCGGTGAATGGAGGTCGGACGGATCTTTCACGAAACTGTTACGTGACAAGACTGAATCGCAATAAGGCTGAGCCGTTTTATCGATTATGCAATAAAGCCAATTAGTAATCATATAATATTAGTTCGTCTTCGGTATTACTGCAAACACAGCAAAGGTTTAAAAATTAACAGAAGTACTCGACAAGTGTCAAACTTTAAATGCTTGGGAATTGTGTAAGTGTTTAGGTAATGTACTCCATTATATCTGTATTGAATTTGAAATAAAATGACTGAATTTGAAACGGAATATACATGTCAAACAAAAAAATAAAATAAAGTAAAAAACAAAAATAGAATGAAAATAAAAAAATAAAGACACGAACAAAAAGGTCTCCGCAGCTATGAAAGGAGCTGACTCAGCACCCGCTGCAGATGTGTATGACCACACCCACAACACTGATTTTCAGTCAACCCCTGCACAGAGCCCACCGCACACACCACAGACACAGCAACCCGTCCGCACAATATACTCACTCACTACACAATAATTTAACAATATATAATTTTTATAAGATGAGATAAACTATAACAAACTATGTAAGTACACACAAAACAAAGATGTAAATAGAGCTGTATAATAACAAAATTAATGCTATATGGTAAATAACTAATATTGTAACCGGCTAAAACAAATGAGCCACATGTTGTCAGTCTACAATTAAAAGTAAACAATGAAATCGTTGATAGCAACATAATTGTAGTATTTTTTTTAAATAATTATTCGTAAATATACCTACTATATACCGTAAATTTATGAAAAACTTATCCTGAGCCTCGTTCTGAGCCAAATGCTGGTCAAAATGTCAAATTTGCACAAAATGTCATTCTACAACTGCGAGCAGCTCTTTTAAAACATATTTTTGATGCATGGGAAAAATCCTATGGAAAAATCACAGAATGCTATTGGTATTTTTTTCAATTTGTCATAAGCTTTTGATAATAATAATAATAATAACGTATATCACAACGACGTCTAGGCCCCAAACTAAGCATTAGCTTGTGTTTTGGGTACCAAGCGCCACCACACCATATATACCACCACACCACACCACACCACACTATACCACCACACCACACCACACCACACATAACAACCAAGACCCGGTACCAGTATCAATATTCATCATATAAATACTGACCCGACTTGGGATTCGAACCCGGGACCTCCAGCTTCATAGGCAGGGTCGCTACCCACTAGGCTAAGCGGTCGTCTTTGTGTTGAACATGAGACAAGAAACTCATTACGGTGCTAGAAGTACAGCTCTTGATTTAATTGCGTCGTACTTAAGCTGTAGAACACAACATGCTGATGTAAACGGAATGTAACGGCCGGAGCGACTACGGTCATGACCTTGTAAAAATGTCTCTTTCTGTGAGAGTATTATGATAATAATTACACGAGCGACACGTATGAATGAATTCCCAGCATAAACCGTACGACAACACTTTAACCACGTTTTAACAAAAATATGTTTGTAGAACGTGAGGAAGTTCGGAAAAACGATAAATTTATATTCGATAATAAGAATTCTGAGTCAAAATTATTATTAATAATTTTAATTAGTAAGTAGTTTATTCATTTAATAAAACTTATCTAAGATTATGTAATGTATATTTTAAGCTGTCAATTTTGTTGAATATCATTGACTTCGATAATTTTATTTTGATGTCGTCCAATGGGACCCTTGTCATGTTCTCATGTTAGACGTTACCAAAGAAACTGACACATCAGAAACTTTTCTCTTATTCACTTCTGAATCGCAACAAAGTATTTTATTTTCGTACACACAAAAACATGAATATAATATCTTAGAAAAAATATACAATACAATTCAAGTTGAGGGAATGCCCGAACCTCCCGACTGCCCAATGTTTCCCTTTCTCCCCTATTGGCTATGACACGATACACCCCACGTTCCGTTTCAAAAACTGAAATATACTTTCAGATAAACTTTCTAATCGTACGATACGATACGTTTTGAACCATGACTATCACTGACACCGTGCCTCGGAGAGCACGTTAAACAGTCGGTCTCGAGCGCTGTCAATAGATGGCGGTCGTTACAATCCCCAACCCGCAGTGGAGCAGCGTGGTGAATTTAAGCTCCAAGCCCCCCTATCACCCTGATGGAGGCCTAAGCCCCTGCAGTGGGGTAAAAATGGGCTGATGAAGTGCAGTGAAGAAACTTTCTAATGATATATTATTACTAAGTTGGAATTAAACGTGACTGTATAATTATGGAGCTTCATGTAGCACCACACCTATAATATCATTTCATATTTTTTACACAGTTGTCTGTTATGATTATTTTATTGCGTAAAAGCATACAACTTTCTTACCTGTATCATATGCTATTAATATCAAAAGCAATATGCAGTCCACAAAACTCGGAAAACGCAAGTCCCTTTGTTTGTTTTAATAATATTAATTAATTTTCGCTGCTGACTACAGCAAAATAGAAATGTTAATAAGATTACATTTATTTTTTAGATTGTATAACGTTTTTATGTTCTGACTCAGGAATGGTTTGATTATACAATCGTTTACGACTCAGGGGCGGTATTGAATTACCACCTTTAAAAATATTGTAAAAAAAAATACCTAAAAAGCGCTATTACACAGTAGACGTTTATTTACGTGACCGAAATGTCTGAACGTCTACCTAAGCAATCGGCATGTTTTGATTTTGTTTTGCTTTATGTATTTTCCCTTGATTTTTTAATTGATAAAATTTTACTAATAGTATAGGTATACTTAATGTTATTACTTATAATATTCTGAAAAAAGTAACCCATGACTTTCCTGTCAGTTCTTCTCAGTAAATACTACATTCTGAACATAAAAATTTAATTAAATTTAACTTTAATTGTAAATGTTGGCGATACAAAAAGTACCTATTTGTGTAATTCGACTTGAATAAAAATATTTTGATTTGGTTTGATTTGATCTATTTACAACAGTGAAAAAAGTGTAAGGCGATTATGTGAAATCCCTAAAGGCACGAATAAGTATTGATATTGAAAACGAGATTAAAAAGGTTTAATTACAGAAAAGCGATGGGAGGGAAGGTTCGCTAGTGCGTTGGAAAATAGGACGAGTTCTACATTATTTTATAGAGTGTTGGGTGAAATTATACTACGTCAAGATATATATCAAGATGAACTTGGGCGGTTGTCAAGGATTGGAATTACGTATACATTATGGATACATCTACGAAAATCTGAAAAGTTAAGAAATATTATCTAGGCGTTGTATGCCTATTCTCAAATATAATAGCCTATTCTAATCTAAACGCTTAGGTTCAACAGTTGGTCGTCTGTAATCATTTGATTTCATAGAGAAACAAGACTTTATTGAGAAATAGTTACATACAAAACCGAAAGATACTATGCAAACATTTGCAAATCTTACTGTGTATCAGATATTTTGCGTCGGTGTGGAACCGGCGACATTCATTTCCATACAAATGTATCAACATCACGAAATGTCTAGAAGCGCTCATCTGCGATTACCGTGTAACCATTCATACTCTAGCTAGCTCGCGTAAGATAGCGAGTTTTAGTCCGAGTCTCAGTGCGCGAGGTCCCTGCGCGCCGGTTTTCATCCCCGCGAAATCCCCGCGCGTCGGTCTTCAACCCCCGGAAAATTGCCTTGACATTTTCGATACCGTGAAGTAACTTTTATGACACTACTAAAACCAAACGCTACTCTCAAATTTGCAAACTCTATGGGTTTGACGGAAGATTAGATATGCTACCTCTATCAAACTTTTCAAGAGTTACTTGATAAATCGTTGGATAGACAACAACCTATAGGTATGTAGCTCATAACAAAAATGTGTCGGTATTATCGGTAACCTCATTTCAACTAGAAGATTATCGTGTCACAAATTCGATAGCCGACACGGCTGTCTAGTGTCGACTCTGTTTTTTTCTTTCGAGTCGAGCGAAGCACCAAAAGGATTTTTATTGAACTGCAGTTACGGGAACCAATTAGTTTTGCACAAGTGCATCGAGTCTGCTCTCTCTCTTGCACAAAACTCATGGCTCACCTCTCATGCCGCCGCGCTGCTTCAAACACTTCAATAAACATTTCAGTGCAAAATACAATTTCAATGTGTTTCAAACTCTTGCAACTTAAGTAATAAATCAAATGGGTATAAAAAGATATTTATTTGAAAACGATAATAATTGTAATAAATCATTTTAATGTATTTTATTTAGCTTCCTAACTAAATAACAAGCAGCGATTAAATTGTTAAACATGAATTTCCAGAATAAAAGTCTTTTTATTTCGTTGAAACTATAAACTAAATAAATTTGACACCAGCTTCGAGAGGACCGAACCGATATATTCGTGCTTTTATGGTAATAACGCTGCTTCGTTCCTTTGTGGTAAGTACATTATAAAACAGTATATACATATAAAATGTATTATACTGTTATAAAACTCTAAAGAAACGCTTGTTCGAGAGATGTCGGGTAAATCGTGATTAACTAACTAACCCTTTGACCGCAAACAAACAAGATGCCACCGTATGTCGTGACGGCATGGCAGTCGAAACCAAAACATAAATTGTTGTGTATTTCTATCATTTTAAATCGAGAATTACTTGAACGGTATTGTATAAATTTTTACCTGTATGAGTCAGTAGGAAGTGTCGTGATAGCCCAGAGCGCAACGAACCTGTCTCAAATTTATAAGGCCTCGTAGGGCCATGGTTCGAATCCGGGCGTGTACCAATGAGTTTTTCTGACTTAAGTACACAATATCACTGACACCGTGCTTCGGAGGGCACGTTAAGCAGTCGGTCCCGGACGCTGTCAATAGATGGCGGTCGTTACAGTTTCCAACCCGCAGTGGAGCAGCGTGGTGAACTTAAGCTTCAAGCCCCCTCCTCACCCTGGGGGAGGCCTAAGCCCCTGCAGTGGGGTAAAAATGGGCTGATGATGATGATGATGATGATGAGTCAGTAGGTAAGGTTTGAAAGGTATTGAGTTGTTTTTGCTCAAAGATATGTTTTAAAATATTGCTTCGATAAGTGTATACATTTGAAGTTCTTCGTCTGCTGGAAGTACGCAATGTGATCCTGTCTCTCTTGCACGACAAATAATAACGCATTTTGAGTCAGCTAATGGAACGTCTCCGTGACACCGCCGATCGTATCGTCACCTGCTAGTCGACGCCGACATTTCGGATTGAGGCCACGTCGTTTTACAGAGCGCAGTGAAATCATATACCTATTTTTTCGCGTTATTTCTTCTATATTACCATTATCAGGAAGAATGTTGTTGAATAAACCTGTCCTTGAATGATTAATGGATAATTAGATGCATAATTCTTAGAAAGCAATTATTTGCGTTAGCGGGACGTACCAACGTGAGAGTAGGGCGGGCAAATAGCAATTTCGCTTGGCATAATTTTGGCTCTTAAAGATATTATTATCATAGAGCAGCAAATAGGATATCAAATAATCTATGTATTACAGAAAATAGTTCGTCTTAAGAACTCCTCTTGTCACGTGATCTTGATAATCTGCTTGTGCTATTTCATGTAACTAGCTGAAAGCAGCCCATTGAAATAGCAAAAATTTCAACGCCTGTTTATATTATTGCATGCATGATAATATCCGATTAAACATCAAGGAACAAATCAGGTAAGTCTTGAGGTTAACAACGACTATACTATTGAAATCTTCAAATAATTAATACCCATATCATTATCATCATTTCATGCTTTGTCTGTCCACTACTGAACATAAGCCTCCTCCACAGCACGCCACGCGGCTTCACATAAAAAATACCAATATTCATAAATGTTACTTCTCTAGATATTACCCACATATTTACTCGTACAAAGTCACAGTTAAAGTTCAAAATACGTAACAAGAGCCTTTGTATAAGTTGTCCGTCGTCGATAAGCCCTCGAGCACGATTGAACGCAGCGAGCGCATACATATATTTATAAGGTAATTATCAAAATTTTATAACAAACAGATTTGCAAAAATAAATAAAATACTGAAATTGTATTCGAGGGATAACACCTCATAATTTTTATAGGTTTTCTTGTTATTCTCATTGAATTGTAACGCATAGACGACGATTTTACGCATGATTTTTTTGCGCTGAACGACCTAGAATCATGAAAAGCTAGAAGTAAGGTTTTGCACATCGTTCATTTGCAGTTACATCACAAACAAAATATTTTTTTTGCTTATATTTATTATATAGTACATACATTAAAATACGTTATAAACAGTACGGGACCCTCAGGGTGCTAGTCTGATTTGCACTTGACCGTTTTTTATACGTCAGATATATTTTATGAAATTACACTCAACATTACATTTCTTCTTACTGATCTGCTCCTTGAAATAGCAGTGTGGTGAAACGCAATGTTCAACCATAATGTCTACTGACCGTCATAAATTTAATTGTAAAAGTTTCATAAAAATCGATTATGATTTTTAAATTTTAAGGTTACAAACAAATCTATAAACTTCTATATACAGGTATCAGTGTGTTACAGAATATATAAAAAAAAATTGTTAGAACCTGTAAAACGATGGCTTAATATTACTTATGTGATTCACTGTATCCAAGTATATCTACCTAGATTTATGTGAGTTGTATTTCATACCGCTACAGTTCCAATCAAACTTTACGGCGGATGTGAACATAGGCACAAATCGTATCGCAGTAACCAATTTTAGGTGTAGCGGAACGCAATGGAGCGCGAGGAATATGACTGTACCTGCGCAAGCACACTTGTAGCGTTATATTCCGAACTTATACTATTTCGAGATTTTTTTGCTGTGAGACGTAACGGGAAATGAAACACACGTTATCCCTATTCATACTCTTACGCTTTACGTATTTACAAGCCTATATAAAAATTATGCTATACAGAAGCTGTTCAACATAACAACCAAAATCGGTAGTAAAATCTTATGATATTACAACCAATCTTATCCCGCATAAGGAGTTCCTGCTACGTTACCTGTTAAATAAAAACCGGTAAAATGCACGTCGGTCTTGCGTGGAGAGGGCTTCTTATTATATAAAAATCATCGTATTATTTATAGTTACTTGCTTTTTTTTATCTGAGACAAGTTTATGCTAGAGTTTGAAACAGACTCATTTTTATCAATAGGCTAGCATGGTAACTACTAGAGTAATTGAACTTACTAAGCTTCGCTGAAATGAAGCAACATATTTTATACGCATTTTCTCTTCAAGGATATTTTCTGTTTCCTGCGGGTATTTAAAGACTTAGGATTTTTGTGTTGGTTCTCTGTTTCGGAGATAAGGAAGGAATGCTCGGGTTTCGTATAAACTCTTTAATATTTCTTTTATATTATGCATTTTAAAATTACAAAGAATATTCTTTTATTTATTTTAAGGAGCCCTTTCATTTAATACCTATAGGTATGTCACGAAATGCACTTGATATCTTTTTTTTTATTTTCTACTTAGCCCCCCAAAATAAGGAGTGGTTTATCACTTAGATGTTTTAAATTTTTTTTTTAGTATAGGCTTAGTAGTTTCAGAAAGTAGGGGGAAAGAATTTCCCATAATAATTATCGGTATTAACTTTAATATCTTTTAAATTATGCATTAGGACATTATATAAAAATTATATATATAAACAAGCTTTTAAATTTTAAGATTCAAGACTGCGTGTAATATTTATGAGATCCACCAACTACGTATGGGAAAATATGACGGTTCGCTCGCGCTTTGTTGTTAAAGAAAATAATGGTTTCACATTTATGTCGAATCAATTGTTAACCTGCATTAAGTTCATTGATAGTATTTATATGTTGTTAGATACAGCCCGCCTTGCGTTAGAAATATCCAAACGACGACATGTGGTGTCATTTTGTTGGCTGCCCACTTCTGTTCAGTCGAGTAGCGTCTAGCGGCGCGCTCAACCGCTAGCTGCGTCCTGCTGAATAATACCCACGTTAGCAACGCAAGTATGTCGCGACCACGGCCACTTCCTGACTGGTAGTCTCTTCGTGCGCTGCTATCAGTCCGATGTGGGTTGCTGGGTTGGGTATCAGACGAAATGGCATGAACAATAATTTTTTAAGTTATATTTTTATAGACGCTTTGAGAGTGAATTTTAAATACGAAGGTATAAGGAAACGCACGCATCACACTACGAAAATTTATCAGAATGAATTTAGCCATGAAAAGTTAACACTACTTGTATGAAATAAGCCACGTAAAGGTGTGAAATATACATATTTTATATACCGGCTAAGTTCACTCTTAAGAGACCCAATTTGAACACTTGCGTTTTAGGTTATTCTTTGTAAGTTATAATTTTAATTATCTCTTTTGCTGTCCAAATGTCGCTCCAAACTATATTTATTGAACCCTCCTCCCTTCTTGTATTAAAAGCTCTATAGCTTAAATTCAGTGAAAAAGCCCTGAAAGTGAATTTTACTTAGTCCACGCAGTCATGCAGGTTTGCGTGTAACTGGGTGCTCGTGAATTCAATACAATTTTACAAAATCAAAAATAAACGACCGACATAGACAAAATTTATTCCATTCTGCCATTCAACCTATTTCAATCTGCTATTTTATTACAAACCATGCAGTTATATTTTTATTAAATGAATCAAAGTTTATATAAACATTCTATAAGTAGAACTAAACCAACTTCTAACACGCGTACACCTGAATAAGATTTCTTTCTCTGTCCTTATAAAATTTGTTGATACACAAAACACGATTTTTTTCCTTCGAATAAAAATTAAATGTAACATGAAAAAGATCAAAAAAACATGTTTGTTATTAACGGTGTACCTATGTGCCTCTCGGATTTACATGTCCAATCGTCTTGAAATCCTCGCGTGATTGATTTGTTCGGTTGTGAGGGAAGCTCCTTTTCAATGCGAGCTTAAGTATACCTAAACGGGGATATTTTTTATCCTCTCTTTTAGTATTCAGTGTCCGTTGGGCTATAATTCGCGGTTAGCTCCCCTTTTCCCCCTCCACTACATTCATCGTTAAGTATCCACCCAAACGATATAAAAACACCTTAGTACAAAACTCTCAAATATACCTTCATCAGTATAAACTTTCATTCGGTTTAAAATTTCAATACGGCAAAATTAATTTTCGTAGTAACATTTATGACAGGAAATTAATTAGTACTTTAAAAAGATCTCATGTTACTACGTCAAAGAACATCCATTCCGTTAAAACTTAATACATAAGTCAATGAATACTTAACGACATTAATACATTATTAATATTGGCTCAGTTAAATACATGAGTTTATTGAAATAGCTTTATGTAGTTTTTACCAGTAGCCTAATTAAGAAGGCCACAACCTGTGGTCACAACCCCGTATCTTTTTCTAGTGAATTTGTGAATTAAGGTTTGATATGTTCGCGTATGACAAAGAAAAATTTTTGAAGTGAAAATTCTTATGGCTCGGGGTAAGCCTAAAACGACACGAATATGCGTCACGCTAAATAATATAATTGGGGGAGATATAAGGAACAATCGGCTTTCACACGAGAAGCCGGTTGTACCCTATATCCCTACTACTAACTGCTAAGTGTGAGGAGTAAGGCCATAGCGTTACTCAGTTTCGTGTCGCTGGCAGCTGCGTCATATATCCCCACTACTAACTGCTGAGTGTGGGGAGTGAGGCCATAGCGTTACTCAGTTTCGTGTCGCTGGCAGCTGCGTCATATATCCCCACTACTAACTGCTGAGTGTGGGGAGTGAGGCCATAGCGTTACTCAGTTTCGTGTCGCTGGCAGCTGCGTCATATATCCCCACTACTAACTGCTGAGTGTGGGGAGTGAGGCCATAGCGTTACTCAGTTTCGTGTCGCTGGCAGCTGCGTCATATATCCCCACTACTAACTGCTGAGTGTGGGGAGTGAGGCCATAGCGTTACTCAGTTTCGTGTCGCTGGCAGCTGCGTCATATATCCCCACTACTAACTGCTGAGTGTGGGGAGTGAGGCCATAGCGTTACTCAGTTTCGTGTCGCTGGCAGCTGCGTCATATATCCCCACTACTAACTGCTGAGTGTGGGGAGTGAGGCCATAGCGTTACTCAGTTTCGTGTCGCTGGCAGCTGCGTCATATATCCCCACTACTAACTGCTGAGTGTGGGGAGTGAGGCCATAGCGTTACTCAGTTTCGTGTCGCTGGCAGCTGCGTCATATATCCCCACTACTAACTGCTGAGTGTGGGGAGTGAGGCCATAGCGTTACTCAGTTTCGTGTCGCTGGCAGCTGCGTCATATATCCCCACTACTTACTGCTGAGTGTTGAGAGTAAGGCCAGCGCGTGACTCACTTTTTTAATTTTGATCAAGTGGATGACATATTTGCCACGGACAAAAAAATCCACAGATTTCGTGCCTTACGCGATCATCGAAAACATTGAAAATTAACCTGACAATATCATCTTTTAGTAAATTAAATGTAAATAATAAAAAAAACTTAGAACGTTTAGTATAAAATTTGAAATTTCATAATGTTTAAATTAAAATTATCAACATTAATCTGGTTTTCACATCTATCCACATCGTGTTCGGTCACATCCACATCCACCACTTTCGGTATATATTGGAACCATATAAACATGCATAAAATTGTTGCTCGGGGTGTCAATAGATGTGAAAACCGTGAAAACCAGATAGAAGTTGATAATTTTAATAACATTATGAAAATTCAAATTTTAATACTAAAAGTTCTAAATTTTTACTTCTGTCGGCAGTTCCTATAACTGCCAATCAGTTTTTTTTTATATATCTTTAGTTTTCAAATATTTTATCGTATGACTATCTAAACCTAAGTATGTTGATTGAAACTCGGGATTTTTAATTAATCAATATTTTTCTTATGTCCATTGAATTTCCTAGATCAATTTCTAACTATGAGTAGTAGAATAACAAATTTTTCAAAGTAGATTTATTCCAGTACTAGAATATTATATGCGCATTTTACTTTAGGCTACGAACGAAAACTTTAGTGTGACATCGTAGGCGTTCGTGTCTGTCGTTAATAAACTTTTTAGTTTACGTTTTTCCCTTAAGCATTTCCTTTTCTCGCATTCTATAGCAATCCAGTCCCTATTTAAGATGCTACGAGTATGTATCCAATGAATATATTATGTAGAGATATTATGAACGTCTTAATCTCCCAACCTCGAGGTGAGTAAGCAAAATGCCGAGTCATCGACAGACGCCGTCAAGTTTTACGATAATAATAAATGTTCACGAGATAAATTTAACTTGCAACATTAGCGCCCCCTGTCTCGACATAACGATTACACAGCGAATGCAATTTTTCACTCGCCCCACCCTCGCCTGGTGCTACAATTTATGACGCGAGGAATGATTTTTCAACATCCGTTAGACTAGATTTATTTTTACTGGCTGAAACCCGCCGGGCTGCTAATCGACTACGCCGAGGCGTGACTCGAGTTTTTTTTTTATGTATCTTTTTTTTTAAATCGTTTCATAGTTAATGACTTCCAAGGTTGATAGTTATGTCGTCTAATAAATGTGAAAATGTAGATTAATTGATAACGAGGGAAGGTTGATCCGTAGCAGAGGCATGGCTGCGTAGCGGTTACGTGCGCCCAATTAATCTGACCGAACGAGATAAATGACGCGTAATTTATTGTTATTCGCTGAACCGTTAACCATTAGAATTAAAGTATTGCAGGCTTCTAGTGCCTGCACCGATTCAGCGTTAATTGAATTCGCACGTTCATACGATGCTTGTAAGCTCCTTCGATTAAAATCGTAACAAATTATTTAGGTACTTACTATTCTTACTACTACTTATGTACTATAGAATAGAAATTTTAAAATTTTATCTATTATGATAATGTGTATACATCGCTAAATGAATATTATTTCTTGATATTACTTGACTCGCCATTGGTGGCGTATATTTCTGAGAGACCGGGTGATTGGAGAGATTCGAATAACTTTTTCGCCCGGCGTCGATTCGGGTTACGATTTCGAGTAGCTGCCTCATTTTAAGTCCCACACTGTTAGCACCGCTCGCGACTTCGCCACGGATGCACGTTCCCGAGTTTTGGCGCCAACCCGGTCCGTGAGACCGACGTCGCTAAACATGTAAGTAAAATATTTACAATTAATTTAGCACAGAATTTTGGATATATATTTTGTTTATTTTCTAAGTTTGCAAATGTCTAAAGGCAGATTTTATTCAAAAAATTTAAACATTGTTACTATATTTCAAATTTTATATACATATCGGTAAAACGTAGTATTTTTTTAGTGTCGTAAGTATAATTGTTTCATAAGTAATAAACAACCTATGATTGACTGAATTTTGTGTTTTATTGTCAAAAATATGTTTATAATTAAACCTAAGGTAACTAAAAGTATAATAACTAGTTAATGGTTGGCCAAATCTTAAGTTGAAAACCCTGGTCTGTGACACAGGCTTCAGCAATGTTGTAAGTGAAGTTGACGTCATTAATGATAATAATAATAACGTATACATCACAACAACGTCTAGGCCCCAAACTAAGCATTAGCTTGTGTTTTGGGTACCAAGCGAAGACACCACATACATATAACAACCAAGACCCGGTAATGGCAAGTTATTTGAAAATGTAGTAGGTATATTGTATTTATATTAACTATTTCCCTTCGTTTAGACAGTAAACAAACAGAAACCGGAGCCGACACAACGTTGAATGTGCGACTGAATCACTATAATGGCGTACGTCCAATCATGAGCGATATGTCCGACAGCAAACTATCCTCGATTACACAAATTGGGGGTATGCATAGCGCGAGAAACGCCGACCTGGCACATATCTGGCCCATCGTTTAACGTGATTTATGATGATATATTACGCGATGACCTCTGCCACCGAATATCTACGTATAACGACGTAAAGAAACGTTTTTGTTGTCTATGTGTGTGAGCGACTTGCTTTTCGGGTCCTGAGATGCCCCTGTAGGAAGTACTCACATATAAGAGTGAACGGCGATATTATATTGTTAAGTGTCGCAGAGCTTATCTCCGAGAATAAACGTTCGCGTCTATTCACATCACATCTAGAATATTCGCCCCGGAATTTATTAGCCTTGGGAGACACGAAAAATTACTTGAAACGATACCGAGAAACTGATATAAACGAATCAACTTTACGTCGATCGAATATGTCTTTAACAAGAACGAACCGTTTGCTGTTCATCATCATCATCATCAGCTCATTTTTTTACCCCACTGCAGGGTCTTAGGCCTACCCCAAGGTGAGGAGGGGGGCTTGGAGCTTAAGTTTGCTGTTACAAAAGGCATATTTTAATCAGTTTCAACATTAGACAAACAACAAGAGTCCGATTTCATAAATTGCAACGATATATAAAAAAAATTATATGCATCAGTGTCGTATGTGTTGAACTTAGTCACAGTTAGATCCCTTCATGTGGGTCGAGAAAATTTGCTTCGCGTGAAATCCTTGCAGATACTTTTATGGTTTTTGAGCAGCTATTTACTATTTCCATCGAAAAGAAAACGCACTGAGATATGTATGAACAACGACAAACCTCCGTGGTCTATTTTAATATACAAAATATAGGCGTTATATTTTGAAAACAAAGTAAAATTCAATAAAACTGGTCAAGTGCGAGTCGAACTCGCGTGTGTTCCGTACTATAAATCATCACATCGCGAAATACGTTTTTAATCTTTTTAATGGAATTCAGATTAAAAGTAAAATTCGATTTCTTTGTATAAGTAGGGTACCATAATGATAGTGACCACTAGAATGAACAAATAAACTTATTGGTTCTTAGTGAAATTAAACAGCACATTTTATGAGCATTTTGTTTTGACGAATATTTAACGTTTCCAGTGGGAATCCAAAGACTAAGGATTTTTGTTGCGTTTTCCTGTAGACTATGAGTTAAATCTTATATTGCACTTTTATTCAAATTTTTAAGTTCAATAATGTCGGAGATAAGAGGGGCTTTCATTTGATGTGTTACTTCATGATTTACTTGAGAAAAGTTTATTTCAAATACATAAATGAAATAGTTAAATTTTCTATTTAGCTTTCCAAACTTATATCGTTTGGCGCTTGAATTTTCCTGTAATATTATATGTGAAGCCCCATATTTCATTTTTATTTTGAAAATTTAGGCCCAGCAATTATAAGGGTGGTTAATTTTGGTATGGATTCCTAAAATATATGTGTATCTCTCAAAAAGTGTTTTCATTTGATACGGCACATGATGCGCTTGAAAAATATTGTTTTTTTAATTATCAAATTCTTCCCCAAAATCAATTATTTTATAAAATGACACTTCGTTTATTGTTTACGTTTTTCTGTAAACTATATGTAAAAACCTATATTTTTAGTTTTTTCTCATTTTTATAGATGGGGGATGTATTGTAAATTGTCGTATATTTTCTTTAATATCTATTATACTACACATTTAAAAATTAAAATATAAATATATATTCCTCACAATAAGCACTTTCATTTGACATATCACATGATGCAGATGAGATTTATTTTTAAATTTTCAGCCCCAATAATTAACCCCAAAAAAGAGAGTTCGTTTATTTACGCTATGTAATTGAATATATAACTAGGTATATATACTATATTTCACTTTTTTCCCAGTAGATACAGAGAACATAGGCTGTGACAAACAAACAGACAGACAGACACCACAATGATTCTATAAGGGTTCCTTTTTTCATCTCAGTCGTACGGAATCCTAACAAAGAATCAAAACGTGGATTTACATTTTACATACTTACGTAATCGTGCGCGAGGTACACGACTACACGGGCACCAGGAGCAAACAAAAAGCAAACTTTCAATTACGCGTATTCGGTCCAGTTCGAAGGCTTCTTTTTGTTTAACTTTGTACTTGAACACAGCAAACTTTACGAAAAATATTCCTACGGCCATCCAACAAAATGGTCAATTACGACTGTAGAACTTTTAGGGGACATATATAAACAGCAGACCCTTAATTCTTTATGGATCCTTATAAAATGGATTCCCATGAGACTTCGTCGTCTAATATGCTTGTCAGACTGTTACAATAGGATTGCAATTGAAGTGTGATGATGAGTTTATTCCTTTATTTATTTGTTTATTAGGAAACATACAGTCATATACGAACCACTACACAACTAAAAAAGGTACAAATAGACAAAAAGTTCTATAAAATGATATTAGAATAGAATACAATACAAGAGTTAGATAAAAATATTACAGATTGTTTTAGCCATTTAGAATTCATAATAAAAAAGTCCTTCGCGTAAAAAATAAATACATTAAGTACGAACAGATTTTTTTAACTTCCCACTATTACAGGGAAGTTATTGATTTGGGTCCGATTTTCGAAAATCGAGTTCATCAGATCTCCACATTTTGAGGTCTTGAGAAGCCATTCTGACCATTTTCGGCTGGACGTCTGAATATGTGTGTGTGTTTGTGTGTATCTAACTTTTTTTTGTCGTACGATATCTTAAGAACGGATTGACCGATTAAGACCCACGACACGGCGTTTGAAAGGGTTCATCACGACTTTGATTAGATTTGGAAGTCAATCGGTCGAGCATTTTCAAAAATATTTAAAAAAAAATTGATTTTTTTTTCGTTTTATTAAATAACTTTGAGGTTTTCCAATCGATCTACTAGAAACCTTTTTGCCTTTTTTTTTGAACGCGATATCGCAGTTTACAAATTAAGTTTACAAAATAAATTTTTTTAACATAAATTTGAGATTTTAAGATCAACCGAATTTTGGTTTTACCCAAAAATTTTCTATTTACAAAATTACATATAATGCCTTAAACTGCATTAAAATCAAACGAAGCGTTCAAAAAATATCGCAGTCGACAAATATCCGTAAAAGTATTTTTTTAACATAACTTTGAGATTTTACGACCAATAGATTCTTGACTTTACAAATTCAAATTCAAAAAGTTTTTATTCAATATAAGATGTTTACACACTTATTGAAAGTCAAAATGAATGAAAGAATTACACAAAAGTTTGTGCTTACAAAATCGCATAGAATGCCGTAAACTGCATTAAAATCAAAGCGTTCAAAAGATATCGTAGTTCAAATATTTCCAAAATAACATTTTCTTTGATATGTCCCAGGTTTCTGAGCTTAAAAAACTCTAAATGTATAGAAATTATGTTTTTAGGCTTGAAGAGCTCGAAAAATTAATATTATGAGCTCAAAGAGTTCAAGAACCACGAAAATCGATACTTTAAGTTCGAAGAGCTAAATAGCTTTCTAATTTTCGAGCGCTTTGAACTCGAAAATAGTGGGAAGTTTCAGGGTTGGCCTGCAGGGTCAACAGCTTTTTTAAATTGGTAAAGACTGTAGCTTTCGAAAGTATTTGCTGCAGTCGTTTTGAAAATATTTAATTCACAAATTTATATAATATACTATTGCACTAATATTTTGTTTATGCGGTTGAGTGACAAAATTTGAATTCTTTATATTAAGTTAGTATTTATAATATAGACACTATAGATATCCGTTTCAAAAAAAAGGTCCTAGAATAGTTTTCTAGTAAATGGACGGTTTTTTTTTACTTTCTATTAACTTGAGCTGCTCCTACCTGTATAAATTATCATAAACACAAATAAGTTACAAATATCAATAAGCTGTGATCATATTTTAAAACTCAATTAGAATTTCATGGTACCTAAAGAATATTTAATGATTAATGGCAACAAAAAGACCAAGCCGAGAGCTTTGTTTGAAAAAATAAATTTATATAAACCCATATGCCGAGCTCTATGCCGTGTGGATGCCTCGTTGAATTTTATTGGCTTTTAAACCAATCTGAAAACTCCCTAAAAATCTAGTACAATGGGATTTTCGTGCGAAAAGAAGGAAAACTCAACGACATTGTGTTACGACCTTGGGTTCCAATGGAATAAATTCATCAATCCGCTGATTTCGACGTTGGCGACTCGTTTATTTCTTTTCTACATTTGTGTGACTTCACTTCGTTGTCATCATTTACTCAAATCTGACAGAAATATTCGTTCTCAAGTACTCTGCCTCATATATCCGAAGGTTCAGATATTGCAGCTCTTTTCAAAAAATTTATTATCTTATGAATCAATCAATCATCGCTTGATTTCATCGTTCTTCTTGGGACAAAATTAGTGGTGCGAAATGTCCTTAATCACCATCGAGAACGTGTACGTAAAACTGTTATGAAATTTTGAGCATATTTTATTTTTAAAATAATTCCCTGGTGATTTGTTTTATTATGAAAATACATTATAACTTTTAGAATCAAACTAATCTTCATAGAATTATTACGTAAAGATATACCATACCACCATATCAGCCTATTATGGTCCACTGTAGGGGCTTAGGCCTTCCGTCGGGATGAGGGTGCTTAGAGCTGAATCCACCACGCTGCTCCAGTGTGGATTGGCGATAGCGATTGGTGGCAACGGGGACCGACGGCGTAACGTGCTCTCCGTGGCACGGAGTCAGTGATAGTTATGTACCTAAGTCAGATAAATATATAAACGAATGAAGTTAAAGAGCTTTTTTAAATTTACCTGCGGGATAGAATCCGTAACGAAGAAAATACGTAGAAGAAGTAGTAGACTGACCGAACGAGCTCGTAGAATAAGCCAATTTATGTGGTAATGCGCAGGTTAAAGCGCTAGCATGATGGATGACCTCTAGGAAAGAAAAGTTCCCAAGTAGCGACAAGGAACCGTAATCAGATCGTTTTCGTGGGGAAGTGTGATTCGATTATATTTCCGAAATTCATAATGCTAGACCAAAGCTATTGGTGTCAAAAGATGCAAAAGCTTGTAGGGCATCGTATGATATAAATTTTCCAAAATTGGTCTGTAACTTTTTTCGGAAAATCGAAAATAGTGAAAAAAGACGAAATTTCCAGATTTTTCGAACAAAACATTGATTAAGTATTTGTAAAACGGAAGCCAATATCAAAAAAATTAAAAAAAAACTTCCGAGGCAGATACATACAGGCAGGCGACCTGACCTCGCGAGGCATCGTATGGTACAATTTTTTTGAAAATTGATCCTTAACGTTTTTCGAAATCTATATAGGGGAGACGGGTTGAAAGAGCTATGTTCTGAAAGAGCCATTATTATTATTATTACGGGTAGTTTCTAAACCAATATTATATTTTTTTTAAGTTATAAATAGCAACATTAGATACAGATCAACCACAAGAATTTGACAGTTCAGGGTAATCAAACAGCAGAGGTGTAACATATATAAAATTTCGGTCATGAAAAGTAAGTTAAACTGCTTTATTTATTTGTTTTTTATCGTTTCAATGTAACAAAGAAACGTAATTGTTACTATGCTAAGTTTTATGCATGTGTCTAGCCTTTAAATGGTATAAACATATTTGTAAGTAATCTTTTATTTCGCAGTGTATTTTGAGATTTCGATAGTCAAGACGAAATGTTATGAAAGATCCGGGCGCTAAATGTAATGAAAAAGCCGGCTCTTTCATCACCGGCTTCTTCGAGACTAATTAATTCTTGCATTGATACAAAAATTACTAATTGTAGACTTTTATTTTATGGTCTTATTTTTTACAGAAAATCAAGATGTAAACAAATAAAAGCCCAAAATCTCGTAAACGACCATATTCCACTACAATTGAACAAGCCGTCAACGAAGTTATACAAAAGAACCAATATATTAAAAAAATAGGTCTGTAAACTTTAAAACTATGGTTCCTGTAAAAAAATTTAAAGTTCTTAATGGCAATAATAAATCTAAAAATAATGAGTGCAGTTTCAATATGCTATTGCACGATAAATAGTCTTTTTCTGATTCTGACGAAGTATGGTCACAAATAGCTAAAAACATGACAAGGAAGAATATCAAAGCGAATAAGGATGATAATAATAATTGTGTCGTCTGTAACGAAAGTTATAGTATAAGCGTACAGTGCACATGAATCATGCAGCATAAAAGGTTCCCTCAATTATTTTTTTTATTGTAATAATGGCTTTTAATGTTTTAATCAATATAATTGGTTTCTGTCAATTTTGATTATAATAATACTCATCTGATAAAACACTTAGATTCGACATAAAAATAAGAATAATATTAGTAGTAATAAATGATTAGCAATTTAATAAATACTGTTTAGATTTTTTTTTCAAGAAGAATCTCAATCGCATTTATTAAAAAACAAATTTGAGTGTATTTTATTTGATTTTACAGCACCTTTCCTAAAAGTTTATGGCTCTTTCATAACATTTGGTAGCTTTTTCAAAACTTACATGTCTTGAAAAAGCTATTTGATTATTTTTTAAACTTCCTATTTGACTATTAATGATGTCGATTTTTGGAGTTTTGCCTGTATTGTAACATTTGTCGAAGAATAAAAGATAATTTAGTGAATTTGTAATTTTGTTTTATTGTTTTAAAATATTTTCTTTTTGCTGTTATTTTAAAGTGGCTCTTTCAAAGCCAGGCTCCCCTAAATAAAAGCGTAGTGTCTGTCTGTTTCAGCTAATCTCCAAAACGGCTGAACCGTTCTCAATAAAACTTTACAGACGTGCAGAGGACGTTATTAGGGAGAACATAGGCTACTTTTTGTCAGTCTGTCTGTTCGAGCTAATATCCGAAACAGTTAAACCGATTTTAATGAAATTCGCAGTCGTGAAAAGCGAGGTGTGAGAAGTGACATATTACTTTTTGTTTGTCTGTTTGTCCGTCTGACTCTGTTCAAACTAAACTTCTAAAAGGTTAAACCGATTTTAATGAAACTATTCAGATTTTAAAAATAAATAGGTTGTCAGGAGTATTATAGGTAACTTTTTGTCCGTGTAGTTATATGTCTGCTTTTGTGCCAGCTTTTTTATATATATAATACATAAATGAAATATTTTTATACCTATATATAAAAATCGTAGTGTCTGTCTGTTCCAGTTAATTTCCAAAACAGTTGACCGATCTAGGGACTGACCGGTGGAATAGCTGTTCCTCATGCTAAAATGGCTAAATAAATTTTAATGAAATTATGTATAGAGATTTATTAAGTAGTTAAGTTTCAGAATGTTCTGGAAAGTATCACAATGTCCTCGAGTGTCGTGTCCCTTTAGTTGTCGTCCCTGTACAGGTAGTCCACGCGGGTGAAGCCGTGGGCGGAAAGCTAGTATTTAACAAAATTGTTTGAGAAAAATGTGTTATAAGTTTTTATTTTTGATGTTTATTTTCAATGTTCTCCAATAGTTGCTAGAAGCGCGAAATCCGCGGATTCTTTATAAAAAAAATTATTCTTCATTTGCTAGTCGATAACTCGACATCGGCATCAATATGATCTCTCAATAATAAGTACTGCGTAAGTATATTTGGTCAATGTGTCAATGTTGATCGTTGTGAAAAAAACTGTCACAGCAAGGAAAGCTTTCTATGAGATACCGAAGCCGTTTCATCTTCTCCAATTTCTTTTAACTCGAGACAGCGCTAGCAAAGAATGCTTCATAAAGCGAACAATGGAAGTAAAATAACCGCAGCGCCAACGCTAATGCGCCGAACGCCTCCCGACCTGAAGCCCCAATAATCCTCTTACCGCTCTCGTGTTATTTACTGAACTCTAATGCTATGAATATTGGACTCGCTGCATCGAATTCACGATCGAATGGGTTTCCTTTGATTATTTTACTGGACGATACATTTTTGTTATTGTTTCGTGTTTTAGTAGTAGGTACTTAAATAACGAATTCACAATACCTCCATAAAGTATTTCTAAATTTATTAAAATACTAGCTTACGGCCGCGACGTCGATCGCCTGCTGTGTACTTTTGTTCTTATTGTTCTGGATTTTAAACATGACAGCGTGTATATTATAGTTGTTTGAATCCGATTACGTCCATGTAAAACGTAAAAGGTTCATTAAAATCGGTGAATCGGTTATTGAGTTATAAACGTTCAAACCTCATTCTTTTTTAATTCTATAATAGTAAGTACTTATTTGTATTTAAATGTTTTCTACAGCAGCAACCTATCACTTGCTTGACTGTTATCGAAGAGGCCGTGATCTGAACACAGCGGAAGCGGAAGCGGGGTGGGATCAGTAAAAGAGATTGTATGCATTTCTACGGAGCCATCATTTGTTTCTGCTACTGCTCCGCTTACACTGTAGTAGTGGCTGCGGCAAATTATTGCATTTTTTTACTGTTATTTCATCACTAGTTTCCTCCAAACGAAGCTGTTTCGTTTGAGCAGCGCTTTTATAAACTTACCTATGCTGAATACAAAAAACGCTACAATCACAAAATTTTTTTTTTTGTTAAATAAAGTATAATTTTACAAAAAAAAAATATAACTTACTTTAGAACTTTGTCTATATAGATATACAAAATGTAACTAATAAGTTAAAAATAATATTTTTATTTGAATGAAAAGACCGCAGCGTTATAATTGACCGTACATAATTTAGGAAATGGCCTAGTTAGTGCCAGTTCAGACATTTTATATGGATACTTACCACGTAATAACATTTAAAACAATGATAATATTTACAACTATAATAAACCATTATAACAAATATAGAACACAATATAAAGTGATTGACTTGGCACCGACTTCATAAATTATATGCCCTTTAATGTCTTTTCTTTGTTAATGCTTTGTTTATGTGCACACATCTTAATACGCTTACGTTTGGCGTTACCATAGTTTCAATAGAGCTTTACTATGAAAAACAACCATTGTTGTTAAAAATCTAGGGTTTTATTTATACATTACGGAAAAAAAATCTATTCTAAGCATTTTATGAAACATAAATAATTCGAGATAATAATAAAGACGAGATATTTGGGTTATTTTTACGTATGTATCAATAAAATTATTTCATAATTTCCAAACTGCATAAAATACAAAATCAGTCGCTCATTCTCCCTACTGACTGGAAGCATGAATGGACATGCGGGTACGTCATCTACATACCGTGCGGCGGCTTTGATTGGTCAAAACGTACGGGCGCACGAGAAACACGCCAGTGTTTTGATTTTGAGGTAGGTATGTTGGAGCTGTTGTGGTCGAGTGACTGAATTCCCCGCCTTTCTTACAAAATTCGTTAGAACTCTGACAATTGATTATTGATCAATGAGTTTTTAAATTTACATAAACTTAACTCAAATAATAATCACCGCTCTGAACATCGTCAATTAACAGCTATCAACCCGCACTGGACTAGCGTGGTGGTGGGCATAAGGGCCAAACTCCTTAACTCTATATTGAGGGAGAACGGTTGGTACTCTAATAATAAAATAAATATTCAACAGCTACGCCATACAAAATCTCTCTTTATAAGAAAATCCACAGTAAGTAAATACACGCCTAAACATACAAATTCAATCGGGATACAATGAAAATATATTTCTATCCACGACGAAGGGAGGAGAAAGGAAAAGAAAAGAATCAAAACACGAAACTGTTCCAAGAAAAATATTATTTCATTATCAGGAAATACGTAAATATTATATTGCGAATGTAATGTTAAATTTTCTCGTGGGTTAATACATAATACACTTTCGTTACAAAAAATGGATTGATATCTTATTTGAAAGACTCTGCTGAGAGAATTTAAATATTTAATAGGAATATTGTTAATTGATCTGTCTTTATCAACAGTACAGTTTAAAACCTTAAGCTTATTTTGAAGTTAAACCAGGTACTTACGATGAAATCACTATAAAATAATAATAATATAAATAATATGATTTCCTTAAAATCAAAGCTGAAATTGGAATTACAAAAATACACTCCAAAGCAAAAATAGATTGATAAAATAGTACATTATGATGCAAGTACGGTAAGCTAGATACTCTTATAATAAACCGAGTCTATAATCGGCATCATACGACGTTTTTCAATACATTTGCGTTATTATTAAAATAATTAAAATAATACTTCAAATGTAATAATGGCGGGAACTAACAGCGCGAGCGGGTTGCTTTTCGCGATTTACGCATGCGTTACAAACAGAATGCTCATTTGTGATTGGTGTAAGATATTGCGGCCTAGTATTGTAAAATACAACATTACGGTACAAGTTTCGATGTCATAAAGACCGTATTAACAGCGAATGTATTGAAAATTTTTACAAAAGCATTATGTAAATTTTGAGAAACTTATATTTGAAGGTGTTCAATTTAGATGATTTAAATATAAATGTGTACACTATAATCGCCTCCATAAACAACGTCATCCACAATGTGGAACACTTTAGAATGAGTAAAACATGTGTATGCCACGCGGCCATATCGAAACCCATAAAAAGGTCATATCGTGTAGGAGCTGACGCTTGAGTGATGCCAAAACTCGTAAAATTTTGCATGCCCAACGTAGCGCCGGCGCGTCGTTCAACTAGAAAATTTCACTCGTACAAGCTAGAACGCAGCATTTACGACGTTTTCATGACATTCAACAAGACTCGATGTCTGCGAAGAGGGTCATAAAGTTTTCCAGCGTTTCTGCCTTTTCTTTAAGATTTAAGCTTTCGAGAATTGTTTCGTCGGTTTGTACTATTTCAACGGAACGCGTCCTTTCGTTTTGAAGTCTTTTCTTTATATGGAGCGATCCGTGACCTATCGATGTGGTTGTCCTTGTGAAATTAGTACTGGGTTAGAAGGGAATGGGTTTGGTTGGGAACAGTGGTGTAAAAATCTGCTATATTTTAAAAACATGCTTCAGACTATAAACTATATTATTTTAGCATGTTTATTAATATGCTATGCTTTAGCATAACACGCGGGAATGCTTAGCGCGAGAATCGTTCGTTGCGTTGGGCGGCGATCACATGCTGTCGACCGACAACTGCGCTAATGCCATGCTAATGCTAAATTGCTTAATTTTGCTAATCAGTCAGCGCGCAAGCGCGTTCTTTGTAGGACGTGTTTCGTTGTGCTGATCACATCGCTTTAACGGTAACGCGGGACTGCGGGATCGCGTCGTACTATTTAATAGCACCAAGAGTCAACCAATATAATATGCTAAATCCGTTGGGCTTAAATAAAGTGTTTTAAATAATGCTTTATGCTATATTATCCACCACTGGTTGGGAAGGCAGAGTGAGAGGCTATAAATCTATGCGAAGCGCGACAAAACAGCGCTGCGTAGCCAGCTCACCCGAAGGCCGCCAAACACCGCTTTAGTCTGCCACTTGGTTATAGTGGCACGATGTTTTTTTTCCTTTACTTTTTATGAACTGCTTGAATTACATGTCTTTTTATTATGTACTAAAGCGTTCGATAATTATTAAATTTTCATGATTTTATGGATAGTTTATAAAACAGAAAATGAGACCAACTATTGAAGCATCCCTATTTAGATTCGTCGATATGATTGTCGAGATCTTTGGAATTAAATATTAGAATTTCCTGTGAATAATAATAACAATACCTGGGACATCCCACACAGCGCCATCTAGTGCCAAAGTAAGCAAGTATTATGCTTGTCGATCACTATTAACTTTAGTTCAATAACTATCCTGTAACGCAATGGTCAATATACGATATTTTACAGCAATACTATATCTTTCTATGTACTTACGCATTGAACGCTGTACAGTTTAGTATATCACTAAAGAGTCGATCCATTCAGAATTTATTGGTTTACCGAATGTAGTTGAGGATGGCCATCGCTTAGCTGGCAGCCCGGCCGCGTAACGTGTATAGACACTAAGCTAGATTACTCACAGCATATCTGCACACTCTGCACAGTAATAGATATTACTATAACTTTACGATATTTTATTGTTTCAATAATCAAGATCCATCTCGAAATAACAACGAACTAACTTATAATTAGCTCCGTGCTATCATCATCATCAGCCCATTTTACCCCACTGCAGGGGCTTAAGCCTCCCCCAGGGTGAGGAGGGGGGTTTGGAGCTTAAATCCACCACGCTACTCCACTGCGGGTTGGGGATTGTAACGACCGCCATCTATTGACAGCGTCCGGGACCGACTGCTTAACGTGCTCTCCGAGGCACGGAGTCAGTGATAATTAACGTACTTAAGTACGTTAACTATCACTGACTTCGTGCGCTATCAATGTACTTCAATTATTAACTGGATTTTTTTTTCATAGGTATCACTATCACGATACCTATTTTCTAAAATTCCTACTATTGAAACGACTGCTTTAGAATGTTTCTGATATTTTTTCAAAGCGAAAAGATTTAGAAAAAATCAATAATATATCGCGATCGCGTTGACTGTGTCAAAGAAACAACGAAACAGAAGCCGAATGCAATGTAAGTATAACACACATTATGTAGTGATCTAGCTGTTTGCCTGCGATTACGCTTGAGTAGTGATACTTTTATATCGGGATCGCTAAAAAGACGATATTGCAGAACTTTCTAAAAAATTCGGAACGGCCAGGGACCACTTTTCAAATATTTCTTAACGTTTTTTTCGTTGTAAGTTTAGGCTCGTGCCCAACGTTATAGGCTGATGATGATGAAATAGCCGCATTGAAGAAGGTAACATTTATTCCTGGTGACTTATAATTACAAAATATTCTAATAACCTGCTTTGAAGTGATACTTATGTAACGCAAAAATCGAGATGAAAATCAGCCACTATGAACTGCAACGCTCCCTGGTAGCACGTAGCCGCAATATTTGTATAACAACCTGTTCTGAGGTAATTCCTATGTAATGTGAAGAACGCATCAAAATCAGCTCAGCTGTCTCAGAGACGCACATCTACTACAGCGCTCCCTGGTGGTTCATAATCATAAATCCTGTCTAAGAACAACTTGTTCGCTGCCGTTCGCAAGCTGCCGTTTTAAATAAACCTGCAGCGCCCTCTGGTGGTCTACAACCGTAAAAGATAGTCTGTATCCATATCTATGATCATAAAACTTTTTTTTAATTTTCATCATTATGCATCGAATGGTTTTTAAGTTAAATCTTTACAAATACGCATACACTTAAGTACACACTTTATACAAAGTTTGTATAATAGTATAGGAACGAATTAGTGAATATATTATCAAGATTTTCCATAAACAAACAAAATAGGTAGGTGAGTGGAAATATTTAAACTTCATTACTTCATTTACATTGCAGAATAGAGAGAGAGAGAGAGAGAGATTCTTTGCAGTGAGCGAGGTAGGCAGGTATCGACTGCTGAATAGACCAGTTCTGCAAGTAGGTCACTGGTGGACGTTTCTATTGTACGCCCACTTATTTATTACCTTTCATAGTCCTGTGGGTTGTTTTAACTGCTTAAAATATCTGCTCGAATACCGATGGTCTTCTTTTATAATGAACAAACGGTAATTATTTAATGAGAGTACTTACTTAAAACTAAAATTTGAGTGTAAATTACAATATCAACAACAGAACTTGTATCATATATTTTGTTTACTTCAACACGTGACAAAAGAAACTATTTTAATCAATCGCAGCATAGATCACAGATGTATATGTAGAGTGTTGAATTATTAGTATAACTATTATTTAGTTCTTTAATCAAGTGATTTAATTTTTTATTTTATTTTTGCTTTGCGTGTGACTGATTTGACTGACTAATTGGTCGAGTGGTTAGAAACTCTAACTGCGAAGCCAAGAGTCACGGGTTCGATTCCCGCCCGGCACAAGTAAATATTTGTGTTTACAAATTATTTAAAAAAATTTTAAAATAAAAAAAACTATTAAATACGCACTTAAAATGTCGGCGGTCGTTTTGAAATAATTATTTTTTTTTAATGGCAATTATTTTATCACACCTTTTAATGGGCTAAGAAGCACCTTGTATCCATCCGACAAAACTATCGGAAGCCGAGAGAGACTGACTGTCCCAAAATCGGACAGCTGGCAGTCCCGCACGAAAACGGGTTCTGTCCCAAGATGGGACAACTCCCTACCCGGTAAATAAATCCTATGGTTACGTTTGGGTTACATTAACTCCATATCAACTCACAATCAACGCCAATTTAATCATCTCAGCCAATCACATCGCGCCACGCAATCATTAATTATAATTACTATCTGTATCCAATATGATTCAAAGTTCAATATAAATAAAATATATGGAAATAGGCGTAACGCTGGCAGACTGCCACTGACTGTGATCTAATGTGGCTGTAGGTAGACTTAGGGCCATGCTCACAGGTGTTCAAAAGCCGTTATCCACTGGTTAAAACAAAATTGTATGCCTTTTTGTTATTTTATTTCGCGGTTAACAGATAATGGGAACATATGAGCGTGGCCCTTAGTATGAGCACCTTGTTATTATCTATTAATATTTTTAATTGAATACACCACAATAGTTTAGACAATAGAGATCGGAAAGTGACGATAACACTGAAGAGGCATAAAGACAACAGAAACTTGTTATTTAAAAGTAATGAAAAATATGCTTGGAAAAAAACTGAGACGTGATCTGAACGATTTTGATTTCCTTTACTCCTTTTAGTACGTTCAAAAAAAAACTATATTTTATCCAAAAAAAAGTCATTTATTTGTAGATCAAACACATTTGAACAGAACAAACGTCTTCCTTTAACAAGATCGGATGTCTCGTTCCGTGAAAACAAAATAAAACGTCCGAGTGATATGTACGGGCCATATGTCTTCATTTCAATGACCATTCATTTGCGATCGGGCCGCAACCGCACGTTGACCTCCGCACAGATTAATGGCTCGGTGGACCCGAACCGAGCCCGCCGCTGCCCGACCACCCGAGATCATCATTTTTAACTTACCTTCTTATGACTGCGCAAAAACGAAATAGACCTTTGAAAAATATTCCAGGGCCGTGTGTGAGCTCTCTCTCATACGACTTCCCATGAATTTATCAAATAAAATTAGGGAGTCTTATAAAATACGATAATTTTCGATTTATAAAGGAAAATATTTTTATTACGTGGGATAATGCGTGGGATACACGTTATAATGTACTCGGCTTACGGTATTTAAACAACTGTAATGTATACGCCTTTGCCACCAATAGACCGCAGTCGTTGCAATCCACCAACCCGCACAGGAGAAGCGTGGTAGATTAAGGTCAAATCCGCCTCATCCTAAGGAGGTCTAAGCCCTTACGGTAAGGCATTAATGGCATTATGGTATAGTAAAGTATACACGGTTTTTTGTGCTTAAATTATTGTTTAAAGTATAATATAGTAAAATAGTTTATTAATTCTTGAGAAAGATATACACCAAAAGTTCGACCCAGTTGTGGGCTGATTTTGGATTGTACTTACCATTGCGTTCATCATGTTTAAAATTTGTAATTTAGCTGTATCTTCATAAACTGTTCTGTTGCCATTTTCTGATTTCTATAATCATTAACTGGTGGGAAAGGCTTTCATGTTTATGAGTGCAACAGGCAAGTTTCTTCGATTCAAAAAAAAATTTAAGTTTAAATAAAAAAAAAATCGATATGAATTATAATACTGGATCAAAAAAGAAATGTAACAGGTGACAGAACCTTTATTTTTTGAAGAACAGGATTCAATAAATAATTGCCAGTCGCAATTGCTCTACAAAAATTCGTTATCATTGTCCTCCATGCCAATCATACTTTTTTCTCTAAGTGCACCACAATGTGCGCTGCAAACTTTCATTTTTTTTTTAATACTATAATATTATTTTCGAATTGTGAATGTTTTATCGCAGGATGATGGTGTCATGTGAAAATAAAAAAAAAAAACGTATTTTAAGCAAGATTTTATTTAAAAGCACTAAACTAAAAAGGTAAAAATTATTATGATTAACGTTCAAAAGTAGAGCTACAAAAAACTCCATCGATCAGTTATAGGTAGGTAGGTAGGTACAAATACTTAGAAGATACAAGACCCTAAAAAAAAATTAATAAATGAAATATATATTTTTTAAAAGCTTGAGATGTTTTATTTCAAATAAGAAGCTTCAAAGTTTTATAACATTTTATAATAAGCCATAAGCTTTTAATATAATGATATTTGACCACGGGGAGTTTTCTGTAGCTAAGTATACCTACTCAGGAGCTTTGAGTTTCACTGAGCATTATTATCATTATCCTTGCATAAAGATATATCTTAAAATACTGTCGCAAGAATAATACAAGTATGGGAATTCAGTATAAATACCATTTAGGTTTATTTAGTACGATACAAAAAAAAATCAAGAAATATCCTTTTATAAACACGTAATTCGAAATTGCAGCTAAAATACTAAAGCTATCTTGTTGCAAATGATTTTTGAAATAGCTTTCTTCAGGCTCTCATGCCTCCACTGCTGAAGCTCTTTTGAGGAACGTTTTCCCATGAAGTAATAAATTGATTCTTGTGACGTATTTCAAAATTATGTTACATACCTACGAAACAAACTTATTTTATTTGATTCGACTAGAAGTACAACCCTTCTTCAATATACAGCGTCGAGAGGAACGCGTGTGGTGCGTGTGAAATGGCGATTTCACTTAGCATAATTTAGGCCCTTAATATAAAACCTATGAAATTAAACAAATTTTTGTCTGTTTTTCTTTTACGGGTAATGAGAAATCGTGATAACAAGTTATCAAAGATTTTTACTGGACACCCGGTATAACCCGAATAGCGTTGATAAAAATATCATAAGGGATGCAATTTCAGATATCTCTCGGACACTCTGATAAACAAAAAAAATTTAGCATATCTGTCTAAATTTATAATCTAAAGAAGCTTTTGACCCTTTACAGTCAAAACATTACAAGTTTTTTAATTTTAATAATATTAGTAAAGATTTCACTTCATAAACATCACACTAGTTATTAAGACAAGTTTCCAATAACGAGTCCTGTATTCCGCCATGATAACTTTTCCCTGTGCCAATGCCAATATTCTCTTTGAAAGTCGTACATTTATTTACAGCCAAGAATTGGCCATTATGGATATTGGAACGGGTCTGCTGAGACCGTGGCACTGCAACCGGATCGACTTGTGCCAACATCTATATCACCGCATCTCGCATTCATGAACACCCATCTAATGCTTTCAAGTAGCAATTTATATCAAACCCTGCTTCCCATTCATTTCAGATTCATGTTTCTCCATATCACCTTTTGTTATTCATCATTATTAACCAGAATCTAGAATTTTTTTATTGTGTACCAACGCCTGTGTATAGGTATAATAAAAAAATTATAAAACTAGTCAAACGTTTATTAGTTAACTATATTAATTTTTAATATAACATGGATTTTCATAGAGATACTGTGTTGTAATAACATAAATGTGAGCAAAAAAATATACGTCATAAATCAACTATACACCAGTTCATGTCATTATCCATTGCCATTCAACGTGGCAATACTCACAGTATCTTGGGCACCTTTGCGCCGGGAGCGACAAGGGGTGGGTTATTAGATTAAATTTTAATAGTAAAATAGTCAGATAGTATTTTTAATTGGTTGATTATAATGTATATTTTTATAAGTAGTTTTTAATTAGTTTTAATTTGGTATAAGCTTTTATTTTTAATTAGTTATTAATGTTTATATCACATGAATTTCATACGTTAATGAATTTAAATATTCACTGTGAAGAATTTTGTGTGACCCACGTGTTAAATTCGTACTGGAAAAGAAAATAAAGATTCTCAAATTACATTTAGTTTGTAATTTAGCAAAATGTTTGTTTAAAACAATGATAATGACATTTGATTTGTCTAATCGTGAAGCCTCACTTTTTGCTCATGTTTTCGGTCGTTTCGAAGTATGAGATGCAGCATCTTGATTATTATGCTATCTAAGTAAATTTAATTAACAAACGTTTCACGTCCTAACATATTGTGTGTACACCTAAATATATTATTAATTATACAATTCGTTGTAGCTATCAATCTATGTTCTTGCATAAAAAGAAATCATTTTTAATATTTACATTAAGACACAATAAAATAATAGAAGATTTATTTTAATTTTAGATATTGACTGTAAATATTTCTTCGTCAACCGTTCATAAAACTAAAAGTATACCTTGTTCAAGGTATAAATAGAATTTGCTTATTTACATTTTTGTAATCACTCAACATTTCAAAAACGTTTTGATACACACTACAGGTCCAGATAAATACGATTCGCTAAAACACCGATTAAGTTATACTTTACTTACAAAAATCACAAACTATTTAAATCACAATTCACACAAATTACACTTATAACTCGCAGTTGATTGCACTTGATTTATCGAAAAAACTGACTAAACGGACTCTCCTCAAGCTCCTTATATAGCCCTCTCAAAATTCTCCCCACGCTGGATGGATGAAGTTTTCCATTGTCGAACCTTCTATTTTAAAATTCTAATCACAATTTACCGTGGGAATTTTGCCACGGTGCTAGCTATCTGTGGATCTGTGGTGTGGTCACAAAAATGCGCCTCAAAAATCGAATTTTTGAGCGCTCCACCGCTTTGACAACACCGTCTCTAAATTGAATTTAATAATATGTGATTTATTTTATTTTGGAGTTTCTCCATATTTCTGTATTTGGTCGATGTGCGCTGGGTGTACCATAATTATGCTGCATATCGTATAACAGCATAATAGCTGCGTGATCTTTCCGAGTACTTTCTATAACACAAAACAGTATTATAACACGTCAATACATATTCCTACCGGGTACTTTTTTCGCCAATCTTATAAATCTATATGTATTATAATCCATGATGAAAATAATAAAATACGTGTTTTTTTTCATTTATTGTCTCTCAAAACTAAAATATGGAAATAAGTCTCCACAAAGATCTTGTATTACCGTGGGGATGCGCGGGCAACTGACAATTGCATTGGTCGGCGACCGTTGACAGGATATCTCTCTTCTCAACAACTGCTGCATCGATCGTTCTGTCTGAAACAATATTTTAATGTGAAAATTTTCTTTTTTTTCAAGAATGGAATTTTTAGATATGCTTAAAAAATCCTAATTTTTCGAATAAATTTTAAAAGTGATGAATAAACGTTTCTGATATTGTTTCATACGCCACACGCATTCTTTCCGGACTAGCTTCACATATTCCTCTTTCAAAAAGGCGAAAAAGTGAAACCTTGAATACATTTCCGAGTGAAGATGTGCTTAGTGCGGCGTACGGCGCCTCTCCCTTGGCACTGCACTAATCTCGCCGTCGTCTATGACTTAAACTAGTGTTGCGTGAATGTCGATATTTTATTTTATTTTACCGGTAAAATATAAGTTTGCAGACAGCAAAAAATCTGCATTGTACGGCTCTTTGAGACTTGTGAAAAATTCTCTAGTCACTATTAGTATCTTAGTATTGTTAAACGTTGAACGAAAACCAAGCATAATGGAAGGCCGACCATTCAGCCACGAACAATTTTTGTGGCACATTGATGCAAATTATAAGCTTTCAATGAAACCATTGTAATACACGTATATGATGGTTGTGTAGTTGCCGGTTTAAGGTTTTTATCAAACAAAAAAAAACACTAAATTTTAAAATGGGTATTTTGAGGTTTCCTTGATGGTTGTACATGCGAAATAGACAAACGCAACACACATAAAGTCACTCTTGTGTCTATTTAACACAGCCATTTTTCTCCAAACTACTGGTAAAAATTTTACAATTTGGTAAATACTCTTTTATAGAGTTTGGCGGCCCAAAAACAAAAGTAAACTAAAGTCTATACAATATTAAAGTCGATAAACAAATTCTGATTTAGAAGTAAATTTTGGAGTACATCAAAAATTAGAAAGCAAACTTATTTAATGTTCGTGAAAATCGTGAAAAGTGAAATATAAAATGCTCGTGAAAAAAATTACGAAATGACGAAAAATGAGAAATACGAATATACATAAATTTTTAATCATTTAAAATGCATACTGTAAGAAATATTTAAAAAATATATACGGAAATCATACATCCTCCCCTTTACTACAAAACAACTGCAATACAAGTTTTTTTTTTACCCTTGCGATGGGAAGGCGAATTAAAGTCTATAGCTTCCGCGCGCCCGAGCGCGGAGTATGTGGGAGTTGCACCCACTAAACAACCGCCTGAAGCAGAATAAGGACGCAAGTCGTAAGCCCGAACGCTCATACGACTTTATCGGAGCGGCTAGGTGGCACACTAGGGTGTCACCGGCGCGAAGTTGTCGGGTATCAATATAAATTTAAAGAGTAAAGTCTATTGAAACTTTTCCATAGACTAGAGAAAAGTCTAAGCAATAAATTCCGCTCGTTCCACTAAAATACCAAAACCAGTCCCCCAGATTCTCATTTTATGGAACAAGGTAAAAAATTTAAAAAAAAAATTCTTTTGTCAGTACATCTTCTGACATATTAAATGAATGAGCTCATTACGGAAAAGATAAATCTATTTTTTGTAATCTTAAAATGTACAATGTAAAAATACCAGGTGTGACTTACTTAGTCTGTTGCTAGATTTTTGTTGGTTACCATTCATCGGACTCTCGAGCTAAAAAAATACGGAATATAGAGCCTCATCCGGAAAACTTAAACGAAAATCTTGAGTCTTTACATTTCTGTGGGAAATAGAAAATATTCATGAAAAGAAAACACGTATAGATAAAAGTACGCTCAATTGTCATAGCCTAATTATACGAAGGATTCGGGTTCGAATTGTAGGCAAAGTTTGGCTCAGATTGACCCTCTCCGCCCGAGTCCATCTCAACTCCAAGATTCAGAGAAACGTAGGCGATATTACGATGATTTACTGTCGTATAAAACGAATTTTAAAGGAATAAACTGTTCCTAAAAATTAAAAACTTATTTCGTATTAACTATGACCGGTTAGTAATGTAAGGCAGACCGGTTGGCTGAGTGGTTAGAGACCCTAACTGCGGAGCCGAGGGTCGCGGGTTCGATCCTCGCCCGGGACAAACATTTGTGTGCATGAACATGTCTATTTGTTCCGTGTCTGGGTGTAAAAGTATCTATATATAATATAATATACATTATGAAAAAAAAGAAAATTTAAGTATATATATATGTATATCAGTTATCTAGTACCCCATAATACAAGCATAATACTTGCTTACTTTGGGACTAGATGGCGCTGTGTAGGATGTCCCAGACATTATTATTATATTATTATGAATTATAGTAGTTTCGATGTTTGACATTCCTTTAACATTTGTTTGTATTGCTTTAAACCGGCGGCGGTGGCGATCGTATTTGTGACGTTATAATGTACAACTATCCTTTTTTTTAACTTGATCTTTTTCTTGTGGAACAAATAAACTTTTCCTACAAAAACACAAAACTTTGGGTCACGTTGCAAAATTTTGACTAATGATGATTTTAGAAAATAATTACAAATTTTACAATATGCAAAAGGGACATGTCAGATATTTTGTTAGTCACAAAAAAATCATATGAAACTTGTAAACCTGTGTCACGTCACAAAATACATGTACTAAGTACACTACTTGACAACGGTATAATAAAAACAAACCATAATTTCTTAAATTTATCAATGAAAACTTCAATATGCTTAGATTGTTCGATATGCGGTATGTTAAAGTTTCAGAGTACCATTTGTTCAAATTGGTAATAGGACTGGTTTGTGCAAATGTCACTCTATTCCCCTCCGGCATGAGTATTTTATATGTACTTTTTATAAGTTGATGATCCAAAACCCTATTAGCAAATTCAAAATACAATACCTAAATGTATTATCGATAGAAATGGGAAAGCGCCGCTCTAATCCAGCTCTCTGTCATGTGTTTCAAGATGCAACGAGGGACGATTTCAGGTTTTCAAGCAATTGCTTTTGCTTTTACCTTAGAATTGCATTCCTTGTCTTTGGCTTCCTTTTTAACTGTTAATTTAATTGAGCTAAATAGTTTAAATTGAATAAATACTAATATAAAAAAGTCTATCAACTTAAGTTAGATTCGCCCGGAGAATGTTTCTTACTTTATAATAATAATTTATTTATTTATTTGTTCTTATTATAATAATATAATAATAACGTACACATCACAATAACAACATAACAACGTATACAGCACAACAACGTCTAGGCGCCAATCTAAGCATTAGCTTGTGTTTTGGGTGCCAAGCGAAGACACCACATACATATAACTACAAAGACCCGGTACCAGTATCGATATTAATCATATGAATACTGACCCCACCTTGGATTCGAACCCGGGACCCCCAGCTTCGTAAGCAGGGTCGCTAAACTCGCTACCCACTAGGCCAAGCGGTCGTCCAATATAAAATCTACGAGTATGTGTCTTTAAATCTGACCCAAACTTTGGCTACAATTCGAAACCGAGTCCTTCGTATAATTAGGTTACCATAGTTACACCACTATAACAATTGAACGCATTAGTCCTCGGTGAAATTTAACAACACATTTCTTTACACGCATTTTTGTTTTCACGAATATTTTTTGTTTCCAAGATTTGAGATATTTTTAGGTTTAGGTGTAAACAAACGAACCTTTTCATTTATGAAACATAATGCACTCGAAAGTAGTAGTAGTTCTTAGAATTAGCTTATCGTTTATTTTTCGTATGAAGTATGGGTGAGGTTTTATGTTCCGCATTTTTTGTTAAATTTTGGGCTCACCGGTATCGGATATAAGAGGCAAGAGGCTCGATTTTTGTATATTTTCATTGATATATTTTAAACTATGCATTTACAAATTTTAACAAAATAGGTATAATATACCTATATTCGTATTTCTCACAATGAGTCCTTTCGTTTGTTATGTCACAATCGGTTATTTTTCGTATAATTTATGAGTGAACACTACATTAGATGTTTTTTTTTTTTAATTTTAAGCTCATAGTGTCGGAGAAACGGGCGAACTGATCGATTTTGGTTATCATTCCTTAAAATGTTTGTTTTCAAAATTAAATAAATATATATATTTCCTATAACGAGACCTTACATTTTATATGTTACGTTATTGTTATGTTTTATATGTAAATATATATATATATATATATATAAGAGTTGAGAGAGAGAGAGAAAATATATATTTATATATATATATATTTCTCATAACGAGACCTTACATTTTATATGCTACGTAATCCACGTGACAAAAGTTTTTTTTTTTTTAAAGTTTGTAATTCGCCCCCTAAATTAACTCTTCATATAACTATACGTTCGTGATCGAATCACGTCAGTATATATTATATGTACTAAATTTCAAGTTTTACGTCGAATTGGTTTGAAGAAAACAGGCTATGATAGATAGACAAGCAGACACGAAAGCGATCCAGTGAAGGTTCCGTTTTTTTTATTTCAAATGCATGAATCACTATAAATACCTTTCAAACAGTTTAACAGAAGAGTCACAATAATACGATTTCCTTGTGACTTATTTCAACGATTATTGACAAAGCATCATCATCATCATCAGCCCGTGTCTCTCCACTGCAGGATATAGGCCTCTCCCAAGGCTCGCCACCACACACGGTCCTCCGCCTTCCGCATCCAATTACCCCCGGTATGGTGCTTCAGGTCATCAGTCCACCTTGCCGGAGGGCGTCCAACGCTTCGCTTCCCAATACGTGGCCTCCATTCGAGAACCCGTCTACCCCATCGGTTGTCGGTTCTACGGCAAATGTGACCGGCCCATTGCCACTTCAGCTTGCTAATCACTTCGGCTATGTCGACAACTTTAGTTCTTCGACATTGACAAAGCATGCATTCACAATTTACAGCTAAACCATCTCCAATTCGCAAACATATAGGTACAAAAATTTGAGAAATGTAAATCCATTTAGATTATCCAATTCGACTGTGAAAAGAGTAGAGAAAAAAATATTTTTCCGGTGGTACTTCGCATCTGGCATATGCATATTTTCAACGTCAACAAACACGAAATAACATTTTAATACGGACATATTGCAGGCGCTGCATATTTTCCACGCTAGTTCCGAGGCGTGTTCGTTGGACGGAATTAAAACACAACTTACATGACAACAGGCTCGCAATAACGCCCAGACTCCCGCTTCCCACAAGCCGTGTGCCGTTAGTATTAACCTCGTGATATTACTGGACACGAGCTAAAAGGAAAACTGTACCAATTTTTATTTGAATATGAAAATGTCGTAACATTTTCGTTTATTGGAAACTGATGTTTCGATTTAAAAAAAATACCTATGAAGCTTTGGAGTTTCCAATTCTAATTAAAATCGGGCTGTCAACCCTAAAATATTAACAGTACTCGTTTTCTAGTTTTTTCGAAGCGCACATTACGACAATCACGTCATTTAAAGAATGGCATTTCCAAACTGATAGATATGGCTGTCAACGCTAAATGGTCAATGTAAAATACTTGTATTCTACGCGTACACACGCAGTAAGCTAAACTATTTAAGTACATAGAAAAAGGATGCATTTCATACTTTTCGTGAGCGTAAAACAATTCTCGTAAGCACAATACCTATATAGAAAGGGTTAAGTATAATAAATATCTATTTACGGGAAGGCCCATCAAAAAAAACTTATTCTCTTCGCGTGTGCCTCCCGAATTTCAAATCGAGAATTTCGCCATTGAACTTGTGACAAAATGGTTAGTATTTACTACGTTCAAAGTAAACAATTCAAGCATTACATAAAGAAGTTGTCATTTGCTCCGCGAGCTCAGCACGAGTCAACAAAAAAATTGTTCATTCCTGCCCCATTAGCTATACCAGTGTTACCACGAAAGTAGCCAGATCGCAATAATGTTACCCCACGAAACGCAAGTTCAGTCAACACAATAAATTTTGTATATCCGAAAGTAATAAAAACTGTTGGCCGCGTGGCGACAGAAACGCAGGAGTATTCGCCAGTCTACTGACTCGTCAATAAGTCGTGAAGGAATAGGTTTAGTTCACGGTCCACGAGGCGCAGCGGGTGGTTGCCTGTACGTAAGTTAGGTACGCGAGGATGTAGCGCATTCTTTTATTTTAGAAAAATAATGCTACTTCAGTACTGTGAAATCTTAATATAATACATTTATGGTCTAGATAAAGCAAGTTTGTCTATATTAATCAAGTCAAAGACGCCAAAATACGGAATTTAGTCATCTAGTAAGAACACAGTAGCTCAAAAAGGATTAGTCGAACTTCATATGTCATAGATTACAATAAAAATATTCTCTGTCTGAGTAATTATAAATAATTAATATATTTCTTTTTAAAAAGCACTGCAGTTATAAATAAAAAATCATCAGCGTGTAAATCCGATCAGTGAACCCACGTCTATCTAAGGCGACCAGTAAAATCTGCGAACCTATTTGAGCGCAGCCTTGTCTGCCGGTGCTACCGTGTAATATTCAACCCGTGCTACCTTAGCATACGAGATTGCAGGACGTATCTCCACTGCTTTAGAAACCCTGGTGCGCTTGTTATGCTTCCGGATGCCTTCAAGAACACGCCGTATCTGTATAATCCTGCTGCCTCATCTCGATCGTATTTGACAAAACTTGTTGTAAAAGACTTCTAAACGGGATTAGGTTAAGTTCAGTTCCTTAAGATTTATACGACGTGTGTGCTTTAGTTCCTCCAACCCAACTTAGGAGCCTCCAACGCCATCATCAGTATATTAGGTAATAGGTATCATCTAGATAATATATCGAGATAATATACTCATGTCTTTTGTGGTAACTCGTTTTTAATTAGAGTTTCTACAAAACTTTCAGAATCAAAGATACCTAATCTAAACCGTGCTCTCGAACCTCAACCATGGGCAATGAATATAGAATGAGTGTAGAAACGATCTCAGCGATTTTCAAGTGTTCTATTCAAATGACGCGCAACTCTCGACACTAAACTAACTGACTGGTGCACTTCGTTGTGTGTTAGTAAGTAGAGTCTAACACACAACTGTTACAAAAAATGTGAGGGCACGGCAGAGCAGAATTACAGCTTGTGTACGAGTTTGACAACTATCGAAAGGATTGTCTATGCCGAGTTCTAAATGTTGTTCACTAAATCATTACGAGGCGAGTGGTTCTCTTTCCGCACAGACCCTATATGTCTTGTGACTCTGGTTCATCATCATCATCATCAGCCCGTATCTCTCCACTGCAGGATATAGGGCTCTCCTATGACTCGCCACCACACACGGTCCTCCGCCTTCCGCATCGATTTACTGGTTGCAAATAATTAACACTCACAATAGGTGAGTGTTAATTACACAAACTTACCTCTCACACGATTAGCTTAAATTAGCTTAATTACTTAATTACAGGAATATTTTGACTTGATACATTACATGCTATAATTTGCCATAATATGAAAATTATGTTGTCTATGAAATACAATAAGTAGATTTCTTTAGAATCCGTGTGTATTTCACAACATTGACGCTCGATGAATACGTCAACAACCTTAATTGCTAACCGATCTAAGAACAAACTTTGACTATAGCTCTATGCTTCGACTAGATATATTTCATAAGCTATATTTATTTACAATGGGTGTTGGTGGGTGTATTTCTTGAGAATTGACGCGTGTTTACACAGAGGCCGCGCGAGCCGGTCTGGCGACAGCGGCGGGTGGCGGGGGGCCCGCAGGATGTTTAAACTTCCCCGCCGGAATCTGTTTACCCTCTTGCGTGCTCGGGAAGTGGGCGTACCAAAACAAGCACATTACACTTTATTTATACTATATATTTATTTTTCCTACAATTCCGCCCGATACTCTAAGTAAAGAAATTCGTGGAGTCACGCATCAACCCTATTTGCAGAGACATGTTTTCGGTTCTGTATTTTTTTGTGGCGCACATAAAAATATCAGCCAAGGACGCCTTAAATTTTACTTTCTATATGCCCGAGAAAATAGAAATAAGGTCTATGAAATAAAGGAAAATAAAACAAAACTAAGAACAGGCACCTACCTACTTCGTATAGATAGTTATATGATATGTTTCATACATTCCAATTCGATTCACGAAATTCCAAGAAAACGGTTAAATTATTTATGAACAATACTTTAAATATGGACATCAAAAACCTACACTTGAATTCTATGCTAATAATAAGTAGCTATAGTTCTAATTTACAACATTAATAGAAAATTTTAAAAAAAAGTAATAACGTATTTATTTATGTTAGTAAATAAAGGCATGCGTCCACGACTATACTTCGAGTATTGCTCAATTTTAGAGTTCGATTTCAGACGGAAATATATTGTCTTGTGCTTTGCAATATGTTTTTTCCGTAATCGGATTACAATTTTTAAACGTTTATATTCAAAATATTTTGAAATTTCATTTTCGCGATAAAGTGTGTACAGTGCCGCAGGATAATTTATTTTAGTTTTCAGCTTTATTTTTTTCTTAGCAATAATGTTTTTATTGGCTTTGTACTCTAAATATCAAGAACACAAACCATGGTGAAGTGAGCGATATATAATAATTTTTATATACGTGTGAGACGTAATTTTATGAATTATATGGATTATTGAATTTATGTAAACAATACAAGAAGCAACAGCTATTAGTAATATTTGTGTTGTAATAATAATAATAAATACTTAATATGTATATGTATATATATTTTTTTCCAAATGTGATTATTAAGCCTTTTTATTCGCTACCCAACACAGGATCTATTAAAAAAAAAATTATATAACTTTATGTCCTCTAAAGGGCGCCACATTATTTATATTTCGTATAACGTCACATAGCCTCAGCGGACAATCAAAGTGCTTCTAATAATACCTACTTTATTTGTCGATTTGTGATAAGTAGTTTAAAAGCTATGCGGAAACAGATGGACATACACATACATACACATATTATGTAACATACATAAATATATATGATTGTTGAACAATTTACGTCTTTTTTCATGTGTAACCGGTTGAATTAATTTCCAAGCCCGGAAAATAACATTTCACAATAAAATATATTGCTAATAAAGCCCCTTCATTCGCTACATTGTTATATCCAAATATCCATCAGGCTAAATGTACCACGACCACTCACGAAGGATACACGAAGGCCACTTATTATATCGGTTCATTACAAGGCTTCAGGGGCTAGAAGAAATCTTTAACACTCCCAACGTTAATCTACTTTTCCCTAACCAAACCATTTTTCTAATGAAGTGAAGCCATCACTCTTGAACACAGACTACGCGTGGCTCGTAACGCTTGTGCTAGAATCACAAAGAAAAGGAATTTCACACAAAAGGTTACATATTATAATCCTTATTGAAAAAATACTCATTGTGTTTGTTTCTTGTTAATTTGTACAGATCGTGATTAATATATATAATCCTTTCATATTATAATATACGAATAATTTGATTTTTAGATAATTCTTTGAAATCAAAAATAATGTGTTATAAAAAACATATAACGCCTATTACTTGGAGTTCGAAAGAGTTGTTTTATGAAAATATTTGTTGTTCGAACACCATGCACGTATAGTTGTCACGGTTGAGTAATTCATTTGGGTTCAGTGGCTGTGTGAACTCATGTGGCACTATCGACGATACCACTCGGTATACGCCGCCTCATTATCATCTACATAACAAGTCAGAACCGAATACCAATATAACGCAATATCCAAACCTCTATCATATATGAATACCGCAAGAACACTTCAGGTAGTTTCAATAAACGGCATTCCGGCGTGATTTTAACAATAATTTTACATTAAATAATAATGAGTTTTCTGACTTAAATACATAACTATCACTGACTCCGTGCCTCGAAGAGCACGTTAAGCAGTCGGTCCCGGACGCTGTCAATAGGTGGCGGTCGTTACAATCCCCAACCCGCAGTGGAGTAGCGTGGTGGATTTAAGCTCCAAACCCCCCTCCTCACCCTGGGGGAGGCCTAAGCCCCTGCAGTGGGGTAAAATGGGCTGATGAAGATGATAATGATGAAATAATAATTAAAATAATTTATAAATTTTTTAATATATTTTTATATATAATTTAACATAACAGGTTATGTTTTCAAAAATGTTATATAATGAAAAATTATATATTTCCTTCACTTAGTCTACGTATTACTCGTAACAACACGTGACAGGATCTAAACATATGCCAGAATGACCCGCTCTTCCATTTATATATATCTATATTCATACATTTAATGTATGTATTAGATATCTTTTATACATACTGCACAAAAACAGATTTTAGGAAAGAGAATTATGCTTGGCTTGAATTCTAGGGTGAACTTTGGAACGCAACAATTTCTTTCTGATTGGCCTTTCTGATGCACACATGCTATAATTTGTCAAGCCAATAAATTAGCGAAAGACAAATTTATCAACTAGTTTCAAACTCCTCCAAGTAGAACCACCCGCCACAGGTACGCAGATCTTCTACTAATTAAGATTTGTGTTTTATAATAATGTAAATAATTTTTATGGTAACATTAATTAAATTTACTTCATATAAAATTAGTTTTTCTGACTTAAGTACATTAACTATCACTGACTCCGTACCTCGGAGAGCACGTTAAGCAGTCGGTCCCGGGCGCTGTCAGTAGATGGCGGTCGTTACAATCCTCAACCCGCAGTGGAGCAGCGTGGTGGATTTAAGCTCCAAGCCCCCTTCCTCACTCTGGGGGAGGCCTAAGCCCCTGCAGTGGGGTAAAAATGGGCTGATGAAGTGAAGTGAATACAATTTAACTCTCATTTTAGAACAACGTTCTGCTGCGGCGAATTACTATTATGAACACGATAGCCTTCTCCTATTGAAAGAGTAAATCAGACAGATGTCAATTTTCATAAGAAGTCCAACGATAGAATCAATATCCATTAAACTCATCTATCGTCTTTTATACAGTACGTAAAAAAGAGACTTTCTTCTTTATCTTGAACTGAGCAGAAACTATTGAGGCTAGAGATATGTAAGTTGGAAAACTGATTTCTTTGTGGCGAAAAGACTCGCTACGAATGTTATTATTATTTTTAATCAAATGAAAGGAAGTGAAAACGAAGGTTAAAGTTTGTATGGGAAAATATGATTTGATTTGTTGCACAAATAATCGATTAAATTGATTTTTAATCAGATGTTTAACCGATTTTTGCAATTCAACCTCTAGTTGATGAAAAATATGTTCAATTATTGTATGGATAAGAAATATTGACAGTGAAAATATGTGCAGGAGACGTGAATATGTTGCTTATAACTTCTTGGAGATGAGTTGTCAAGGTCATTTAGACGCACTTTAGGTATCAGTTTGATAACACATCGTGCAAAAGCGACGGAAATTTTAATAAAAGTTGCTTAGAATTGGTTTCCGCTCGATGAAACTCCCAAATAGTTCCTATGGGAAACAAAACCAATCATGAATTTCAAATTCTATTGTCAAGATTAGTTTTCTCCAAAACTTCGAATATGAGATATATTACAAAAGAAATATATTATTTATAATATACGAAGTTGAAGGTCCCGGGTTCGAATCCCAGGTCGGGTCAGTATTTAAATGATGAATATTGATACTAATACCGGGTCTTGGTTGTTATATATGTATGAAAGTGTCTTTGCTTGGTACCCAAAACACAAGCTAATGCTTAGTTTGGGGTCAAGACGTTGTTATGATGCTTACGTTATTATTATTATTATATTTGCATTAATTTTCATATACTCAGCTAAAGAAAGTGGTTCAATCGCACAAAAAGGTTTAGGTTTAAGGATAATACAGGTCGACATAAGTTGTCGAAAGTGATTCTATAAACATGTTTTTCTGGAATTGAAATGTCGGGTACAGCTTGAAGTTCTCCATTGTCAAATACTCTTAGCGGAGAAATTAACTGCAAAACGGAGAAGAAAAGCTCTCATATTCGCATCTGAATTTAAGGCCGCCCGCATAACTCCACGGCGTTCATGCGAGTTAAAAAGGTCTCGGTCGTAAGCATGCCTTTTTTATTCAACCCTTTCAACTGACCCGACGTCTTCGCTGAAGCGATCGGCCAACGTTTTCATGAATCGGTCCCATATGGTTTTTTGAAGGGTCTCTTTATTGAGTCGTTCAAATTGGGTTATTTGAACTTTCCTTTTCTTTTTTTTTTAATGTGATTAGCTTACGACGAAAATTTCCTTCGCAAGGTAACGAAATTATCGTATTTTCCTTGTCCCACTGAACCTGAGGGCTTTGCCCTTCGGATGTAATAAAATTGATATAAAACGTATACAAAAGCTGTGAAGTCGAATCATCTTCGAAGCTTAACTAAAAGTGTTCGTTATACATTGAATATTAGGAAACGATATCTACGATTCAGAACTTCAAAAAAACACATTGCTGTCTCAAATTATTGTTTAGTTAGAATTATGATATATCACAACACTATCGACATGATAAAACGACGTAGATAAATGCTTTGTCACAGGGATATTGTATTATTTAATTCGGGCAGTTGTTCTGTTGCTCAAATTAGCGTTTGATGTGTGAACATTTTTGCGCTCGCCTTGCGATAAGTGCTAACTGAAATTTAGCGTAATGGAAATCCATCATGGTTACGACGCGACGTCACAGATCGTAAAAATGTCTAAATAGTCGACCGATTCCTGCGAAGTGTTCAATGAATAATGATTAAATTGGGAAATGGTGCCAAGGCTCAAACCTAGGAGGTTTGTGTTTAGACAACAAGCCTTAGACCACGAACGCACCACGAAACTATTTTGGATACTTTCACTAACTGATAAATAAATACTCAAGCACTATCGATAAGTGTACTTTTACCACTGAGCCACGATAGCACTTAACAAAGGGGACGACTTTTGGACTTTTCACAAAAAAAAACAAAAACAATTTGTTTTCTTCGGCGTCTTTGTTTATATTAATACTTTTTTAATTTTATTCAGGATTTTTAATTTATCAATTGAGTTAAATAGTCAACAATTTTAAATTGATGTCGATAGAATGACATCAGAATATCAAAAGGGTTTAACTAAGGGTCAAGTTTAACTTAAACAATTTAAAATTAAAAATGTATTTAAATTTATATCTTCAAAACGTTGCCGGCTTTTCTTCTTCTTGTGTTTTATATTGATTTCAACTTTATGTTTACACTTAAATTCTTGTAAATATCGCGCCACACGCACAGTTTTTTTTTTTTTTGTAAAGACATAAAATTTGCAGTGAACTATGTCAGAAAATGAACCTTCGAAAATAAAAACAAAGTATTTCTTATCTTAGCCATTAATTTTGTCGACTGTAAATACTCATTTTTTTATACATAAAATGTACAATAATCAAAGGTAAAGTTTTTTTTTGGGTTGGGCCGGAGGCAAATTTTCATTTTTGTCTTTATTTTATGGGTTTCTTAAAAAAGAAACCAACGATTGCGTCTTCTTAAGCAATATACTCGTAATGAATAATAAAATCTTTGTGTCCGTCCACTTGCTATACCTGATACTAATATATGCTGATACCTACTCTTTGAGATAAAAATAATAATAGACGAAAAAATATTTTCATAAGGGTTAAGTTTGTAAAAAGTATTAAGACAATTAAGAGAAGCTGAAGGTCGTAACAGACCAAAAATAAGAAATGTCAATGCGTTTGGTTTTTATTGCGGACCGGGATATTCATCAATTATTTTTTTTTAGAAAATAAGTTTGTGATATTAAATCAACATGTCGTGTTCCTCCATTCATACGACCAAACAATATGCTAACCTACTAATATTGAAAACGTAAGTACAGCTCGTTCCAAACTTGTAATTCGCTCTGGAGTCAAAGCGAGTAATGTCCCTAGAAAAAATGGGTATCAGAGGGTAGAGAACGGTCCACGCACCTACGAATAACATAACCGCGTCAACTCCACAGCGAACTAGAAGTTTGGCGCGAGCTGTGTATACGTTTCAGAAAGAAGGAACAAGGAAATTCTATACAATTATTACTTTAGAAACTTCTAAGAAATAAACAGCAATACGAAACCAACACCTAATTATTAAACGCCCTAACAGCTAAAAAAGTCGATGTAAGCACGTTCCACTTGATAATCAGATCCAAATATCAAAAGTACTTGACATGTGGATTTTTATATCGAAAATGCAATCTCTCAGTGTAAATTTTTTTAGAGGCATTTTATTATAGCAGTATTTAATAGATTTATAAACATATACAATCAAATTGTACACAAAAATCACCTTTATGGAATCGTAGCTTTACACGGGATATACCGTCAGAAAATTTCGGCGAATTTCCGACATATGATTTAGTTGAAGACAAGGCGTGCGCAATCTACCGAGCAATAATTCACGGCTGTCAATACAGCGACAGAATATAAAACATTAGTTCCCTTGGCGGGCGGTTGCCCCATATTTTTAAAAAGCCACATCCGATGCGAAGTACGCTCCCAACTGAGATAAACTACTCAAATTCAGTACAGTACCGTGCATCGAAAATAAAATTTATAGACTTAAAACAAATAATTATTACTGATAATTTTACTAAACTATTCGTTGAAAATTTCTTTGGAATGGAAAATTGTAAAAAAAAAAATACAACCAGTGACGTGTTCTCATTTTTCTTTTCATATTTTTTTAGGACGCGACCGATGTGACCTACATCATAAAAAGTGAAATATTGTGCCTCGGCGCGGATGCCGCCTCCCTCTTTGAGATTAGATTGAACAGAAATCCGATAGGAACACAAAGTAACGCGACTGACTCCAGCCCTCTTGTACTGAACAGGCCATCGGGTACATACGTACGTACGGCTTTGCCCTCTAGAGACACGATTATTACCTACTACGTCTACGTCGTATTGCCATTTAAGAAATCGTTATTACGTTCAGACGACCTTTAACGAATCGTATGCTCCATTTATTATATGGATAAAGTAATATAGAGTATACTGATATGTGCTGCATTATCACAGAAGCTTACGTATACGGACGAAGGCCGTTCCTAATCCAACAGCAATATTAGAAAGTTTAAGTTTCAATATCAGAATGCACGTAATTTAAAAAAAAAAAACTGGCATAAAAATATAAGGTTTATACCTATTAAGTAATTTTGCACATAGCCAGTCGTAAGTGAATTATAGATAAATGATATACCTTTTTAGCCTTACAATTACAATAACACATACTAATGCTTAGTTTGAGGCCTAGAAATTGTTGTCATGTATACGTTATTTATTTATTATTATTTATAAAAATCGTCCCTGAGATTGACGTGTCTGCGCCGCTTAAATCCCATGAACCAGTTATGAATGGTCTTCTTGCTTGGTGCTTTATCGCCAAAAGGATGCTTTTGAAAACTGCAGATTGAAGCCGAGCGCGACTCTTATAAGCTATCAAATCAATTAAAATCAAGAAAATCATTATAATTTTTTTTTTCATGAGTTAAATACTCGTTAAACATGTATTTTTGAAGCAAAAAAACGCCACAATAAAATAACAATGGACAGAAGATGCAATATAACAAATCAAAAACTTTTTATATTCAAATAATTCAATTTTCAAATATTGTATTACTTTGTAAATGAAATAAAATTTCTCCAAACTTACATGCCCAAATTAAAATCAATTTGTATCCACAATAAAAGCGTTCTCACTATATTTAATTCTAAATCCTCCAAACGAAAGCTTTATTATATAAATAAAAGATCTGTCTTTAAATAAATAAATAAATTGGTTCTCAGAATAGTAGTTTATTTGTTACAAGGTAAACCAATTACTGAACTCTAATGTAAGATCTTTTTTTTCAGCTTCATCACTAATATAGAAGTTTCATTTCATTAAATCGCTATTTTCTAATTTAATGAAATAATTGTCAACAAATTTCAACAAATCAGTGTATGAGATATAAATATGAAAAAAATTTATGAGTATTATTGCCTACTTTTATTTTTTGAATTTGACTATATGCTTGCTTTTTTGAATTGTACTCAAAAATGCAGAGTAGTTTAACGCCCCATCTATATTTTCGATTACAATCGTAGAACCTCAATTATTTCAAGTTAGTATAGTTTTATTGATATTTTACAGAATTATAGCGGTTAATTGCATTCCTATAGATGTCGAAAGGTTTGGAAAAATTTTCTAGTTTTATTATTTCTATGCTTTGCTGAGTAGGGAGGTTACTTCAGGAGAAATAAAACTAACAAAATATAGCAACTTTTCTATAGACACCATGAAAAAATAATAGTATGTTGTCTGTCTGTATGTCCATCTGTATGTAGTATATAACTATATACAGACAGACTGACATATAATACAAAATTGTGTAATGACTAATAATATCCGCAAACGCCAACAAATCCTATATTTTACGTATAAGTTTTCTTCGAAATTAACCAAAAGATACGGAATAAAAAGCTTTTAAGGTTCTAGTTAAAGATGTAAATATAGAAGGAAGCTGACAGCAAGAGAACTGCAGTAATCCATTGTAATAGACCATCAAATAGTGATCAGTGGTGACACGAACCGACATATAATTGCACATAACCCGAGACAAGGGGACGGTTACTGGCCGTGAGCTACTATCTAGAGGATGTTACGGCCCAGTTATTAGGATAACTCCCGAATGATGATCGCGTCGTATAACAAACCAACAATCTGCTTTGACTTCAAGTATACTTCCTGCGTGTTATTTATTGTCCTATAGGCTACACTATACGCTAAGTTAACGTATGCTAGGTAATTCGTAGTATACGCAACGAAAAATTGTCATGGTGTAGGTACACCAAAGAAATTCGCACATTCTACACATACTGGATAAATTTATATATATATATAGCTAATATAGATAAATTAGTTCCTCCATTTCCTTCATTAACTTCTATCAGCTCTAAAAAATATAATTGCAAAGTCAAAGGGATGGGAAATATAGAATGGGAAGGGTTTGAAATATGTTCAAACCAATGTTTCAAAAAATCCATTCGAATATAAAGAAATCCTCATCTTCTTCATGTTCATCAGCCCATTTTTACCCCACTGCAGGGGCTTAGGCCTCCCCCAGCTTGAGGAAGGCTTGGAGCTTAAATTCACCACGCTGCTCCCCTGCGGGTTGGGGACTTTATCAACCGCCATCTATATACAGCGACCGAGACCGACTGCTTATTGTGCTCTCCGAGGCGCGTAGTCAGTGATAGTTACGTACTTAAGTCAGAAAAACTCATTGGTACACGTCCGGATTCGAACCATGACCTTATGGCCTTATAAATTTGAGACAGGTTGTTTGTGCTTTGGGCTCCTCCTCCTTCTCCTCATCCTCCTATTCCTAATTTTCATATTTCTCCCTTTTCTCCAATCAGCGGAAAAAATGGTAGTTACTTGCAAAATTTGATTTCAAAAAGAACCACCGCACCATGCCATGATTTTAAAAATCCTTTGGAAAATAAGGCAACCTTCAATTTTTCCATTTACTCTAATCAGCCCCAAATTGTGCAAATGTGAAAACTAATAGCCCTAAGTAGAGCATTGACACGTTAAAAATACATTATTTTAATTTAAGGGGCAATGTAGGTAGAATAATGATAACTATTGTTATGAAGTCTTTGCGTCATTAGTAAAACGTGCAGTAAGCTTGGTGTAGTAATAAGTTCAAGTCAAATCACACTTGACCGTATTTTCCTTTGTAACTGCTATCGAATAAGTAAAACTGAAATCTATCCTCAATTAGAGACACGCAAATAAATACTTAACCGTTTGTGAAAACATGAATATTCAATTAACTAAATAAATAACCCTACATAAATATTTTAGTAGTCCTAAAGTGCTAGTAATTTTGTTGAAAGAAATTTAAGTTAAGCACTTTCTTAAGCACCTAAACGTGCCTAAAAGTGAAATCCTGAGTTCTTTATTTTAACTTGAAAATTCGTTTGTTTGTTTTCAATCCAAATAAAAAATGTAAATACTATATTATATTATGTAGGTACACTTACATGACATTATTAAATATTATCTATTTAAATTACAATTTAACAGTTGATTTAAGAATCTTTTTTTTTCTGAACTTGTAATACGTAATAGTCCAACATCGCTTTCTGCAAAATCACCGTTATTAGACTAACGAGGCGAATGCAGTCTGCAACCGCAACGCCGCACTTTCCAGCTACAATTTATGTCCATTCGGTTCTATACTTGATTACATGTATATTTATTTTTCTATCTGTGGCTTATAATTATAATCCTACCAATATTATAAAAGTTTTGATGTTTGTTACTCAATCACGCATAACCGTCTGAACAGATTTCGATGAAATTTACAGTAGTATAGCGTACACATTAAAATAACATATAGGCGTGCATAAAGGTTACTCTTTATCCCGAAATGACTGTTTTTTCATAAAACAGCTGAACGGATTTTGATGAAATTTAATACGAACAAAAATTTACATATTTTAAGGTTTATAATAACTCACAATATAAATTTCATCCCGTAAAAATACACGGTTCCTGTGGGATAACTACTCTTTCATGTTAAAAATGGCTAAACGGATTTATCTAAATTTAAACATATAGTCGACGAGCGCGGAGCCGCGGGCTGCCGCTAATATATAAATTATAATACAAAGTTGAGACAAGACTTCCATTTTTTTTTTTTTCATTTTCTTTTTTTCATCATAACTTCTGTTAATTACTTACTAACCAAGCGAAATAGCAACAAGTCATTTTATTCCTTAGCAGCCAAGATTACCCGCTAAGTTGCGTGTGGAAACAACACCGGAGTAAAACGCCGGGGTTAATGGAAATGAGCATCACTTTATATCACAGCCTCATAAGCCGGCCGAGCGGCTAATAAAGTTTTACGCCACGACCTGCCTTTATAAAATATTTCAGCATTTTGTGAAATGCGCTTTTTATTGGATATATTGTCATTAAGTAGCTCATAATTATACATTATATCTTACAACAAAACATATTCTTGACAAATGTAGTTTTTGAAAAATCTATTTCGATTATACTCACTTGTAGTACATGCTGTTATGTAATTACTATATTTGAACTTACCGTTAAATAATTTAATATATATCGACCGATTATTATTATATCGATTTACTGATAGGAAATACAAATAAATGGATATTTTCCCAAGTCAAGGCTATTGATTGTCATGCGTTGTCGGCGCGGTGTGGCATTACTTTTTAATATATATTTAATGTGTCGCATATAGTCGTGTATTTTCCGTTTCTATTCGGTTTACCGCAAAAACCCCCATTTCCTCACTATGATTTATCTCACAACGTCCTGAGCTCGAGGGTCACTTTAATAAATGTATTCGGGAAAGGTGCTCCCGAAATGGATGAGAGACGGTTCTATACGCAATGACCTAATATAGAGAAAACGTCTTCTGCGGCACATACTTCTCGGTAAATATAGGGGTATATACCTGTTTCGTATTAAATAAAAATAATATTTCATTACGCCTATTGCGATTTCTATATAACACTCCGAAAACCACGTTAAACCTATATTGCATAATTAACGATGTAAAGTAACAAATGACAAGTAATTGTAAACGTTATGGCATTCAAATATATTTATACAAACCAGTCCGTATGTGACCAAATCGGCCTCAAATACAGATAAATAGATGCAACTCTCGGCCCCTCATTTTCCCCGATAAATTGGTCATGACAAGCATGGATTTCGTCCGGAGCAGCTGCAGGTTTTGATTACTGTCTTATTTTATCACGTTCATCACGATCATTCTGTATATATACATCATCATCATCATCATCAGCCCATTTTTACCCCACTGCAGGGGCTTAGGCCTCCCCCAGGGTGAGGAGGGGGGGCTTGGAGCTTAAGTCCACCACGCTGCTCCACTGCGGGTTGGGAACTGTAACGACCGCCATCTATTGACAGCGTCCGGGACCGACTGCTTAACGTGCCCTCCGAAGCACGGTGTCAGTGATATTGTGTACTTAAGTCAGAAAAACTCATTGGTACACGCCCGGATTTGAACCATGGCCTTATAAATTTGAGACAGGTTCGTTGCGCTCTGGGCTATCACGACACTATTGTTTATCGAAATCGTTTCAAAATCGTTTTCAAAGCCTTAGACACTTTCGTAATGAATTTCATTAATATCTGTTCGCCGTTAGCATGAAAAATAGTTATCCCACAAGAACCGTATCGTTTCCTGGAATAAAAATTAGCCCATATCACTGTCCAGCTTATAAACTATATCTATTCAAAACATAACTTCGAACCGTTGCTGTGTGATTGATCTACAAACATACAAACAATCAAACTTTGACCAGTGATAGTAACAGAGTTCACTGGTAGTTTCTTCGCACTAAGGAACAAACAAAAAATAGCATATTCACTCCTGACAGCCTCCTTTTTATGTCTGTGAAGTGTCATTGAAATCGGTTCAACCGTTTCGGAGAATCACCCGGAAAACCAAACAGACAGACTTTATTAATAATTTCATTTTTATACTAGGTACATACATAAACGGATATAGATATTTCACACCCAGATACTGAAAATATAGACATGTCCACGCACAAAAATTTTGTCCCGAACGGCAATCCAACCCGCGACCTTCGGGTCTGTAGTTGGCGTCTCAGACTAGTAGACGTCATTTAGTCAATAAATTAATCACATAAAATGTCATAAGATATAGGCACTATGTGTGTTCATTATTTATGTTACTTAGTTTATTACGCACAAACTGTTAAAAGTTTGGTCGCCAAAGCATACCATATCGCTGAAAATCAGAAGTACACAACGCAACTCCAATTGCGGCAAACATAAAGCCTAAGGTCAAAGCTACGAATATATTGTAGTAATTGTCATGAAACGCGAGAGTAAATTTCGCGACGTGCACTTTCAATAAACTGAATAGTAAAAAACACGTTAAAATGCACGTATAAAATTGAATCATACTCGAGTTCCACTTCATATAACCACTTTTTAACATGGTCTAGATATATATATGGAGGACCACTATTTTCCGCTTTCCGCTTTTTAGGTCAAACGTGTCAAAAAGTTATAACGCTATCACCGATATAGTGTACCCACCGTAATTCCGCTGTAAGGAAAAAAAAATTTGGTCAAACTTGTAGAAGATGATAAGAACGACTATCCTAGGCACCCAATATTGTGGTGATTTACTGCAGCAGATAGCTGGAACGGTGAGTAAATGGACCGAGAAAGCCCGTTACCGGCCTGAATATGAACATATTTAAATTCGCACCCGACACTAAATAAGGAAAGCAGGTATCAGAAAGACGCCAAACTATTTCTATGTAAGTAAAGATATCTCGCGCCACTGCGTCTCACGGGCCATTGACGATTTACTAAAAAACCGGCCAAGTGCGAATCGGACTCGCACACGAAGGGTTCCGTACTACCATACATTATAAAATAAAATGCATCTACTTTTTGCTTATTGGCTAAACGCTATCTCTCATATTATATGGAATTTTTACAAAATTTTTAGTTACAAAGTACATTTTATAAGTTCTTACGGCATTACTCGTTAAGTAATACAGTCTAGTTAGCTGTGATAGTTTTCCTTTTAACTGCGTTATATATACTCCTGTCATAAATTTTTTCCACATATACACAAACAACGGTTTAGCTGGTAGAGGGAACATGACTCTATTAGGAGTGCATATCTCAACAACTGTTAACTTAAATTTTAAAAAATTGTTTGAAACTTTGATATCATTTTTAAGACCTATCGTTTGGTACCTCTCGCGTTAATATACGATGAATAATTTTTTTTGGTACTTCAATTACTGTATGGCCATCTATCCCAAAAAAAATTTTCTTAAGTTCACTACGTCGTTGTGTAGCGGTTCATAGATTACACCTACCTTCTAAATTTCATTTATATATTGCTAATAATTTCCGAGAAAACCCCAGACACACAGACGGACGGACATGGCGAATCTATAAAGGCTCCTTTTTTGCCATTTGGCTACGGAACCCTAAAAATCACTGTCTTAGCAAATATTTATGAGTATTTATTAAAGTATTAACATTTTCTCTATAATTCTGCATTTGTGGACAGGTAATATATCATTATACACCTTACGTGCTTAATTTAGGGTCGAATTTGTCGATTGCAATATTTTTTTACCGAAAATATATTCGATGTACACACTGACAAATTGTGATGGCCGGCATCATAAAATACGAGGAACACGTGTAGGAAAAAATACGCGTCATCATAATTTATTAGTTGTTGTTGTATCCTTGTAACGTAATTATGCTGATGCGTATTTTTTTGGCTTGATTTGATAATTAAATATAAAAATTTAGTAAGTACCGCTGGTACTTTATAATTTTGTTTATTGACATTGTGTTTATTATGTTCATTAATTTAGTATCGTTTAGCCTAACAGCCCGAGTATATAAAATAAGCAAATTCAAAAAGTATTTATGAGGCTCTAAATCAAACTTCTGAAAAGTTCATAATGTACTCACGAGCATTTTTCGTTTAAAATAACCAGATTCTTATTGTACTTACATGAAAAACTGAAAATGCTGTATTATGCTAGTTGTATAAATTTACAAGAAAATTAAGTTTATTGTCCGGGGTAGGTACAGTTGAATAGTCCAGTTGACCGGACCATGGAATATTTTTTTTTCATAGTATAGTTGACCGGACCACCGCGATTTTCAATTAACCGTGGTACAACTGACCGGACTACAAATTTTATGTAATAACCATGGTACGGTTGACCGGACCACCGATATTTTTTACCGTGCGATGGTACGTTCATTTTGACAGGTTGTACAGTTGTAAACTAAATTAATGCCATATTCACTACCACTCAAACAACAACAAAAAAAAACTAAAAATCATTTCATTTATTTCCTTTCCTTTTATCATCAAACACTAACAATTATATAACGAAAACGTCTTGTGTTTCGCTACGAAAGATAATAAATTTTTAACGTAGTTTTTGGAAAAACTAATACGCGATTCTTTATACTCAGTTATTGCTGGTTTCATTCATTACGATTAATTAATCGTCGTGCGTTGCTATAATGATCTGTGGTTGCTATGATGAAAACTAAATTTTATCTATGTAGTCCACGGGCCATGCACGACGGCTTATCATCATCTTAAATTTTATTGTTTTACGTCGATTATAAAGTAAAATACAGATATTATTTGACTCTTTTTATTTGAAATTATTAACTTTACTTTTTTCTTGAACGTACACTGCTTTATACCTATTTAGAAATGCTTGTTTCGTTTATGGTAATTGGTATCCGTATTTCACAATGCACGCTTGGTCGCCTAATGTGTTCACATCCTATGTAAATATCTCGGATAACCCTTCACCAAGCAAAGATAAGATAAATATTTGGCCAATTCCGTTTTATCCCATAAATGCTTTGACCAAAATGTGTTCTTGTAGTCCCTGATATGCTGGTGCTCCTCTCTTCCTGCTACTTACTTTTAAGAATAAAAATACTTACATTTCATTTACGACCTTGTAAATAATCCCAAATGACTATATAAATAGAAGTAAATACTTTACTATACCTATTTTAATGTTCAAAAAAATTTTTACATATAATGCTGTGATTGGGAAGCTATTTACAGGGATACGATATTAATCCTTATCAAATGAAATACGTAAGTTACCATAAGCATTTCATGCACATTATATTACCCTTTACACCATGCAATTTAAATTAATATCCTAGGAGTTATTGCAAAATTAAGACTATTGATTGACAAAATAAATTCAAGGGTGATGTAATTAGACATATGTCATCACAGTTATATCCGAAGAAATATTTTAGTTTGTTTTTATGTATATACGTATTCTTTACTTTTTCAAATATTTACGCAGAATTGGAAATAAAATACAGTAAAATTACACTAAGTGGAATAGACATATATTAAATTTATAAATGATAAAATCTAATTCACATGCTCGACGCAACAAGGTGATACATACGGCACTACGACAGAAAAAAAAAATACGAGTATATTCATATATGCTAGTATATATTAATATCTATAACGTCCTTATTTTCCAAAGGATTTTTCAAAAACTTGGCACGAGGTTCCATTTGACCTTTAGTTTTGTAAGGACCGTTTTGTACCTGATTAGATATGTCTAAGGGTCTAAAGAGATAAAGCTCATATTGATTGGGTGACTGATGCGTCATAGCGAAGCAATTTCTGTCGTTGCGTTATCGCTTATGAAATAAACAAAAACAACAGAACGTTTTTTGAAAATACAGTATATTTATCACATTTTTAATAATTTTTTTTGCTGGTTTTTATTGGATGGTAAGCAGCTAGTTACTCTTCACTAGCTCCGCTATACTGAACATATAAACGAGCCTTTTGAAATAATTATGTAAAAGTCTACTTATCGACTATTATTATTAACTGGGTGCACATGCACTGTATACTATAATTTCCAAAATCTTACAATTTCCCGGATAATAATTTTAATATTTTATTAATATTTAATACTTAAATAATTTAATATTTTGATTATGTTGTACTTATCCGAGTATATTGCTCGTATAAATATTTACATACAAAGGTAAATACAAAAGCAGTTAATTATAGCATGCTATTAAATTCTATGTGTTCTTAGAGAATTTAATAACAATATTAGCCTAAAGAACGATATCATAACGTTGGGAAAAGCCTAAAATGAATTAATTAACCGCTGACAAAAGAAAACAATTCAACTAAGAATAAACTGAAATAGGTTGGCCAGTAAAATTCATCTTGCTCCGAGTATTTTCAGTAAACTAAACATACATTTTCGTTTTCCTTTTAGAAATTTAAATAATATGAAACCGTTTGTTTAACCGTCTATGCGCTTAATTAAACTTAATAATACGAACTAGAAAGCTGATTTATCGCTATAAGGTAGAAGACATTTATTTTTATTATTATAAACTATTACTTAAAAAATACCAATGCAAAAAAAATACGAACGATTAAAAACTAAATTATGAGTGTCAAAATCTCCTATCAGACATAGAAGACCATACTAGGTTATGACGTCAGGCCCCAATGCATCCTTTGAACATACATGTAAAATTTTATTTGTAAGAATTTCACGATGAATCACATGAAATTTGATTACCGCATCTTATTTGAATTAAGAACTACCATTCACCAACCTCTACTTCGTGATTAAAAGACCCCCAAAACACTAAGATGGTTGTATATATGTAGAAACAGAAAGACAAACAGTACATATACCAACGAATACAAACAAAAATATCCATCCAAATGATATGTTACGAACGATATTGCTCGCGGTTATACGATCTGCACTCAGAATTTCCGCTGTATAAATGAAGGCGCATTTAGTTGGTAAGAAGGTTAAGTGGCGTAATAAAATTATCATAACAAGCTCCAGTTGTGGTACTCGCTGGGGTTCGATCGCCGAAAATAAAATATTGGCTGACGTTATTAATACATATTCAGTTACTGTCCCGCTTTGTGAGATTCGCTCGAATTTCGCCGATGAAAGAAGAAAAAGATTTGCGACCGCCTCTCCCTATAGCCTATTTCATCTGCTTTTATGGGAAAACTATTCTTTCACGGCTTAAACTTTTTCAAGGATGCGAAAGCGGAAAAGTCTTTGTAGCAAATAGACCTCAATTCATCTAGGAACGTGTTATGTAACATCAAAGGTTGGAGGCCATTTTCCGATTCTCAAATTTTAAAACTGATGAAAAAAGTTTGAACAAAAAACTTTTTTTTTTATTTGATAATAACAATAAGGATAATGTGATAGTATTAATAATGTGGAGTTCGTTTCTCAAATAGTAAATTTAGCAGTAGATAATATTGGACCTACTTACTACTAAATTCACTATTTCCATTCCATCAGCCCTTTTTTATACTCCACTGCAGGGGCTTAGGCCTCCCCTCAAGATGAAAGGGTTTGGAGCTTGAATCCACCACGCCGCTCCAATGCGGGTTGGCGGATTGTGACGACCGCCATCTATTGACAGCAACCGGGACCGACTACTAAACGTGCTCTCCGAGGCACGAAGTCAGTGACAGTTAATGTACATAAGTCAGAAAAAACTGGTCATTGTTACATTCATACAGTCATTGGTACATGCCCGGATTCGAACCACGGCCACTTGGCCTTATCTATTTGAAACAGGTTCGCTGCGGTCCGGGTTATCACGACAAAATTCACTATACTATAATATAATTCATTATACGATATAAAAGTTTTTTTACGAATGTTTACATTTATTTCTTGGAATAGTCTTATGATTTTAAAGTAAATTTAGTACTATCAGATTTCTGGTCAAAATGAAAGTACTAAAAAAGTATAAGAAACCTTTAAATCTATTGATTTGATTCATAGCCCAGCAAATCTGCATATCTTACCCGTGGTTAAGATGAGTGCCTCCGATTTTTGTTAATGTCATGCCCTTAAATAAATACACGAAAGCTAATATGAAATTGCTTTGACTTTTAGTAGTTATAAATATTCTTTAATTTAATTTAGATATTTACAAGCTGAAAAACATTTAATTTTCGCTGAAACTCATAGCATGGGATTTCGCCTCGTAGACAATTTTCTGGAATACATCTCTATTTCAAGTTTTAGATTTTTCATCTTCTTAAATCTTAAGTCTTCTTTTAAGTCTTTCTCAACAAATTACTTCCATCTCGTATTAGATTTTATAATCCTGCACCTATACAGGATGAGATTTTAGTAAGCCAAAAATTTTCTAGATGTTAGGTATCACCAATAGACCTCATTACGTAAATAAAAAATATGGGTTACATTTTCATAATGAATTATTTTATCTACAGTGTTATTTTATAACGTTTGGTTGCCTTCTTAATGCTGTAGTAAACGTACGCGCCCGAAGACTTGAAACGAAATGGGGCGGCGGGCTTGAACGGTGACTAGAATTATTGGTTTTTTGGGAAAGGTTTGCGTAGTCATATCTCAATATTTTTCTGTAGAACGATACTAAAAGGAAACAAGATGGCTATCGGTTTTTTACCAAAGATCATTATATTAAAATTTGACTAGTCATTAAAACCTCACCCTGTATAATCTTTTTTATGACCCTAGCTAAATGATACCAAAATTTATTTTAATTTCTTAGTAGTATTTTTAATTTACGGCAAACTGCCTTAATATTTCAATGAAATCAAGCTTAAATTGTTTATATTTCAGTCGCTAAAAATTTTTCGCCGGGAAACGGTCAACAGCATTACGAAGACTGAGCACTCTTTATTATTTTATTCTATAAAAAGAACCGCGTGAGATTACCGGTATTTTTCACAACAAGCTCTGATGAGCAAATTTGAAGTTGTGGAAATAGTAACCCTCAATCCACGTTTTTATATGACAGTTAATTACAGTGTATATGAAAGTTTTTTTACCATTCTACAAATTATGAGTAGTACGTTTCAAAGGTAATTTTAAAAGAAGTTTTTTTAGTTAATTTAAAATTAATTATTTAGTTCTAATTCACCAAATAATTATAGTTTAGCCGTTTTTCGAACAAGCACTGGAGATGTTTAACATTCACATGGTTCTGAATTAGTATTTTTCGGATTCACGAAATCGTTTTGCTGTGTGTTAATAATCGCCGGTATGTTTGCAGTAAAAATTAAAACATTTTGTTTTATTTTTATTACATAGGAAAAAATCCACAGATCTTGCAGTCTCCGCAACCATCGGTTTCATTGAAAATGAACCTACCCAAAGCCGATTTTCACAGATTATATTATTTTACTAGCGACCGCCCGCAGCTTCGCTTGCGTAGATTACACATTCCTGTTTTAGGTAGTATTAACATTCGAAATGGTTAATACGTAGGTACTTTTTGCTAAAACTAATATTGGGGACACCCATTCAAACTTTCAATCTTCATTCTCCCCACTCCATTAAGAAAATTGATACTCCCATACTTTTCACATCCCGTTTTCCACCCTTGATATCCAAAAACCTTGAAAGACGTCATTATTTATTTATGTTAAAATTTTTATGTTTCTAACTTTAAAGAACAAAGACTCTCATACGAAGCCCCTCCATCCCTCCCTCCTTCAATTTGAAATTTCAAAATATTCTTTTTTTTTTATTTATATTCACGTTATAAAATAAACCACTGTTCCAAATTTCGGCTTCCTAGATTTAGTAGTTTCGGCTTTATCTATGCTGATAGATCAGTGAGGACAAACGACAGACAGCCACAAAAAGTAACTGATGTCACTCTTGACAACCTTCTTTCACGTCTGCAAAGTTTCATTAAAATCTATTCAGCGGTTTTGGAGATTAGCTCGAATAGACACATAGACGTACAGACAGACAGACGAACAAAAAGTAGCGTATGTCACTTTTGACTACCTCCTTTTCATACCCGTGAAATTTCATCAAAATCGATTAAGCCGTTTTAGAGATTAGCTGGAATAGACAAATGGACGTACAAACAGACATACAAAAAGTAGTGTATGTCATTTTTGACCACTTTCTATCCACATCTGTGAAGTTTCATCAAAATCGGTTTAGCTGTTTTGGAGATTTGCTCAGACAGACAGAGAGACAGACAGATAGTATTATTTTATACATATAGCCTATAGCCTTCCTCAATAAATAGACAATCCAACACAAAAAGAATTTTTCAATTCGAACCAGTAGTTCTTGAGATTTGCGCGTTCAAACAAACAAACAAACAAACAAACAAACAAACAAACAGAAAAACAGAAAAAAAAAGACAAACAGACAAACAGACAAACAGACGGATGGACGGACGGACGGACGGATACATCGATACATCGATACATCGATACATCGATACATCGATACATCGATACATCGCTACATCGATACATCGATACATCTATACATCTATACATCGATACATCGATACATCTATACATCGATACATCGATACATCGATACATCGATACATCGATACATCTATACATACATACATACATCTATACATACATACATCGATACATACATACATCTATACATCTATAAATCTATAAATCGATACATCGATACATCGATACATCGATACATCGATACATCGATACATCGATACATCGATACATCGGTACATCGATACATCGATACATCGATACATCGATACATCGATACATCGATACATCGATACATCGATACATCGATACATCGATACATCGATACATCGATACATCAATACATCTATACATCTATACATCTATACATCTATACATCGATACATCGATACATATAAAACATAAATAAAACATACGATATAAAACATGTATAAAACATGAATAAAACATGTATAAAACATGTATAAAACATGTATTAAACATGTATTAAACATGTATAAAACATGTATAAAACATGTATAAAACATGTATAAAACATGTAAAAAACATGAATAAAACATGAATAAAACATATATAAAACATGTATAAAACATGTATAAAACATGTATAAAACATGTATAAAACTTGTATAAAACATGTATAAAAAATGTATAAAACATGTATAAAACATGAATAAAACATGAATAAAACATGTATTAGACATGTATAAAACATGTATAAAACATGTATAAAACATGTATAAAACATGTATAATACATGTATAAAACATGAATAAAACATGTATAAAACATGTATAAAACATGTATAAAACATGTATAAAACATGTATAAAACATGTATAAAACATGAATAAAACATGTATAAAACATGTATTAAACATGTATTAAACATGTATTAAACATGTATAAAACATGTATAAAACATGTATAAAACATGTATAAAACATGTATAAAACATGAATAAAACATGTATAAAACATGTATTAAACATGTATTAAACATGTATTAAACATGTATAAAACATGTATAAAACATGTATAAAACATGTATAAAACATGTATAAAACATGTATAAAACATGTACAAAACATGAATAAAACATGAATAAAACATGTATAAAACATGTATAAAACATGTATAAAACATGTATAAAACATGTATAAAACATGTATAAAACATGAATAAAACATGAATAAAACATGTATAAAACATGTATAAAACATGTCTACGTCTATACATACGTCTATACGTACAGATAAACAGACGCAAATTAGTGTGTCATTGCTGACCACCTTTTTTTCATACTTGTGAAGTTTCATTAAAATCTGTTTAGCTGTTTTCGAGATTAGCTAGAATAGACAGCTATCTGTCTACGTCTATACATACGTCTACACGTCTATACGTACAGATAAACAGACGCAAAGTAGTGCGTCATTGCTGACCACCTTTTTTTCATACTTGTGAAGTTTCATTAAAATCTGTTTAGCTGTTTTCGAGATTAGCTAGAATAGACAGCTATCTGTCTACGTCTATACATACGTCTATACGTACAGATAAACAGACGCAAAGTAGTGTGTCATTTCTTACCACCTTCTTTTCATACCTGTGAAGTTTCACTTAAATGTGTTCAGCTGTTTTAGAATGTATAAAACATGTATAAAACATGTATAAAACATGTATAAAACATGTATAAAACATGTATAAAACATGAATAAAACATGTATAAAACATGTATTAAACATGTATTAAACATGTATTAAACATGTATTAAACATGTATAAAACATGTATAAAACATGTATAAAACATGTATAAAACATGTATAAAACATTTACAAAACATGAATAAAACATTTACAAAACATGAATAAAACATGTATTAAACATGTATTAAACATATATAAAACATGTATAAAACATGTATAAAACATGTATAAAACATGTATAAAACATGTATAAAACATGAATAAAACATGTATTAAACATGTATGAAACATGTATGAAACATGTATAAAACATGTATAAAACATGTATTAAACATGTATAAAACATGTATAAGATAGAGAAAGAGAAAGAGATAGAGATAGAGATAGAGATAGAGATAGAGATAGAGATAGAGATAGAGATAGAGATAGAGATAGAGATAGAGATAGAGATAGAGATAGAGATAGAGATAGAGATAGAGATAGAGATAGAGATAGAGATAGAGATAGAGATAGAGATAGAGAAAGAGATAGAGATAGAGATAGAGATAGACATAGAGATAGAGATAGAGATAGAGATAGAGATAGAGATAGAGATAGAGATTGACATAGAGATAGAGATAGAGATAGACATACATACATCGATACATACATCGATACATCGATACATCGATACATCGATACATCGATACATCTATACATCGATACGTCGATACATCTATACATCTATACATCTATACATCTATACATCGATACATCGATACATCGATACATCGATCATCGATACATCGATACATCGATACATCGATACATCGATACATCGATACATCTATACATCGATACATCTATACATCTATACATCGATACATCTATACATCGATACATCGATACATCTATACATCGATACATCGATACATCGACACATCGATACATCGATACATCGATACATCGATACATCTATACATACATACATACATCTATACATCGATACATCGATACATCGATACATCGATACATCGATACATCGATACATCTATACATCGATACATCGATACATCTATACATACATACATCTATACATACATACATCGATACATACATACATCTATACATCTATAAATCGATACATCGATACATCGATACATCGATACATCGATACATCGATACATCGATACATCGATACATCTATACATCTATACATGTTTTATACATGTTTTATACATGTTTAATACATGTTTTATACATGTTTTTAAGAAATGGCATACTACTTTGCATCTGTTTATCTATACGTTTAAGTGTCTATTTGAGTTAATCTCTAAAACAGCTGAACACATTTTAGTGAAACTTCACAGGTATGAAAAGAAGGTGGTAAGAAATGACACAATACTTTGCGTCTGTTTATCTGTACGTATAGACGTATAGACGTATGTATAGACGTAGACAGATAGCTGTCTATTCTAGCTAATCTCGAAAACAGCTAAACAGATTTTAATGAAACTTCACAAGTATGAAAAAAGGTGGTTAGCAATGACGCACTACTTTGCGTCTGTTTATCTGTACGTATAGACGTATAGACGTATAGACGTATGTATAGACGTAGACAGATAGCTGTCTATTCTAGCTAATCTCGAAAACAGCTAAACAGATTTTAATGAAACTTCACAAGTATGAAAAAAAGGTGGTCAGCAATGACACACTAATTTGCGTCTGTTTATCTGTACGTATAGACGTATAGACGTATGTATAGACGTACATGTTTTATACATGTTTTATACATGTTTTATACATGTTTTATACAAGTTTTATACATGTTTTATACATGTTTTATACATGTTTTATACATGTTTTATACATGTTTTATACATGTTTTATACATGTTTTATACATGTTTTATTCATGTTTTATTCATGTTTTATACATGTTTTATACATGTTTTATACATGTTTTATACATGTTTTATACATGTTTTATTCATGTTTTATTCATGTTTTATACATGTTTTATACATGTTTTATACATGTTTTATTCATGTTTTATACATGTTTTATACATGTTTTATACATGTTTTATACATGTTTTATACATGTTTTATACATGTTTAATACATGTTTTATATATGTTTTATGCATGTTTTATACATGTTTTATTCATGTTTTATACATGTTTTATACATGTTTTATACATGTTTTATACATGTTTTATACATGTTTTATACATGTTTTATACATGTTTTATACATGTTTTATACATGTTTAATACATGTTTAATATCTTCTCTATCTCTATCTCTATCTCCTTCTCTATCTCCTTCTCTATCTCCTTCTCTATCTCTATCTCTATCTCTATCTCTATCTCTATCTCTATCTCTTTCTCTATCTCCTTCTCTATCTCTATCTCTATCTCTATCTCTATCTCTATCTCTATCTCTATCTCTATCTCTATCTCTATCTCTATCTCTATCTCTATCTCTATCTCTATCTCTATCTCTATCTCTATCTCTTTCTCTTTCTCTTTCTCTATCTCTATCTCTTTCTCTTTCTCTATCTCATACATGTTTTATACATGTTTAATACATGTTTTATACATGTTTTATACATGTTTCATACATGTTTCATACATGTTTAATACATGTTTTATTCATGTTTTATACATGTTTTATACATGTTTTATAAATGTTTTATACATGTTTTGTACATGTTTAATACATGTTTAATACATGTTTTATACATGTTTTATACATGTTCTATACATGTTTACATCGATACATCGAAACATCGATACATCGATACATCGATACATCGATACATCGATACATCGATACATCGATACATCTATACATCGATACATCGATACATCGATACATCGATACATCGATACATCGGTACATACATACATCGATACATATTTACATCGATACATCGATACATCGATACATCGATACATCGATACATCGATACATCGATACATCGATACATCGATACATCGCTAATAATAATAATAATAATAATAATAATAATAATAATAATAATAATAATAATAATAATAATAACACACACAATCACAACGATACATCGATACATCGATACATCGATACATCGATACATCGATACATCGATACATCGATACATCGATACATCGATACATCTATACATCTATATATCTATACATCTATACATCTATACATCTATACATAGACACATCGATACATAGATACATAGATACATAGATACATCGATACATAGATACATAGATACATCGATACATCGATACATCGATACATCGATACATTGATACATCGATGTCTGTTATTGACAAACAGACAAACTGACGGACGGACGGACGGACGGACGGACGGACGGACGGACAGACAGACAGACAGACAGACAAACAGACAAACAAACAAACAAACTCTTCAGCTTTATAATATTAGTAAAGATTTCCACGAAAACGTGGCACTATTCTTTTCAACTCTTTAAACTCAGAAATAAATCAAAGAAAAAATTCTCTGCTACCCGTGCGCAGCCGGGGCGGGTCGCTAGTTCAACATATTTGAAACATTTATGTTTTAAACTGCAGCCTCTGATATCCTTAAACGTTTTGAACTCGATAAAGAAATATTCGAACAATACAGGCCGAAGGCGATGACCGTGATGTTAACAAGTTCCCGAACGTCCATAAAATCTAACACGTGATGTCAAATTTCTTGTTTGATTTCCAACCGATTTCTAAAATTTTGGTCTCAAACTATAGCTATCGACGCTTTCTAACCTTTGGTATAACACTTTGAAGCGATCCGACGAATACCCTCTGAAATATAGTAACTTATATCCACAAACACAAGCGATCGACCAAAAAATCTCATCTTTCGGAAATAATTTCTCTTACAATTACCAAACGATTTCCAAAAACATGGTCTCAAATCGTAGCTACGTTAATGGCCGAGATGCTATTTTTTTTTTATTTTCGATATCGGTCCCCGTTCTTGAAATATTGTAGATTTAGTAAAAAAAAAACCGAAAAAATCCTGATTTTTTTACATTTTCCAATTTTTTTCAAAAACTACTTAACCGATTTCCAAAATTTTGATGTCATACAATGCACAACTAACTTCTTAATCTTTTAAAACCTTAAAATCTTGGCTAGACCCCATACCCTCGGAGTTATGGCCAAAAATGCGTTTCCCGTGAAATGGATATGATAGTCATTTTCAATGACAAAAAAGGATTCATCACAATGAAACGTGAAACATACTAGTAAATGTTTAAAGTTACTTCATAACATAAATATGGAAACGGTATAGAAAAAATCCACAGATCTTGCAGTCCCCGCAACCATCGGTTTCATTGAAAATGAACCTACTCAAATCCGATTTTCACAGATTATTTTATTTCATTGCCACGAAATCGTGGCATTGCCCGATTTAAACTGCAGCCTCTGATATCCTTAAACGTTTTGAACTCCATAATGAAGCATTCGAATGAATACAGGCCGAAAGGCGATGACCGTAATGTTAACAAGTTCCCGATCGTCCATAAAATCTAACATGTGATGTCAAATTTCTTGTTCGATTTTCAACCGATATTCAAAATTTTGGTCTCAAACTGTAGCTACCGACGCCCTCTAACCTTTTGTATAACACTTTGAAGTGATCTGACGAATACCCTCTGAAATATAGTAACTTATATCCACAAACACCAGCGATCGACCAAAAAATCTCATCTTTCGGAAATAATTTCTCTTACAATTACCAACCGATTTCCAAAAACTTGGTCTCAAACCGAAGCAACGTTAATGGCCAGGAAACTACTTTTTTTTATTTTCGATATCGGTCCCCGTTCTCGAAATAATTTTGATATAGTAAAAAAAGAATCCAAAAAAATCCCGTTTTTTTTATATTTTCCAATTTTTTTTCAAAAACTACTAAGCTGATTTCCAAAATGTTAGTGTCATACGATGCGCAACTAAATTATTGATTTTTTAAGACCTTAAAATCTTAGCTAGACCCCATACCCTTGGAGATATGGCTAAAAATGCGTCTCCCGTGAAATGGATATGATAGTCATTTTCAATGACAAAAGAGATATATTATATTCATTTTTCAAAATGGCGGTTGGTATAAATGTAGTTTTTTAGTAGTCTCGTTTTGTTGGACCCGAAAGCATTCTTCACTCCTACGAACATAGGCAATAACTACGTGCTTTGTTGAAGGTTTTTTTGTATTTACTTCAAGGAGCGCGGCGAGCGAAAACATACCATCGTCATTTCGAAAAATTTATTTGCATATATTTCTTTTATATCGTTTCCATATACATGTAATTAAGTAAGTATTTCGTTAATTTTATCTCATTAAAAATTAAAAATTAATAGTGTATGCTATTACGAAAAAAAACTAGTTAATCATAAAGTTTTCCTCGCAATTAAATATTAGAAATGGTTACTTAAATTTAACATTTCTTGGAGATGATCTACTCGTACATGGAACAAAGTAATTAATTACCTATTCAAAAGCGTTTCTTTATTAAACTGGTGTCAGATAACACTAATTTGACTCTTAATTTAGAAATGTACAGAACTTTTAATTAATTTGTCGAATCAAAACAACACCGCTCAAAAGTCTTAGGCTTTCTCTTTAAATTTAATTGTCGAGGGGCGAGAAGCCGAAACAAACTGCCTCGGGGAATCGAAAAGATTCCGCGAGGCACTCTAGTTAGAGGGAAACGGAACAATTTTCTGAAGTAGGTAACTCATTATTGGCGATTTCCAAGCACAAAATGTATTTTGCTGGACTAAAATCTGTTATAAGGAGGGCAATATAAGAAACTCTTAAAAATGTATGAAACGATAAATAATAATTTATATATGTTACAGGTAAGGATAGAAAACGGAATAGACTTATATAGCTGTACTCGAATACATTACACGCAATTTCTGAGATAAGTCTGAAAATTGCTTCAAAATATTAGTATAATTGGAGAATTACCCGGGTAAAACTAGTTCTATCCGTCATCGACTGGGTATTGTTATATGTACATAGATAGTGTCATAGGTTCCCGCTATCTACTAATTGCTAAATAAAATTACACTTACACTTAACATAATTTCTCGGTTAGAGTAGAAATCTTCTTGATTATTGATCTTAACTCAAAGTATATTTTTCATTTTAGAGTAAGAAATTTCTATTTTACTCGGTACAATATTTTCTGTAATTGTAACGGTATAAAATTGGATGTTGTAATAAAATTATAAGTGATAGGGAAACGTTACATTGAGGTTAGTAATGAAAAGGAATGTTTATCAGGACGGTTTAGCAGCAGCATACAAAGTTTAAAAACTATTAAATAAAATTTACGAAAATTTGCCATTCGCTCTTCCCTTATCTCCACAGCAACTGAGCTTAAAATTTTGGAAGAAGTACAAAATATAAAGCCTTGATTGCAACCTATATTTTACAAGAAAACCTAGCGATAAACGAATACTCATTTTAATGGTTGAGGGGAAAATAAAAAGACAAAATAAAAAACATTTTACAAGCGCATCATGCGACAAATAAAATAAAACTGGTCGTTATGAGACATACAAATATTTTTTCTCCCAACTATGCTGCAATTCTATCATAACATCACTACATATCCAGCACAAAGCGGCACTTCGTTGCTCTAGAGCAGAAAAAAATGTATGGAAATCACAGATCATTAAGGAACTCTTTTACTGCGCTGTTTTTTTTTTTTAATTCGTGCATGCGTTTAGTTGGCTAACCTGACGACCATATGGTGTTTGACAGTTAAAAATACCGGTCATAAAGACATTGCCGTTTATTTTAAGAAGAAAATAGTCGGAAACGTGAACAGAGCTAATTTTCACTGAAAAATTTAAACGTGATAACCTAGTTATTATATTTCATTGAAGCATAGTTGAAAGAAAAGCAAATTATGTACCTCGCATTAAGTAATTTATATTGCCCTCGTGCTTTTTTTGAGCCCTCGGTGGTGCTCATTCTCCAATTATCACTCGGTGCAGTAATAAATTATTTTTTGCTCGGTGCAACAATCTACTATATTTTATAATTTCAAAAAAATGCATAGTTTGAAATACATTAAATATATTTTACCAGAAAACATAAACGATAGAAAAAATTTAATGGGGGGGGGGGGGTTAAATATAAAATAAACTTTATAAAATAATATATTTTTTTTAAATATAATAAATATATAAAAGAAATAAAATTATTTCACCTAAATGGACTAGTTTCAATGAACATTGACTATCACGCCAAGTAAGCAAAATACTTCATAACTGAAAGTTTTATAAAACAAAGTCTTGCCATGAAAATAATTTAGCAACAGCTGCCACTTGACGCAATTTATGGCGAAATTAATCTCGACATTTTCTCGCTCGCACTATAAATCTTAAGATGCATCTGGTCTCCAGTTTTCTAAAATAAAACCTTTATACAAACAATGCCAGACTCTTTATTTATATGAGGTAACTCAACATACCCACTTAAACTGTACTTTTACATACTCATATTCGATTGATATAAGAATATTCTCCATAATATTATTGCCAGCATAACGTCTCTCCATCCATCTGACCGTTTATGCGCTTATAACTCGAGAACCACTTGCCCGATTTATATGACTCATTCTCTAGTAGTGTCGTGATAGCCAAGTGGTAGCGAGCCCGTTTCTTACTTAGAAGGTCGTGGTTCATTTCCCAGAAACCGGCATGTACCTACCTACCATTAAGTTTTTACTGACTTAAGTACATCGGAGCTCGGAAAGCACGTTAAGCCGTCGGTCCCGGTTCATCAGACGGCAGTCTCCAAAATCTACCAATACGCACTGGAGCAGCGTGGTGGATTAAGCTCCAAGCACCTTCATCCCGGGGAGGCTTAAACCCCTGCAGTGGGGCATAATGGGCTGATATGGATGGACATGGATTCCCTAGTATATAAAGGATACGTACATACGTTACCTGGCCAAATTTTAGTATAGGTTACGGTAGTAAGAATTTTATTACATTATGTCGAAACAAAAACCGTGGGGCAATCGCGTTACACTGCGGTGGCATCCAGGGTGGCACTGTTCGCTGCCCACATCACTAACTATATCACTAACAGTCGATACTCGACTGTATGAAGTCGTACTAATGCATGAATGCCAATAAAATAATTGAAAATTTTTATTGCTTAGTTTTAGAGTTGATATCTGAATAACTACTTATTTGAATTTGTATGAAACGTTTTCGCGGGCACGCCTTTACAAAATATTTCCCTTAGACGAGAGAAATTAAAATTATTATCACTTTGAACTTGAGGGCGCCTGACATATATACAGGAAGGTTTTTTTATTTCGTTGTAACAGTTCACAAATTGCAATATTTGATTTTTCAGTGAAAATAAAAGATAGGCTTTTCGTTATCCGAATACCTATTAATAGCTATGTTTATGTCCATTTTTGTATTACTAAATGTAAAAAAGCGTTGGTATTCCGAATAAAATAAAATAAAAACAATGAATAAATTATTTACATTCTTACTTATACAAAACCGAAATAGATTTTGGCTAAACCTTTCCATATGACTTTGTGGTCACCCTACTAGTGCGATGATGGTTTATTTTATACGTGGTTCCATTTTCTGTATATACTTTAACGGGCTTAGGACCGATTCGGCACTCTCTCGCCCTTACCCCGAGTATCCCCAGACCTCGCTCACCTGAGTTATAGTTCCAATCAAGCTTTATGGCGGTTCCGAATATAGGCACAAATCGCGTCGCAGTAACCAGTTTTAGGTGTATAGAGACGCAGTGGAGCGAGGGGTATATGACTGTATCTGCGCAAGCACGCTTAAAGCGTTGTATTCCGATCTGTTATAAAGTTTGAGGCGAACTATTATACTACGCATTCCACAAAAAAAATTAATTAGGATACCTACTATTATGAAATGATGGGTAATTTTATAGTATTTAAATTTTAGATAATCTTTTTCATTGCTTAAGCATAATTTGTCATCGTTAATGAATCACCGAAAAATCTGTGCATTGAAAATAAAATGACCTGGTATATTAAAGGGGTAGGCTACTCATAGAAAAAAGAGGGTTCGGCCCGTGTCTAATCCTCGCTGTATTTCTGTATCAACACTTACAAAAGAAAATTATGTAATAGAAGAAATACTGTCACAGGGCAGTATGTTTTTTTTTATATCTTGTTTAGTTGTTTTAGAATAAATTCTTGAAATACGTAACTTCCGTAGGTTCAATGTTTTTGAAAATAATGAGCCATAAAATAGATATTAATGCCAATTTAAAAAAAACGAAAGATACCTGCCTAGGAAAATCTTTTCTTAATAACCTTGCAAATTTTCATTCCAATTCATACACATTTCGGGGGTGGAAACAGTCACTGCTCGCAAGCTGTTTCGACGGGTATTTCATAGGTATTTTTTTGGAATTTGTTCTTGTCATCTCTGTCATTCAGGTATAGGTCGGGTAAGAGGGACTGAAATAGAGATAGCGATACTAATTCGAAGCCGCGGATTGAAATACTAGTCCCTTATTGTGTAGTATGTGCATCTGATATTTAAATCGTATAACGATGCTTAGTATAAGATCGCATATTTGTGTTATATTTAAACCCGCCAAATATATTTTACCTCCTCTCGCCCTTTACAGAGAAAAGGCGACCCTTGTGGAAATTCTAATATTCTCTGACAGGTAGTCCATTCGTTAATCAGTATTAACCAGTCTCCTAAGGACTAATAACGGCTTGTTAATTTACCCCAGCTTCTATTAATTAACATTTTAAGAACACCGACTCCCGAAAACTAGCGAAAAGTGTGAAATAATTAATAGGTACCTACTTATACCTAACCTATAACCTATTTATGATTTTTACCTAGCGGAACCCGATGCCGTTAAGGATATTTTTTTATACAAACACATTAACACAGAGACAGATAGTTTTGTATTAAGTAAAATAAAAGTAAAATGAAAATAGAAATTTAGCTAGAAACCTTTCCAATCTTCTATATTAATAAAATTGTAGGGTCTGTCTGTCTGTTCCGGCTTATCTCCGAAACGGAGGAACTGGTTTCAGTGAAACTTTGCAGACGTGCAGAGGGCATTATCGGAGGTGACATAAGCTACTTTTTGTCGGTCTGTCTGTCCGTCTGTCTGTCTGTTTGAGTTAATCTCCGAAACGGCTGAGATGATTTCATTAAAACTATGCAGACATGTAGAGGGTATTATCGAGAATGACCTAGAATACTTTTTATCTGTCTGTCAGTCCGTCTGTCTATTTGTTCAAGCTAATCTCCGAAACGGCTGAACCGATTTTAATAAAACTTACAGATGTGATTAAAAGATTATTAGGAGTGACATACAATACTTTTTGTTTGTCTGTCTGTCCGTCCGTCTGTTTATTCAAACTGTTCTCCTGAAGGGATAAACTGATTTCAATGAAATTTCTCAGATGTGATTTAAATATTATTAGGAGTGACATATAATAATTTTTGTTTGTCTGTCTGTCCGTGCGTCTGTCTGTTCAAGGTGATCTCCGGAACGGCTGAACCGATTTTGATTAAACTTGGCAGACGTACATAGAGCATTATTGGGAGTGCCATTAGCTGCTTTTTGTCTGTCTATCTGTCCGTCTGTCTGTCTGTTCTGGCTAATCTCCGATACAGCTGAACCGATTTCTGAAGTGATTTCTTATTATTTTACGCTCCCAAAATGAACCGATCCTATACTGTTCACTTATCTATTTTTATTCGCATTCGAGAGGTTTTTTATTACCGTATTAAATCGCGTACCCGGCGAGCTCTACCAGTGCAGGATCAGTTCCTATCGGGAGCGTAAAATAATAAGGAATCACTTCACTAATTTTCACGTTTTATTATTATCGATTATTAATAATTAATAATTACGATATCACTTGACTAACTACTCGCGTACATAGATTTTCGTCTATTTCTCAACCCCGACTGTCATTTATTCTATTCATTCTATATTAGTATTTGCATTTCAAAATACATTCTAGAACCTTAATACATGTTGTGTATGGCCAGTATCTTAAGTGGCCAGCTACATACGCTACAATATTCATCATATAAAAACTGACCCGACCTGGAATTCGAACTCGGGACCCCCAGCTTCGTAGGTAGGGTCGCTATCCACTAGACCAAGCGGTCGTCTTACTTACCCAAGGTACTTTTATATATTTGGCAATATTGGGTCGGAGAAAAAGTTTCTTCACATTTTATATGAAAACTCAAGGCATTTTTTTTTTCAAAGTTTATTTACATTTAATTACAATATATCTGTACCATTTTGTTCGATAATTGTCTGCCATTTTGTAGGTAGTGACATGATCCCGTTGCTGTTGAAATTTTCAGACTTCTGATCAAAAAAAAGCGAAAAGTCATTTTGGCAGTCCTTTCTTGATGTCAACCTGATACTGTCTAAAGAGTTCTGAAGAGACCGAAACAGGTGGAAATCTGAAGGTGCAAGGTCAGGGCTATACGGCAGATGCATTAACACTTCCCAGCCAAACTCTCTTATTTTTTCTGAGTGACTAAAGATGTGTGAGGCCTAGCGTTATCGTGATGAAAGACTTTCTATTTCTACTACTTTCTAGACTACTTTCTATTGATTGATTCCGGCCGCATTCTCTCAATTTCTTGCTTTAATCTCATCAGTTGTTTGCAGTAGAGATCCGAATAGATGGTTCTGCCCAGCAGTATAAGCTCATAATGAACAATACCCCACCATACATACAGCATCACCTTATTGCGAGTTAGCCCGGGTTTTGCCACAGTCTGTGAAGCGTGACCGACCTTTAACCACGACCTTTTTCGCACGTTCTAATGTACTTGATCCACTTTTTATCACCAGTTATCAATCTCTTCTTCTTTCATTACGTCTTAATAAAGAATCGCAAATGAATACACAGTTCATTAGGTTTCTTTCAGCGAGCTCATGTGGCACACAAATATCGAGCTTTTTTGTATACCCAGCTTTTGCCAAATGGGTCAAAACTATTTTGGGGTCAATTCCCAGATCTGCAGCTATGTCGTAATGTCATAACTACTGATATGTCGATCTTGCTCCACTTTTTCAAAGATGGTGTCCATTTTAGCCGTGACAAGGCAGCCACAGCGAGGTGCATCTTTGACATCAAAATTCTCAGATTGAAAACGTTTAAACCAATTTTGTGCTACTCTTACTGATACCGTATTAGGGCCATAAACGTCCCAAAAAAAATCGCAGCTTGCGTTCCATTTTTTCCTTTTTTATAATAAAATTTTAATATGTATCGAATTTCTTCATTAGATTCACTTATTTTGACAGAAAGAAAAACAAATGAAAACTGGTGGAAAACAATATTTTACTAAATTGTTTCTTTTTTTAAAATATAACCTTTTAATGGTATCAAAACCAACCAGAAACAACTAGTACAGCCAAAGAGATTTTCTTAAAAGTATATACAAACTAAACGCGAAAAGACTTTATCCCCTACCTAATATATTTTTTTACAATTCCAACTAGACCAACTTTCTTAATTTTCATGTACTGCTAGTATTCCACCGTAGATATTTTATTATTTAACACGGACGTTTTCCTTCTGAAAGACGGATGAAATATTACAAATTTCGGGTATTATTTGAGGAACTACGAATTGTTTGCACTCTATCCACAAGCAAAGAATTCAATATAGAGGGAAAGCCCATCCACATTCCGGACCCTACCCTTAATAAGGCCTCGTCATAGAATACCAATAATATTCGAACAATATTAAAGAAATAATTAATACCACTTAATTTTCTTGACGCGTCATCTCACAAAATAATTCCTTATACCAAAATGATAAAAAGAATTTCTCGTATAATAAAAATACCAATAACATACTACTACAGTGTGTGATTGGAGATTGGGCATTTATTCGAGATAGTATCTAATGCAATAAAACAAAATAAAAGTAATGACCAAAATTCCATACAAATTGAAGTCGCTCCAAATATACCTGCGCAACCGAATGGGAATTAAAAATCATCAATTCAAGAAAATCTAAACAAATAAGAGCTGGGCGCATGGCGCACATGAGACGAGTGTCTCGCGCAGTAACTGTAAATAATGAAATCTGTATTTTTTAACTCACTTCAGGAAAAGGATAAAGTAACTTTATGTATTTTTACCATTTTCTCCGAGACGTTGACGACGGCTAGCCGAGCAGTGAAATTGAAGGCTTTCTATGGGGAATTCTTTTATGATAGCGCCGTAAAACTGCCAAAAGTTTACATCTTCGGGTGACTCCACTTTACAATAAAAAGACTAAACTTGAAAAAAAAAAAATGTTTTTAAGTGTTATGAAAAACTAAAAGAAATATAGAAGAAAAAATTATCTTTTTCATATTCAGCTTCTATCTAACAAATACTTTGCAAGGCAATCATAAATCTTTTTTTTTTCAGTCCCCTACGAGTAGCATTTAAAATAATCCTTTCTGGCATGATTAGTCTCAAAGAAGAAGATAGCCATAAAACTTTCACCTATACTAATTCTTGTAATTTTTTTAATACCTATGGTTTACAACTGGGCGCCAACGAATCAATCGTTTAAAAAAAATATTCATTGCTTTTTTTCGTAATTCAACGCGTACCATAAAATATGATCCGGAGTACATAAAACGTATATAGGTCAGCCATTGAAAATATTTTGTGATTGAATCGAATTGGCGTTCCCTTCTATAAAATAAATACGAAAATCTCATTTTTTTCAAAGCCCATACGTACTCTATTCAATCTCTTTTTTATCGGAGGTCGAAGGCGGATCGAAGTGCTCACGTGCCTGTCAAATTTATATCGCGTTATAGCTTCTTAAAATACGGTCTATGTAAAGTCGGTGAAATGAATATAAAATAAGTATTTCATTGCAATAAATATTTTTCCGATTTTTTAATTCCAATTTTTAAAAAACTTTCCGAAAACCGTCCAAATGTAGCAGATAATATCATTTCAACTCAGAAGGCAAGTTGTTAACCAATTTAATTAAAATACACATTTTTCTGTAGTAAATTTTTTCTTTCTGTTTTCCTACCGACAGTGAGCGCGTCTTGCCATTTTTGCATTTTATAGAAATATGTTATGTTTATTAAGAAAAATTAACCCGTGAAAGAATTTCATTGATATCTACAAAAATGCCGAAGATACAAATTTTTACAGTAAATCATGCTATGACGTTACTCGGTTACATTACTATGGACTAACGTGGATAATTTGTACGTAGCGGCACCGAGTGACGTCACAAGCGAGTCTTAAAAACACAAACTTTGATTTGTTATATCTTCGGTAATAATTGGTATTTTCCGGAAATTCAAAAAGTATATTCATCAGTTTGTTATACTGTAGCATGTGAAATAGTGTATGGTACATATTTTTTTCGAAGAGGACGCCCTCATTTTTAGTGAACCAAAATGGGTGATATTTTTGTCGCTATTTGAGTGTCATTGCTTTCTAGAATTATTTTCATTACAAACATAGGTATCTTGAAATCAAATATAGTTTTAAAATCGATTGAAAGAAGTGGGTCACATTGCACATTCTACAAAGCTATTTTGCGACCGGCCGGGAACAGCACATAGTCTATACAAGAAGATCAGTAACGCACCATATAATGTTGAAGAATAATGTTAGATAATTTAATTTGAGCTTTAAAGGATGTCCACCACGTAATCTTATTAAATAAGCAAAAAAACATATTGATCCAATTTTTCCAATGGATCTCAGAAGTTTATGAGTTAAAATATTGCATTAGTTATTTATGAAATATATGCAGAATTTATTTTTATATTGCATACACATGTAATTTTAAAATATGATAGTTTTTCCAACTTATACAGAAATAAATTATCATAAAAGGATTCCTGAATGTACTGAAGTTTTGTTGCTTATTCCTGCCTTGCAACATTGCAAAGAATCCCGTTCGAGAAGGGGATGTATACCTACGTACACATAACATTTCGTCATCGTTTGTCGGTCATTTGACTGATCAATTGGTTTAGGGTTAGATACCCTAACTGTGAAGCTAAATATCGCGGGTTCGATTCCCGCCCGGGACAAGTATATGTGTGCATGAACAGGTCTATTTGTTCCGTGTCTGGGTGTAAAAAGTATCTAGATATGTATATATAATAAAAGAATATCTAAGTATGTATTCAGTAGTCTAGTACCCCATAATAGAAGCATATTACTTGCTTACTTTAGGACTAGATTGCGCTGTGTGGGATGTCCCATTTATTATTATACATATACGCGTTTCAAGTGTCACTACAAGACAATGGCCTGTAATTGTGAGTCGAAATAATTAAAAGTTAGGTGTTTAGGGGATTATTTATTTGCATAAATGGAGGCAATGAAATAGAAACCAGAATTTTTTAAGTAGCTCTCGTGAACTCGGAATAGGCCTCTTTCTACGAAATATTCCAAACCCGAACCGACAACGGTAGGGTCATATCATAACATTACGCTATTGGACGCGTCACAAAAAGGAATAAAGCAGGACTGTTATTAAATAACCGAGTTATATCAGAAGGACATTGGACAAATCAGGAGTACTGTATAATATTTATTTACCCCTCCTATCTTCCGTTCCAGGCTAGGTTACGTGTAAGCCGATCGACAATTTGATTCTTTAATGTTTTCACCTGAACTACAAATATACATAGTGTGCTCATAAACACACCTTTTTGATGATTATGATGATGATGATTATACCTGCCTTAAAAAATGGAAAGTATTCAATATTATACCTTGTCATTAAGAGATTTTACGTATGTTTTCATTTTAAATTTGCATGGTTTTGGAGCTGCAGGTGCATTTATTATGCGCAAATAATATAAATTCAATACCTCAAAGATATGGAACTCAGATATTTCACTGTTCTGTAGATAATAATCAGTATGCGCGTGCATTAGGGTACGTGGCCTTTCAAGGAGTATCAACGAGTCACCTGAGTACAAATGGAGTACAAGGGGTAAGATCATCTCCCGTCAAATTTTCGAATCTTTACTATTTATATAAAACATTCATTTACTCTCCTTATTTTCTGTTAGCATTATAAACATCGCGTTCTCCGCAATCTTAGATGACATTTAGAGAGCGACAAGGGTCCATTCAAATCTTATCAAATCTCACCAGAGGGAGAAGAGTCGAAAAAAAGAAAACGACTTTTTCACTTCCTAATTCAGTCATGATCTTAATAGAAGTTTTCTTTTAATGTCATATTACTGATAACTACACTATGACGACAGTGTCTGCTTTGTGCCCGGGAACTAGCCCTACGTCACAACAAATAGTCGAGTCTGTCCGCGTACTTCTCCTGTACATCTTTTTCGGTTTATTCCCGGCACGTGTCATAGCCTGAAGTATGGCACACTTCAAACCGAAAATCGCACTCGATGATTCGTTCTTTTACGGCGTGAAATGACCATGGCAGGTGCAGATGCAACTATTTCATTATACATTTCTTCGGACTAATTTGTTCATTCCCGCACCTCGTGCTTTAGAATTTGGCCCTTATAAATGCATTCGAGGTAGTCCGCCATGCTGCAACGAACCTGTCTCAAACTTATAAGGCCATAGGGCCATGGTTCGAATCCGGGCGTGTACCAATGAGTTTTTCAGACTTAAATACATTAACTATCACTGACTCCGTGCCTCGGAGAGCACGTTAAGCAGTCGGTCCCGGACGCTGTCAATAGATGGCGGTCGTTACAATCCCCAACCCACAGTGGAGCAGCGTGGTGGATTTAAGCTCCAAACTCCTCTCCTCACCCTGGGGGAGGCCTAAGCCCCTGCAGTGGGGTAAAACGGACTGATGATGATGATGTAGCCTGCTATTACTGTCCAACGTAAAGAAACGTTTCACACGTCTCACACGGAGCTGACTGCTTACACGATATCAACATCAAAATTAAAAAAAATATTCAATATATTGCATTGTAACATATTCACTCATACATATGGAAAGTCTAAATTAATTAATTAATTGTACCGGAACGGAATACTAAAAGGTGAAGAACCTACCTGTTTATTTTATATGTATGTGTGTTTCCTTTTTTTTTATTTAAAATACTTACAACTATTACAATGAAGTCCATAGACATTCATCATTTAAATATTCGTTAATGCAATCACTGGGTAGTACGATACGCAAACATATCAGTGACACTTGTGAGCACGAGTCCAAGATGCTTTGAATCCTGTCATATCATATCATGTTTAAAGATCTATCGATAGGTACGTTCTTCATGAATATGACTTTAACACATTTTGTAAATGGATTAAAATGTAAGTCTAAATGAGTGGATCCTGGTCAGCCCTCAACATCAACAGAAAGGCACAGTACCCGTGTCCAAAAAGCTATACTATGTACACGTATATCGTGGGATGAAAAAGGAGTATTTTATTACGATTTGCTGAAACCTGGAGAAACAATTACCGCAAATCGTTCAGTGCACAATTGAATAAATTAAATAAAGTAATCAGTGCAAAACGACCATTTTCTGGCCTTACCCAGAATGCCTAGTTATATATTGCCTAATGATAACGCTCGGCCGTATGTCGCTTCAACCGCTAAGAATACAAAATAATGCAACTGAACTGGGAAGTCCTACCGTATCCCGCGTACAGCCCCGATAATGCTCCAACTAACTACAATTTGTGTCTGTGAATGCAGCATTTCTAGTCTGGACAAATATTTGTAAACTTCGAAGATGTGCGAAAATTAGCAAATGATTTTATTGCCTCCAAAGACGAAAACTTCTATCGCGGTGGCAAGTATACATTTATTACCAGAAAAATAAGAAAAGGTTGTAGACAATAATAGAGAATATTTTAATTAAAGTTTTGTCTACATTTATTTAATTTCATCATCCTGTACAATTAATTATAATAATAAAAAATCCTGTAAAGGTTTCTCGCAGGGTTGCAGGGTTTCTCGTTAGGAATCTGTCTACAAACAATATTTAAGTATTAAATCTATATAATTTGTCAATAACTTATCAATATAACGCTTTGAGGAACAATATGCTGTGTCATCACATAAAGATAGGTATCTCGCATGTGGAACACCATAGCAACTATAATGTGAGCCTTGCGGATGCTTAAGTGTGACTAAAATCTCACAAAGAAATAGGTACCTACTTATACAGACGGCAACCGACAAGGTAGCGCAATTATGTCGCAGAAAAAGTTTCGTCGTGCGCGTGCTGTCTTATACACTTGCAGATCTGGAGACCGACGACGACGCAGTTTTGTCGATCAAAAATATTTACCGAACGACTGTCGCGCACCTTCTAGATTTTCCCATAATAAGGAGACAGTGGCCAGCTGTCGCCACGACTGTATGAACTCCGCGACGGCCTTAATTTTCCAGTACATAAGTTCTAATTTTGTTAAGCACTTAATAATTAAGTAAATACTGGAACGTGTGCTACATTTCTTCACAGTTTTACACTTAGAGTGCTAAAATACTAGCACACACTAAGCAATGTCTAATGTCTTTGTTCATTTTTATTATTTATTTTTATATAGTTCAGACGGTTGCGTCTTACCACCCGATTCCGATGAGTCGTCAACAACTTCCCGACACTTATTCAGTAATCGAATAAGCGGGGAGACCGGGCCGAGGGGTTCTGCCAAATATTCATTACCGGTGCGACGTCGCTTCCACCCCATGCGAATTCGTTATCAGGCTAATATTCCAATTGTGCGCGCTCCTACCACGGATGTGAAGGGAAATACATTGCAAATGAAGTAGATAACAAGAGGGAGCCTGGCCGCGAATACGACGCCGTATCTTAGATTAGAGGCCGCCGACGCCACTGTGCGTTGTCGCTGCATTGTTATCGTAGATTAGAACAAAGACTGCTGACACATTAGGTACTTACTATGTACGTTAAATATATATATACATATATTTTAAATATATATATACTATATAATTTATATATATTTAACAGATATTGATTTGACCTTTATATCAATACAGAGATATTTTCGCGTTAAATATTCGTTCAGATTATGTAGACTTAGCAAGTTGCAAAAGATTACTGAAAATCGTGTTCGTATGACAATATTTATTTTTAAAAACTTCTTTCCGAAGCCTCCAATTGTCTGGGCTGGTTGGAAGATATCTCAGCATTTGTCTAATGGAATTCTTTTCGACTTAATTCGCTTTTGCGTTAGTACGTCGGTCCTTGTCACAATTCTAATATTTCCGATGCACGTCTTATATGTACATAGGAACACAAAAATCTCAGCTACAGCAAAATTATATTAGTCGAATGTCATAAGATCGAAAAGATATAATAAGGATCGAGGAATCAAAGAGGGTAACGGAGGTCGAAAATTAGAGCGGCGGCGTCAGAACGGCTGATGAGCAGGGGCGAGCGGGGAACGACGAGTGCGCGTGACAAGCGAACGAGACGCGGCTAATTGCCCAATCGAGCTGTCCCGCACGCCTGCCATTGGCAGCTCAGATGACTGCTCCTCGTTCGACAGACGACCTCGCACGTGACTAGGCTGCGTCTACGAAAAACAGCAACGTTCCCGCTAATTTTGTATTTGAAATAATAGCTGTAATGATATTTAACCCTTTGCACATGTAAAGCGACAAATAAGTCGCCTATATTTTATACAAATACAAACTAAGAACACAACACCACTCCAATGACGATTATAATACCTAATCATGTTCCAAAGTAACACTTGATAAGGTTTTGTCCATACTCAAAGTATGAAAAAAGTATATACAAGGCGCCGTTGTTCATGCTCGTTCATATAACATGAAAAAAATTCACACTTGCCTATAATAATACACAAAAATCATGCTGACCGTATTTAGAGCTATTTAAATTCGACCGCTTAGCCTAGTGGCTAGCGACCCTGCCTACGAAGCTGGGGGTCCCGGGTTCGAATCCCAGGTCGGGTCAGTAATTGTATGATGAATATTGATACAGGTACCGAGCCTTGGTTGGTATATGTATGTGGTGTCTTCGCTTGGCACCCAAAACACAAGCTCAGGTTGGGGCCAAGACGTTGTTATGACGTACACGTTATAAAAATAAATAAATATTTTTAATTATTTTAATTAATTTACTCTACGAGGAGAGTGCTGCGAGCGTTAAAAAATATTTCGAATGCCTTCGTGTGTCGTGAAATGGTGAAATGGTGGTGGTGTAGAAACAATTGCACTTACATTAGAAAAAAGTCCTATGGCATTACTTTTGACAAGTGACTAATTTTGTAAAGCGTCAACTTTCACTCACGCACTGTATTTCTTCTGAAGTATTTAGAAATAAGTGACTTATAAAACTGTGAAAGTAGTCTTTATTTGTATTTAGAATAAAAACAAATAAAAACACGTTTTTATTCATTGACTGACCGGTTGGCCGAGGGTCGTAGGTTCGATTCCCGCTCGGGACAAATATTTGTGTGCATGAACATGTCTACTTGTTCCGTGTCTGAAAGTAAAAGTATCTATATATGCATATATTATTATAGAAAAGAATATTTAAGTATATATATCAGTCACTAATACCCCATATTACCAGCATAATAGTTGCTTACTTTGGGACTAGATGACGCTGTGTGAGGTGTCCTAGATCATCATCATCATCAGCCCATTTTTACCCCACTGCAGGGGCTTAGGACTCCCCCAGGGTGAGAAGGGGGGCTTGGAGCTTAAGTCTACCACGCTGCTCCACAGCGGGTTGGGAACTGCAACGACCGTCATCTATTGACAGCGTCCGGGACCGACTGCTTAACGTGCCCTCCGAAGCACGGTGTCAGTGAAATTGTGTACTTAAGTCAGAAAAACTCATTGGTACACGCCCGGATTCGAACCATGGCCCTATGGGGCCTTATAAATTTTAGACAGGTTCATTGCGCTCTGGGCTACCACGACACCCTAGATATTATTTATTATATTATTATTATTAAATTTTAAACGGGGACGAAATCTGAAAAACATCTGAAATCAATAAGACATTGCGCTACACCTGGCTACACCAAAGTTAAAAAAAAGTACAAAGCAACGACATAAATCTAAACAACGAAATTCATAATTAGGCATCATGACCCCTCACGAAAATGAATTTCAAATATCGAAATCTAGAATAGTTATCGAGCGCATATTAATAACTAAAATAAGAAATATATGTAAAACGAAAGAAGTTTCAATTCAAAAAAACTTTTTTCTTCCTAAATGTTAACTGTATCTAAAATTTTAAGTTTGTGTGTCTGTTGCAAGCATCTTAGTACTTTGATCGTCGGTGAGTCGCTGTTTGACAAAATAACCAAACTTTGTTTTCTGTTATTTTCCAACGTGTATTTATTAAAAACTAATAATTTGCGAATTCACTTAGTAGGATAGGAACAATTCTACTAACGTTACTTTCAGGCTTTGCTTGTATTTGTAACAGAGATATAGCAAGTTTAATTATCTCGAATTGTTTCTAGTTAAGGGTTACCGGTGGCGCCCTCTTGCTTAGTTTCGCAGGGCCACTATTCGTGACCTGAGCTATATTATATTGTGCCGTCTATATCAAATACAGAAACATCAAGATAAAAAATAAATTTCACAAATTAAGTTCATTTTAAAGGCGGCTTTTACTCAAAGAGAATCACGCCTACGAAAAATACAATTATGTGACGGTGTTGTCAAAGTGCGCTAGATAATTCAAATTATGAAACGCATTTTGACAAAGGCTAGCGCCAGGCTTCTAGGATATTCTAAAATGGGATTATAATTTGAAATAAAATATTCAAGGATCGTTCGAGATGCCTTTTGGTGAAAGGATTTCTAAGGGTATAAAAGGACGATGACGCGACGCCGAACAGTCAGTTCACTAATAAGTCAAATGCGACAAAAAAATATAAAGTGCGACATCAGATTATCGGTGTGAATAGTGATTAATTAAATCACTTTGTGATTTTGTTTCATAATAAAATAAAGTAAAATTAAATCGGTGTTTTAATGCATCCCATATGTCTGGATCGATAGCCCGTAGCAATATAAATTCCAATATTTTAAAGAAGTTCTTTCCTTAATTTAAATTTCGACATCATTTTACATGGTGCTTTATCTGTCGTTTTTTTTTTTCATAACTGAATGCAGCTTTTTACGTACACATTTCTTGTAGAAATACAGTTTTCAATACATTTGCTGTTAATACGGTCTTATGACATCGAGACTTGGATCATAATGTTGTATTTTATGGACTAGGCCCTTTTCTTTACACTAATCACAAACGAGCGTTTTGATTGTAAAGCATGCGTAAACTGCGAAAAGCAGTCCCGCTCCCGCCATTATTATATTTGAAATACCTAATTTTAATCGCAAATGTATCAAAAAACGTCGTGTGATACTCGTATACTCAGTAAGTTGGCTATTACAGTCATCGGTTTATTATAAGCGTTCGGCTTCGCCTCGTGCCTATAACCACCTCGACTATAATATCCAGCTTACCGTACTTGCATCATAATGTACTATTATTATTATTTTCATTTATTTATTCATTTTCATTTATTAAAAGGGCATTAGTATACTTCACTGTTGCCTCAAATATTAACTAAATATGTCCGAAGAACGTGAGAGCCATTGTTGGAAAGCTTGGATAGTGAGATTAACAACCTAATTATAGTATCTAGTTAATTCTTATATCGAATGAGATCAATTATAAAATTAAATAATCCTTTAACGCCAATGGTTTACACAACTCTCAATCTTTCGATCTCGTAGTTGATTCGTAGCGCGTAGGTAGCGGTGTATCGACTTATTTATTATCAGGCTAATGTTCCAATCGAGTGCGCACCCCTTGGCGGAAACTGCGGAAATTTATTTCAAATGTCATTTCAAAATGCAAACCGCGACAGAAAAATGATAATTTCCTCAACAGCCAACGACCGTCCCGCCCTGAATGACGGAAATCTGCCTACTGCCGACTAGGGGTGTCCCCGTCGCGCATCGTGCGCTCTCTAAACAGGCCCACGCGGAAATGGGAATGTGTTCCGAGTGCGGAAAACGCCTTCTGGTTACTGAAAAATCTATTTGTTTCCATTCCATAAGTTCTGTGCGTGACATGTGCTCCACCATTATTCTGACAGGCACATTTTAGACATCCAACGAAGAATATGAACGCGTATTTTCCTACTTCCAAGGCGAAACGAGATTTTGCATTGATAAATGGATTTTCATCGTGAATAATCGCGGCCGTTTATATTTAACATTCGTAAATGATTTTGTAGAACTCTAAAACAATTTTAAAAGAACATTTCAATTTTTAATTCAGCGATTTCTGAGACTAATAAGAAAAAACCAGCCAAGTGCGAATCGGACTCGCACACGAAGGGTTCCGTACCACCATACAATATAAAAAAACGAGCGCGACGTTAATCGAACTTAACCATTAGTCGGTATTATTAATGAATTAATTTTTTGAATATTGTAATTTAAGAATTATTGTATAAATATATTTCATTTTTATTTCGTTAGTTATTTAGAAGGCGTTCAATTCTCTTTGGCTAATGCGAAAAGTAATAACATGAGTGCACTGATAGCTAGAGATGACTTTTATTACTTAGTTTTATTACAGTGAACCTTTGACTTTATGTATCTAGTTTTTGCTTATTGGCTAAACGCTATCTGTCATTTTTTATGGAATTTTCACAAAATTTTTACTTGTAGAAGTCCATTTTATTAGTTACTCTATTACTAGTTAAGTCATACAGTCTAGTTAGCTGTGATAGTTTTCCTTTTAACCACGTTATATATACCCCTGTCATAAATTTTTCCCACATATCCATAAACAACGGTTTAACTGGTACAGAGGGGGGGAAACATGACATGACTCTAACAAAAATTAGGACTTTAAGAGTATATATCCCAACAACTGTTAACTTAAATAAAAAAAAATTGGAACCTTTATATCATTTTTTAAGACCTATCGTTTGGTACCTCTCGCGTTAATATACGATGATTTTTTTCGTACTTCAGTTACATGTATGGCGACCTATCCCAAAAAAAATTTTTTCTTAATTTCACTACGTCGTTGTGTAGCGGTTCATAGATTACACCACTACTTTCCAAATTTCATCTAAATATTGCCGGTAGTTTCCGAGAAAAACCACAGACAGACAGACGGACGGACGGACATGGCTAAACTATAAGGTTTTCTTTTTTGCCATTTGGCTACAGAACCCTAAAAAATACGATAGATATAAAATAGTACATTATATTATTGGTTTCTAATAGTAAGAGGAGAAGCGTCTGCTGAAATTCTTTTACGTACGTACCTCACAATTCACATAAGTCATAGAGTACTATAGAATTGAACGTTCCTAAAATGTCTTAAAAATTGTATCTATTGAGAGCCCTTTAACTAGTTCGCAGTTCAATATACTTACTTTCAAAATGTTATGATGAGACGAGAAATGCAATTATTACGTAGCAGGCTTTATACAGAATTAGAAGGATTTACATAAGGAATTAGAAGGATGTCTTTTTACTATTTGCTGTCGCTTATATAAACTTACCGCAATGTTAGTCAATCACGTTTAAACTAGTGCAGTGGAAGGATCAATATAAGTAAAATAACATTAAAAAAATAACATAATAATCAAAATGAAGGGTTTCATACTTGGAATTAATCGAAAACGTGTGCAAAATAATAGATTCATAAATTAGACAGACCATAGGTACATTATTATTATTGTTATAAACAAACAGGTTTTTTTTTTAATGACACATGAAATGTGATGTCTGAATCTTTATTTTCGTTTCGAATACGAAATTTACACGTGGGTCGCACAAAATTGTACTTCATAGCGAATATTTCAAAACTTAGATGGAGTATATTTGTTCGAGGTGGTATATTTCTTTTGCTCTTATTTTTGTTGTTACAATGCGGTATCTCTATGAATATCTATACTCATAAACAATATATGGGCAAAAAGTTATAGCAGTCCCGGTACAACTATGTAATCTACGTGGGCAAAGATTCGGCAGAAAGCACGTAGCTTTATACATTATAGCCTATAGGTTATTCTGATGCATGACCGGTATTACTGTAAAGTTTCAATAAAAAGCGTTCAGTAGTTTTTACGTGAAAGTTTAACAAATATTCTCCCATCCTCACGAACTTTCGCGTTTATACCTAATATTAGTAGGATACAGAGACGGACATTAAAAAAGCGTCTGTAAGAAACGGAAACACAAGATCCCGAGCCAATCACGAGGAGCCATCCTATTTACAGAAGTTCAGTTGTAAAGTCGAATTTCATACTAGCCCAAAGTCCATCCGGTCAAGGCAACCAACAAAACGAATAGTATATATAGTATATTTCTACGTAAAGTTATGAGCACGACTAAGTGCTTTAAAGGTATTAAAAAGTCGTCTCGATCTGGGAGTTAACAAATCGTGGTTCGGGTGCGATCGGCAGCCACGTCTCGAACACGGCACGATTTTCTAAACTTTTGCTGCTAATGGTGTCGACTTTTAAAAGACTTATTTCTTCAGAAAATATTGTCTTTTAAAAATTATTTTCAAGAAGATGTTTTATATAAAGTACTTTATTCAGAAGTTAGTAAATAGACTTCCAACGAATTTTCTTTGCCTCTCATTTTTCAGATCAACTTCGAAAACATAATCTAAAATTATAATAATAAAGAGATGAACACTTTTAAATGAGGTAAAAGGGAATCTATAAATTACTTGATATTCAATGCCGCATGGGTTTTATGTATGCCACATGAAAGTTTTGACTCGGTGCGTACGGAGGCTTTAGAACAGAGGTGCGATGAGCTAACACGTATTTTTTGTAGATACGTGTGGAGAATGCCCGACACAGGTCTACGATATTTCACATAAGCCTGGGCAGGGCGGCCGCCGCGAACCTCGTCCTGAATCACAACTAGACTCAAGCCTAGTATAGCTTCGGTATATTTCTCTACACTGTAGAAATTTCTTTGTCTGAATTTTTTTTAATTGAAATAAAAAGTAAGTATCTGATGTATTTAAAACTATACTATATAACAACATTATCAAGTATTCAAATTGTTAATTTCATTATTAAAATTATTTCAGCTACTAAATAGCAGAACTGTTCCAAACGAAAATACTATCTTTGAAATTTTATGACTTAAATAATTGTTACAATAAAAAAAATATTATTTCGTTTTCTGTCTTAGCTTCACTACGATAAAGCTTAAACGAAATAAAAAATCGATTATCCCGTGCTAATAATTTTCAAATATTCATATATGCTACTGCCAAACGTAAATTGGAACGTAAAGAATTTATTTGAATACGATAATAAATTCTTTTAATGAGCAAAAAATTCAATTCAATAAGGAAAAGAAATCGAAAAAAAATATTACACGCATTACATATGATCGCTTTTTCAGTTCCAAACATTTTCCAGTCATACGAGTACAAAGAAAAGGAAATGGACGATTTCGAAACTTCTAGTGGAGAGGATTTACTGCTGCGATCAGAGAAAGCGAGGCGACGCGCAGGGGACGCGAATTGAAAGTCATTTGAGAAATGATTCTGTGAGTTTATCGATACTTTCCGACGCAGAAGGTATTTACCTACAGGTCTGCACACCTCGTGGCATACATCACAATAATATCTGACGCTCAGTCGTAGATTTAAATCGTGAGTAAAGACCGAGAACCGAACAGCTTACAAAACCATAAAGCGAAATTGCCGGATGTTAAATTACAGTTATGAGTATTTTGAATGGAAATAAATGTTATACTAAAAGTACAAACTCCACCGCAGATTCGTTACATTGTAAATCGTCGAAAATAACATAGAAAGTCTAACTCGTTTCGATACTGCATTACGCCCATCGTATTAAAACTATTCAAATATAGTTTTTAAAACTCCATATTTTACAATATATATATTATAGGACACTATAGTCTATTCCCTTTTGCTTGCGCAAAACTGATCCTTTAGTTCGTTAGTTGCATAAAACTAGTACATCAACTCTGTAGCCGTGCCACATGCTACAAATGCTACGACATAGCACCCATGGAAAAGTAAAAATAGACCGACGACGCTTATACGACGGGGCCTGTCAATTCGTGCATGGGGGGTTCCGTGCCACACATAATGGTTATCTTAAGTCTTCGACATAGCCCATATGTTTACATTGTTGTAAAATAAATTTTTACACTTTTCAGCTCTGCAGAGACCTACAAATACACATTTAAAACAAAATATCTTTCATTTTTAATGATTTCCGTTTTGTTTTAAGGCGTATGGAAGATCTATTTGGCTATATTTGGAGATTTTATACTGCTATCTTCTTGTTAATGGATGGACAGAAAATTTTGAAAAACATTTATTTTCTTTATTGAAACATATACTTTATTATGTACTATTAATAATGTCCTATCTTTTAAACTACTATATGGAAATATAATCCTAACAGATGCTCTTTATGACTTGAAAATTATAAATTTTCTAATTTCAACGCTACAGTATGGTAGCGGGTCTCTATCTGCGCGGGGATGAACGGCAGTGTGCCTGCAGTGCAGTGCGTGCATGTGCAGTGTCCAGTGTCGCCTCGGTTGTCTGACGGGAAGTGTGTGCACTACGTTTTTCCGAGCCATTGTTCCTTCGATCGCCAGAATTACATCGAATACCAGCTTATAAAAAGTAACTTGATCAAACTTGCACTACTTGAGCGTCGCCTCCCGCTGCTATATTATAGTTAATGAAAATAGAAATAATAAAAAAATGGAAAATACGTCTTTTCTGTAGGTACCACACGTCTATATAGTAAGTAAAAGCGTATTTTGAATTCTAATCGTCCGTTACCTATCACCAAAAGATGTTCAAGAAGAAGAAGAAACAATAATATAATATGAAGTTATATATCGTCGAATCAAGTTCTATAATTTTTTTTTGTGACTATTCGTCACAGAAGTGCAAAAGTGACGATGTTAACTATAATTGTTATAAACTGAAAAGTCTTTGGTCAACATGTATAAGGGAAATCGACCCTTGTATAGTTCTCTGCTTGCGGTGTGGTTAGGCCGTTTGGGCAATTATTTTTAATCTACATAAATATTAACTCATAAATGTTTTACATTCATATTAACATAAACTGTTTTTGCACATTGGTATGTTTTGTGAAACTCTTTGCATTAGCACGTAAAAAAAATATGTTAATATTAACCTTTCCTAAAACTGACATAAGATTTTTTTTATTTTTTAATCTCTAAAAAATAGTATTATAACACTTATAACATAAATACGTAAGAACAATTCCAAATTAAACAGTTTTTATAACAACAATAAACATATCATAAATGAATGAAGAAAACGACCTTCATCGTTTAATGTTGCCTCACTATAAAATACTTCCCAATGCCGCCACCACCCGTTTGGGAGCTACGATGCCAAAAGGACAGTCAAGCAGACAAACAAATAGCTGTTTGTTTTACCTATTTTTTTGTGTCTATCGGCATCTTAGCTTTCAATAAGATGAAACGGTTCATCGATTTATTTGCGACGACTTCATTTTCAAATTTATTTTGAAAGCTCAGTTTGAAAGCTAATTTAATCGTGGTGTTTTTAGGTGCAAGAAAAAAAATACTTACTGTTTAAACATATTTTTTTATAAATCATAGAATGTTTAAACTCAAAAGGTTTTGTAGTGAACTTTAAAAACTTTGCAATAATAAAAATAAAAATTAAATTTGTAAAATTGCCTGGCACAAAATGTAGGAATACATAGAAAGCAGAGAAGTAGGTATTCTATTTCTGTTCTATTTCTACTATATATTAATGATTTACCTTATTTGATAGAAAAATCTGCCGAGATAGTGTTGTTTGCTGATGACACTTCTCTCGTATTTAAAACTAATAGAAATGAAGAGGAATTTTCAACAGTAAACTCTTCACTTTTGCAGGTCTAAAATTGATTCAACGCTAACAACCTATTATTAAACGCAAATAAAACAAAATGTTTAAAATTTACATTGCCCAATGTTAGGCAAGTTGATGTCAATTTGAGACTTGGTGGGGATTCATTAACTTTGGTTAATGAAACTGCGTTCTTGGACATTACTATAGATGCAAATTTACAATGGGGTCCTCATGTTATGAGAGTGGCTGGTAAACTGAGCTCTGCTGTTTTTGCAATCAGCCAAATAAGAAGACTAACCGATGTGCCTACAGCGAGGCTGGTTTATTTTAGCTAGTTTCATAGCATAATGTCATATGGCATTCTGCTTTAGGGAAAGGCCGCTGACATTCAAACAATATTTGTTCTGCAGAAAAGGGCTATTCGAGCTGTATATAAATTAAAATCTAGAGATAGTGTGAAGGCTCACTTTAGAGAAAGCAACATTTTGATATTCCCTTGTCAGTACATTTATGAAAATATAATTTATGTACATAAAAACTTAAATGCTTTCTCAAGGGAGGGTGATAGCCACAACTTAAATACAAGACATAAGCATATGTTATCGATTCCCAGGTTCAGACTCTCAAAGGTTAATAATTCTTTCATGGGAAATTGCATTCGTTTTTATAATAAAATTCCTAAAGAAATGTTGAACTTAAATTCAAATCAATTTCCAAAACAAGTTAAAGTCCAACTCGTGCAAAAAGCTTACTATTGTATTAGTGAGTATTTAAATGATAAGTACTCATGGGCATCATTGGTTCTTCTCCTTCTAGTTTTGGAACCGGTACCTAATCACCTAATCAATTCATTTTGACTTTCAATAAGTGTATGTAAACGTCTTATATTGAATAAAACCTTTTTGATTTTGTACTATTAATTACTTAAAAAGTGTGATTTAATAAATCTTTATATTCGGTCTTTCCACATAGTTCATAAATATATTTACATATGTTTTTTTATTTATTTTCCCAGAGCTGATACGCTATCGATTCCTATCATCGAGAAGCGCGGTTCCTATCATTGAGACAGATTAATATTCATTGTAATCAATATGCATGCCTATATGAATATATTCTTTTTAATATACAGCTATTTCATTTTTCCCATTCATTTTACGACAAATATATAATATATTTAAAAAATGTCTGGATACAAGATTATATTTTAAAAACACTGAATTTAAATGAAAAAAATAATCAGCATTCAAATATTAAAAGTAAAGCTATAATAATATGGACTACATTTTTAAGCGACTTCAAAAAAGAAGGAGGTTACTCAATTCGACCGTATATATGTTTTTTTTTTATTTTTTTTTATGTGTGTTCAGGGATAACTTCGTTGTTTATGAACCGAATTGGATGATATTTTTTTTGTGAAAGGGAGATATCTCCGAAATGGTACCATGATAAGGAAACCGGGATCTGATGATGGCATCCCAAAGAAATCGAGGGCAACCTTCGAAAATCGTATTTTAAAGTATCGTATTTTAAGTATTTTTATAAAATACTACTACTAGTACTATTTAATGAAGGTCGGGAGTCGATCTGATGATGGAGCTGAAAGACAGTCAAAGGAACTCCTCAACGACTTACAGCAATTACCTGGTGTTTGGACTTGATTCATTTCTATTGATGAGATCTTTGCACCCATATGGATTATAAGTGCCATTATAGGTCTGATGATGGAGACCATACACAATCGAGAGAATTCCTCAACGATTTACAGCAATTACCTGGTGTTTGGACTTAATTCATTTCTATTAATGAGAACTTTGCACCCATATGGGTTATAAGTACCATTACAGGTCTGATGATGGAGACCATACACAGTCGAAGGAACTCCTTAACGATTTATAGCAATTACCTGGTGTTTGGACTTGATTCATTTCTATTGATGAGATCTTTGCACCCATATGGATTATAAGTGCCATTACAGGTCTGATGATGGAGACCATACACAATCGAGGGAACTCCTCAACGATTTACAGCAATTACCTGGCGTTTGGACTTAATTCATTTCTATTAATGAGAACTTTGAACCCATATGGGTTATAAGTACCATTACAGGTCTGATGATGGTTACCATACACAGTCGAAGGAACTCCTTAACGATTTACAGCAATTACCTGGTGTTTGGACTTAATTAATTTCTATTGATGAGAACTTTGCACCCGTATGGGTTATAAGTACCATTAAAGATCTGATGATGGAGACCATACACAAGCGAGGGAACTCCTTAACGATTTACAGCAATTACCTGGTGTTTGGACTTAATTCATTTCTATTGAAGAGAACTTTGCACTCATATGGGTTATAAGTGCCATTACAGGTCTGATGATGAAGACCATAAACAGTCGAGGGAATTCCTTAACGATTTACAGCAATTACCTGGGTTTTAACTTTATTCATTTCTATTGATGAGAACCTTGCACTCATATGGATTATAAGTGCCATTACAGGTCTGATGATGAAGACCATAAACAGTCGAGGGAATTCCTCAACGATTTACAGCAGTTACTTTTTGTTGGGCTTCCTTCATTCGGTTGAATATGCCAAAATGTTCAGTTCGCACAAAAATAATAATTAAGATTGAAGTTTTACATAGGAATACCACTGCCTACTAGGCATGCTGATGCGTCAATTTGACACTGAATTTACGTTGCGTAATCGCGGTTCTGTCTCATTAGAGTAGCGCGTTTAGTAGCCCCATTTATACTAAATACAAATAAGTTACAGATGCGTTCAACTAAAAATTGAAAAATAAAATAATTTTCAAAAAAAAAAATAAAAACCGACTTCAAAAACATAAACTAAAAAGTTAAAAATAAAATTTTCACTTTAAAGAAAGGAGCATTAACAGGCGGCATATAGTTAATGAAGTCGGTGCCAACTCAGACACTTTAAATGGGTACTTACCAGGTAATAACAATTACAACAATGATATATTTATAACTATAACGAATATAGAACAAACACAATTTAAAGTGTCTGAGTGAGTAGGCACCGACTTCATTAACTATATATGTTTTACTTCAAGTACAGTCAATGTGGGTAACTTTGCCCCACTTTTGTTGAATATTGTTAAGTAAAAGAGAGAGTTAAAACTTGTAATAAACGTTGCCTATGTTTTTGGTGGCATCTAAACGCCTAGATTGTATTGCATCATTCGTAAATAGCATCACTCTTATAAAAAATTAAAAAAAAACGATTAAAACTTGTGGGCCAAAGTTATATGGAGACTTGAGGTATAATTGGCCCACCTTTACCCATGTTCAATTATTACGTATTATTTTGAATTCTGAGCTTCTCATAATAACTTTGACCTCTTGTTTATGCTTATAAACGTACTCAGTGCCCATAGACAACCTATAACCGTCAAAATATTTTTTTTTTTTGGAAATTATAGGCAGAATAAAGATGTTGCCATGACACAGGTACTACATTTGTTCTCAATCAAGATTTTTTTAATTACACTTGTAATATTACAATCCTTGACACAAAATAGAATTAAAAATGAGTCTTACAAAGTATTATAACATGCGAATTTAATACACTGTTCCAAGATCCAGATCATATGATAGCAATATATAAGTTTTATATATTGCTATCATATGATCGCCCCACTTTAATCTTTAATCGCCCCACTCCATAGGCAGAAAGTCGTCTTTTATCAGAGTAGCTTTGGTTCATATCTATAGCGTTCTTTTCACGCACTTTCATGATGTTCTTCTTTGTACATTTCTACACATCAACCTGTTTTGGCCATACCCATGCTTATTCAGCCTTTTGCTTATGTAATACTAGCGACCGCCCGCAGCTTCGCTCGCGTAGACTACGAATTCCTGTTATAGGTACTATTAACGTTCGAGATGGTTTATACGTACTTTTTGCTGGAACCAATTTTAGTTACACCCATTCAAACTTTCAATCTTCATTCCCCTTCCACCCGTTAAAAAAACCGATACAATTTTTCATCTCCCGTTTCCCACCCTTAAAATGTGGAAATCTAAAAACACTGAAACACGTCATTATTTGAGTCCCTCCATTCCCATCCTTAAGTTTGAAATTTCTAAAAAAGCCTTTCTTAACTTAATGCTCACGTTATAAAATAAACCTATGTTCCAAATTTAAGCTTCCTAGACTTAGTAGTTTTGGCTGTAGTAGTTGATAGATCAGTGTGGACAAACGACAGACAAATAGACACACAAACAAACACAAAAAGTTGCTTATGACACTCTTGACAATCTTCTTTCACGTCTGCAAAGTTTCATTAAAATCTGTTCAGCCGTAGTGGAAATTAGCTCGAATAGATAAAATTGAATTGAATAGACACATAGACGTACAGACAAACAGACGGACAAAAAGTAGCTAATGTCAAATCTCTTGACAACCTTCTTTCCCGTCTGCGAAGTTTCCTTAAAATCTGTTTAGCCGTTTTGGAGATTAGCTCAAATAGACAGATACACGTACAGACAGACAGACGGAAAAAAAGTAACATTTGTTAGTTTTAATGACCTTCTTTTCATACTTGTGATGTTTCATTAAGATCGGCTTAGAGAGATGGACGTACAGACAGATATACAAAAAGTTCTGTATGTCACATATGGAATTATATATGTAAAGTTTCATCAAAATCGGTTAAGCCGTTCTGGCCGAAGCCGATTTGTTCGAATAGACAGACAGTTCGTTTTCATGTATATAGCCTGTAAACCTCAGCTAGAATCAGGCTATCAAAGGCAAAAAGAATTTTTCAAATCCGACTGGTAGTTTCAGAGATTAGTGCATTTAAACAAACAAACAAACTCTTCAGCTTTATAATAAGTATTTCTATTATATAGATTAATAGATTATAAGATAATAAGAAAATGAGATATTACTAAAAACCGTATCAAAGTCTATTGGTTTGGAAGTAAAAAGGTAACGAACCGAGGCAGACAGCGAATTTATTTTCTCCCGCTATAGTTTTCGAAGTTCGATAAAAACTGCTAAGATATTAATTTAAATTGTGTGGTGTAAAATGCAATTATAATATGCATGAAATGCTTAACACAACTAACGTATTTAATTTGATAAGGATTAATATCACGTTTAAAAAACATCTTCGCAAATAGTACATTATGTTAGAACAAATTTGACTATCATAAAAAAGGTTATAGTAAGTTAACCTTAAAAGATACACATATGCTGTCGCGGACTTTTGGTTAGAACTTTTAAAGGGGTACAATTCCGTAATACATGATTTTTGCCTAACATCAACCGTTTACGCACCGCGCGCGACGGAAGCTCTCAAATGGAATAATTTTTCCCGTTTTTGCAACATTTTTCATTGATGCTCCACTCCTATTGGTCGTAGCGGGATGTAGTATAGCCTATAGCCTTCCTCGATAAATGCACTATCCAACACAACCATAATTTTTCAATTTAAACCAGTAGTTCCTGAGCTTTGCGCGTTCAAACAAACAAACAAACAAACAAACTCTTCAGCTTTATAATATTAGTATAGATTTCGTAGTTTGGAGCTTCAATACATCTGACTTGCCCAGGAAACAAGCTTCCCTCGCAAGTGCTTTGGTAAGCAACCGGCAATCTTCCATCTCCTAGTTTGTCTTCAGCAATTGGCAGCAATTCATAAACGATACTGGTAATTTTCGCCCGGGCCAATGTTAGCCGTATTTCACCGGCGGCAAAACGGTTTTGAACAAATCATACAATTTCGCTGTAACTTTGTAGATATTTTAAATTATACTTGCATATGTGTCAACACTAATAAACAATAAATACAATTTAAGCGCCATATACCTGTAAAAATTATCCAGACACTGCGTAAAAAATAACTTTGTTGCTTAATCTTTTCGACGACAAAATCACGCTGCGGACAAAATTGTCTCTGATTTTAAATCTATTGCCAGTATCAATGTCACTGAGTTATGGAAGCGTTAAGGATATACTAAGGTACAAAATAACTTAAGAAACATTTTGTTTATTTTTAAATGAATCGTAAAGTAAAATAAAATAATGCAATAGTGAAGAGTGGGTCAATGTTATATTGAAAGCTTAAGTTACCCGCATTGACTTTAACTCTGATTAAGAATCCATCTGAATCAGAGCCTTGTTACCGTGTGCTATGAAAAGTACTCGTGAAGCAAATCCAATGAGCACAAACTGTGGTTTGAGTAGAAGCCATTAATAAATTTTTCTCCAACTACGCCGTTATTCTATCATAACAGCACTACATATTCAGCACAAAGCGGTACTTTGTTGCTCTAGAGCAGAAAAAATGTATGGAAATTCTTTAATGCACTGTTTTAGTTTTTTTTTAATTCGCGCATGCGTCTGGTTAGCCATCCTGGCGGCCATATGGTGTTTGATAGTTAAAAATACTGGCCATAAAGAATTTGCCGTTTATTTTAAGAAGAAAAAAGTTGGGAACTTCAACAGACTAATTTTCACTGAAAAATTTAAACGTGCTAGTGGTGCTGATCTTATTATTATATGTAATTGCAGCATAGTTCAAAGAAGACATTTTGTTATCCATATTGCAGCGCCGTCCTCAGACTCTTGTTACCATGTGCTATGAAAAGTGTTTGGGAAGGCAAATCTAATGAGCCCAAACTCGTTAGCTTTACTAATGGCCATTGAAGGGTTCTGTTATATACCTTCCAGCTCCAATATTATACCCTAATCTCTAATCAGCCTGTGCTATGAAAAGTGCTCGTAAAGACAAATCGAATAAGCTCAAACACGTTTGGTTTATTAGTAGGTATCAATGGGTTTTGTTGTTCATCTTTTAGCGCTGTCCTCAGACCCTCGTTCTATGTGAAAAGTGCTTGGGAAAACCCATAAATGGCTATTAGTACACCCACCGAGTTTGGGCTCATTATAATTGTTCTGACGAGCACTTCTTATAGCACATGGTGACGGGCGTCTGATGTTGGAGCTGCAAGGTGCATAACAAAAGCCATCAATGGCTATTACTAGACACACACAGTTTGGATTCATTTAATTTTTTGTCATGAGCACGTTTCATGCACATGGCGTCTAAGATCTAATGATAGAGCTGGCCGGTGGATGACGAATTCTCTAATAGTTACTAACTAGTAAACCCATCTAGTTTGGCTCATAATATTTGTATTATGAGTCCAAACTGCACCTTTCAGCTCCACTATCAGACGCCCGTCACCATGTGCTATATATAAGAAGTGCTCGTGAGAAAAATTTAAATGAGCCCAAACTCGGTGGGTGTACTAATAGCCATTTATGGCTTTTGTTATCCACCTTCCAGCTCCATCGTCAGACCCTTATCACTATGTGCTATGGAAAGTGCTCGTGAAGGCAAATCTAATGAGCCCAGACTTAGTGGATATACTAGAAGTTATTCATAAGTTCTCTTATACACCTTTCTGCTCAAATATCAGACCCTTTTAAGCATGTGGTATAAAAAGTGTTCCTGAATACAAATCGAATGAACCCAAACTCGGTGGTTTGGGTCACAAGTGGCCAATGAAGGGTTCTGTTAACCTTCCAGCTTTATCATGTCATCTAAATCATACATATATGTAATATGTCAACTCGATTTGATTAATCGTGAGAGGTCCCACGTGAGAAGATGATCTTGGCTGCATCATTGGAACTGTCATCAAATTACTGCATTGTCTTAGGTGTGCAAAAGTTCAAATTTGTAATGGCTATAGCTTACAATATTTAACTCAAAAATGTATACATAAGCGAAACTAAAAAATAAAAGCTTGGAAAAAGGAAGAATATCGTGGATTCGAACAAAATAAATATATCTTAATTCTACTATTATATTCGGATCATAAAAGTACTGCTGCCAAATTAATTTACGCTATGAATTGGATAGACAGGGTACAGTGCAGGGCGAGTTTCGAATTATGACATTTTCATTAGCAACCACTAATATGCACTGTAGCAGAATTTATTTTCCATTACTACATGTATAAGAAAAGGACGGTATTCGTAACATAATTTTTATGACACACTGCTTGTTCTTTCTTATATACTTACTCATACGAATTTAATGGTCTGCATTATATTTAATTAATATATACCTAAAGAAAATATATATAAACACAATGGTACCTCCGGTATTTGGCTTAGAAACAATATTTATAAAGAAAAGTGTCTCGCGCCGAGAAAGTGCTTCATCAATCAGGATAAACACGGAAAACAAGACTGTTATTTTTCAGCATCTTATTTTACCATCTCCTTTCTTCCCTTCTGAAAAAAGAGGGGCGCTTGTTTTTCATTCCTTGTTATTTGGATAAATACACACTGACATATTACGAAACTGTATTTTAAACGTAACTTTTACATCTCGTTAAGCCGCAAGTCCCTACTAATTGGTTTACGGGATTTAAAAGATCTCTTTTTGTTTTTGAGTCACAAAATAAAGGCAAGTGGCACGTCTGCTCAGTCAACGTTAATACGCACAGATTATAGGTCGTCTACACCCGCACCACTGAAATCAAATAATATTCATCATCGTCAGCCCATTTTTACCCCACTGCAGGGGCTTAGGACTCCCCCAGGGTGAGGAGGGGGGCTTGGAGCTTAAGTCCACCACGCTGCTCCACAGCGGGTTGGGAACTGTAACGTCCGCCATCTATTGACAGCGTCCGGGACCGACTGCTTAACGTGCCCTCCGAAGCACGGTGTCAGTGATATTGTGTACTCAAGTCAGAAAAACTCATTGGTACACGCCCGGATTCGAACCATGGCCCTGTGGGGCCTTATAAATTTAAGACAGGTTCGTTGTGCTCTGGGCTATCACGACACAGATAATATTAAATTCGCAAAATTGAAAAATAACGAAATAAGCACTACATCGTCATCATCAGTACCACTCCTTCAGTCAATTAATCGTCTGAAAGGGATAAAAATTCCGATACACCGATACCGACGGGGACGTGGTTATATGAAGGCACTACAGTGCCTTTGCAGCTGTGACGGGATAGGAATATTATAATCAGCCAGTTTACACCTATAACCAGAAACGGGAGGCAAGAGTGATGGTGGTGGAGAGTGACATTAGAACTCAATTAAAAATGTGATTAAATATCAATTAACATAATAATGTGAATTATAAATATGTATCAACCAAAGTAACACTATGTTATATAGAAATCATCTTAATTTTGTAATTGCAATAGAAACATTACGATTTCTCGACTAAACTTCGTAATCCCATTCATAATAACATTCACGAATCGAGATGTAAAACAGCTAACTCTGACTAATAAGGAACAAGTGACCTTTTTTGTAATGGTTTATCCCTGTTGGATCGGAGCAACACCCGACAACACAAGAGGACCGTTTAAAATTAATCCAAATGAGGAGGACAGAGACCGCAGCGTCGGGTGGGAGCTACACAACTAATGAAATTAGTGTGCCTCTCACCGTCGCCCCTCATACGGACCTCAGATTAGCTTTATTACACAGATGTATCCGTCGAAAACACAGGCAGTGCCGCCATTCGTAATCTTATTACACAAAGGAGGCCGCGACCTTCACAACGTTAAATGGACTGCCAGCTCGCTAGTGCTAGTAATTGCCTGAGAGGGATTTTCATTTATTTGCCTTTTGTATGGCCTTTGTCTCTAAACCGTTTGACTTTACTTATGTCAACCCTAATACGCTGGTCCAGACGGGTGGAACGACTCTAATATATTCTCTACGATTATTTCAAACTATGTATATTCTTCCTTGCTAATGTCCCAAAAACTAAAGTCTACTTGTCAGATTCAGGAACGTTGATTTAGAGCCTGATTATTTGAAATATATTTTGTTCCTATCTTTTGATTGTAACACTGGTGGAAAGAAAAAATATTTTATCGATATTGTATTTCAAATATTTTTTTTTAACTTTGCACAGATGTTCCATTTGACATCTAGTTTAGTTATTTATCATGAGTTTTTTTTTGTAACTTGGCACAGAGGTCCCCTTTGGCCTGTAATTTTACAAGTACCATTTTAGAGTTGATTAGAAGAAACGGAGCAATTAAAGGCTTAGTTATTTTCTAATGATTTTTTTAAGGCTTAAGCACATAGAGGTTCGCTCTCATTTCCCTCCCTTTTATGACTTTTTATAACCTTTCATGACACCTAATGATCTTTTATGACATTTCATTATTTTTCACGAACTTTCACGACATTTCTTGATATTTTTTACATTTCGTCAACTTTAATGACATTTATGAACTTTCATGACCTCTCATACACACCGAAGCATCCTCAATGCGTCCGGTCGTTGTTCATGCCAAACCCTATACGCTCTCCGGAGTATAGGTTGAGGAGTCTTTTAGCCGGTCGGGCTGCACCTTCTGTGTAGAAATCCCAACCCGGCACTACCTGCGCGATAGGTCGGGCGCGCAGGTGTCTGTATGCAGATTCGGCCCTCACTAAACAAAAAAAAAAGACATTACACGCCCTTTTGTGGCATTTCACGATCTTACATGTCATTTCATGACCCCATGACTTTTCATAGCTTTTTATGATATTTCACAATATTTCATGCGTTTTATGACATATCATGATCTTTTAAGACATCTCATATTTCATATTTGAAGACCGTCCTATGCGCTTTCATTACCTTTTATGATATTTTTTTTCTTAAAATTTTCGTCACCTTTCATGGCTTCTCGTGACCTTTTATGACTTTTGACTTTCATGAAATTTCATTACGTACATTTTTTGACCTTTCATGACATTTCGTTCATTTCGTGCATTTCGTTATCTTTCGTAACCTTTTGTGATCTTTCATGACATTTTCTGACTTTCATGACATTCCGTGATATTTCAAGACCTCTCATGACATTTCACATGTAATAAAATCTGCGGTCAGTACTTACTAAATTGTGATTTCACTTGAAAAGCAATTACTAAGTACCGCTGGTATTATACGTTCGCATTCTTATGTCGTTATATTCCAAAAGATTTTCTTTAACTTGGCACTAAAGTTTCCTTTGTCCTCAGCTTAAGGACTGAAGTGATTATAAAATCATATGACAGGCTTCAGGTGTACTTACCAAAATGTTTGCGTTTGACTTGTTTCGGAATATTATTTGTGTCATCGTAATTAACTTCCCGCTTTCTGGTTTAGATCAGAAATATCGCATATATTAATATGTTAAATTATAACTTTTGTAAATATATCCTCTTTATAAATCTATATAAAATATCGATGCCTTTTGACGTAAATCTCGAAAGTGTAAACTATATTTAGATAAGACACGATGACGCAGTTGGCAGACAAGATGGGGCGTTGTAAAATTGTAACGAAATAACAGGATCCGGGCGAGGCCGGTACGATATACTAGTCACCAGTATTATATATTAATGTTGACAGTACCATATACATTACACATATTCAAATTCAAAGCATTTCCATACATTAGGAGCTTAACCGAAACCGCCGTCTCTCTGTATAGGTAGAGTTTCATTAATCATCGAAACATCCAAATCCCGAATAAACGGGTTCTATCTAACAACACGAACATACGATGTCAGATAGTGCCATTTTACTTTTGATTTTGGGTTTCCAAAATCGCGTGTTATCTATTTGTATTAAGTACATTTGCAGAAAGAACCGTTCAGTTTTCTTTACACTTGCTGAAGGAAACTTTTTTAGGATTACGTATAGCACTACTACCCCTACAGATTTCTTCAGAATGTGTATCTACTGATTCCTTTTATTAAGTACTTACATGCTTCATAAGTTTAAGATCATGCTGCAAACTATAAGAAAGGTTATGCTAGAAGTCTCTTTGAGATGCAGTATCAACACCGAAAAAATCGACACTCAAACCAAAGCTGGATCGACGATGTGCCGGACAAATATGCCGTAAACCAACAACAGTAGTGTAACGTCGAAATAAAATTACAAAGAGTACTTCGTATTCAAATATAAAATAAACACCGTTTTTGGCTGAACGTAACGTAACTTAACAAAAAGTTTCATATAAGCAGGTGGCGCAAACTAACGGTTACCGAGAAAAACGTGTTTAAAGTCACCTATATCACGGCCGTCATTTTGAAAAGATTGCAAAGGTTGTAACTTGTAATGAAAACCTTTACACATAATTTTGCCCTAAGCAATAAATAATAATAATAAATAAATAATAAAAATAAATTTATTAGAACACGAAAAATACAGAAAATATTCAATTTAGCTTATCACTTGAATAGATTTTTTTTTAAAACTCTAGTTGTACCTTACCTTATACTCTAACTTCTAGTGGCGAGAATAAGCAGGTGTTCAGCTAGAATTCGAGGTGATTACCGCTAGTTGGGTAGAAACTAGCTAGTTTAACGAAGGTTGGACATCGTCACAGCTAACTTAAGGGTCCGTCCGTTCAGCATATTAAGAAGACACTGCGTGCGTGAACGACCATACAAACGCTCGTAAACGATAACGATGTTTATACGCATTTAATTTCTTGGTATGTTTTGAATAATAGTCTCATTTGAGTTAAAACTAGGTTCATATAGAACCAAAACTTCAAAATTTAAATAAAAATCCTATAATTTTGAATATTTCTATAACTATTACGAAATATCTATATAGGATTTTTATAGAAGTTTGCTCTTTATAGAAATTTCGAAGATTAAAGCATGTGATTGTAGAAAAAACGACCGGAATCGATCAATAGAAAGGGTGTAAGTCTTTCATCACGATAACGCCAGACCACACACATCTTTAACCACTCCGGAAAAATGCGACAGTTTAGCTGTGAAGTGTTAATGCATCCCCCATATAGTCCTTGCACCCTCACATTTACACTTATTTCTGTATCTTCACAATTCTTTGGGTATACAGTTAAAGGTTAACAGCAAGAGGAGACTGTCAAAACTACTTGTCGCATTTTTTTAAACCACAAAATCTTAAACTTCTATAGCAACGGAACCATGTTACTACTACCTGCGAGATGCACTGCGAAAAAGATTCTTCAAAAATGATAGTTCACAATTAGTAGAGCAATCGATGATCGAGATCATCATACATACGAGGAAACAGAAGAAGAAAAACTACCCTACATCATAATAAGTTACAAAAACTATAATTTCCGCTGACGCATATTTTTTCCTATTCGTATTCCTCGTTTTTTTTATGAGGGGCTCGACTTATGATGAATACTTTTTTCAGAGTGGGAAGTATCGAACAAAACGGTACATACTATGTTTACTTCACTTTATCAGCCCATTTTTACCCCACTGCAGGGGTTAGGCCTCCCCTAGGGTGAGGAGCTTAAATCCACCACGCTGCTCCACTGCGGGTTGGGGACTGTAACGACCGCCATCTATTGACAACGTCCGGAACCGACTGCTTAACGTGCTCTCCGAAGCACGGAGTCAGTGATAGTTATGTACTTAAGTCAGAAAAACTCATTGGTACACGCCCGGATTTGAACCATGGCCCTATGGGGCCTTATAAATTTGAGACAGGTTCGTTGCGCTTTGGGCTATCACGACAGTACATACACACGACATACTATTTAAATAAAATTAAACTATGAAAAAAAACCCTATTAATTTATATATAAAATACAAAAAGACTTTCTCCCCAACCTAATATGTACGTTGTGGCTATCGATTCGTGGTCCAAAGTTCAGTCGCACCTGAAATTTCTTCAAGCGTATACAAATTGTTCGTGAGGCACAAAGGTTATTTAATGCAAATTGTGTAATGGCCGTCCCGCGTTATGTAGACGAATAGCGGTCTCGACCACGTGCGTAAATAAATGATCGGTAAACCGCAAATGGAGCCCCCGGGCGGGTGTAAGGGTCCCACGACCCGACGTCGTAGAGAGCCCGACGTGCACTATACGTCCATACGTCGCCGTCAAACCATTTTTATTTTTGCATTTCCACGTATTAGATGGCCTCAAAACTGCTCACACCATAGACATAGCATTTCTGATGCTTCAACACTTTTGTTAAAATCTGGTCTGTTTTACTTGTGGTTTCAGAATTATATTTACAAAACATGTTATCGAATTTGAACATGTAATTACCTATACTAATTTTCAAATTATTTTTGATTCTCTAAGGCATTAGTAATCGCTAAGTAACATAACTAACTCAGTTCACTACCTAATATATAGGTGCTTAGTTTTCCGGTACCAGACCTTTTCCTTGTCCTACGCCTTTCAGGATCAAAACTCATTTGGAAATTAATAAACCTATATTAATTCAGACTTTAAAAATGTGGGTTTTTGTGTGTCGGGATTTTTATTAATTTATATTACATTTTTATGTCGAGCTTTTAAAACTAAATATAAGCATTTGACTTTAAAAATTTATTGAATTTTTTTATGTAAGAAAACAGTAAATATTTTTTTTATTTACCTTAGTATCATTCAGATTAACGATTAAAACTTTCAATTAAAAAACCGGATTAAAATCGGTCTAGTCGTCTATCCCTCATAAACATATTGGTTCAAATATACGCCTCAAACTTACTATAACACCCCTCTTTTTCAACGTCGGGGTTTAAAAAAACCCTCACGTTCACGAAATATCGGATAATATAAACTCAATTACAACTTTCCTTTGAGAATTAATTAAGAAATAATTTAAATGTACGTCCGTTCAAAAAACAAGTCGGTAAGATCCTCGTAAACAATCTTAACTGTCATTCGTGCGTGCCCAACTGAAACACTTTATTAAATTACATTGATAAGCGCTTAAAACGCGGCTGCCAAAGTATTAATATAGTTTATATTTTGGTCCTAGGGCTTAATTCAACCTAACTTTATATTTTAAAGTTCAATTAGCACCTTTAACTTTTTTCGCTCTTATTATTGACCTTCAGAGCGGAAGCAAATGTCTTTTATACTACACCTGCTAGGAAAGCGCTCTAATACTCTTTAAAGAAGAAAGCGGAGTCATTCTTTATTCTCGTGGTGGGAAAGAAAATTTTTGAAAATTCTTTACTCCCGCCAGCAGCGGGAGGAATTCTTTACGAAAATCCATTACTCCCGCTGAGTTTTCTTATATTGAAATACGAATCTTTTATATGAAGATGCAAAACGGTACTGGCCACTTGCTTTTTATTCTGAATAAAATTTAAAAAAAAAGCATACTAACGTCAGAGCCGTCAAACTGCGTCTATCTATAAAAAAAAGCGAGGGTTTTAGTGATATATAAATTGCTTAATAATTCTACTAAAAATGTTCTCTGGAAACGATAGTGACGATTTGTTGACTCCAACAGAATTAAAAGAAGCTGCTCAAGTTGTTGACAACTTGTTGAAACCGGGGAAATGCATTGCTGTAAGTTTTAATAATTGTAGTAATTTTAATATTAACGAATCTTAAGTCATAGACATTTAATTTGTTTGATTTTCAATTTGGTCACTTTCTTCCCTCAGTGAACAGTCTACTATTTGTTCTCCAGGGAAGAAAAGTAATTTGAATTTCGAATCTGAAAAAATGTGTGAAATATATGGAGAGACGAAGGGTGCGTTCATTCGCATCAAATAACAGCCCCAAATGACATTGTTGTAAGTTTTTCGCGTCTTAGACAGAAAAATATTACCAAAATCGTTCACGTGTAGCGATTTAGCTGTCAGTGTCATGCGTTTCAGACGCTTCGTTTTGGGCATTTGTAACGGCTACGTTAGACCCACCTAGGCAGGTGGGTCGTTCGTTTTCATTTCGAGTTTTGACATTTTTTGAGGTAATTTTGGCATTTAACATTCAATAGTCAGTAATTTCAGTAATATAGTAGTAATTTAATATCCAGATATCCAGACACACTTTATGTGTTGATGGCTTTGTTAGTGTATAAGTGTATAAATAGTTCGTAACAGATGAGCGCAGGAAACAAACTTTTGTAGCGTTAGCGGGTGGTTCGCGGCTGTGGCGTTCGTAGCTGTTGTTGAATGCGTATTGAACCTAGCCAAAAGAGGTTGTATACAAAACTGGCGGTGATAACATTAACCAAAAACACGATGTTTGCCTCGTGTAGAGAGGATTCAGTAGGACTATAAATCAGCACAATACCAACTATGTTTTTTTAAAACCTGAATTGGTAAATGTCAAACCGAACTCCTTCGTCTAAGTAGGCTACCGTAATATATAATAGTCCAATTGAACTTATTAGTTCTCACTACTACCGAAACTATGAACGAGGCTATATCATCTATAGACACCCATGGCATTGAAAATGCTTTTTCGATCGCTTGAGTAGCAATGTTCAGTACGATACCTGTTTTCAAGAAAAGTGCAATATCCCCAAACAGATTATTTGACATGTCTCATTTGCCATGGCTTATTTCTATATTTAGTAACAATTTCATGAATGCTTGATGCTACATTGTTAATTTATTACATTTTCTTGTGACATGTTTAAAACAAATAGAATTCAATGAGAAATCAAACACTATAAACAAATGAATACAATTTTTTAAAGCAGTTAGCTAACGATAGTACTACATAACGGCCAGTATCATTTTCGTATTGCGTATGATCAAAAGAGTTAATTTTACAGCCTGCTGTATCTACACCACGTTAAAAACATCACAATCATTATCTCGCACACACTATACATTTAACAATTTCCCACGAGATAGTCTTGCGGGAACTCTAACGCTAGGATAAAAAGCTGCGTAAAAGATCACTTTGTGCCAGGACAAAAAAGCTATCGCCTCGTTGAGAGAGCTTGAAGGGGCGAACCCTGTAGTGTGGAAGTAGGGAGTTGGCTCGATAAAGAATGCGAACAAAAACCTCCGAGAGTACTCGCGGCTCGACGATAGTCTCACATGGGGGAACCAAGCGAGAAACTATCACTAACCTTTATGTACACAATCTCCTTATATGATAGCTAACAAATTTAACTTTAAGTCTGTAAGCGACTTATCATTTAAAGCTCTGTGTGTCTGGGTGTAAAAGTATCTATATATGTATCCATTATATTAAAATTTAAGTATATATATATATATATATATATATATATATATCAGTTGTCTAGTACCCCATAATACAAGCATAATACTTGCTTACTTTGGGACTAGATGGCGCTGTGTGGGATGTCCCAAATATTATTATTATTATTATTATTTAAAGCTATGATGTTTGGGTTACCTACAATACTAGTCTAAGAATTTCACCGAAAAAACCAAACTGGATTAATGATTAGTGTAAATACTACGAAACTTACTCAAGCCTTACATTCTTAACGTAGATATATTATAGTATTTTAGTTTTCAAGCTTAATATTTCTGTGATGGACGATAAATAAAATAATTTGATGGTATATACATCAACAATCTTATATTAAGTAATTCTTGTATCGTGTTAAAACTCACAGCGGAAATGCAGACGTGATGTAGACACACATTAGTTAGTCACATATGTATTCACCGAAGACATTAAAATAGACTAATGTTTTCACACACTGCCTTGTGCTTTCACACGTCGTGTAAAAAGGACAGCGCTTGTAGACGAAATAGACGAACTTGAAAAATAATAAAGAAATTGGTTTAAAAATGTCAAAAAACAATAAATACCGTTTCTTTTTATTCTATTTTTACTTCTAAAAATAATCATTATTTTGCATTACATGTTTGAGTATCACTACATATTGTAAAATAAAATCCCCTGCCGCGTCTGTCTCTCTGTCTGTCTCTCTGTCTGTCTGAACGCGATAAACTCAAAAACTACCAAACGGATTGGCATATAATCGACAGCAATGGACAGAGTGGTTCAAGAGAAAGGTTTATTTTACGTGTATAATTTATTAATGTTTTGTAAAAATTTGTTAAATTATGACGATTATTGTTGAAAAAGTTGGAAAAAAATCATGCCGGCTGGGAGCTTTCATCGAAAACGCTGCCTAATCCTTTTGAGCTATAACAAAATAATGAATGGAGGAATTGTTTCTCTTTTATAGAACTAAAGAAAAGTCCGCGATGGCATATGTCGATCTTTTATGGATAGCTTATATACTATAACTACTTTTATGTTTAAAAAAATGGTGTCATATGATGAGGTAATTGGAAAGCATTTTATACGGATACAGCATTTACCCTTATCAAATTAATTACTTTATTTACCTTCAGCATTTTATGCACATTATGATTGCTCTTTACACTATATAAATTGAATTAATATTTTAGGAGCTATCGCGAAAAATAAATATCTCGTGACAAAAAGCTGGGCACCGCGCCGGCCGGCCATACCGGACGACGCGACACACGTGGTTAGGCTGAAGTTATCAATGTCGTATACAAAGAAATATTGTAGTTTATTTTTATGTATTTCATCATCATCATCATCAGCCTGTGTCTCTCCACTGCAGGATATAGGCCTCTCCCAAGGCTCGCCACCACACACGATCCTCCGCCTTTCGCATCCAACTACCCCCGGTATGGTGCTTCAGGTCATCAGTCCACCTGGCTGGGAGGCGTCCAACGCTTAGCTTCCCGGCACGTGGCCTCCACTCGAGAACTTGTCTACCCCATCGGTTATCAGTTCTACGGTAAATGTGACTGGCCCATTGCCACGTCAGTTTGCAGATTGCTTCGGCTATGTCGACAACATTGGTTCTTCGACAGATTTCAGTGTTTCTGGTTTTATCCAACAAAGAAATACCAAACATAGCTCGCTCCATAACACGCTGAGTGACTTTAAATTTGTGAATCAGTCCTGCTGTGAGAGTCCATGTTTCGGCACCGTACGTCATTGTTGGTTGGGTGCATTGGTTGAAGACCTTGGTCTTCAGACATTGTGGTAGTGGCGACGAGAACAGATGACGAAGCTTCCCAAAAGCAGCCCAACCCAGCTGAATTCTTCGGTCAGATTCTTTGTTGAAGTTGTGTTTGCCTAACTTGACAGTCTGTCCTAAGTGGACATAGTCTTGTACAAATTCAAGAGTCGCACCCTCTACGGTCACCGGTCTCGGGTGAATATGTTTGTTGTACTTTTGTCTTGTCCAAATTCATCCCGAGTCCCACCCGCCTAGAGGCGATATTGAGGCCGTTTACCATTCCGCTAAGCTCCTCTAGCGATTCTGCTATGATGACTATGACGGCAGCAAAACGTAGGTGAGAGAGGTATTCACCGTTGACATTGATGCCACGATATTTCCAGTCCAGCGTCTCGGACTGACCGGTTGGCCGAGAGGTTAGAGACCCTAACTGCGGAGCCGACGGTCGCGGGTTCGATCCCCGCCCGGGACAAATATTTGTGTGCATGAACATGTCTATTTGTTCCGTGTCTGGGTGTAAAAGTATCTATATGTGTATACATTATAAAAAAAAAGAATATTTATGTATATATATCAGTTATCTAGTACCCCATAATACAAGCATAATACTTGCTTACTTTGGGACTAGATGGCGCTGTGTGGCATGTCCCAGATATTATTATTTTATATATTATATTATTATATTAAAACGTCTTCCAATGCGTTGGTGAACTGTTTCCGGGATATCACATCCTCCTGTCGCACTCCTCTTCGCAATCGGATAGGTTCCGTCTTCTGGTCCTGGACCTGGACATTCATTGTCACGGTTTCGTATAGATAGATATCTTAACACCTCAATGTAACGACAGTCGATTCGGCATCGCTGCAAGGATTCCAGAACAACCCAAGTCTCGACGGCGTCAAAGGCTTTCTCGTAGTCCATACAGGCTAGGCACAGAGGTTGATCATATTCTTATGTTTTCTGAATAATCTGCCTCAGCGTATGTATGTGATCTACGCTACTGTAGCCTTTTCGAAACCCGGTCTGTTGAGGGGCTGAAATTCGTCAAATCTTTGGCCGAGACGATTCGTGATAACTCTCGAAAACAGCTTGTACACGTGACAGAGGAGTGAAATCGGTCTGTAATTCTTAAGGAACGTTTTGTCACCTTTTTTTGAAGAATAGGATGACCGTTATTTATTCTTTACTTTTTCAAATATTTATAGAATTGAAAATAAAGTACATTAAAAATACTCCAAGTAGCATTTGAATCTAATTAAATCCAATCCACATGTTCGACGCAACAAGCTGATAGGACAATACGCAAAAAAACACTACGGCTTATGCTCTGCTTACTCTGCTACCCGTGCGAAGCTGGGACAGGTCGCTAGTATTGCAATAAGTCAAAGTTTATAGTATTGTTTGTGAATTATACTTATTTAGAAAAACCTAGAGTAAATAAAAAAGGCAACTAACATGCGGTAGCGAACCGAGCGTATTCACAGGTACTTTTACGGGCGCAAAAAATATTCAAGATTTGTCCTCATTTAAATTTTTTTACAGATAGTTTTTCCTAAATAAACTATAGGCAATCTTATAAATTTTATTAAGAACTAACAACCCGCACCGGCTCCGCACGGGTAGCAGAGCATATATGCCGTAGTGTTTTTCTCTGTCGTAGTGTCGTATCAGCTTGTGGCGTGGAACATGTGGATTAAATTTAATTAGATTTAAATGTAACGTAAGTTCATCCTACTAGGAATATTTTTAGGCATTTTACATGCCTAATTATTAATAAAGATCACGCATGTCGCGTCGGTGTGGCGCCTCAATTTATTTTTTCTCCTAAGATATTAATTTAGATTGTATTGTGTACAGGACAATTACAATGTGCATGAAATGCTTATGGTAAATAAGGTATTTAATTTGACAAGAATTAATATCGTATCCGTATACATTGCTTTCCAATACCACATCTTAGGAGACCATTTTTTAAACGTAAAAATACGTACAAAAAGCTATCCTTAAAACATTGACATATGCCATCGCGGACTTTTATTTAGCCTATTAAAAAGAAACAATTCCTCCATACATTATTTTGTTATATCTCAGAGATGATCTCAAAGAGGTTACGACAACGTTTTCGATGAAAGCTCTCAGTCGGCTTGAATTTTTCCGATACCTTCAACAATAATCGTCATATTTCAACCAATTTACACAAAACATTAATAAATTATACACATAAAACTTTCTCTTGAATCACACCGTCCATTGGTGGCAACCACATGAAAATCCGTTTGGAAGTTTTTGAGTTTATCACGTATAGACAGAGAAGCAGACACGGCGGGGGACTTTATTTTATAATTTGTAGTGATTAATAAATCCTGTACAACTGTGAGTTCAGAAAAAGTATTCTAAAGTTTATACACCGTGTTCGGCTGAATGCAGTCCGAAGTTATAGAGCGTGTCGAGCTTACCGAACTAAACAAAAAGTTTTAAGTAAGCAGATGGCGTAAACTAACAGTCACCGAGAAAAACAAGTTCAAAGTTTCATTTTTTAAACCATTCTTATTTTCTTTTAAATTTTTTGTTTAGTTCTGTAAGCTTTACACGCTTTAGAAGTTTGGATTCGTTTAGCCGAACACACCGTATTCTGCATACACATACAAGGCAATTATAATAATAATAATAAAAACACACACAATCACAACAACGCTTAAAAGTCCCAAACTAAGCATTAGCTTGTATTTTGGGTACCAAGCGAAGACACCACATACATATAACAACCAAGACCCGGTGTCAGTATTAATATTCATCATATAAAATACTGACCCGACCTGGGATTCGAACCCAGGACCTCCAGCTTCGCAGGCAGGGTCGCTGCCCACTAGGCTAAGCGGTCGTCATAATTATAATCCGATTATGTACTAATTGGATATTTCGATTCCAAATAAACTTACACAACCCACAAGAAAGGGTTTTAAAAAATAAAATATCAGTAAACTTATAAATTTTTACTAGCTTTCCGCCCATGATTTTGCCCCCGTGGAACTCACACAGTGGCATAAACAGGGGGGAGGTCCAGGGGGTCCGGACCCTTCCCCCCCGAAAAAAAAAACTTTATAACGGTGTATTGAAGTATGTATTACTTATACGAACTTGTTATCCCTTCGATTGCGTTGCTAACTAATTGAAACTCATTAATAGATTTTTTTTCATTGATTTTGTCTTTTTAATAATTATACTTCCTGAAATTACATGGATAGGGACGTTTTTTTCAATAAGCGTTAAACATTTTGTAAATTGACTCAAATAAAATCAAATTTCTTTATTTCGTAGTTATGTAATATAATCTTGAAATACGTCATAAGAGTGAATTTATTACAATTTATTACTTTGTGGAAAAACGTCATCACAAAGGCGCATTCAAAAAGTGCTGGTTCCTCATTATAAAGAATTTGTTAACAATAAGTAGGTATTTAAAATTAAAATTATTGAGACAAACCGATAGGGAAGCGGTTTATACCCATGGATTTTTATCGTCTAAGAAGTCCGATACTTTGTAATAAGCTTTTGCATAAAGCTTTCGTTTTATTGTAGTTTTAAACTTGTTAAGGGGTAGATCTTGAATGTCAACTGGGATCTTATTGTAAAAGCGTATACATTACACTTTAAAAGATTTTGTGATTTTATTGAGGCGGCTGACATGGTTAGCAAGTTTATCTTTGGTACTTATGTTAACATAATGCCGGTCACAATTTTTTTTTAAATAATACAATATTATTTTTTTTACGTAAATTATGTTTTCAAATATATATTGAGACGGCAACGATAATATTAATTTCCTTAAATTTGTCTCTAAGTTATCTAGGCCTTGCTCGTTTGCTCAAACAGCTCGTTTCTGCAACACGAAAATTGTATTCACATTAGCAGCATGTCCCCACAGCAGAATTCCATAAGTCATCAAACTATAGAACACACTGAAATACACCAATCTCGCGGTTTCTATGTCCGAAAGGTTTTTTACAGCGTAAGCTGCAGAACTGAGCCTTCTCGCCAAGTTAGTGATATGAGGATCCCATGGCAATTTCGCATCCAATGTGATTTCCAAGAATACAGTAGACTCCACAAGGTCCAATTTTTGGCTTTTAATGACAATATTGATAGGTGCCTGTTTGACGTTCGATAGCTAGAATCTTATACATTTGGGTTTTTTCATTAAGTAATAAATTATTAGCTGTGAACTATTCGACTATTTTGGAGATAGCATTGTTTACATCGTCGAAGGTAAATTTCTTCCTATTAACTTTGAATACTAAAGAAGTATCATCAGCAAACATTACTATCTCGTGATTATTTTGCACAAGTTAAGGTAAGCCGTTAACATAAATTAAAAATAGAAATAGACCAGGAATTGAACCCTGTGGGACGCCCATCGATACCGCAGATCCAGGTGATCTCTCTCCGCTCACATCAACCCTCTGAACTCTGTTACATAAGTACGATCTCAGAAGGTCGAGCGCACGGTCCTTGACACCATAATGACACAATTTCCCGACCAATGTATCATGTTTCACACAATCAAAAGCCTTGGAAAGATCACAGAAGATACCAATAGCATCTCCAGAGCTCTCCCAGACCTCAAAGATGTGCTGAATCAGTTCAACACCAGCATCGGTTGTTGAACGGCCCCGGATGAAACCAAACTGTTTGCTATGCATTAAATTATTAATGTTAAAGTGTGAAAGTAACTGACTCAATAATATTTTTTCGAAAATTTTGCTTAACGTTGGTAGTATTGAAATAGGTCGGAAATTAGTAGGATCAGATGTACTACTGGCTTTAAATGATGGAATGACCTTATTGTGGTTCATTAGGTCGGGAAAAACGCCATGATCATTAAATAAATAAGCAAGATGACGTGAAATACAATCAATATTTCAACCTATAATTTTAACTAAAAGACCATGAATATCCGCAGTATTTTTCATTTCTAATGATTTGTATGGTTTAACAGTGGCTGAAGGGACCAACTGAAAGAACTTAAAATCAACTATGCACTATTTTTTTTTAAATTATTAACCACAATTAACAATTAACAAAATTAACCACACATTAATTTTCAGTTTAAAATCAATATTGCGCGCTTTTACTTTTCCAATTTCGCTGTTCACGATTTGCCCAGTCGTTTTTGTAATGTTCGAGCTATTTATTATTTTAACATAAATATGATTTGCTTTGGCTGCTGCATAAGCGCGTTTAAACATTTTTTAATAATTCCGAACATAAATTTTAAACTGATCACTTTTTAATTATTGTCACCCTAGAAGAAAGGAGACAAAGGGACCTCGCTATTTAATCTCCTCGTTTCACAAAGCCGAGTGCACTGTCCTGAACTTAGTATTACGTCATGTAGACACCTAACACCGCATTTCCACCAAAATACTTGTTTTAACTACAAGTATTGTCATGACATGTATAATATTTGTACTAAATGTGACATGTATATGTAACCTACAAACACTTGTTTCATATTGGGTATAATACATTTTTCGTTTCCACCGAGTATTGGCTAGGTATAAAACATGTTGAATACATGGTTGCTGTTTCCACCAAGATGTAGGTTGTATTTTTTCTGAGTAATCTACATGTTTCATAAATTTTTGGCTACAAGTGTGGCTATTATGCTTGTAATTATCTATAAGTATTGGTTATCTATTGACGGGCGATAATCGCGACAAGTATCATTTTACATCAGATGTAAATTGTCAAGTAAACAAACGTAAACATGTAACAAAATGGTACAAACGTAAAAGCACAGGTGGCGCGCTCAATTATGATTACACATACCGCACTGTGTCCAAAAACATTACGTACGTCCCGCGCCTGCCTCACTTCCCGCCCGCGTAATGTTGCTAGATCGGGAGAGGTTTCCTACTGTTTTTGGGATAATCATATAAAATCAGAAAAAAGGTGTTTAATAAAAATATTAACAGATAGGTATATTTAGGGTGCGTTTATATAACACAAATTATTTCTTGCGGGGCAGCCGCACGGTCGCTGCGTACTTGTTCATTCATAGTAAGTTTTAACTATACCAGGTACTAGGTCAAAACTCACAACATTCAAATTTCCTTCAGGCGCCAGGTGTTTACTTGAGTTCAATGAGTTTTTTGGTACACTACGAGTATAATTATAGAAAGGAAGTAGCATGACCTTCTGACATAAGTGTTCTTCATTTAATAGAAAGTTACTCACTACAACTTGAAATGCATACATACCATTTTAGTTAAATACCTAAAGGAAATAAACATTTCTTTTTTTATACCTATTACAATAAATAAAACCCGGCTTCAATAAAGTACCTTTTTAAAGGTAAGGTAAGGCAAGTAAAATTTTTATTAGGTACTCTTTTGTTGAGTAAGCTTTTTATAATATTTTCTTTTAGAATTTGCACTGATTGGCAGAATTTTACGTTTAGATAAATAATGTAGGTACCTAATCTTATATCTAAATCTTTTTCAATAACCGCCGTTTCTATGACTTTCACCATTTATGTGGTCATCATTTACAAGGAATATATTATTTTTTTCAATGAATTTCTTGAAAATTGAAAGAACGATTGCTAATCGTTTGATATTTGAACTTATAACAAAATCTTCATTTGAAATTTTTCGGACATGTGCTTCACAAATACGGTATTTATGTAATTAAAATTTTGGGAAGAGAAATAAACTCCATTATTTTTCAAACCAATAAGCTTGTGAATCCATAGCACATCTGAGGCCAATTGCTTCTACACAAAAAAAATATTTTATTGATTTCGACAAGTAATAAGCAACAGTTCCCGATAATAACCTACGATATATTTTGACAAATCATGAAGCTGAAGCGATTTTAAGACAAAAATTTTGCAATGCTACCACGATTTTCACTATTATAGATCGTTATTGAGTAGCTTTCTCGTCGTATCACATAGAAAATCCAAATCAGAAATATAGACATCACTAATTTCTGAGTTTGATCGTGTAGGCGATTGTGGCTGTGTATCCTGAAATGAAAAACTTTAAGTCTATCATAAAATTAAAAAGCAAATTGCTTAATCAAAAACTGAAAATCAAATGTAATCAATTAAACATAAAAATTATAGGTAGGTATGTACGCACTTTTTCCGAAGTCGAAGGTCCAGATGTTTCTATATGTGACTCAGACAATTGTGATGTCAAGACCAAATACCGAATTAGCGTGCCCTTATTAGATAACTCATATATTATTTCATTCACCAAAATTTCATTGTAATCGGAATGCATAGAAGATTCATTAACACGTATACAAAGTATTCATTAAGATATATCCATTGTATTTTCTAGGAAAAAATGAAATTTTTGGTATAATAGCCACCGAATTTCCAGTCACTAGTTGTGAATGAATTCCGCATTTATCAGTACGGTATTGGATTACCCACCAACCACCTACCCGCCATCAACCCGCATTGGATCAGCGTGGTAGATTAAGCTCCAAGCCTCCTCATCCCGGAAGCCTAAGCCCCTGTAGTGGGGTATTAAAGGAATGATGGAATGGAATGAAATTGGATTATTTCATAATATAATTATGACCTACATAATGAACAGGAAAGGTGCAATATGAATAATATTTAACTAACATATCTTGACTAATTCTACCTTAGTCGGAATAGCTGATTTCTTTAGTTTTTTTAAATTACATTTCGCGTCACAAAAATATTGCTCGTCAAGGTGAATCGAACAAATTACGTTCCGCTCTGATGGTCTCAAAAACTTATTTAGCCGTGCTCTTTGTATGACTTTCATCTAATCCAATTTTCTTTGTTCTTTATTGTTCGCACAGGTGCTTTATTACTCAAACAATAGAGTATTCTAAACAGGTATTAAATAAAAAGTAGATAAAATTTTCGATGGAACTGGCAACACTCACAAAATGAACGCGCCATTTTTTAAGTCAATCACAATATGTAAAACAAATTCAATAATTAAATAAATCCACTTTTGAATACGTTACTTACAGATGAAATGTGATCCCATCCGATTTCTTCGTAAGTCCAGCAGCATTTTAGCATGTAGGAACGACACAAGACGACATTTTAAAATTAAAATTGACACTTGTACTGTACATTATAACTCGGTAAGTGCTACGGAGTGACTAATCGCAACAAAGTGAAACCACTCTTTTTAAGAGTGGTTTTTGTTTCTTCAGTTTCACACTCGCAGGCGGTTTCTGGTATTCTGAGCGTAAAAGTAAGTAAACAAACAGATTCTGTTGACAAGCAAAAGAAAATTCTTGAAAATTTACTGATTAACGTCAGCCATAGACCGACCGATTAGCTAAGTAGTACAGACCTTAAACTGTGGAGCCAAAGGTCGCGGGTTCGATTCCCGCCCGGAGCAATATTTGTGTGTATGAAAATATTTATTTTGTTCCTGTTCTGGGTGTATAATATATATATATATTATCTTAAAAAAAATAAGGAAATTATAATGAGGACAGACTTAGTGAAGTAGGAAATAAGGGTAGACAATGTAAAAGTAGGAAAAGAAATATAAATTTCTAGGAGATTTTTTAGGAAACAGCGACTGTCGTATAAAAATACAAGACAAAAATATCTCCAATAAATCCAATCCGCCCATGCAACCCGAAGAGTCCTCGTACAAGATCAACGTGAAGAATGAAGATGTACCTATTCTGTTTGGTGTGTGCTACAGTTATATCTATCTTTGACCACTATATAGGTAATTATATAGTAATAATAGATAGAACATCCCACACAACGCCATCTAGTTTCAAAGTTAACAAGTATTATGCTTGTGTTTCGCGTTACCAGACACTGATATACATACTTAGTATTCTAAAATAAAATAAAAATTTTAAATAGTTATGTATAAATTATTATTGTTATTCTTTATTTATTTAATTTTGCTATATTCTTTTGTCTATGTTGATCTTTCGTCCATACAAGTATTCTATTATTGTTTCCACCAAAACATGTATAATACTTGTAAGGACAAGTTATAAGTTGTATACTTATATGTGATGTTAGTGGAAACGAAAAATGCATAATACTAAAGACTTGTATAATACTCGCAAGTCTGTGTATTCTAGTGGAAACGAACCAAGCTTAACATGTATAATACAGTGTATTCAACTTGGTGGAAACGCGGTGTTAGCTCAGCTTAGTAATATGACGTCAAAAACTTCAACTTTGACAATACACACCACTACACACGTCGAAATTCCATAATGCCATAACTAAGAAGAAGAAAAAGAAAGTCCATAAATTCTCGTTTTAGTTGCCAGTATAAAACCATATATTACGACATCCTTTTTAAATGTAACTGAAAGAAATTTGTAAAATTAAACGTAATAACTTTCAATAATACTATTATCATCCGAATACCAAGACATATTAAAAACTAGTAGTCTTAGAAAACATTTATCATAATTTACATAGTATTTTTTAATTTGTAAATACTTTACGATTAATATTTAGCGATTTTTTAGTGATATTAAACAAATATTAGTATTTATAAAATTCGATTATGTACCTAATAGATGAAATGTTTTTTTCTAATGGCAAGTGTTAGAAAGGGACAAACGGACTCTCCGGTAGCTATCAACTTTACTCACAACTCATTTTGCCTCCTAACGGTTTGCAATCTGAAGTGAATCTTATGCATAAAACAAAGGTTTCATTTTTGTATTATATAGTTTTGGGGGGTGCGCAATCCTGAATCTACGTACGTAGTAGGTAGATAGTATTTTGTCTGAGATTATTACGTACATAAATGATGATGACAAAATCATGACAAAATCAAATAGGGACAGGGACTCAAATGCACTCAAATCTCAAATGTGTCAAAAGAAAGACTCAAAACCATTGGTAAATGTGGTGAATTCTATATCTGTGATAGATAGTAACAAATAATGTATTAATTTGTGATGTTTAGTTTTAGAATGTTTTCGCAATGAAATTTTGTATGAAATATATATTATAATAATATATTACTAATTGTTGTATATACTTACCTACTTACATCTAAAACTATGTACCTGCAAAACCAATTTCATGTCAAAGATAATAAGAAACAGGTACATATTATGTGTTGAACACCTAAAATAAAAATCGATCTTAAGTGTAATCATCTGTAGAATTTGTTTTTATAAATTAATAATCAGGTACCTACCTAAAGAAGTATTCTCGTTTATATTTTATCTGTTTGTTTCTCCCACCTAGAGATATCACCTAGGTACCGGCGATGGCTCATAGAACCTGATATCAATGTTTTCTGACTGTTCTTATAATATGAATAATGATGACATTTTTTGTACCTTAATAGTAATATAATTGCCCTTGCTTTTACTGTCATAAGCATATTGAAAAATTAAAATTTCAAATTGGTTTAACAATGTTTTTTTTTTCAGAAATCAAAAACCCAATAGTGTATTAAAACCTGTTTATTGAATAAAATGGAAAACATGGAAACCCTAGTAACTACTGATAAAGGTATTGTTCGTGGACAAACTGTAAAAGCTGGTAGCGAAACAATCTACCACTTTAAAGGCATACCTTATGGAAAACCACCACTTGAACGTTTAAGATTTTTGGTGAGAAAAAAAAAATATAATAGATTTTAGCTTTCTGCGCTTCTACTCCACATAAACTGTAACTATGCCGAATATCACAATCCTCCGTGTGTGTAGCACTCTTAAAAAGAGGTCTAAAGTTTTTTCTTCACATATTAATACACATATTATTAAATTGGTAAAGTGGTTTCATTCCCTGTTGTAGCAGAATTTTCAAAAATGTGAATATATGCTGTTTTCGTTTGCTCAAAAATGGACCTAGTGACCCCTTTGAACACTTTTTGCTACTTCTCATAGTTTAAGATTAGGCCATACAGTCCCATTTCAAAAACTCATCCTGTATTTAGATTTTAGCTTTCTGCACCCCTACTCCACATTAACTGTAACTATGCCGAATATCACATTCCTCCGTGCGTGTAGTATGCTTAAAAGGGGGTGTAAAGTATTTTCTTCACATACCTATTAATTATATAGATTTAAACAAGAGCAACTCTAGTTCCATTGGGATGTTGAGATGTCTATAAGAAACCGTGACAATGGCTGTCCAAGACCAGCGGACAGAACCTATCCAATTGCGAATAGGAGTGCGACAGGGGGATGTGATGTCTCCGAAACTGTTTACCAACGCATTGCAAGATGTTTCAAAACGCTGGACTAGGAATATAGCGGCATCAATGTCAACGGCGAATACATCTTTCACCCCCGCTTTGTTGATAACGCAGTCATCATGGCAGAATCGCTAGAGGAGCTCAACGGAATGGGAAACGGCCTCAATACCGCCTCCTAAGCAAATGGAACTCAGGATGAATATGGACAAGTCGAAAATTGTGTTCAACGAACATATTCTACTGATAGCAGTAACCATAACGGATGCCAATTTTGAAGTTGTGCAAGGCTATGTCTATTTAGCACAGACTGTCCAGTTAGGCAAACACAACTATAGGCGACATACCGCGTAGTGAAGCCTTGGCATCCCCAGCCAGGTGGACTGATGTCCTGAAGCACCATACCGGAGGTAATTGAATGCGAAAGGCGGAGAACTGTGTATGGTGGCGAGCCTGGGGAGAGGCCTATGTCCTTCAGTAAAGAGATACGGGCTGATGATGATGAAAAGCAATAGCACGCCTAAAAAATGAACTATTCAGACTAACGTTTAACTATACAATGATTAGAAAAGAACTAGCCAATGTTCAAGAACATCAAAACTTTGACAGAATCAAGCCAACTCTCCTAAATAATACAATGAAGATCAAAGCGCAGAGACCACTAGGAGTGGACCACACTAATACTAAGCAAAAAAGACATGAAAAAGGCCATCTACAAACTATACAAACTCCCAGGAAAAGACCAGTAAGCCCTGCATCAAGAGAATAATGAATTAAGAAACAACAACGCTCATGATAAGAAACTGATCGAACAACTTGCTCCCCACTGATATTTATCAATACATTATAATATCTATTACCTCTCTTAGCTCCCTTTTCTGGCTAGGGATTGCACGAATACCGGCTGCCTCTCACTCCCGTCATTACCAATTCAGACTACAACCTACACTCCTTCATATATCTACGTTCTCCTTGGTGTATTGGGACTTGTCCTTTTCAGACATTGGGTCTAGCTGAAGATCGAATGAATCGATCAATTGATTTGTTGGCTTAAGACGCTACAAAGTTTACATTCCTAACTAAAATAAAAAGAAAAAGAAGATTAGTTCCCGTCATTGTTACATTGTTTTCCAGTCTGCTGAAAGTGCTTACCTACGAAATTTACTATATCATGAAATTTATTACAAAAAACAGGAAAATGTGACCTAAAATGCAAAGAAAAATATTGTTATTTACAGAGCTAATGTGGCATCAGTAAGAACAACACAAAGTTGGTTTAAGCCTTTTCAATCAGGAAACTTTTATGTTAATGATGCAGGACGCTCTGGTTGCCCTGCTATGGATAGAGTTGATAATATTTATGAAAAAGTGGAGCAAGATCGGCATATTAATAGTTACAACATTGCTGAAAAACTGCGCATTAACTATAAAACAGCTTTGACTCATTTGAAAAACCCTTCGTGTATGTCGTAGGATGATTTGATAATTTGAACTATCACGAAAATTCTAGGGATATTGCGAAAACACGGATAATTAGACAATGGTGATTATATTTTGCAATCTTTCTTAAAAAAAAGTTAGGTTTTTTGCGAAAACGCGGTCGCTTTACTAACATTGAACATTCTTAATGCTGATTAGCTTGATTTTTACTTGCTAGCCAACTCTTACTCTGATTAGTGCCTATATTTTCCCATGTAGCTTTGAGGTATTATATCATAGTTATAAAGGGTAAGAAATGACAATGCCTATTCATAGAAACTTTACATTACATTATCACATCACATTATCAGTTTTAATCATTACCATACTTTTATTGTATCTAATTGATACTCTTCAAATACATTTCTCTTTCAGGCTCCATCGCCATCGGAAGCATGGGATGATGTATTAGATTGTACAAGTGACAAAGAACCAGCTTGTATGCCTATATGCTTTAAAACAGGCTTCGAGAAATCAGAGGATGCAATGATAGGTTCCGAAGATTGTCTGTATATTGATGTTAGTACCTGTGATATAAAACCAAATAACCATTTGCCAGTAATGTTCTGGATTGGAGGCTATGCATATACTCACAACCTGGATGCCATTTTAGACCCATGTTTGCTTATAAATCAAGGAATAGTATTTGTAAGATGCTCCTACAGATTGGGACCATTCGGATTTCTGTCAATCAATGATATCACTGCCCCAGGAAACTGTGGCCTGAAGGACGTGGTGATGGCCTTACAATGGGTACAAAAAAATATATCTGCTTTTGGTGGTGATCCTAATAATGTAACAATATTTGGAAACAGCAGTGGTGGGGCTATGGTGCATTTCATGTTGTTGTCTCCTATGTCGAGCGGTCTGTTTCATAAGGCAATAATCCAAAGCGCTAGCGCTTTGAATAACTGGGCGTTAGCCAAAAACCCTTCTTTGGCTGTGATGGAACTTGCCAAAGAATTAAAAATTGATGCCATGGATAAAATAGAAATTGTTGCGAGACTTAAAAAGGTTCCTACCATGGATATTTTGCGTGCTTTTCAAAATATGGCTATAGACAGATTAAAAAATTATGAATCTGATGTTTTTGATTGTACGTTTAAACCATGTATTGAAGAAGAGTTTGAAGGGCAGCCTTGTTTTCTTACCAAAAGTCCTCACCTTATACTGAAGTCGGGAAACTTTCACAAAGTACCTCTCATTATAGGAAGCAACAATATAGAAGCATCTGCTTTTCAATATTACCCTGATTTTTTAAAGGGTTTACAAATATACAGTAAAAATGTGAACCTCCTTGTGCCACAAGAACTTTCTGCTGATGTCAACAAATCTAAGGATATTGGTTTACAACTTATTAACTTTTATTTAGGAGATGAAAAACTAAGTGAAGAAACCATCAATCAATATTTACAATTTTTGAGTGACTACTACTTTTTGTACTACGTTAATAAAACTGTAAGGCTTCATTCTCAGCATGCCACGAAGAACCCTGTATATTACTACATACTAAATTGTGCTGGCGATTGGCGTGTCCCCAAAGAACTCCAACTGTTCAATTCCGTTGGTCATGCTGCGGAACAGCCATATATATTTCAATTGAAAATTCCTGATTGCAAAGGTAGTAAAGATTCAATATTAACTAGGAGAAGAGTAGTCAAAATGTGGACAAATTTTGCTAAATATGGGTAAGAATTGAATTTTATGTTTCAAATTACAGAGTTCAAAAACTTAAACTAAGAAGTTAAAAATAGTAGTCTACTTACCTAGACTACTACTACTACTACTAGTCCTAGTACTAGTCTACTAGTTTAAAGTATCTGAGTTGGCACCGATTTCATAAACTATATGCCACCCATTAATACTCTTTTCTTTAAATTAAAGATATTTTTATCTCTTTAGTTTCATTTTTTGAACTCAGAATTTATTTTTGTGTACACATATATTTTACTAGCTTTCCGTCTGCGGCTCTGCTCGCGTGGACTACACAGTTGTACCGGAACCCTTTTTCCTGGTATAAAAGTAGCCTATGGCACTCTTCAGCTTATAAACTATATCTGTGCAAAAACTTATAACGGTCCTGGTACAACTGTGTAGTCCACGCGAACGGAGCCGCGGGCGGAAAGCAAGTGTCTTTATAAATTCAACCTATGTGTTATTATTATTCTGATGTATAAGCTATATTATTGTAAAGTTTCATTAAAATCCATTTAGTAGTTTTTTGCATAAAAGAGTAACAAACATCCATACATACAAACTTTCGCGTTTATATATTAGTAAGGATTTGTCAGTTATAATAATAATTCTTGCAATAGTCAATCACGAGAACTGGTATGTCGGCTTCGAGATTATTTTGAAAGAGAGGCCAGTAATGGCCGCCCGTTAACGCCTTTTAATAAACCGATAGACCGTGTAGCAGAAGCTCTCGATATAGGACGCGGTCTAGTGTAAAGAATTACAAAAGAAAAAATGAGTGTTGATGGCACAGAATAAAATAAACTGTCGACGTCCAGAAAAACAATAAAGAGGAAGAAACCAGTGATTGACATAGACCATTTCGACGTTGACGCTATTCGGCGCCATGTCTACGACAATTACGAAAACGGTACCCGACGAGAGAAAATTTTTTGAAACCCTTAGGAGACGCAGGGCTCTTTCAGGACGATCGATACGACGCGACGCGACATTGAACTAATAGTTCGTGAGCTTCTAGGTTTTGGAGTGAATAATTATCGTAATTATTCAGTAACGTCAGTACGTAAATAAATTCGTTTAGTTTGCTTAGAATAAGACTACGCAAGCCTAGTATGTATGTACTTAGAGTTGTTTAGTTTAGCGAATGGTATACAAAAGTTGATACCACTTTATGAAATAGAATCGAAATGTAACGATTTCCGATAATTATATCAACTCACTATGTACTGTCAATCGCGAAACGTCATGGGATCGATAAGATCGCGACGGCGCAGAGGTATAGTCATAAATACGTAAATACCAATTGCGTTTAAGTATACCTACAATTTGCCAAAAGATAAATACTAGGTATAGTACTATGCACGGATCTTTGCTGCCCCGAGTTGCCTGTGAATGCTTAATGCGCAGGTACCGTCGCACGGGCAGCGAAGGGTAGTAGTGGCCGCGCAGCGAGCGAGTAACGCGAGCTATTCAACCTCTCCTTCTCTATTTTATACTACTGTGGCCCTTTCTGTAAATAACTTCACAGCGGCATAGATCCGTGCGTAATACTGTACACTTACCTGAGCATATAAATTCTAGCATTAGGTTATTTTAGGCACTTGCGCTTGATGTCCACTATGTATTTCGGTATCTAAATAATTAGTTTCAATTGATGATTTGACATATATTTTATATACATCACAGAACATCATTTTCTCTTTTTCAGGAATCCAACACCTAATGAAGAAGATCCTCTGCTTCAAATAAATTGGGATCCTGTTGATAACAAAGATAAACTTAACTATTTAAGCATAGGAGCTGAACTCACCAAAGGAAGGAATCCTTTTTATGATAGGATGCGTTTTTGGGATGATTTGCACAATGAAAACAGTTACCTAAGAGCTTTGGTACATTTCAGTGCCATGGGAGTGATGTGGTAAATGTGATAATTGAAGCAAAAACTGTTGCCTTTTCCAAACAAATGCATCTCCATTATAATGCTTTTGAGATTTAAAATCTTAAGACTTCTTATAGTGTGATAGATTTTATAATAAATAATTGCTAAATACTTGTGCGTTAAATGTTTTTAAAGATTTATACATGTTATTTTGTTAGTCAAACACTTTTTGAGGAAATGTATGGAAAAATTTTTAAATCATTCCAATAAAATTATGACATAAGCTCCAGTTTATTATTTATAATATGCAAAATAAGCATAGTAGCAGCTATTACAAACACAAATATATAATTACAATTTTGAACAAAAACCGGTATACATAATAATGTACATAAGTATCTAACATTTTATTACATTAAATAAATTTCTTTGATAACCTTCATATTGACATATAAGGAAAATAGTTAATAACTAATTATTAAAAAGCGGAAAAGTTGGGTTTAAAGCGAAAATACATTCTGGGGTCAAATACGCACGCCAGACGTCACAAATATTTTCAAGCACTTCACAAAAAATATAAATGTACATTAGGCCAGACCCCTCGGCTGATTCGCGCTAAGCTTCCAATCGTGATAAATGTGAGTGATGCACCAAAAATGGCGTAGACACACGACATAAAAAATTGGTAATTATTTTATTACAAAATGTCTAATTCTTAAGATTTGCTTCTATATGACGTTTGAATTATTTGCCTTATGCAATGAGCTATCCAGAAATATATTAATTATTACTATGGTTAATATGAAGCTGATTATACAGGGTCAGGGGAAATTCGAGACATCCCCTTGAAGGGGTTAAAATAGGGCTCATTTGTGATAGATTTGGTCATGTGGTAGCCCAAGTAGATACTCTAGGTACTGGTTAGTTTTTGAGATACTTTTTTATGTTTCTATTTTTAAATGCCGGTATTTGGCCATTTATATCTTTAAAACAGTGTCCTTTTTTAATCTTTTTTTTTGTGCATTTTCCGACAGCTGACTTTTTAACATTTCCGCAAGATAACATACAGCTGAAGAAATCCTATTAAATTTAAAAAAGATAAAAAATTTCGTGAATTCACATTTTTTTAGATGTATGGCGTGTAGCGTGTACGTACAAGTTAGAGAAATAACTTCCTTATTTCACCAGAGCTATCCAAAAAGCTATAAGTTTACAGAAAACTTGAATTTAAAAAAAATTAAAGTGCAAAAGAAACATTCCGCAAAACTACTTTTTTCTGAATGTTATTAGATTATTTTTTTATTGTGAAGAAATTAAAATTAGCTTAATTACATAGCTTTTATTAAAAACATAAATCCAAATCCTGATCCAAATGAGAAGCGCGGTTTCTTATGCAGACACGTAGTCTTTTTCGCACTTCATTTATTTTAACACGAGACGTTCAACTATTTTTTATTTGTTGCGCTGCGCTTAATATGCTTTCCCTGAGCTCTTGAATGTTGTTTATTGTTCTGTTAGCTGGTTAAACAAATTCCTTGATATGGTCCCAAAGATGAGCAAGGTGTCAAATCAGGACCCTAAACGGAAAATTATTCTCGATGTCGGATTAATCGAAGAGGGCCGATTCCTTGGCCGGCAAGGTGTCCACCTTGCGACTTTTGTCTTTGAGGTCATATGAAGGAACTTGTTTATCCCACATATACGTAGGGCATACTTAAATTTCTGGAACTAGCCACTTACAATAGAAAAAATAGAAAGCCATTTTCGCTTTCGCTGTGGCTTAAGTCAGTTAGAGAGTTGCCAGAAACTTCAATCGGCATTTGGTAATTAAGCTCCATCTCGAAGCTCAGTGTATACGTGGTTGTGATTTTAGACGTAGACGTAATTATCTCCATGACGATGGACGTGAAGGTCGACTAGCGACTGCGGTTACCAAATTTTATATTGATACCGTACGTCAATTAGTTGAGACTAATAAAAATATTACATGTCGTCAAATTTATATTGTATTAAGCATTGGAATGAGTCAAGTCCAAAAAAATTTACATGTGCATCTGAAGGTACGGAAGCTTACACTCGACGGATACCGCATGATTTGACGGAAGACCAGAAACGACTGCGTGTAGAGTGGTGTCGCAAAATGATAGCAAAGTTTAATGGAGGACTATCATTGGCTGTGTATAATATACAGACGTTGTTGTGATGTATACGTTATTATTATAATATCGTGACAGGTGACGAAACGTGGGTGTACTGCTTTGAACCGAAAAGTCAATCGGCAGATGGATTTTTCCTTGTGAAGAACCAACGAAAGTTAAGAAACGTCAAACCGTTGCGTTGGCAAGAAAATGGTGGCTTCTTTTTTCGGTAAATCAGTACATTATACAACAGTGTCACTTGAAGACCAAAGAACTGTAACTGCAAATTAATATGTCAACACTTGCTTGCCCAGAGTCTTAGAAAAAGTTCGGGAAAAGCGTCCTCGAAGCAAAGTCGTCCTTCATCACGATAATGCGTCCTCACATGTCGTTAAGGTAACAGTAGCGTAAACTGTTGACGCATTCGCCATACAGTCCAGACCTCGCACCATGCGACTTTTTGTTCCCGAAAATTAAAGATAAACTTAGAGGCATACGTTTTACGAGTACTGATCGGCGGCGAGAGCATTCCATGAAGCTATTGTAGAGGTCTCTAAAGGAATTGGCCCATCTGCTTTTTACAATGGTTCCACCGAATGCAAAAATGTGTCATATATGCGGCATATACTTTGAAAAACAATAAATGTATCATAAGTAAATCAGGTCTTATTTATAGGAATCCAGAAAGTTTCAGTATGGCCCACATATATCGTTTACCCACCATAGCATTTTTACCAAAAATCGGCATTAAGTATCTCAAACACTAACCAGTATCTACCTAGACTACTACATGACAAATCTATCACAAATGAGCTCTAATTTTTTAACCCCTTGAAGGGAATGTATTGAATTTCTCGTAACCCTGTATACTCAATCACTCGTCACCCATGTGTTTGAAATAATTTGATCCGATATTAAATCATGTTTTTAACGACAAATATTTAGTTAATCTTTTAACTTGTCATCAATCATTATCAATCAATTGTCCCTGTTAACTAAATAGCTCATGACTTTCAATATGACCATATTTAGTTAATGTGTAGTATATAGGTTAAAGAACTAAAGATTTTTTTCTGTGGTTATTGAATTTAGTTGCTGGAAGACTGATTTAAATACATGCATTTTGGAGGGGTCTAGCCTTTATAAAATGTATTCCTATACACAACGAAGATATGTACAAAATTATAATACATGAAGATAAATTATTATAATATATTGTAATAACACTACATATTCTTGCAACATAAATCTAAAATGATTAAGACAATAACAAATAAATGTTTACACATCACAAATGTTTTTAAATCAAGTTCTACACTAACAAATACTGGCGTGCTTATTATTTTAAGAGACTTTCGCAATTTGATTATAGGTCCAATAGGTGAAAACTAATCCAAAAGTGTTCTACCATTACTTTATTGATAACAGTACAGCACATGAAAAACGGCAGTGTGATTTATGTATTTCATTTTCATAATGTGACAAGCCGAAACGGGTAACTCATAATTATGTATCACTCTTTCATGAGAACTCTTAGACCTGTTGAATGAAACGTGGAGCGTGCAGCGTGACGTTTGGGCGTCGAAAATAATCCACCAAGTGGAGGAGGCGTTGTGCTGTGTGACGGGGTCTCGGGAGACAGGACGCCTCGTGGACTGCACGCTCTACTCTTTAAAAACTCAACGCAAGCCGGTACAACGCTCGCTGCCTATTTCCTGCATGCCACACTTCATCCAACTGAAGGCCTTGAAATATAATTCATGCATTCATTACGTTTGCAACAATTTTTTTTTTTAAGAATGATCTAACAGATTTACATATATTTTACGCAAATCACATACCCGTCGCCAGATAGCAAACTGTTATAAATTTTTACACTAAAGATTGCTTTCTCTTGGTCAATGATTTTCTATTTTAATTGTTGTAAAACGATGAAGACATTATTTTAAGCTTTAACTAATTACAAACAAGTGCGCATGTTTTTAACCACTATTGTTTTCAAGGCAATTATTTGTTCGGTACCAGTCAACAGAATCATATTTTATTGGTGATCAGTGTTGCAGCTGTCAGGCTCCTTTTTACGATATAAGTATCTGAAAGTGTAAAATAAATATGCATGAAAAAAAAATTAAGACATGGAAACAAATCAGTTATTGAAAAAAAAAACTAACAACGCATACAAAATAATATTGAATCAAATAACTTTAATAAAGTAAAATCAATCTTACTGCACGTTTGAATCGTTTAAAAGAGAACCGATTACTTGGTTAGAACTGAAAGCCCCCCATGGGCACTGATTGGTCTGAATTAAATTGATATTGGTCCGTGGATGAAGAAACAGCAGAGGCAAGTCGTCCATCTTCCTCCTCTGAACCAAAATAGTTCTCTATAATCTCAAACGACTTCTGATAAATCTCAAGGTTTTCATGTGACTGTAGAAACTCTATCTTGTCTAAACCTAAAACAAAAAATATTTCATCATTTTATTTATTCAATTATGGCTATCCAAATTAGCTTCCGATGCTGGCGCCACTAACAACTTAAGTATCTGTCAAAATTATATAAATAGGTTATTTTTTCGCATTTCGAGCAAATTTAAACAGTTTTTTTGATCATTTTGTTATGAACATGAGAAATAACAATGCCCTAATGTTGTTTTGTTCGTTTATGCTAAAACTAAAATAAACTCAGCTAAATTTAAAAAACTATTCATGGCCAGAGTGCATTTCACGATTATTGCAACAAGCCCAAATACGGTTAGGAAATCTTGTTTCATAATGGAGTTCCAGTGCCTACTTTCGGCTCCATCGGATTAGTCTGATATATACAATATTATTGCATTGTATCAGGACTACAAACAACAGCCAAATTTCATGATGATAAAACAATTAGACATGTGTGAAATTAGTTAATTAGATTCCGTGACATTTATACATACAGGTCAAGCGAATAGTGTTAAATAAAACAAATCAAATGAGATCACACTCGAGGAGTTTACGAGTAACCATTGAAGAGTTCCACTATCCACGTCCTGTCCACCATCAGCTCGATGATACTAGATTATTGTATTTGGTTATCTGAATTACATAGACTGTGTTTTAGCAAACGTAGTCCAAACCTAAACAACGCGTACAGCTTACCGAACTAAACAAAAAATTAAAAGTGAGCAAATGGTGCAAACTAATGGTTATCGAGAAAAAAATTCACGACACGGACAACCTAAATTCTTGGTCACCCTACTGTTAATAAATTTATGAGGTCGAGCAATGACCTACCTACTGATCTAGTTCAAAGTTATGTAAAAAATCGTTTACTTTATAGCAAAAATTCAGCATTTGTAAGAAATTCAACTTATCTGAACGGAATAGAATTGAAAAAAAAAACGCATACTTTTCGGCAGCGGGCGGTCGGCCGATATTTAAAGACAAAAAATGTTAATTTCCAATTACCAGTACCTAATGCATTTTTCATTATGCGATAATTTTGCTAATGCAGACTTTACTCCATACACATAAGATTATTTTTAGCTTGTAGCGTTTAAGCGACGACGGCGCGGTGTGTTAAAGCGTTCAGATCGGGCCCTGCTTTCCCTGCTACATCAAAGATTTTAAAAATTAATTCTTCTTCAATTGTTTAATGTTGTTCCGCGATAATTTTGCCAATACAAACTTTACTCCATGTACATTAAAATTTATTTGGCTTGTAGAACAGTTTTTCAAAAGATATATCAAAGATCATTCTAGCTTACAAATTATATTAATCTCACTGTGCACTAAGCTTTATGACCTTATGTACTTTCGCTTTGGTATTAGGGATATGACGAGAGATTTTACTATTTCAAATGTACCTGACTTGACGCAACAGTAGTGTCGCGTGACAAGGTCACAACAAAGATTTTAAATTATTCAAAATTAACAACTAGGCAAACTTGCTATTACTACGGAGTACACTAGACGTGCTTATGATGTCTGTCTGTGCAGGTTGCGTTGGCGCCTTTCTTCGCTACGGTTTTTTTTATGATTGCGGCATAGGCGTAAGGACTGATGTCCCCTCTCTCCCCCTATTTCCCTGAAGACTCCTTACGGTTTGGCTCGGTGCCGTCAACGTCTATGGGTGCCTCTCAGTTTTTTAATATGAAATTTGATGAAACCGTTTGGGCCAAATTATAAAGCTCGATGAGACACGTTCAATGAGCCCAAACACGTATGATATATATTTAGGGGGCTTATGTAGAGTACAGGGGTGTGGCAAAATACCCCACTTCAGCAGGGGGGGGTGAGGGGTAGGAGTAGTGAATTGTGTTAGGCCTCGACGACACTGCACTCTAGATCACTTCTGGGAGTGTTGTTAGGGAACCTCAGGCTATCAGTGGCGGTCACTCTTAATAACACGATTCCTTTCGAGTTACCTTTTGAATTGACGTGATTCATAAACATTAATAATAAACTGATAATTCAAATCATTGCGCGCAGCGTGGTGCGGCGCTCTGTGTACGTAAACACGTGTGTGTGTAAACCGATGCGACGGTGTAATTACAATTATCACATTTAAAATCAGTTTCAATAATTCATAGTTAATATGAACTTTATTTCATATGTAATAAGGTACCTTTTACCTTTATAGGTAACTCCATTTGAAACAGGACGACGTTACGCGGCCAAATTAAGACGCCTTCATACACCGCTATCTTATTAAAGGCAGCACACTCCGTGATTTGAGAATATATATTTGGCTGTCGTATAGCACACAGCTGCTCATTCGTTACAAGTAACACGTCTTAAACCGAGTTATTTTGGCTAATTTTCTTTGAAATATGTTCGTTCACTGATTGGTATTGAGTGAACCAGATATCAGTTATGTATTTAAGAACGAACTTAAACAATTCATAACGGCTACTGGACTGGTTGCTGGTTGACTAACGTTTACATGTGCAAATATTTGAAAATTTATTTTAATTAATGATTGCTGGTTGATTTAGTGATAAAGTGTGTGAGTTTTAGATAATTAACGTACATATTTTGAGTGGCGTTCGTAATATCTGTAAATAGTTATCTTATTTTTGCAAATAAACAAATTTTTCCTACGTAAGTACAACTTTTTTATTAAGTTAGATAGGTAGGTACGTAAGTAGGTAGGTAAGTAGGTACGTAAATAACGAAATATGGCTCTTATAGCAATAGAATGTTGTTCAGTGGATTTTTTATTAAATCCTGCAACCGAATTTCCAAAATTATCTTTTAGTCAAAAACAAAGAATTTTAGAAATTGGGCGCGCTAAACCAAATTTACCGATAGATTATAAAAGGAAAGATGGTTTTACGAAGCATTTTCATTTATCAATGTACGATAAATACAATTGGCTTACCGGAAGTTGCAAGTTAAATAAACTGTATTGTTTTCCATGTTTATTATTTTCTAATTCATGCAGTGTTTAGAGTAAAACGGGGTTTACGGATATAAATAATCTTGCCAATTCCACAAAAAAACATATTCATACTGAAAAACATATCCGCAGTTGTCTTAACTTGCACGAATTTGGTACGATAAGAATTGAAACGTCGCTTGTAAATTCATTTTCTGTACATAACCAAAAAGTAAAACGAAATCGCGAAATTATGAAAAGATTAATCGATACCGTTGTGCTTTTAGGTAAACAAGAATTATCCTTCCGTGGTAATGACGAAAAACAGTATTCAGACAATCGTGGTAATTATGTAGAAACATTATTGTTTTTAAAAAGTTATGATTCTATTTTAGAGACCCATTTTGATATATGTTCAGAAAGTCGTAACGGAATTTTTTCGGGCTTATCAAATCATATTCAAAATGATCTAATAGAAAGCGTCGCGGCCGTTATAAAACATGAAATAAAACGTGAAATTTCTAAAACCGATTTTATTTCAATAATGATCGACGAAACTCCAGATATTAGTCACCGCGAACAAGTTACAGTTGTTTTCAGGTATTTAACTGAAACTGGTGTAGAGGAACGATTTGTAGGGTTTCAGGATGTCAGTAGAAGTAGGGACGCGGAAATTTTAAGCAAAGTTGTTTTAGATCATACAGAAGAATATAACTGTATGCAAAAATTGATAGGTCAAACGTACGATGGCGCGTCGGTAATGACTGGTTCCGTAACTGGTGTTAAAACTAGAGTCCAAGAAAAATGCCCTATGGCAATCTTTGTTCCATGTTATGCTCACATTCTAAATCTTGTTTTATCGCGGTCAACTGAAAATATTCCGGAATGTAAAACTTTTTTCGAGGCCTTAAATAATTTGATTCGATTTTTTAATAAATCTACCAAAAGATCGTATCTTTTAAAGTGCATCGCGGAACGCCGTTTGCCTGGAGTAGCAGAAACTCGTTGGCAATATAATTCGCGTATTGTTAACGTAATTTTAAATTGCAAACCGGATATCATTAAAACTCTAGACACGATATTAGAAAATCCACAAGACTGGGATAAAGACAGTTTATTTCTCGCGGAAAATATTTTAACAAAATTAACCGAATTCGAATTTTGTTTTTTGTTGAATATTTTTTCAGAAATATTTGGACGATCAGATATTTTGTTTGCGCTCATTCAAAATAAACAAGTAGATATTGAAATTGCTATTAAGGAAATCAAATCATTTCGGTCATGGTTATGCAATGAAATGTTAAATAAATTTGATTCGATTTACGATGAACTGTCAGAATCCTTAGAACCGCCGCGTAAACGTCGCCGTCAAACACAAGGTATCGATACTAAAACCGCTTTTAAAAGACTTTTTCGTGAAATAATCGATAATATTAATATGCAAATTAATGACCGATATAATTCATTCGACCAATTAGAATTTTTGGATTTAGTAAACAAATCAAAATACGATAGTTACGGTACATTTCCCGATAGTAAAATCAATCTTTTAAATCGACAATTCCCTAAATTGTTTGATTACAACGCTTTAAAAAATGAGCTAAAAGTCATATATTCATCGCAATCGTTACGTCAATTAGATGTCTATGAATTATTGTTTCATCTTAAACAGCCAACTTTAAAAGATGCTTTCCAACAAACATTACAATTGTGTAAATTAATTGTGACACTGCCGTTCAGTGTTGCGTCCGCAGAACGATCTTTTTCGGCATTAAAACGCATACATACCTATTGTAGAAATACTCAGAGCGAACAAAGGTTGTCCAATTTGGCTTTAATATCTATTGAAAAACACTTGTTATTAAAACTGAAAGGTAAGGAAAATTTTTATGACAATGTATTATCACATTTTGTTCAAAAAGATAGAAGAATAGCTTTAGAATATAAATAGGCGAAAGAGATAGAGAGTAGGTTAAAAAATGTCTCTGTTAGGTATGTCAAACAAAATATATACGTTTCTTCAACTAAAACACTACAAAATTTGTTGAGCACATTCCAACAGTCGCCCATGCTGCTATATTTACTATACATTACAATGTATAGTCAAAAAAGGCTTTTTTCAAAGCCGCTACTCAATCAATTGTTTCTAATGACGCTCTACGTCTTTTCTGGACCAAAGACAACCATGTCTTCGAAGAAGATGAGCTATAGGAGGCAAGAAATCATTTTCATCACGGTAAGAAATTATATTTTAAGTGTTAAATATTTTCAAATACCATAAAACATCCCAATATGAACAACGGGTGTATGTATAATGGCCTAGATTAACGCGGCCGGCTTCCCTTGGTACAGAGGTCACCGCACGTCACTGCAGGCTATGGCTATGGCAGACACTGAACACACTGGAGAGTGCACACGAAGCACCCTGTAATGGATGAGAGTCTCAACAACAACAAGAACCACTCGACCAGGTTTAACTACATTAGACTTCAGAAACATTTCAATATAAATAAGGGATTGTCCATAAACCATGTGGTTTCAATTTTCCCTCTTTGGCCACCCCTCCTCTCACGTAGCCTACCATGGCTTTTGCTTTGATGTCCCCTCCCCAACCCAGTTAGAACGTAGTTTTATAATCCATAATCTAGACTGTTTTCCCTATATAATCTAGAAGACTGCACTGCACTGTTCTCTGTCACTACAACTATTGTTATATTTCGGAATACAATTAATATGACCAAAATTTGCTCTGGTACTATTTTAATAATTATAAATCTTCGGAATTCACAAATGGTGGCTGTAGTCACTCCTACAAGTCAGTTATTACATTAAAAACACCTTTGTCGGGTCAAAACATGACTCGGCTCATAGAACACTTTAATCTAGCTAGCTAAATCGACTATGGTATGACTATGAATGAATTTAATATCACTGAATGTTTACGTCGCGTTCGAAAACACCAATGAAAGTCAAAATGAGCTTAGGAGCTAGGAAATGAGCCTCAAAAACTTCGGCAATTGTTATAACAACACAACAAAACGTTTTATTTCTCTCTCAAATATAATAAATCATGTAAAATTACGTAGCTCAGGCTTAGACCTAATATCATACAACATAGCTTTCAACTCTCCTCCCCAAGCAAACCACGTGGTTCGTAGACGCTCCTTAATTGAGAAAATAATTACATTTCAGTTCTTTTTGTATTTTCATATTAAGGCGGTATTTTATAAAGAGGAAAGCGCGCACGGCGTTCGCTGTTGGCACAGTCGGCCTTCTTTTGACTTCCTTCGATAAAAGCGACCGGCGGCATAGATTACTACACTAGGAACGACAAGAAAATATTGCCAAACATTAATACTTACCATATTAGTTTGGATAGCTCAAGTGTCATTTAGTATTTGATAAAGTCTGCATTAATTTAATATACTGTTACATCTACATTTACTTTACAATTATAAAATTAAACACCTAATACTGATATCACTTAAAACAAGTCACGAACATGAGTAAGAAATGTTTTATGTACATGAATTACTTTCGTATTTGTCAATAAATGTCAATTTTATTTTACTATGTAGGTAAAATGATGCAGGCTCTAGATCTCCTTTGTGTCTCGTTTATTTGATGTTTTCGATCATCTTTGGACACTATGAAATTGATTATTTAAAATTTTCTTTTGTATAAGTTCACTTTGGCCACTGACTTTATCAGCTGTTTTACGAATCGTGTTCGTCTAAGTTAAAAATTCGCGAAACAGTGTCGTAGTGTTTTGTTTAGTGAATCATATTTAATAAAAACGTATGCCATTCATATTGTAATTGTGTATTAGTATTTTTATTAGTTGCTATAAAAAAATAAGTCAAAAAAAAATTAAACCTAAAACATGTTTTTCTCGATAACTGTTAGTTTGTGATAAGTTTCGACTACGTTCTACCGAACACTCGGTATATTTACAAAGTTTCAAATTGTTATGGTAATTAGGAGTAGGTTAAAATCGACTTCCAAGATTTCTTTTTAAAAGTGAAGCTAATATAAGTGTGTTAAAAAAAAGTTACCATAGCATTCTTCAATCAATACAGCATAAGGATTGTCATGGTGATCTGACTGTTGGCCAGCTTTAAGAATATTCTCTAGGCCATTGAGAGCCACTTGCACTGTCTTTGCATCTGATAATGTTAATAAATCACAAAGAGGTGGTATGCAGCCCTGGTCAACAAGATATCTGTAAACAGAAAATTTTTCTTATAATAGTAATTTTTAAAGCATACATGGGTGAATATACGCTAAATGGGTTTCTGATGTCAACTGGGAAAAATTTACCCAAATAATTTGACATTCATTATATCACAAGTTGACATAATTATGTATTAATATTCGTAAGGACCAGACGATATAGCTATTTTTTAAAGTTTTATCTGTAAAACTGCCAGAGGAGTGACGCCAGAGAAGTGACCAAATCGCACATAAACTCGAAATATACTTATATTTCCAGTTGTTACCAAAATTAAATGTAATTCATATCAGCTTTGCGCACTAATCGTTGCTTTTTGCCAATTAAATAATACCTAACGAGAAAATATAAAAAGATATACTTACCAGGGGAAATATGCGACCTACTGGCACAAGCTCGCAAAACTACCATACACCGGTAACTAACGCTTTTAAAATTCAAAATTGTGCACGGATGTTGGCTTTTTGCAAACTTCACTCTGTCCAACAGAGATCACTCAAAGTGCAGTTCGCGTGATTGAATTTTTTTCGCGATTTGTATGTTTTAATGTCGCCAGTGGAGGGTGACAACTTTTTACGGGACACATAAATGGCAGTGATTATTTTTATGTTAATAAATATTTCCACAACTGAATTATGGCAAATAATCTTTGTTGTTTATTTAGTTATGAGATGACAATGAAAATATTAATCTATTGGTTAAATAAAAATATATGTGTTAAAAATTGCAGTACAAAATGGAAATGGAGCATGCCAGGGGAGTATACATTTTTAACGTTTTTTCACATTATAGCGTAAAGTGAAATAGTTATAGTATTTTTCGTATATGATCCAATTAAAAGGCGTTATTTTTAATTACTTCAGGTTTATACTTAAATAACAGTATTCATTTTGAACACAATTTAGCTATGGACCATCGAAATCACAATACTGTATATTCACCCACATATCAATAGAACTGTATCCAACATTAATGGCATAAATGGTAGTCATACCTTATGATAAATCATGTTATTTAATCAGCAAGGTATAAAAAATATTTTAATTTATTTAAGGACAACCAGTGAGTAATACAATAATACATACAAATAAGACAACACTTGTCTATAACAAAATAACAAATGCACACTCTGTTTAAGGTTGCCACAGCATGCATGAACGTTAATCTAAGTGCAAACAAAGGTGATTTTTATTACTATCTTAAACATTAAGATTGTAATAAGAATCATATTGTAAATCGTTTGGAATAATTTGAAAAGCATAGACTTGATCCTAATAGTTATAAACATAAAGATAACCTAAACAGTACAAATGTAACGAGTGACATGTTTACACTTATTTTTCTAGTTAAAAAAAAAATAGGTAAATTAACTTTTAAATGATTTCATTTTAAATCATCAGGTGTACCAAAAATGAGAAAATATTAGGACACAACAAACATTGACCTTCTCAAGATTCTGACTTCTGGTAGGAAATCGCGAAATACTAGCAGTGCTATCTTCTCATGTTGAATACCAAGGGGCACTTTGTGTCACTGCTTCAGCAGAATAGGTCATAGTCTGGGAGTTTTAAAAAGTCCCAGATCATTACTCATTCTGCTCCTGTTTGTATCTTAATTATTTTCTAGTTTTTGGTACAGTTGATCAATTGAAATAAGAAAGTTTTTACCTATTTTTATTTTTAATTTCTAGTTTTTATAGTTTAAACAGACCAAAAAGCACTTCAGATATTTTCTTTCACAATTATGTATATCACGTAAATTCGCGGTATAGATTATATTACCTTGAGGAGAAAGTCTTTTTGTATTTTGTTTGTATGAAGTTGTAATCCAATCTCATTGATTGTACCGACTAACTGTAACTATCTGGTTACAGATGTGACAATCGAAAAAAAACTACATAGTAAAAAAAATGGTTTCCCGCCACTATTCAACTGTTTCTCTGTCCAAGAAAATAAGCGATCAAACGAAAAAATTATTATGTTTTGAGATTTTCTTACAAAAAAGACAAAATGGGAAAAAATTTGTGCCGTTTTGATGCAAGACGCTCTGGTTGCCCTGCTACGGATAAAGTTGATAATATTTATGACAAAGTGGAGCAAGATCGGCATATTAATAGTTACGACATTACTTTTTGATTCATTTGAAAAAGCCTTATAAAATCAACCGCGCACGGCAACACGTTCGACAACCAACATACAACAACATAGTCCAGAACTATTAACATTGAAAAAAACTGTTTTTATTTATTTGGAACATGACTTCACAGAAGAAATTTTATAGAAATCACCTAGTTTCTCAAAGCAGTTATAAATCGGTGCAGACAGTCAGCAGCAAACTAGTTTAATAATAATCATGGCCGTAGTGATTCGTACCTGATCTGCGCGTGTGTTCCACCACTAGTAGCATTTGTGATCGCCCAAGCAGCCTCCTTTCTCGTCTTGAATTCGGCTTGTCTCAATATCTCGATTAAAGCCGGAAAGATGTTAGCGTCGATCACTGCCTGTAATTTATATATTGTAATTTGTCAAGTAATTGGATATATAGTTGATACTATAATGTTTCTAAGTACAGCATTAGACTCGAAACTCCAATGGGGTCCTCGTGTAATAATTAATCTTTCAAATAAACTTAGTTCTACAGTATTTGCAACAAAAAAATTGTCAATCGACAGACACAGTGACAGTAACATTAGTTTATTTCCGTTACTTCCACAGTATTGTTATATGGTATTTTGTTATGGGGTAATACTGCTGATATTAATAATATCAATTATAGATAGCAATACTAGGAATAAACATAAACTCGCAGTAGGTATAAAATGATTGGGATTAAATTCTAATTCACTCAGTTTTTAAGACAATGGTCTATAACACCATCAGTAAAAAAAGCCTAACTTAGTTTCTTGCAGTGTTCTTATTAGAATAGTCGCATATGAACCTGCACAAACTTAGCTTTATATAAATAAAGTGACAGCAGGGTGTCCTTCTTATAAATAAATAAATATTTATTTTATTTATTTACTAATTAAAATATCAAAGTTAAAGGCAGCCAAATATAAAGTCATTTTGTTTACAAGCTGAAGTATTATCAGTGATAAAATTAATAATGCAATAGGTAAACAAACAACCAATTAAAAAAATTAATGACCCAAAATAAAAATCAAAATGCGATTGAAATTGTTTCAGAATAGGCATTGCCTATTTTTGAAAATGATTTACAAGCGAAAAACCGTTTCCAGGAATAGCCTTACTAAACTTTAATTTCTTATTAGTTTTTTTATTAAATTAATAAAAAAAACTAATAACGAAATATAGTTCAGTAAGTTAATTAATAAATTTTAAACATATTGAGAAAAATAGTAATAACCTTCAGATGACCTTTGTGATATAGCAGTATGGCTGATATTACACCCAACTACTATGAGATTTAGGAAATTTAAAAATTAAAGATTTATTAGCTGACAATTAAAGAGAAAACCTACACCGAACAAATTTTTTGTTCAGATAGCACTGCATGCTTTCGACTTCCACCTCTTTTACACATGAAATATTCACAAAACGTAGGCAGCGCTATTTCGACAAAAGTGACGTCAATTCTATATCAAAATTATAATATTCAAATTAGTTTCTTGAATTGGCTTATATTTTAATAACAAAAATTAAAAATTACATGTTATAAAAATCGGGCAATGCCCATTATCGTGCAGAAAAATCAAGGTGGGCGGTTAATTTTGTCCATGAGTATACTTCATTATCCCATATATACCTGTATTTGCGCAGCGTTTCCAGCAGTAATGTTAGAAAGTGTCCAACAGGCCTCTTTGCGTAATGCCTCAGTACTAGATCGCAATAGGGCTAGCAAGCTAGGCAATGGGTTGCAATTTAGCACCGCCTGCGTTTGGGCGTCGTCGCCTGTCACTATATTGCCTACCGCCCGCAAAGCTGCTGACACCACTGTTGACTTGCTATGCCTAAGGTACAAGAATAAGATATGTGAGTTTAATGATGTTTTCTATTTGAGGGATCTTTATGTACTAATATGACGCAATTTTTAGTTCAGATGGTATTATTAGCTATACTATACCAACTGGTAATGATGGTTATAAAAAAAGACATTTTTGACAGACCTTAACGCCAAGAACGTTATTAGTAAAGCAATATATCTATTAATGCACTATGTAGTATTGAACAGAAAGAAATATTTAGTATAGAAAAGGCACTTGGATTTTCTGTCAATTTACAATCATTGGGTAATACCAATTAAGGTTCAATTGTGTTTTGCTTAATATAAAATGCTAATTTCTTTCTCGTAAACGATCCCAGGTTCAATTCTATTATTAAAGCAATACTGTTCCGGGTCTAGGTATTGTATGTTCGTGAAATGACAATTTGGATTTTTTTTTTGTTTTTGTTTTACCCTTGCGATGGGAAGGCGGATTAAACTCTACAGCTTCCGCGCGCCCGAGCACGCGGGGTATGTGGGAGTTGCACCCACTAAACAACCGCCTGAAGCAGAATAAGGACGCGTGTCTTTAGCCTGAAAGCTCTAACGACTTTATCGGATCGGCCAGGTTGCACACTAGGATGTTGCCGGCGCGAAGTTGTCGGGTAACCCCTAAGGGTTACTCGAGGCGAAATAATTCCGTTGGCGCGGGCCTCCGGTTAAGATTTACGTTATTAATATAACGTGAAAAGTGTGTTACTAATCACTCATTTGAGATGAGGTCAGTAGGGGGTGACAATTTGGACTCATCATACATACAGGAATCTATCATAGTTTGGGTTTATAAAAAAATAATCATGTTTATTGGCTCAAGTACAAAATATAAATATATCAATGTTTGGAGTCTCCTTTTAAACAAAAAAAAATGCTTAGACCAGGAGATTTAGCTCTTCCATAAATTGTTTATCAATTATTGTTGCTATTATCATCATATCTATAGAAGAACATGTAAAACATACAATTACAGTTTTAATACTGTGTCTATTTAAACAATTATAAAAACAATATTTTGTGAATAAATTATCTACTGACCAATAATTTGTATATGCTTCTAAATTGAATTGAATTAAGTAGTACAATCACATAAACTTCACTTACATAAGAAGTTCCACTAATCTCCGACAGACACCTGCATCAATTACTGCTTGTATTTTTTCATTTGGACCATCAGATAGGTAAGAGAGAGCCCAGCACGCGTCACTTAACACGTCGGCATCAATGTGGTGTAACAGCCGCGCTAATACCGGTATACCTGTAAATACAAGTCAATTAAAATTATTGAGATACCGACGATCGCGCGCCACCCCCTCCGCCAAGCATACAATATACACTCACAGGCACAATTAACCGCCCACCATATAAAAGTGCCAAAATGTTGTTTGGATGCGTTGGAAGTTATTGGTTCGAAATTTAAATCATTAAACATTGATTTAATGATTTAAATTTCGTTTTATTGGGAAAAAAAAATGTTGAAATGTTGAAAAATTATGTTATGCAGGCACTTCACGCTCGAACGAAACGCTTGGACGTGGCACTCGGCAAGTGATACCGAGCCGAGCAGTAGAGGGTTACCACGACCTACACGCTCGGGTAGGTCAGTTGCCGCCAAGCCGTCGAAGACTCAGGTTGATAAGCAAAAGGCACTGCCGCAACAGCCATGTCGGTGTTTTTATAACAATTTTACCAATATAATTACAAATCACCACAGAATATATCTTTAAATTCAAATACCTAAATTGAATACTTAAAAATTCCCAAATACCACTCGGCGACTGTGAAGTGCCTGCATCAAATTCACGTTCTTTTTTCAAATTTAGTTCAGTTTTACTGAGTGCAGTATGAACTGTGCCATATTGTGGCGGGTCGATAACGCTGTGGGCTGGAAATTCTTTCAAAGTCCGCACAGAGTTAGTCGTCGTTGATAGAGGTAGGATAAATGCTCAAAATATTTGGCATTTATTGTACTTCTATGAAAGACGACACTGATAAAAAAAAAAGTAGGCATATTTGCTCTGTCGCCCGTATGAAACCGGGCGGGTCGCTAGTAAATTATAAATCAGTTTAGGAATATATTTGTCGAAACATAATTAAAATATTGATTGAATAAATAAACGCTGATAACTTTGAGTGCTTTGTTGGTAACTTAAAATATGTTATTAATGAAATCGAAAAAATAATAAGTTAAATTTTCATATTTCCCATCACTCTTTGCAGGTTTTGGTACTGTCAATTTAATATAAACATTATCAAATTAAACATAACAATAGATAAACATAACCAAGAATTTAAATTTTATTTAAAATTTAAATTAAAGGATTAACAGAAGAACAATGATTTAAAATGAAAAGTATTATTTCTAACACAGAGATCAGTTTAAAATGAATGTAAAACTTAAAATGGCTGACAATATCCAATGCCTGCGATGCCTGCATCAATGGGTGTTCTGTGAACTAAGATTTAGTATACTAATCAGATTAACAGGTGCCGCTAATTAGAAGATTATTTCTCGTAACATGATTTCTCCTGATTGCCCATACTCTGGTTGCCTCGGTATTCAGTGACCAGGTTTTGTTTGAACATTGGCATCTGAATAATGTATATTAAATTAAGGGACCCGCTTTCATTTTTAACTTTAGTTTATTTTTATTATTATTATTATTATTATTATTATAGAAGCCATAGTAATACACCCTGTGAAAATTTCAAGTGTCTACCTATTACGGTTCAAAAGATACAGCTCTGTAACAGACGGAGGAACGGACGGACGGACATCAGAGCCTTAGTAATAGGGTTCTGTTGGCACCTTTCGGATATGGAACCCTACGAAATTGCAGTTCCGTTTGAACAAAATTTTGGATGTTTATGAAGTATTACATAATAATGTAAATAACTCATTTGGTATAATAATTTTTGATAATTTTGAACTGTGGAATTACTCAATTCAATTTATTAAGCTATTTGTACTTTTAAGTATAAATACCAAATTCTGGGATGGATTTTAGTGGTTCCGTAGCCAAATGGCAAAAAACGAACCCTTATAGTTTCGCCATGTCCGTCCGTCTGTCTGTCTGTGGTTTTTCTCGGAAACTACCGGCAATATTTGGATGAAATTTGGAAAGTAGTGGTGTAATCTATGAACCGCTACACAACGACGTAGTGAAATTAAGAAAAAAATTTTTTTGGGATAGGTCGCCATACATGTAACTGAAGTACGAAAAAAAATTCATCGTATATTAACGCGAGAGGTACCAAACGATAGGTCTTAAAAAATCATATCAAGGTTTCAAACAATTTTTTTATTTAAGTCAACAGTTGTTGAGAGATGCACTCCTTAAGTCCTAATTTTTGTTAGAGTCTTGTCCCCCCCCCCCCCCCTTCTACCAGCTAAACGGTTGTTTTTGGATGTGTGGGAAAAATTATGACAGAGGAGTATATATAACGTAGTTAAAAGGAAAACTATCACAGTTAACTGGACTGTACTATTTAACGAGTAATAGAGTAACTTATGAAATGTACGTCTACAAGTAAAAATTTTGTAATAATTCCATAGAAAATGACAGATAGCGTTTAGCCAATAACCGAAAAGTAGATGCATTTTATCTCTGTGAAGTTATTGTAAAAGGTAATTAAAAAAAACATTTTATGATAAAAACTACATTGTATTACTAGGTACTATAAATTTACGCTTTCCTTTGCAGAGCATATTCTCTTCGCAATCGATACTAAAAGTCACCGTAATAAGTAAGGCTCACTGTAATAAAATAAGTAATAAAAATTGCCTCTAGCGATAAGTGCACTCATGTTATTACTTTCTGGATTAGCCAGAAAGGATCGAGCGCCTTCTAAATAACTAACGAAATAAAAATGAAATATATTTATACAATAATTTTTATATTACATAATAATGATTAACGGCTAAGTTCGATTAACGTCGCGCTCGTTTTTTTTTTATATTGTATGGTGGTATGGAACCTTTCGTGTGCAAGTCCGATTCGCACTTGGCTGGTTTTTTTTAAAATCTTTTTAATAAGTTATGGCTCATACTATAGTATGATTGCTGGATTGTAATGTATTACAATCCAGCAAAGTTTCCAACTGAGAATTTGATGCAGAGATCTTGTTCATACAAAAAACCACTTAGTTTTTTCTGTGATGACCCCCTGATTGTTAGACCTTCATCAAATTCACATTAAAAGGGGGCTGGATTACTGAATGTGTCAAACTAGGGAACTGTCAGATTACAGAGCATCGTTGTATTTATTCTCTGTTAAATTATCTATGAATAGTATAAAATATTAAACATGTACTTGCCAGGAGCAACAGCCTCAAAGTTCGTAGGTGGATTTTTTCCTCTACATAAGTTTGACAGAGTCCAAACAGCATTTCTGGTCATTGATAACCTAGTGTATTTATTCAAAATTCTGAAAAAATATGAAATATACATTAAGTAATAATCATAAAAGAAAAAGCGAGGCCATTATCAGAACTAAAATCTGTCACTGTTTCTGTTGTTGTTGTTTAGCAATGTTCAATTTTAAAGACAGCCCTATAATAAAATATTGTGTATCATGGCACTGTTATTATCTTCCATCATGGCCCTGTTTTACAATACTAATTTCAATTTTACAGAAGGATTATTTAGAGCTCTCATGTTGAAACTATTTTGTAAAATTTAAAGAATATACCCTTGTACAAATATTGACCGTTAGACCATTTGTGATGATTTATTAAACTTAAACTATGAATTTAATAAATATTATTAAATTTATTATAACTTTGATTTTTCCAATTAAAAATTCCAAACTATCGGTAATATAGTCCTTAACTATGCCGATTTCAGCCATTTTGGAGCTCAAATTAGAGCAGACAATCACAGAGTAATAAAAATATACTGGACATATTGTTTCCTAAGAAACATTGTATTTGTTAAGGAGGTTTACAAACAAACTTTTTTTTAAATGTGTAAGTTTTGTCAAAAACGGTTATTAGCCAGAATGAGATCATTTAACCAAACTATAGTTATCTTTGCCAATACATGCTTCTTCGATTCAGTCGAATAAAGACAGCAAGACAGACAAGGTCGCGTGAAGGCTTTGGAAAAAGAACATTTAGAACACCTTCACATAATAAACAAACAAAAAAATTGTATCTATTATAAGTCCAAGTTGACAGACAGTCCAGAACTTACAATTGAAGTTTGTGACTTGTTTTAGTTTAATTAGAATTCATCAGCTAACAGGATAATAGGAAAAAACCTACTCTAATAAAGGTGGTAGTACTCCAGCAGCAAGCACTCTATCCCTGCATCGTGTTGAATCTCCAGCTACATTTCCCAAGGCCCAAACTGCCTGTTCACGGACATCATCACTGACTCCACTGGACAATAGCCCAACTAGTACTTCCACAGCCCCGCATTCCACGACTATACGTGTTTGTTCAGATGATCCTGAAGCTATGTTTGTTAATGTCCATGCGGCTTCAAACTGAAATTAATTCGGCATTAAGATAAACACATAGGAATTTTTTATAACTAAAATTAAAGATTACTAAAATTAGACAAAAGAACCGATTTAACCGATGGACAGTTTTAAGAGGTATTACAAAAAATTTTGTAAATAATTAAATTCTATGCAAAATTGGTGGTTTTCATACATACATACTATTACATAAATAAATTAAACACGTGAACTGAATTTGATATAATTTTCAGTAAAACATAATTTGGATTAGCCGGCTACTACTACTTATTCTGGTAAAATTGTCCTGTGATATAAATTCTATTCAACATTATTAAATAGATGTAATCTAACAAAATGCAGTCTTTGGATGCTTAAGAGAACAAGAGTGAGAATGGAAATAAACATAGGTGCAAAATTAAAAACAGCAGAAAGAGTTGGAACAAGTGCAGACACAAGCAAGTGTGGGGCTGAAGCAAACACAATAGCAAAATTGGGAATTTGAAAGAGAACAAGGCACAGCTCGAGAATAAGAACAAAACAGTTTCATGAAGAGAGTATGAAAGCAACAAACAGATTAATGTGGACCGATACTAGAGAAGAAGGATATCAGTACTACTAAATAGTTTTCCTTAACACTTTCGTGGGCAGTATCGGCTATAACCGTAAACGTCTCTGCACCAAAATGCCAGTACGGTTATCGCCGAAGCGGATGTTTCTGAGTCCGCACGGTTATAATAGTATAATTTACATGGCAGGATCATGTAGTGCATTCTCACTGTCATCTTATACAGAACAAACTTTGTACAACTGCAATTACAATAATGTTCCAAAGAGTTTTTTGTTTAATATTATGGCTATGACCATAGTTTATGATAGCATTAAAACATGGACAATGATTTTATTTTGATTGGTCATTTAACAATGGCCAATTCAAATAAAATTGTTAAAGAAAAAGATACCCAACTAAAATTTTAAAAATATAAATATACTTTTCAATACATTTGCTATTAATATGGTTTTTATGACATCGAAACTTGTACCGTAATGTTGTATTTTACAGTACTAGGCCTTTTTACTTTACACCAATTACACATAAGCATTCTCTTGGTAAGGCATGCGTAAACCGCGAAAAGCGAACCGCTCGCGCCCTAAGCTCTAGCCATTATTACACTTGAAGTATCTACAGTTCCAATCAATCTTTATGGCGGATGTGAACATAGGAACAAGTCGCGTCGCAGTAACCAGTTTTAGGTGTAGCAGGACGCTTATAGCGTTGTATTCCGATCCACCATAAAGTTAGAGGCGAACTATACCTAATTTTAATCGCAAATGTTTGAAAAACGTTGTATGATGCTTGTATTCAGTAAGTTGGCTAATTATAGTCATCGGTTTATTATAAGCACTCGGCTTCGCCTTGTGCCTATGAACACCTCGCCTATAATATGCAGCATACCATACTTGCGTCATAATGTACTAATATTTGTCAATAAAAAACTCACTTGCAAAGTAGGATTCTCATTGTTGGCTAAAAATTCCACAAATTTTGGAACTATTCCTGTTCGTATAACTTCATCTATAGGAGGATTTGGTTCCCTGCTGAGCAGTTTTCTGAATTTCTGAGTGGCTGTCACCTGTTCCTGTATATTGTCACTATATAGTGCAGCCACCATTGAGGGTGTGATGTCATCAGAAGATGTAATGTTTATGTCATCCTAAAATAAACAAAATTATTGAATAAACAACTACATATAACAAATCACAATATGACTTAAAAAGGAAGAGATAGATCACTCTACTTATAGCCACACCATATCAACTCACAACAAAATCAATCTAAAACTGCTTAGTGGTAGTAAGATTCTTTAGCCTTAAAATATTAAATGTAACAATGCATTTTATATGCCTCAAAAAAAGGAGTACTTTTCAAAAGTTATACAAAGTAAGCCCTGCATTCACCTAGAACGACTCAATCAAAATATCATGAGTGGCAGAGACTAAGTGGGAGTTTTTGCATGCATTTGTTCCTATGACATCTCCTACTAAATTTATTTATGATAATAGCAACAAACTATTTCTATTGTAAAACTTTAACTTAAAGTTTTTAAAAGTACACATAAATCAATTAATTTTAGTATTTTTTTTTTAATAAATCAGGTATCTTATGTTGACAAAGTTGACATTCCATCATTGTACTGTACTGTCTAACACACACTATCCTGACACACTGTACTGACTCATTGTTCTGTCTCACTATTCGGCTATCGTGTGAAACGGCCAAAGTCGTTTCCCAACGCTGCGTGCATATCTTCTTGACAATCCAGCGTCTGCATCTTTCTTCCTCTCACTCATTCTTTAAGTTTTTGTTCTTTTCTATCAGTAGGTCAGTGCACTGTACAGCGATTTTATATGGACTTTAAGGCTATGAAGGAAAGTGTGTGAAAAGGGGACTAATTGAGGATAAAAGACATATACAGTGTCGTGATAGCCCAAAGCAAAACGAACCTGTCTCAAATTTATAAGGCCATAGGGCCATGGCTCGAATCCGGGTGTGTACCAATGAGTTTTTTCTAACTTAAGTATATTAACTATCACTGACTCCGTGCCTCGGAGAGCATGTTAAGCAGTCGGTCCTGGGCGCTGTCAATAGATGGCGGTCGTTACAATCCCCAACCCGCAGTGGAGCAGCATGGTGGGTTCAAAGGTAAATACTAGACAGACAGATGCCAGACTATATAGTTTATAAAGAAATGAAAAAGACCTAAATACAGGAGATTAAATGCAAGATTTAAGGCTAAAATTATATCTAGAGGGAAAAGGTTATTCGTGAAATGTTTGGAGGAAAAAGAAAAAAATGGTAGTCAGGGAAAAATTAATTGATAGAGATAAATTGAAAATGGCAACAACAAAAAGGAGGTGAGCAAGAAAAAGGCTAGCGGAAAGGTAGAGAAATTGATCGAGACGAGAAGTAGAGAGGCAAGGGCAATGTGAATATGGTAGGATACTGGAGATAGAATACAAAAGAAGATATAAGGAATTAAGGGTTAACAAGAGGCCAACTTCCTGAAAAAAGGGGGAGCAAAGAAGTGAGAAGCTGATGGCAAGATTAAGATTAAGTGTGAGAATCTGGAAGAGAAGAACAAGTATTGGAAGGTGGATGAGGATAAGAAATACAAAATATGCAGTGGAGAGGGAGATTTTGAACACTTAATGGGGCATGTATGGTGGAAGACGAAAACAGAAAGAGGAGAACTACTGGAAGACAGTGGGAAAAGAGTCAGAGGAATGGGTGCAGAGGTTAGAGAAATTAAAAAAGGAAAAGGAAGGTGGGAGGAATTGAATTGGAATAGGAAATAAGATCTACGGTAGATCTAAAGCAAAGAAAATTAATGGAGTGAAAATATATGGAACCAACTATGGGAACTTAGTCAACTGGCTGTTTTGTAAATAAATAAATATACATGTAAATCATGGATCAATACATATGTTATAATGATGTTATGTATCTTCACAATGCTATTTTTACAAGCAGTACAGTAAGAAAAAAGATCATTTAAAAAAGAAAATAACACTTAGGTATGTATATTTTCTAATATGAAGTACTTAAATAAATTTAAAAGACCGAAGAAAACATGCGATTTCCCATTTCTCAACATCTCATGTCTGACTATTGCAATTTTTTTCTAAGGACAGACGACACATCACAGAACATGTATATGTCACTGGAAACTGTTGTGTGGCTGCGGTCGTGGCGTAACATAAATGTTCTGGAAACATTGGTTCCCTGGTGAATATGGAGTTATATTTCATTATTTATCCATTATGTGTCTTGTAAGGATACAAAAAGTATTTTTGAATAGAGAATTCATATGAATTAGAATTTATTTGTATGAGCTGAAATTAATTTAAGAGACTGTTATAATAGTATCTACCCAAGCAACGTTACATATTTTTCTATTATCATAAATAGTAAATAGACACTAAATGAACTGTTTTTAAAAAAAGGTATGCAAACACCAAAACCCTGACTAAAAATACACTGAATCTTGGGCACCTTCACTACTATGAATACTAAAAATGGGTGATTCAAGCATGCTACAGGAACAACCAAGAATGGCACACAAACCATAAATGCCTCCACTACCTAACAAAATTTGGTCGGTTTCAGAGAACATGGTTTTAGTAACAAAAAAGCATTTTCAATAATGGGAAAATATATGACAATGATTTCCATAATACTTATTAGTAGGTAGCGGTGATATCAGTTTACTAATAATAAAACATAATAATATCAATTTACTTCATATACACAAATGTATAGCAAAATAAAAACCTGTAATGCAATATCAGGTGCGTTGGGAGCTGGTAAGTTCACATTCCTACGTTTAAATAATTGTTGCTCTCTTTTTTGTTTCCGTAGTTGCACACCTTCTTCTTCACGTCGACGTCTGAGCTCATCTGCGCTCAACCCTGCGTTCTTATAACGATGTTTGTGACCACCTGACATCTATAACCATACAAATAAATGTTCTCTATCAGCAACAGCAACAATAATACCTAAATAAATAAAATTAATCTCAATATTTTAGAAGAGTTATTATTTAGATAATATTCTTCATAGGTTCAGCGACATGAAATGAAAAACACTAATCCCTGAAGTATAAACACAAATACGTCTATGCACTATATAAATAAATTTTGCACAAAGAATACACTTACGTCTTGAGTTAACGAAATAAAATTCGAGGTAAAATAGAATCGAAAGATATTGAAAATTCTGCATGAATCAATTCAACATTATTCATAACCAATCCCAATCAATCCTATGATCACAGACTATCCAATGATGTGATCCACTGATCCAATCACAGATCCAATGAATGAACGTAGAACAATATGAATGAAAACAATGAAATGCAATGAAATGTATCCAGTCCATAAAGGTATATTTACTAGCGTAAGAGAGGAACACAGTGTGCGAATGACATCCAGCTCTTTGCGGAAATCCTACATGCGAGAAAGAAATGCAAGAAAATCTGACATAAAACCTCTTTGAACACATTTAGTCTTCATTACTCACTTGTCAAAATAAGGTCCAGCTTTGTTTTCTATTTTGTGTTATAATCGTTTTGAATTCTACAAAAATTAATTCTTGTGATAAAAATGGTGTCGTGTTCAGTTTTAAATTGCACTGTAACATATGTTAATAATCCAAATAAAGAGACATTTCACCGGTAAGTACTGCCAATAACATATTGTTATCTTAATGCTTATTTTTATAAAAAGCGATCCTAAATTTACTTGGTTATACCTCAGTAGAATACGGTAAATACTTTATTTTGTAAATAATTTGTTATTTTAAACAATTATGTGTACGATATAAAAATATTGTGTAAAATTACAATGTAACAATTAAGCATAGGGATTGCACAAAATCTATCGATATGTCGATATTTTCAAATATAAATATTTTGTAAATTTGAAATTACCTAATTGCACCTGTTCCACTGGAATGATGTCGTTAACTGTTTTTAAACATATTGTGAGGTTTATTTAGCCTGGCAGCACATTGTAAGAGAAAGTATGACATCTATACATATATACTACACATAGGGTATATATGTAAATACAAGACTTTTTCAAATGAAAATATAAGATATATACACAATTAATTTTAATCGTCATTTATTTATGATTTAAAATCTGATGCTCTATTTAATTTTAATCGTTATTTATTTATGATTTAAAGTCTGACGTTCTATCTGTTCTCTGATTATGAACGTCGTAAATAATTTAACTTTGAATGACAAAACTACTGTATACAATAGTTTAACCTCATTTTCCTCCAAGAAACTGCGGTGTTAAAAAATGCTTCCTGATAATGATGACTATTTCATAATATCCAGGTTTCCTGTAAACACGGAAAAATGTTAAATAGAACAGGTGGGACTCCTCGAAAACATTCTTTGGTTTACAGTAGACATTTTACGGATAACTGTTTTGTCTAACTAAATCACCGACGACTTTTGAAGAAAGGATCTATACCTACTGAATTTGTGCCGTTAGGGGTTTCTTTTTTTTTCATATGTGCTTACTAAGTAGGTATATTAAGTAATATACTAATAATACTTAATATCTAAAGTCAGAGCATTTATGCCAACTGTAATTTCTGTACAGGTCAACCTGAAGACCAAGGGATCGGTGTCAGCGTACGTTTACCGGGATATATCACCAGGACCTTCAACTTTAGAGCCTAAACCTTTATTTCAGCACTAATATAAAATGGATTTGAAGAAAAAGTCCATCACAGTGAAAATATCAATTTTAGGCAAATTATCACTTTGTCTTTTACAAAAACTTGTTTTTTATATTCAAATAAAACTTAATTACCTATTACATAAAGAAACAAAAAATATTATAGACTAGTCCAAGGCATCCAAGGCATAATTTGTGGTGTAGTGAGACGACGCGACACTCAATGGAGTAGACAATGTGACGTCATGGGCAGTAAGAAGCCACCAGTCAAACCACACGAAAATACATAATAATAATAATAACGTGCACATTACAACATCGTGGCCCCAAACTAAGCATTAGCTTGTGTTTTGGGTACCAAGCGAAGACACCACATACATATAACAACCAAGACCCGGTACCAGTATCGATATTCATCATATAAATACTGACCCGACCTAGGATTCGAACCCAGACCTCCAGCTTCGTAGGCAGGGTCGCTACCCACTAGGCTAAGCGGTCGTCAAATTAATAAATATCAATAATTTATTTCTCAGTCATTTATTGACGAATTTAAAAAAAAACTCACTGTTTCATTAGTTTTGGTTTATCTTTCAATTCTATCGAGTTAAATTGTATATTTTGAACATCATGAACTTCTCCATTGTAAATGTTTTTGTTTTGTACATTCTCATTTTTTTGTTTACAAATGTTACATTTGTTTGTTTGCTGTGATTGTGTGTGTTATTATAAAAAAAAAAAGAGTTAAAATTTTGTTGTTATGCGTTGCAACGTGACGTATTGTCATTAAAAATAAAAATCGTTTATTTATATTGTTTTATTTATTACTTGGCTTGTATTCAACTAAATATTAAAATTTCCATAATGATGTTAACGCTTTCTTTACTTCTGCAATTTTTTTATTATCAACTGTTAACAAAAAAAAATATTTATTGGTGTAAAGGAAATGGCATTTGAATTGACTGATTGATGATTTGTCATTTTAAAAAACTAAAAGTTAGGAAAAGTTACTCAAAACAAAAATTATGTAGTATAGCAGATTCAAAATAATAAATAGGATTGCCGATTTCGACTTATGATAACGCGGTAATTTCAACGACACATTATCATGAAAGTACTACGTGCTATCGATAATATTAAAAACACCCATGCACATCACTAAAACTGGCTCAACCACATGTGAATTTTGCACACATACTCATTTCCGTTTCGGTCATGCGATGTTTAGATGTCAGTTGGTCTACGCTAGTATATATATGTCTATGATCCAGTCACCAATCACAGAATCCAATTCAATCCAATATGTCAATGACACAGATCGTTATCACACGGAACATTGCAGAACATGAGCAACGAATGTCCATTTATGACTCTCTACCATCTCTCTATGATCTATGATGTCCATTCTAAACTCAGATTCTACACAATTCTACACTACACCCGGAATAACATTATAAATTAATGGCGGGCGGTGGAAGCTCTTTTAAATTGGCGGACAAAAATTTTTTTAAATTTTTTTTTGTTATAGTCCATTCGCGCTAAGAAATTAGTAACTCACCATGCTACTCAAAAGTAAAGGCGTACTCACTGGGGTAGAAATTAAACCATACAAATCATACTCATTTATTATCATCATAGGATCGTTGCGAACTCTTGACTCCGTACGCTGTTATAATTTTACATTTTTTTACAGATAATAACAATAAATTCACAATAATAAAAATATAAAAAAATAACAATAATAATTGACTACATGTGTATTAATCAGAATCGTCAGAATTTTCACTAACATTTATAATAAAAGAATTCTGTTCCGCGGGTTTCATAACATCATCTAAGTTCCACATGTATTTTCTTCCTTGACCACGTGGTCACAGCATTTCTTCCGTTTGTTCGAATCTATTGTTGCTATTGCGTCAAAAAACAGCTTCTCTACATCTTTAAGTTCAAATGTTGAGTTATTGGCTGCAATATAATTTTTCATTTCAGCCTACACTAACTCAATTGGGTTGAGTTTACAATGGTAGGACGGCAGACGGAGAATTTCAATGCCATTTGCTTTAGCGGTTTCGTTGACTAAATAAGTATTAAATTGTGCGGCAATTTCGTTAACTTTCAACATAAGTTTTTTTTTTTTAAGTAACTTATATCCGTTGTCACGCCTTTACTTTGTGAAGAATATATTTTGAGTTTGACACTTGTCATATCATCATCATCATCAGCCCCTTTTTACCCCACTGCAGAGGCTTAGGCCTCCCCCAGGCTGAGGAGGGGGCTTGGAGCTTAAGTCCACCACGCTGCTCCACTGCGGGTTGGGGCTGCCACGATGCTCCACTTGTCATATGGTTGTCACTTTTGTCTTTCGTTTCTATTCCATTATGGTGTCTGAATATAATGGTTCTATTAGTAATATAAATGGTTTTATTATATTAAACTATAATTAGTTCACAATAAGAACCTTTCAGGTTTCAATAGGTTATGGGCCCAGATTGATTTGAACACAAAAATAATAATATATTTTTGAAGAAAATGGCAGCATCGAAAATGTCCGATGTCATTCCAAAATTGGAAGATGGACAAAATTTTGGGAATTGGAAATTCAGAGTGGAACTTCTTTTAGAAGAAAAAGAGCTTAAAGATATGTTGGACAACGTACAAATAATAGACGAAAATCAAAAGAAATCAGACATAAAAGCCCGGTCATTAATAGTCCAGTGCATAGGAGATAAATTTTTAGACGTAGTTAAAAACAAAGGGACAGCTCACGAGATGATAGTGTCATTGGAGAACGTATTCAAAAGAAAAAGTGTCATGAATAAATATAATTTGAAAAAGAAGTTAATTTACCTCAAATGTGATGAAGATGACAGCTTACAAGAATTTTTCTTTAAATTCGACAAACTGATCAACGATATTGATGTGATTTCTTTGACAAAAATGGAAGAGGCAGACAAAGTTATTCATTTGCTGTTGTGTATGCCAGTTAAGTACAATAACGTGTTATCCGCTATTGAAGCAATGAGTCCTGAGAATATTACACTAGAGAAAACTAAAGCTACTCTGTTAGATGCAGAAATAAGGTTAACAGATAGTATGAGGAGTGAAGTGATAATGCATCTGATGAATAATGAAACGGCGTTTAATATACAATGTAACAAGTGTCATCAACTAGGTCACAAAGCAATTCACTGTCGTAATTTGCCAGACCAGAGACCTTCTACTTCGCAAAATGTTTTTCGTGGTACCACAGCAAATAGACGCCCTTTCAGTAATCATAGAAGACCACAGCGTCGCTGCGGAACAGCGTTCGTAACACCAAGCAGAGATCAAGCTATCATTAGTCATGCAGAAGAAACCATTACTGATACTGCCGGATTAACTGTGATTGACTGTGGAGAATATAATTTGACTTGTAAGTCATTTGAAGATGATATCTTTTTTGTAGTAGATTCAGGTGCATCTCAAAATTTTATGAGTCATCATTATGAAAAATACATGTTTGATGTTATAGAGTTAGATCATCTGATAAATATAAATACTGCAAATGGTGATAGTTTAATTGCTTATCGCAAAGGTAAATTAAAATTTGTTTGTGAAAACCAACAGATTATTATAGAAGGTTTGATTGTACAGAATATAGCATTTAATTTGCTGTCTGTAAGGAAATTTCTGGAGAAAGAAAATAACAAAATTGTATTTTCTCGTGATTTTGTAAAAATAATATTTTTTAATGGTTTAACTATTCGGGCATATAATAATGGAAAATTGTATATATTACAGGGTAAACTAAAGTGTGAAGAGTATGGAGAAGCAGCTATGAATTCGGAGAAAGGTATTCTCTGGCACAGACGGCTTGGTCACACTAGTTCAAAAACTTTAAGTAGGTTAAATTTACCAATGAACAATACAGTGTGCGGGCCCTGTATGAAAGGTAAAGCGACTAGAATCCCTTTTAAACGTTTGCAAAGACCGAGATCATACGATATACTTGAGCTTATTCACAGTGATATAGCGGGTCTTTCAAATATACCAACTTTAGGCGATGAAATTTATTTTCAAACAGTTTTAGATGATTTTTCTCATTTTTGTGTGGTATTTTTATTAAAAAGGAAGTCTGAAGCCACCGACAATATTATACAGTACATACGTAGATATGAAAACGAATTTGGGAAGACTGTGAAACGGGTTAGATGTGACAACGGCACCGAGTACACATGTAACAAATTAAAGCAATTTGCTGCCGAAAAGGGTATACGCTTAGAATTTACCTTGCCATATTCTCCTTCAAGCAATGGCGTAGCTGAACGATTGAATAGGAGCTTATATAATAAAGCATGAACAATATTGATAGAAAGTAATTTGCCGAAATATTTGTGGGGTGAGGCTGTCAAATGTGCAGCATATCAATTGAATCGTTGCCCATCACAAGCAATAAATTTTAACACTCCATGTGAAATATTATATGGAAGAAGAGATTTAGAGAAAGATAAGTACAATTCCTGTTTCTAACTGAATCAGAATTGAGAGGGGATGAAGAATATATTTTGAGTTTGACACTTGTCATATGGTTGTCACTTTTGTCTTTTGTTTCTATTCCATTATGGTGTCTGAATATAATGGTTCTATAAGTAATATAAATTAAAGTTCTATTATATTAAACTATAATGAGTTTATAATAAGAACCTTTCAGGTTTCAATACTTTGAAGCCAGTCTATTATCTGCTGCTTATTCCATTGAGTTGTCGGTATCCACTCACATTTAATAGAGTGATAGGGAGCGTTATCCATGGATAACGCTCCACCACCACCACACCACATGATGACCACAACGCTTCCCGGTTCAAGTTTTGGTAAGTATGATATTTTTGAACCAGTAATTTTTCGCCGTCCATTTCTTCGTGGATAATCTTTAGTTGATTTGGATTCAAATAATAGCAATCCCCCATTCAAAAATCCTTTTTCACTTACAAGGTGCAAGACGATCAGCGTTTTACCTTTTCCCGTAGGAGCGCCCGAGCCATTAGATAAACCGGCTCGATAAGAATCCTTCTTATTATTGATCGTCGAATCTACCCATGTCTTTCTTTTAACGTGTCCAGCGTTTACCCACGTTTCGTCAAGAAAATATATTTTTTTTTTTTTGGCTTTCCATGTTCTTTAATTTTTCTTAGATATTTTCATCGCCACAAAACGATGTCGTCTCTTTCTAGTAATAATGATCTGCTCTCCCGTTTCGCAAAATCGAAACCAAGCTCATGGAGTATTTTATGGAGGGTAGTACTTTTGGAAGGTGGAATATCTGCATCATCATTACATAGGGACATGATTTTGTCTAAGTTCGGGTAATCTTTTTTTAAATACAATGAGTGCGCTTTTCTCCTTAAAGCACGTTTGTCTTATCATCTAATTTGCTAATCGTAGATAGTCTAGCTCTTTTATTTACAGGCTATTTTAGAGCATTCGTTTCTTTCTGTTCTTTGATGATTTTATAAACGAAATTTTCAGAAACATGACATGCACTAGCCGTTTTCACTACAATATTCTCCACAGTCACGTTTTAGTCATCACACTGTTTAAAGTATTTAAAACATTATAAATCACTCGTTTTTCTTTCTATGAACTATTGATCCACTTTTATTTTTACGAATAAGTGAAGTATTCATTTTTGTAATTGACAAAAAACACGTCTGTACTATCGGAAGGGCTCACTGCAACTGTCCAAAACTGTCCAGTGTGAACACGACTTTCTAATTTGCTACGCTCTGATTGGAAACGGGGCGTGGCTAAGCCCAGTAGCACGGGTGAGTCACTATTTTCTTAGCGCAAATAGACTATAATTATAATTATATAACGGGACAAGCTCCAGATCATTCCAAAAAGCGCGCGAACGCGATCGACCGGGCTGGACGACTCTATAAAGTCTCACGTAGGTACTGTTTTTCGAGACTATTCCTTTCCTCTAACGCCATCTAGTATTGAGTAGGGGTTTCGTGTTGTCTTTGTTCTACAAAGTGGTTTTACTGGTTGACGCTAGATGGAGGCCGTTACTCTGTGTGGTCGTAACAATATTATGTATGTGCGTGACTCGTTGCCATCTTTCCTTCTTAGGGTGGTCGTAGCTGGGAAGACGGGATGAGTGAAATGAAAGTTCTTATCCAGTTCAACGCCACCTCGCCGCCCTTTCCCCTCGCTTTGCCTGTTTATGTGGACTGTATCGGTGTGCCTCGTATGCCCGCTCGCTGCTGTCGAGAGAATGCCGCGCGTGTGACGCTTGCGCAATTTATACTTTCTCCGATCACAGGCGAACGAGGGGCGAAGGACGGTGGTGTCAATTTATTTTTCTACCTTCTATCACAAAAAAGTCTTCCCCGGCGGGTTTCTGTCTACCCTATATCTGCCGGGGTCTATTTTATCATGCCGTTATCGGGCCCTATATCTAAATATCTATATTTTACAATTTTATAAGTATTTTTTCTACTATAATTAATTACTATGCTATTATCTATTTATATAGCCCCGCGTGCTGCGAAGCGGTTGTCGCGTACATTCTCCCGCCTCCTGCGCCCGCAGGATCACTTGGGGAGCGCGACGAGCTTCCTGGATGCCCTCCGCAGCACGCCGCCGCTGGTCTGGACATCGACGACTCGAACTGCGCCGTCCTTGCCGGGGTAGACAGCGATCACGCGCCCGCGCGGCCAAACGTTACGCGGTAGTGTATCGTCTATTATCAATACGTAATCGCCTATTTGTAGTTGGGTTCCTCAGTCGGCTGGGTCGCGGCGCCGCTGCAGCTCTGGCAGGTACTCCCTGAGCCAGCGCGCCCAGAAGTAGTCGGCCAGCCGCTGTGCTTGTTTCCATTGTTGACGGCCGATGCAGTCGCCGTCCTTGAAGCTGCCGGGCAGCGGTACTCGGGACGGCCCTCCCAGCAGGAAGTGGTTAGGTGTCAGCGCCTCGGGCTCGTCGGGCGCCGTGGAGACGTGCGTCAGGGGGCGGCTGTTGACCGTGTGCTCCGCCTCCGCCAGCAGCGTCGCCAGCACCTCTTCTCGCGGGTAGCGCTCGCGCAGCACAGCATCGAGCGCGCGCTTCACGTTTCGGACCATTCGCTCCCAGGCGCCGCCCATGAACGGCGCGCCCGGGGGTATGAAGCGCCAGGCTATCGTCCGGACGGACGCCTCGGACTCCGCGGCCCGCAGGGCGGCCGCCCGCAGCTCGGCATAAGCACCTCGGAAGTTGGTGCCGTTGTCGCTGCAGATCTCGACTGGACAGCCTCGCCTCGCCATCATGCGCCGCAGCGCCATGATAGCGCTATCGGTGGTGAGCGAGCCCGCGAGCTCCAGATGTACCGCTCGTGTTGTCAGGCAGGTGAAAAGCGCCACGTAGCGCTTCTGGTGTTGTCGGCCAACTGTAATTTGATAAGGACCAAAATAGTCAAGGCCGGTGTAGGAAAAAGGACGTTGGTGGTGAGCCATTCTCGACGGGGGGTGGTTACCCGTCGCTGGTACAGCAGGTCGAGCCCGTTTTATTCGACAGGCTAGACACCCGCTTACTGCACTCCGTACTATTGATCTCAAACGGAGTATCCAGTAATGTTGACGTACTTCGTTGATTACTATCGCCATACCTCCGTGATGTAATCTCTTGTGTGTCCACTCTATATATAATCGCGTGTACTTGTTTGTGTTGTCCATCGAGTACTGGTGGACTCAACTCTATTTCTTCCGCGTCCGTGATGGCTCCTATTCTGGATTTCAGTCTGATTATTCCCTTTTCGTCTATGTTCACCGCCAGTCCGCTCAATCGGCTTCCTTTCTGTATTTTTTGTTTTCTATTCAAATGATTCAGTTCTTCGCTAAATGAATCTTGTTGAGCTGCTCGCACCCACAGCTGCTCCGCCGCACAAATGAGCCTCGCCGGCAAAATTTTTATTTCACGCCCCGGCGACGTAGGTGGTGGCTCGCCTTTCTTCGGCTCTATCTTCTGTCTTTTTTGCTTTTTCCATGTGGGGTCTTTCTCTATTTTCGTGTTTCGTTTCATTCGGCCAGCTGCAACGACGGCGACTGGTCGACATGTCTCTATAAATTGCAATATGCGTGCTGTGGTACGTACGAGACGCAGCCAGGACGAAAAGCGCTCTACGTTCGGTAGTCCTTCTCTTAACGCTCCCGCCGTCAAAGCTCGCGCCCAGGCGACTCTCTCCTCGCCGGTGTGTTGCTCTATGTTGCCGCTCTGTAAATAATCATCCATATAATGGTGATTTATAATAGCATTAGCGGCGTCGGGGTACTCATCTCCCTCTCTTATTATCTTCTCGACGTCATTTGCGGGCCTCTCGGCCGCGACAGCTCTATATACAAAATGCACGTTCTGTCGTCGGCGCTCATCTATGCCGTGCAGCGTCCACCCGAGATCGGTGAGGGATGCTGCCGGTTGGCCCTTCTTTCCACTGCGCACTGTCCTGGAAACGATAAGATTCCAATTATCTTGGCCTATTAATATCGAGGGTACAGCGCGCTCATAACACAATTTGCTTTCTATGTCCGCCAGGTGCGGACAGCCCGTTACTATCTCTCTCGGTACTGACTGCGGCGACAAATTTAATCTATCAATTGTTCGCGCTGTCAGCTCATGCGTCTTATTTGAATGGCGACCTTTAATCTTTACTATTATTCTCTTCTAGGCGTCCGCGTTAATGCGCGTTCCGCCTACTCCTTCTATATTAAACGGCTCTATCGGCCCATCTGATCCGACCGCATTCGCTATCACGGTCTCTATCAATGTCACGCTCGAACCTTCGTCCAGAAGTGCGTACGTATCTATTGTATTATTCGCTCCTGTGAGCTGGACGGGTATTACCTTTAAATAGGCAGCTCCTACTTGCGCTCTTTGCGCTGACGCGACGATCTGCGCGCGTGCGTCGTCGCTCGTTTCTGGTGCTCTATGCTCGGCCGGCGGCGCCTGCCAGCTCTCAGCTCTCTGCCTGTTGTTATGCAGCAGTCGGTGGTGCGTTCTCAGGCAGCCGCCGATACCGCATGCTCGTGCTCTGCATCTGTGGCCCGCTTTCCTGGACTTCAGGCATCTAAAACATAAATTAAACTTTTTAGCTATTTCCCACCTTTCATCTGTGGAAACTCGCCTTGACTTTTCACAAGCTATTGGCGGATGTCCTTGGCCCCTACAGACGGGGCATTCATCGTATTCTATGTTCGCGGCGAAAGCTCTTTGCTGTCTGAGCTTTGCCGTCGATAACTGTTCTTTGGAATGCCGGCGTATCTCTTCCGGCTCGGCGTATTCGCTGCATTTCGCCGATTCTTCATTCAGGAAAGCGGCCATTTTCTCGAGCCTTGACTTCTCTAGGTGCGTTTTCTTTATAATCTATCCACTTCGATCTAAGTGCTGGCGTCATCTTTGACATAACCAGTTTTACTATGTCCGGATTATTCAAGTGATATGCCGTGTTCAGGGCACTAACTATCGTATACAAATTATTCACTTGTCTGGCAAACGCACACACGTCACGCAGATCCTCGCTCAGTCGAGGTATCGTTTTGAGACGTTCTATTTCGACCGACACCAATGCGTCCGGTCGTCCGAAGCGGTCCTCCAGCGTTTTCATTGCAACGTCCGGCGCCGTCTCGGCTATAAAGAGAGCGTTCACGGCTTCTTTCGCTTTCCCTTTTAGACTTCTTCGTATCCTTGCTAAATTTTCATTCTTTGTGAAGTACTGACTTGTATCTCTATATGCCGCCCTGTATGCCAGCCATTCTGTGCAATCTCCTTCGAAAATTGGCAACTCATGTAAGTACTTCGGCGCCGGCGCTTTTGGTGTCGCCGACTTAATCGCCTGTGCAATCGCTGTTGCTAGTTCTGTGGCCCCGCTCAGGGGCGCCTGCCCTATTTCTATGACGGCCCGTCCATCCTCGGATGCGGATCGGATCTCATTTGCCGTTGGTGCCGACTCATCTATTTTATCTTCTATGTTCTGGGATTCTATCCAGGCTTGGCCTTGCTCTTTGCGCGCACCAGTGCTATCTTCCTCACTATCGGTCGATTCTATTTCCAATAATTCGACTTTACATTCCGCTAATTTTTTCGCGATTCGCGCCTCTTCCAATTGTTTTTCTAATAATTCGCGTTTCGCGCGCAGTAATTCCGCTTTATGTAGCCTTCTCATTTCTGTCGCATCTCTAGGTGAAGGTGTGGCCATCGGTCCCTCTTCTTCTGGTTCTGTCACGCCTGTGTTCGTTTCCTCGCTCGGCGACTCAGATACGTCACGCGGGACATTCTCTACTCTGTTGTCACTCGACTGTGACTCTGTCACGGCTTCCTGCCTTTTTCGAGTGACTGGTGCCATTGTACTAGCTTCCCCGAGAAACCAAAGCGTTGAGGGGTGTGAGAGGAACGCGGCGTTGTATGTCACCCGCCTACGAACTAAATGTCCGTCTGTCATTCAATGCTAACAATTGCTATTTACTTTCTATCAGGCGTTTCTACCAAAAAAAAAAAAAAAAAACAAAAAAGGCAATTTAGATCCGTTTGTGAACGCTGCGCGACTATAAACGCTAAATTATTTAGTGCACCGTTGCTCAAATACAATAACTCTGATAAGTCCTACAATTGAGGCTAAATTCACGTTTCTAAATTATTTCGACCGATAGGTATTAACGCACCGTTCTATTTCTACGAGCTTCCTAAATTACTATTACCCCCGCGTACCTGGCTTTTCTATCTGAATCTACCGTTTAACGCAATTACCGCTATATTCGTATTTACGCAATCTCGTTCTATCGCACCTATGTTTACGTAAACTAATTACAGTTAATGCGCTATACCGTTACGAAAATATAAATAGCACCGCACCGCTATTCTACCACTCTCGTTACTAAATCATGTAAGAAACAATATGTGTACTAACAACACTGTCTCATTGTTCAATCTCAACCAGATGTCTATAGTAGAGTGACAGTTGAGTGACAGGGTATCAATCAATACTTTAGTTTTTTTTGGTGGTTGTTAATCGAGATGTTTTTCTAGTAAGATATTGTAAAACTGCTGCGTGTTTGAATAAATCTATCGTTTAATATACAATTTGGCATTGGTTTCATTGGGATCTGAACCAAAACCTTAAAGTTCAGAAGTGGAATCGTAAAACCTACTAGGCATTTCCACGCCGAGTCCGTCCTGCAACAAGACATTATTGTAATTGCATAATATGGACAGTGATAGCGATCGTACACGTCGTAGACGTAAAACTTCATCTCGTGAATATATCTACAAGCGAAAAACTCGAGACGATAAGTCACAAAGTCGAAACAAGTTTGATAATGAATCAAACAAAGCAAACCGAAAAAACACAATACGAAACCGAGAACCGCGAACACCTGAAATTGACTGGAAAAAGAGAAGAACAAATAGTTTACAGAGAAATGAAAGTGAGGTTCAGCTCGCTGGCGAGGCTCGACAAAATGAAGAGATTATTCGAAGTCGCCGTATGAGAAGCCGTTCTAGATCAAAACGTCATACAAGCAACCATCGCAGCCCAAGATCGCCACTTGGACATAAACATGTGAGTCGTTCTCAGTGCGAAGACAATAATACACAATTATTATTGACAGAATTGATTAAATCGATAAGTAATAATCGTCCAGAAGGCAATAAATTCCCTATGTTGGGTAATGTCATACCAGAGTTTGATCCCATGATTAAAGGGCAGACTATTAACACATGGCTTAATAAAGTTGAGGAATGTGCTCGATTGTACAAATGGGGTGAAGACCAAACAATTCATTATTCATTACCTAAGTTATGTGGCGTGGCCAAGACATGGTATCAAACTCTGCCGTCGATGTCGTTTTCGTGGTCCGAATGGAAGGTTAAGTTAATGGACTCTTTTCCATGCAGTGATGATTATGCAGAACTTTTAACAGAAATGTTGTCGAAAAAGGCAAAATATAATGATTCATTAGAACTATATTATTATGAAAAAATTAACCTACTTAACCGGTGTGAAATTTATGGGAAACGTGCAGTAGATTGCCTGTTGTATGGCATTGAAGACCGTAGTTTAAGATTAGGAGCTAAGGCAGTGAAATGCGAAGCACCGGAGCAGGTATTAAAATATTTTCAATCGATCAAACAGCAATTACAAAGTTTAGAAAGTAAGTCAAAAACTAGTTTTGATAAAAAAACAAACTCAAATATTAGTAATATGCATACCAATCAATTAACAAATTCAAAACCGATATGGACAAATGAAAATAATAAATCTGTGATTTGCTATAATTGTAACGAGACTGGCCATTATAGTTTTAGGTGCACTAAAAAGATTCTTAAATGTAATATATGCAATAAATTGGGACACTTAACTACTAATTGTCCAAAATTGCCAAACGAAAACAAATTTAAGGCCGACATAGGTAAGGAAAAGATGATTATGAAATTAGATGCAATGTATAATGATAGCAATGATAAATATTTGATTAATTTGAAACTGAATGGCCAATCTATGCAAGGGTATGTAGATTTGGGTAGCCAGTGCACTTTATTACGTCGTAGTGAAGCGGAAAGGTTAGGCATTCATTGGTCAACTGGGTACTTGCCTACAATGCGTGGTATTGGCAACAATATTGTATTGCCATTGGGAAAGGCTACTGTTAAAATTGAAATTCAAAAAATTACTGAATTTATAGATATTTATATTGTTGAAGACAACATTATTAAATACCCAGTATTAATAGGCCATAGTTTTACGGAAAAACCAGGTGTTACCATAACAAAAACTACTGATGCGTTAATCTTTGGGCGAGCTTCAACACCAAAATTAAAACTTTTACTTTCTAATGATGTTTCAATCTTACCGCGGGATGTATATATAGTTAAAATATATAGTGAAACTGAAAAATATTCAGGTACTTTATATGTCAATGGATCTTTACGCAGGGCTCCTGAAGGAGAGTATTATTTAATGCCAGGCGAGTATACTATGAGGGACGGTATAGGTGTATTATTAATACAAAATTTGTCAAATAATGATTTAAAATTAACACAGGGATTACTGATAACGCGTGCTCTACGAATAAATGAATGCCTAAATGTTAATGTGTTGGACTTCAATGATCCAAACATAGTTAACTCCATACGTTACAGCGAACATTTATCTGACAACGAGGTTGAACAATTGAAAGATACACTTCAAAGACACAACGAATGTTTCTCTAACAGTTTAATGGATTTGGGGTATACAAATATTGAACAGATGGAAATTGAATTAAACGATGAAAAGCCAGTGGTTTACAGACCATATAGATTATCTTATCCGGAGAGAGAACTAGTAAAATCAATGGTGAAGGAAATGATTGATGCAGACATAATATGCGAATCAAATTCAGCATACGCTAGTCCAGTTATCCTAGTTAAAAAGAAGACTGGAGACAAACGTCTTTGCATTGATTATCGAGCATTGAATAGTAAAACAAAAAAAGAACACTTCCCTTTACCATTGATTGATGACCAACTAGATCGACTAGCTGGTAATTCACTTTTCATTAGTTTAGATTTAGCATCGGGGTATTACCAGATTCCCGTCGCGGAAAATTCTCAACACAAGACGGCTTTCGTGACTCCTGACGGTCAGTATCACTTTAAAAGAATGCCCTTTGGCTTGACGAACGCACCGTCGGTATTCCAAAGAACAATGAACAAAATTTTAGCTAAAATAGATTATACTTTAGTTTACATGGATGACATCTTAATACCAGCTCACACGTTTGATGAGGGTCTTGCTAGATTGAATGAAGTTTTGAGTATTTTTCGCGATGCAAAACTAACTCTCAAACTGAATAAATGCTTTTTCTTTCATAAGAATATTGAATTTTTGGGTTTCGAAGTTAGCGAGTTGGGTATACGACCTGGCTCTCGAAAGGTTGCAGCTGTATCAAATTTTCCTGTCCCTAAAAATGTCCATGACATCAGACGTTTCATTGGATTAACAAGTTTTTTTAGGCGTTTTGTGAAAGATTTCTCTCTTATTGCACGACCTCTGACAGATCTTTTAAAGAAACATTTTACATGGAAGTGGACAGATGAGCATAGGGTGGCATTTGAAAGCTTAAAAAATAAATTGACAGAAAGACCAATACTTGCATTATATGATGCAAAATTAGAAACTGAGTTGCATACGGATGCATCAAAGTATGGTATAGCAGGCATTCTCATGCAACGCGATAAAAACGGACTGATGAAACCTGTAGCGTACTATAGCAGGAAAACAACAGCCGAGGAACAGAAATTACATTCTTTTGATTTGGAAACATTAGCCGTTATAGCCTCTTTACACAGATTTCGTGTTTACTTACTAGGATTGAAATTTAAAATAATAACCGACTGTAATGCGTTACGTACGACAATGACAAAAAGAGATCTCAACTCTAGAATAGGTCGTTGGTGGATACAGCTTCAGGAATATGACTGTGAGATAGAATACAGATCGGGATCAAAAATGTCACATGTCGATGCACTCAGTCGTGCTCCTGTCGCTGAGCCTACCACAATAAATGAAATGCATGTGATTGATGTACTTTCACTAGAAATTAGGGACTGGATAGCAACAGTGCAAAGTGGTGATGAAGAAGTAAAAAGAATAAAAGAGATCCTATCAGACAAGGACACGATATTTATTACTGATGTACATAAGAATTATCAACTAAAAAATGGTCATGTATATAGAATAGTCAATGATAGTTTGCGTTGGGTGGTGCCGAAACCAGTTAGATGGCAGCTGCTTAGGATGAATCACGACGACGTAGGCCATTTTGGCTTTGACAAAACTTTAAAGAGATTGCAAAATTCTTTTTGGTTTCCTAAAATGAGGCGATTCGTTAAAAAGTATGTAACTGCATGTCTAGAATGCGCTTATCATAAGGTTCCTGGAGGGCCTAAAGAGGGGATGTTACATCCTATCCCGAAACCACATATTCCATTCCACACATTACATGCAGATCATTTGGGCCCATTTGTTCGTTCGCGGAGAGGCAATACATACCTATTGGTGATCATTGATGCGTTCACGAAATTCATTAATATAAAACCTGTTAGGGATACAAAAACTGCGACAGCAATCCGTATACTTAAAGAACATTTTAGTTATTTCGGAGCACCCTCTCGATTAATTACAGATAGAGGCTCATGCTTCACGAGTACTAAATTTAAAACTTTCATCGAAACCACAGCCATAAAACACATATTGAATGCTGTAGCGACTCCGCGAGCAAATGGACAGGTAGAGAGGTTTAACCGAACGATTTTGGATGCTCTTAGTGCTAAGTGTCACAATAAAAACGATAATACCTGGGATGAATTCGTAGGTGAGGTGCAATTAGGATTGAATACGTCGGTTAATAAAACTACGGGAAAAAGTCCTTCGGAATTATTATTCGGTTACAATGTTACTTGTGCATCAGAAAATATATTGAGTGATGTAGTTGGTGCAACAGTTAATCGAATCAGCGGAAACGAGTTGACAGATATAAGACAAGAAACCGTAAAAAGAATTGAGAAGGAACAAAATAGCGCCAAAGATCGTTTCGACAGGCATAGGAAATCACCTACAAAGTATAATGAGGGTGACCTTGTTAGAGTAGAAAGAACCACGTTTGATAAAGACAGAATAGGAAAATCTAAGAAACTTTTACCAAAATTTCATGGACCTTACAGAATTGTTAAAATATTACCCAATGATCGGTTTGTGATAGAAGATACTCCTCTTACTAGAAAAGGACGTAAAATATATGAAAATATTGTTTCAATTGAAAAAATACATCCGTGGCTAAATTTTAAAGGATTCGACAGCGAAAACGACAGCGACACTAACAATAGTATCTAAATTATGATAATAAGTAAAACATGATTTGTATTGTGTTAACCTGATTTTGATTTTGATTTGTGTTTATATTTTTTTTACACAGATGACCGCAGATTGCGACAGACTATGCTAAGTGATTAGTGTTATATTGTTTTGGTTCTGAATTTAGGTTATAAAAAGAAAAAGTATAGGTCGCGTGCATCAGTGTTTGTTGCATAAATGACGCAGATCGCGATAGACTATGCTAAGTGATTATCATTCGACTGATTTTGATTCTGATTTCTGTTTATAAACAAGAAAGCGTAGGTCACGAGCAGTCAGTGTTTATATTTTTTTTTACACAGATGACTGCAGATCGCGACAGACTACGCTAGTGTTTTATATTATATTTACAAATGTTAGTAAAATTGTTAAGTTTGTAATATACATACATGTATGCACAATTGTGAGCAGTAAGTGCTGAAAGCACAGATGACTGCAGATCACAACAACTTAACATGATAACAATTGTCTTTACGATTCATAGGTTATGAGCGAAGTGTAGAAACAGAACAAAAAAAGAAATAAGACATCACACAAACACTATTGGATCATAACAAACTATGCGTGCTTTGATTTTTGTAATTTAGGAAGCAAAGTTATTAATGTAAGTTATATAGATAAATAATTATTTGGTTACAAGAGCCCAAAGTGGGCAAACCTATTGAATTTGTCTTAATTATATTATGTGTGAGGACCCACCTTAGTAAGGATGGCCGAGTTGTAAGAAACAATATGTGTACTAACAACACTGTCTCATTGTTCAATCTCAACCAGATGTCTATAGTAGAGTGACAGTTGAGTGACAGGGTATCAATCAATACTTTAGTTTTTTTTGGTGGTTGTTAATCGAGATGTTTTTCTAGTAAGATATTGTAAAACTGCTGCGTGTTTGAATAAATCTATCGTTTAATATACAATTTGGCATAGGTTTCATTGGGATCTGAACCAAAACCTTAAAATCAGTACTCGCGATCTACCCACCTAATCTTATATTTTTCTGATTCTACCCCAGCAACCCCCACTGAGACTAGGTAATAAGGTTTTACAGTACCTTTAATATTGGAGGCTGCCGCTGCCTACTTAATAGCCCCCATGCCGCGGGCTGCACTGCTAAAATCAGGAGTCCGGTCTCGCACGGCACGTATTGGAATGCGGGCGCGCGGCGAATGGTGCGTGGCGCGGAGGTACTGGCAGGTGGCGCGAGCTCGCGGAGTGCGGGGGGCACCCGCGATACGACTCGATCCGGTTTGCGGCTCGCTTGCGCCGCCAGCGATCGTTCCTACAACGATAGCAACTTTACCTATTACAATACCTAACTTACCTCTTACTTCGATTATTTTCGCGGTGTCACAGCCCGGACACCGGATGCGGTCCTCGGAATGTCCGTAGGGCACGGCTGTGACACTGAGTGGCTTTTCGCAGGGTCACTCGCCGGTGATCCTGCGCGTTCTATAGGTGATTCCCTCGACAGGCGAAGGACGGGCAACGGGCACTGGGCTTGAAGGGAAGGGTTTCTGTGTTCTGTCTTCTCCAAGGTTCGGTTCCCAGCTACTGGATCCGGTTTGAAGCGACCACGAAAAGATGTGCGTGACTCGTTGCCATCCTTCCTTCTTAGGGTGGTCGTAGCTGGGAAGACGGGATGCGTGAAATGAAAGTTCTTATCCAGTTCAACGCCACCTCGCCGCCCTTTCCCCTCGCTTTGCCTGTTTATGTGGACTGTATCGGTGTGCCTCGTATGTCCGCTCGCTGCTGTCGAGAGAATGCCGCGCGTGTGACGCTTGCGCAATTTATACTTTCTCCGATCACAGGCGAACGAGGGGCGAAGGACGGTGGTGTCAATTTATTTTTCTACCTTCTATCACAAAAAAGTCTTCCCCGGCGGGTTTCTGTCTACCCTATATCTGCCGGGGTCTATTTTATCATGCCGTTATCGGGCCCTATATCTAAATATCTATATTTTACAATTTTATAAGTATTTTTTCTACTATAATTAATTACTATGCTATTGTCTATCTATTTATATGGCCGCGCGTGCTGCGAAGCGGTTGTTGCGTACAATGTAGAATATTTAAAAATTTATATAAAATATAAAAAAATATATATAAAGAATTTTAAAAAATTTTAAATATTGTTTATAAGAAATTGAAAAACTAACAAACAATGAATTTGATCGAACAATCAAGAACAAACTACGAACAAACGAATTAGAAAACAGAATCTAAAAAAAAATTTTGAGCGCCAATTCATAAAGAGTTTTTAAATATTGTTTACAAAAAAATGAAGAACGAACAAATAATGAATTGTAATCGAACAATCAAGAACAAAAAACGAACAAACAAATTAGCAAACAAATAAAAATAAAAAAAGGGTGATGGCCAATTTAATAGAGACGGCGGTGGGCGGCTAGAATAGATTTCGATTTCATGACCACAGAGTGCTACAGACACACCGACAAAACCACAGAATAATATCCGATAAAATCGTGGATAAAACATGGATTGAGGATAAAATACAGACGAGACATGACTGATCTATGGACATAACTTTGGTTCCTGACGAGTGGTACCGCTGCGAGCTGTAACCTTCTACCATGGACGTAATAGTTGGTTCAGGACAGGGCACTCGGCTTTGCGAAAAGAGGAGTTGAAATAGCTAGGTCTAAGTCCTTTGTACCTTTTCTTCTAGGGTGATAATAATTTTTGTCGTTCTTATTTTTTTCTTCTCTCATCTTGACTTTTGTTGCTAGTAATCTATAATTACAATTTTACTTTCTAAAAGAACGAATAAATGAGAAAAGATGACAAAAATCTAAATAGTGGTTATGTTTGATGGAAAAGTCCGCAGATAAGGGGCGCATGAGAAAAATCTAAATTAAAATCAAATTGGCGACACCTAAAAAAACAGCCAAAGAACAACAATTGCGTTGAATCACGTAGTGCCGTAGCCATACTAAGAACAAAAACTAATCACAAAGTCGTTAAAAAGTGAATCAAGTCAAGCGCATAATACAAAAAAACAATTAGAAATCAATAACTATGATCAAACTTATGATTTTGGTTTTTTATAAGTATTTGTACAAAATATCTACGCTTTTTTCTACAATTATGAGATTTTTTTTATATTTTTCAAAACAAAAGTTCAAGAAAACTGGTCATTAAAAGCGGCAACCCGCATTAAAATATTAATCGTCGGTAAAGGATTTTCATCTCCAAAATAAATTGTGAAGCAATTAGAACTCTTAAAAATCAAAGGTTCAGAGATAGGCACCTTAATCACCTTAATAAATTAGCGAAAGGCTTCCCTTATATATAATACCGCATTGAAGACAAATCTCCGATTCGATCACAGAAAAAAAGCTACCTAGATTGTGATTTACATTTGGATGGCTGACCGCATCTATTTACAAAGTAATTAAGTTCAACAAAAGTAAATAGCCAAGGGCGATAAGTTACGCATTTTGGCACACCCGAGCCCCCAGAACTCATCACTCAGGAAATATCTTTTTAAAACGATCCCAATGAGCTTAAACACGCTGCACTTTTGTGCAAATATATTTCCAAGATTTATATTTAGGAAATTTCTAACGAAAACATTAGGAATTTCCTAAATATAAATATAAAATAATATATAATATAATATAAATGTTGAAAATATATTTCTCATTAATTTTGTCACACTTCACCACCTTATGCGAATGTGGCAACCCAAAAATATAACCTTCTACAGGTGACTAAGTTCCTTTCCTTTCCAAAGAAAACAAACAATCCCAAAAATCCGGTAAATAAAAACGGATTTAAAATACTCTAGGTTTCGAAACATTATTTCGAAAATGTAATAAGTTTTATAAATACTGTTATTATCCGAATACCAGGACACATTAAAAAACCAGAAGTCACAGAAAATTAATATTAGACGAGTATTCGTATTTATAAAAATCGATAATGAACCTACTAAATGAAATGTTTTTTTTTTAATAGCAAGTGTTAGAAAGGGACATAGGTACTCCCCGGTAGCTGTTTCCTTCAAACTCATTTTGCCTCCTTACAGTTTACAAGCTAAAGTAAACCTTATTCGTAATTCAAAGGTTTCATTTTTGTATTGTGTAATTTTGAGAGTGCACAGTCCTGAATCTAGTATTACGTCCATGGCCTCTACAACCCTTTGCTGTAACCTCAGAGTGCCTCAGAGCCTCTCAGAGATCTCAATGCATCTCAGAGCTGTAACCTGTAACCTCTGTCTGTTGCCTGACACCGTCAAACCAACCAAGGTCAAAATTGTCATTTTAACACGGCTTCGGTTTTGTTTGTGATTTATCTACAGCGATTTCAGCTGTGAATTTCAGTAAACTTGTAGACTGAGTTGGACTAAGTGCAAATCTATTGTAAATTGGGTAGGTAACTATCCAATTTATGAAGTGATTCTAAAATGAATACTATTAATTCTAAAACACAAATGCTTCTACGATCTTTATCTTCATCTATAAAACCTAAATATAAGCCAAGCAATTTCCAGAAATGGATTTTAGTTTGGACTAAGAAATATAAATCTAAAGAAGAGATACCCGAATTAGTGTCGTAAGTACAATTGTTATATAATAAATAATAATTGAAATTTAATGTGACAAGTACTGCGAGGAGAAATTAAGATATTGCAATTATGGTTATTTTCAGCCCTGACGTGCTTGACAGAGCTCGAAATGAAGCTAGAATTAAAATCTCAAACAGACTAATGCTGTTAACAGCGTTAGCAAGTGTCGGTGCAATTTTGTCTGGTAAGGCAGCTGCAAAACGTGGAGAGTCCGTTCATCAAATGAATTTAGACTGGCATAAAGAATATAATGAAGAAAAAAAAAGAGAAATGGAAGCTATTAATGAGAAATAGTATTTTGAAAAAATAATATATGAGTTCTGTATTTTTAGAATACCTACATTTATTAGTTATGTGATAAACAAATACTATACGAGTTCAATAAAAAAAAATATTTGTTGCTAATTTCTATTTATAGTTTTATATACATGCAAAAACATTATTTCAGTCTTCATAACTCCTTAGGTTTGTAATAGGATCTACATTTTTCTACAAAAAGCTTTGAAGTCTTGTCCTGTATTACTTCCTCCACACTAAGTTCAGTCTGCAAAACCCTTAACTGAAAATAAAATTCATATATGTCAGAGTTTGAACAAATAGTTCAGTATAAAAAACTATGAGTAACAAGTTACTTTTGTCTGTTCTGCTCTCAGTTGTTTTGTAACTTCTACATCATTAGGGTTATTTTCTTTAAGAGTTTTAAGCTTCTTTACTGAATCTGCCGTCACCAAAATACAGTCTTTAATTATATTTTCTCTTTCTGAATGGCCTTTCCGAATTTGTGAATGTAAGTCCTGACAAGCCGATGTAGCATCTATTTTCCCTCGAAAGGATTCTGTAGGAATTGAGGTATTTAATGCGTAAACGATTTTGTCATCCAAAATACGCATCTTCTTCAGGATATCCTATAAATTTTGACACTGATGCAATTAATATATCGAATATAGTATTTATGCAAATTTTATAAGTATTTTTTATTAAGACCAGGTCCCTCCAAAATGCATATTTTAAAATCAGTATTTCAGTAATGAAATTATAATAGAATTTAGAAAATATAATTCTAATATCTAAATCATTCAGTAGTTAAAAATACAGGATTTAAGTAGGTAACTTTATATCTAATTATTTTTTAAATACATCAATTTCAAAAGTTTTAAGTCAACTATAATAATGATTATGTAATGAAAAATATGCTTCTGGTCATGTTAAATGATTTGGTCATCTTAAAGAACCAAAAATCAAAATTTTGTAAAACTACGAATTTTTAATGTCACGCGTTTAGGTAATATTCGGCGTTGCCCTTGATTGGTTAGTCTGAGCGAACGAGCACGAATCAAATGTAGGATTGTAGGACCTAGCCTTAAATAGGTATTAATTAAATACATTGCAACAAGTTTTTAATACCTACCTGAAACTCAGAAAAGTCAGGACAATTCATTTAGATATTGCAATTATTTATTTTTACTATGCGTTATGTTATAATGAAACGAGAACACGGAGAAGCAAAGTTATATAGGTTATTGAAAATTTTGTAGCAACGATTTTGCAATGCTTAACCTAGCCACAGTAAATTTCTATGGGTCTCACAAATACAAGTTATGCACTCAAGTTATTTTGCAGATTTTTAAACATTTAGCAACGACATGACAAACAATTTTTTTAAATGGATAATAGCAATTAATAGTCTTGTAGGTTATCTTCACAGCTTCATCCATTCCAATCCACCGTTCCAATCCATTCACAGAGCAGAGCACTTCAATGTCGATGATCAATGCATTTCTCTCTATGTTTCGTGTTCTATGTCTGTTTATGTCCACGGTTGGTCCACGGTCCACCCTCTTCAATTATTCTGTGTCATCAAGGCACAAAATCACAGACTAGGACCAATTACCATAATGGACAGAGCCATAAATACGTTGCCGCTTTTGTATCAGTGTATCAACGCGTAATCGTGTATTTTTATCCATCTCACGGAGTCTAACTAAGAGTAAGAGAGTTTGGCAACGTTGGACTTTCAGTGTAAATCGTGTCAAGTCTTGACCGACTGTCAAAACATTGTGATAAGTGTAGAATTTTATTGAATTTTATAACGCAATCTCATTGTTTTAGCTAAAATTTATTACCTATTATATTATTATAATTATGTTAAAATTTTGAAAGAATGTCGTGTTGAGCTGTGTCTTGTTCGTCAAAAACAACAAAAGGAGGATTAAAAGACCCGGATTTGTCATTTCATACGTAAATATTTGGCATCATTTTTAATGCTGTAAAATGAATTCCTTATCCCGAAAAAACGTTTTTCAGTTCTAAAATATATCATTCGTATGAGATATTAATTAAAATTAAATATAATACCAATAAATACTGTAAAATTAAATCATATAATACAAATACAAAACACTTTAAAAAAATTGACATGCCTAAAAACAGATGACTCTGTCCATTGTGATAATTGGTCCGAGATCACAGACATAAAATACCATAGAGATAATAGAATAGACAAGCATAGGCAAGCATGTGATCAGTTCCATGAGGTCGGTGTCCACGAAGCCTGAAGCAAGCCAGTCCGAAAGATCCGAAATGCTTGCAAGGGGTATACATAAAGGTATACATACTAGCGTAAGAGAGGAACACAGTGACCGAATTACATCCAGCTCTTTGCGGAAATCCTACAAGCGAGAAAGAAACGCAACAAAATCTATATTAATAAAATTGAAGAGTCTGTCTGTCTGTTCCGGCTAATCTCCGAAACGGCTGAACCGATTTCAATGAAACTTTGCAGACGTGTAGAGGGCATTACCGCGGGTAACATAGGAAGAAAGAAGAAAGAAGAAGAAAGAAAGAAATTTAATCAAAACCACGGATACATAATACACAATACAAAAAAATTAGACACAAAAAAAGAGAGTCTCCGCGGCCATGACAGGAGCTGACTCAGCATCCGCTGCAGGTGTGTATGACCACGCCCACAGCACTGATTTTCAGTCAGCCCCTACGCATACACCAAAGCACAAAAAAAGCAATTCTAAAAAAAAAACATAATAATACAATGAATTCTTGTCAAAAAAAAAATGGAATAAACTACAACAGTGTATTCTTACAAAAAACACAAAAAAATACATGAATAATATACGGAATAAAGAAAGATAGAAATAAAAAAACATTGCATATAATACATACATAATGCCATTTCAATGATAGTATTGAATTACATATAAATGCTCGTGCTCGTAAATATGTGCTCACATTTGTGTAGTCACAATACGATGTCTTTATGTACATCAATTCATACATCGTTATTATTACAATACATGAATGAAAATACATTTAATATACATATTTCAAACAGAAACGAAAAAGTTACACATTAAAAACAACATTACATACCTATTAATTACTCAAAACGCACAGGTACAAAAATCATTAAAGAAAATAAAACTAATGTGAGAAAGATGTTAAGTGCTGGAAGAGGTTAACATTTCTGTACTGCCAACAAGTATTTTTTAAGCTTTCGCTTAAAACTAAACCTACTGCGAACATCACGGATAGGCGGTGGGATATCATTCCAGCACCTGGACGCCGCAAATCTGAAACTACCCCTAAACATTACTGTCCTGTGTCCCGGCAAGATTGCTCTGACTTTGTACAAACGTTGACTGGTTGACCATGTTAGTTTTTTATACAGATATACAGGCGTCTCCTCACGAACCACATCAAATAACAAAGCTGCAAAATGCAATTGCCTACGCGCCTGCATATTTAACAAATTAGCACTGTTCAGGTACGGTGTTATATGAGAACGAGGAGAAACACAGAAACAGAAACGCACACATGCATTCTGCACACGTTGTATCAACCTTTTAGTCCGACCGAGTATACAACCACCGAAGACAACATCACAATAATTCAACTTTGACAATATTAGCGACTCACACAGGTGGATACGCAAATCAACACTGAGGTAATTACGAAAATTGTAAAGGGTCTTTAGGCGATAGAAACAGTTACTGACGGCCTTCTGGATGTGGCTCTCAAAACGCAATTCACTATCTATTAGTACTCCAAGGTTCCTGGCTTCCGTTACTTGTTGAATAGGTTGACCGGAGATAGAAACAAAAGTGGTGGCAAGATTGCTTGACGTGCCACTGACCTGAGACTTAGTTCCAAGCACCATATACTTAGATTTGCCAGGGTTCAGAACCAAGCAGTTTCTCTCTGACCAGGCTGCAATGCGATCCAGGTCAGCATTGATTCTCTCGACCAACGGACAAGCGTCATCCGGTGTGCTTGAAGCATACAACTGTAAATCATCAGCGTAAAGATGGTAGTGACAATTTTCTATACTGTTAATAATATCAGCGCTGTACATCACAAACAGAAGTGGTCCCAGTATAGATCCCTGCGGAACTCCCCTTGTCAGGGGACTCAAAGAGGACAACAAGGTTGTACCATTCACTTGACGCAAATTAACCAACTGCGTGCGACCAGAAAGGTAACTGTTGAACCACTTTACCGCTGCATTATCAAATCCATAATACGACATCTTAGATAGTAGCAATGGAATACTTAAGCAGTCGAAAGCTCGAGAAAAATCCAGCAATACTAGGATCGTACTCTTCCCTTTGTCTGCGGCGTGGAGGATGTTATCTACTACATCGAGTAATGCAGTGGCCGAACGACCCTTGCGGAAACCCGATTGCAACTCTGGTAAGATATTACAGTCCTCCAGATATTTTGACACCTGATTATAGACAACCCTTTCCACTATCTTCGATGCACAGGGAAGAATACTGATGGGACGCAGGTCGGTCATATCGACAGGATTAGATATCTTAGGAAGTGGTGTCACATATGCAATCTTCCAGTCGATCGGAAACATCATACTCTTGATACTCTTGTTCACAATGCTAGTGAGAATTTCAAGCGTTGTGGGCAGTGTCAGTAGCAACATGTCAATACCAATTCTGTCAGACCCTTGTGCGTTAGTCTTTATTCCTAGGATTGCTTTGGTGACTTCGCTAGTCTCGACAGTCTTAAGAGTGAAATTCGATTTGCCATATTTTTGAAATTCGTAATAGGTCAAGTCAGATATTGTTACATCGGTCTTTCCTGGTACAGTCAAAAAGTGTCGGTTAATAGCGTCCGGGTCGTCAAAGTGTTGCGGTAAGTCATCATTACGCTTATTTGAAAGAACGAATTGGTTTAAGTTTTTCCACAACTTTTTCGGATTTTTGACATTATCGTTTATACATTTATCAAAAAAAGCCTTCTTCTCGTTATGAACTGCTGAGGTAAAAAGGTGTTTGAGGTCTTTGTAGTACTGTCTATGCGTATCATTCCTTGTCAACTTGTACTTTTCATGAGCTTTGTTCCTTAGTCTCATCATGAGTTGAACAGTATTTGTTAACCAAGGCTTAGAAGACTCAGTTACCGTAATGACCTTCTCCGGGGCATGTTTCTCAAAAAGCCCAATAACAAGATAATAAAATTCTCGTACCATGTCGTTCACATCATCATATAATTTTAAACGATCCCAATCTATCCTTTGAAGGTCTATTTCAAAATTACTAATGTTAATATCTCTTAATGGCCTGTAAATAATATGTCGCGGAATTGACTTTTTCTTTTTCAAATTTAATTCAACTGTAATAAAAGCGTGGCCACCTAAGTCCGGAATATGCTTCACAGATACAAGGGAAACCGTCATGTCTGTACATACTAAGTCTATTGTCGATTGACTGTGTTCTGTAAAGTGAGTCGGTTCGTTTATTAATTGGTTCATATTAACTGTAGTCAAAAACTCAGTCAAAGTTTTGTGGTTGGTGTCATTTATGTCATTGAAATTTATATTAAAATCCCCCAGTAACAAAAGTCGGTCGCAATTGTTAAAAGAAGTGACCGAGTCAGTAATCGCGTCAAAAAAAATGTCAGAATTAAGCCACGGAGGGCGATATGCAGTGCCTATAATCAACCGTATACCACCTAAATATAAACGAAGCCACATCTGTTCAATCATGGAGGCAGGAGGATGCGCGCACGCACGTACATTGAGACCCCGCTGCACGTAAAAGCCGACACCACCGCCGCGCGAGCGGATTGAGAGCGGGCGCGGAACATGCCGCAGCCGGTACCCCGGCACAGAAGGAGCGCGCGCCTCCCCTCCCTCACGAAGCCATGTCTCGTTTATTGCAATTAAGTCCGCGTTACTACTCATCGTAGCGACTGTAAACTCATCATGTTTTGTACCTAGGGACCCAGCATTAAATAGACCAACTTTTAACAATTTAGATTGCACCATGCAAGCAGTGATAAAGAACATTTGCACCTTCACACAAAAAACTAGGTACGTAAATGTTATTAATGATTTTTATACTAGGGCTTAGATACATTTCCAACAAATAATAAGTATAAATAATATACCTTTCAATTTTCCAGACATATACTGAGACTGGCGTACAACAGATACTTATAGCCATAGACACATACACATCCAACAAATTAAATAACTTTAAAAGAAACATGAAAAACATAAAATGGGAAAAAATAACTACCGATATACAGACTACAGATGTACATATATATTCAAACATACAATTACACACCAATTGCATTTTTAAACCTAATAAGTAAAAAAGTAAACACCGCGAATAGTGTGCTTCATGTACTAACTGGCCGCGTATTAAAAATATTACCTATGTCGGACATCTTTCGAATACGATGAGCCGGTCGGCCCTCACTATGGCGGGCAAAAATCCGGCCCTCTTTCGTCCACACAAATTTCCAACCGTCGAGACGCTGTCGATCGCGGGCTTTGTTAAACAACGCCCGGTTATGCCATGTGAGACGCTCATTCAAGTAGAATCGACTTGGTTCTCCAGCGAGGCCCATCTCAGCGGTGGTGGCACCGCGGCGCACGCGGGCGGCACGCAATAGCGCATCGCGCGTGGCCCGGCGCGCCAGCCGCACGGCGATGGGGCGAGGTCGCTCGCCCACGGTGGCGGCGCGCCTGGAACCCACGCGCTCAGCATGGACTACATCCCGCTCGTCCAACTCCACACCCAGTTTTGCAACAACCAAAGACACCAGATGAGACACATTCTCGCCCTTTTCCTCTGTTATATTCGACAGAAGGACGTCATTGTTTAAGGCATCCTGGTCCCGATCCCGCAGCTCCATCTGAAGACTCTCAATTGTCTCCTCCAGAAGCTTTGTGCCGGTGGATTCGGCGTCCCCGGAAACTCTGCCCTCGATCACTCCAACACGCCGCTCAAGTGACTCGACCCTTTCCGCGCAATCTGACATTGTTGCCCGGATTCCGGCAAACTCTCGCTTAAAATCCTGGAGCTGAATTCCTCGCGAAAGAGACGAATCTCGAGGCCTAAGTCAATTTTCTCCCCCTCGATGTCCCCGCTGGCAGGGCCGACATTCACGGTGATTTGCTCATCAGTCCCTGGCACCGCTGTGGACAACTGAGGGCCCCTAACGGGAGTCTCGTCCTTATTATCTCTTGGCAGATTCCTTTTGCATTCCGGACAACTCCAGTCCCGCTTAGGCACCGTGGAATGCAGCAGCCCCACGCAAGGTCGATGGTAAAAACGCTCACATTTCGTACACTCAATGAAATCTGTACGCGAAGTAAATTTACCGCATACACTGCACCTTCCCATAATAATTTTATACTATAACGCTGAGATGAGAAAAGAAAACGAGGGTAGGTATACACGGATTTCTCTGTGTAATCAGTTTCAAATGGATAAATTAAACAGTTTCTTATTTCTATACTGCACATAAATAACACACACAAATAACTTTTTTAAGTGATTTAAAAGTAAAATCAAGCAAAAACCCAGTCTGCACACTTAAAAATCTGTTCTTAGTATTTTTTTAAATAAAAATTTTGCGCACCGACAACAGTCACGCTCTCGCTTTGTGTTATTTGTGTTATATTGTGTTATATTACATAGGCTACTTTTTGTTTGTCTGTCTGTCCATCTGTCTGTCTGTTTGCGCTGACCTCAGAAATGGCTTAACCGATTTCAATTAAACTTGGCAGACGTGCAGAGGGTATTATCGAGTGTGACATAGACTGCTTTTTGTTTGTCTGGCTGACCGTCTGTCGGTCTGTTCGAGCTGATCTCTGAAACGGCTAAACCGATTTCAATGAAACTTGGCAGACGGGCAAAGGGCATTATCGGTGGTGACATAAGCTGTTTTTTGTCTGTCTGTCTGTCGATCTGTTTGTCTATTTGTTCCGGCTAATCTGCGAAAAGGCTTAACCGATTTCAATAAAACTTTGCAGACGTGCAGAGGACATTATCGGGGGTGGCATAAGCTGTTTTTTGTCTGTCTGTCTGTCGATCTGTCTGTCTGTCCATCTGTCTGTGACCACGTAACCAGATTTTTAAATGCATACATTTTCGACACCATCCAAACCATCAATCGCAGGCCTATCGTGTTGGTACTCAAACTTAATGTTTTGACGACATCTATGTGACCACGTGACGAAATTTTTAAAAGCTTATATTTTCGAAACTATCAATCGCAGACCTATCGTGTCTGTACTCAAACTTAATGTTTTGACGAGATCTATGTGACCACGTGACGAAAGTTTTAAAAGCTTATATTTTCGAAACTATCAATCGCAGACCTATCGTGTTGGTACTCAAACTTAATGTTTTGACGAGATCTATGTGACCACGTGACGAAATTTTTAAAAGCTTATATTTTTGAAACTATCAATCGCAGACCTATCGTGTCTGTACTCAAACTTAATGTTTTGACGAGATCTATGTGACCACGTGAGCAAATTTTTAAAAGCTTATATTTTCGAATCTAATAATGGCAGACCTATCGTGATTGTACTCAAACTTGATTTTTTGGCAAAATCTATGTGACTACGCGACCAAATTTTTGGAAGCTTATATTTTCGAAGTTATCAATCGCAGACCTATCGTGTTGGTACTCAAACTTGATGTTTTGACGAGATCTATGTGACCACATGGCTAAATTTTTAAAAGCTTATATTTTTGATTCTATCAACCGCAGACCTATCGTGTTGGTACTCAAACTTAATGTTTTGACGAGATCTGTGACCACGTGACCAAATTTTTAAAAGCTTATATTTTCGAATCTATCAACCTGTCACGAAACTCTCTCTCAGGGTGAGTGGTGGACAGTTAAAAGAAAAAGTGGGTTCGTAAAGTTATTTATTAACTATGTACAACAGGCTATTATTATTAGTAAGAAAAAATATAGAATAGATTAAGGTAACTAATATAAGGTTTACAAGATTCAGTACAAGCTGGTAGAAGTACAAGATTAAGCATAACAAACTTGAGAGTCTTTAGATTAACAGGTACCCAGTTAATTAATCCCAAACAGTTCGAATCACAGAGTCAGCAGTAGTTTAATTGTGACAGCACTTACAGTTCGTGATATAGCTCCTGTTAGCATTACCACACTATATCGTAGTTGGGAGACCGGATGACAGGCTGGGAGCCGACCAGTCAGAAGATGTGGCAGAAGATGTGGCCGACAATAACGACCAGCCAAGTATCTTCATAGAATCACGGAATACAGAGCCTTCAGCTCGGTCAGCTACTTTCCGTGACCGAGGAACAACGGCAGGTCGACCTAGAAGAGTGTCCGTTCTAATTAATAATTCAGCAGACCAGCAGACCAACAGCAAACCTTATTACTTCGGTCGTCTCATCAGAGCTCTCTTCCAAATCAGCTCAACATAATTTCTTATAATTCGTCATTGAAAATTCAACTTCGATTTTTTTCTCCATCAGAAACCTCTCTACTTTTTTTCTGTGTTCCTTCACGTCATTTTTCAATTTTCTTTCCAATTTTAAAAAAGCCCTCTCCTGACATTCTACATTCAACATCATGCCAGAAGCACAATCCAAAAATCTCCAATATTTTCCCTAAGGAAATATTCGTGGCTAGTAAAAAGAAAAACTCATTTGAAAGCCACGAAGAAAAGAAAGTATAACATTATTATGACAATTGGCATGTTTTGACAATTTGTATTTTACGATGGAACTTAGTTATTTACAATTTATATTATTAAGAAATCAATAAAATTAGGAAATGTAAGTAACAGTAGTGCTAGTAATATTCTACCATCCATAACACTCCAGAATAATTGGTAAAATCACATAAGGAGCACATGATGACGTTGGACAAAATTGGTGAATTTTATATGTTTTGATTTATTTAAAACATTTTTTAGAGAACATTTAAATAAGTATATATTTAATGAGTAAAATGAATTTGGAGTTGAAATTTCTCTTGGCATCTAAAAATAACTGGCCTCTGTACATGGGTGGAGTAGACGAGAGTGGAACTGAAGAACATGAATGTTCTGGGGAATCTGGGGACGAAGAAAACTAAATCGATTATTTAGAAGAAGTACATAAACTACACAAAAATTTTATGTCTGAAGTCTGAAGCAAGCTTTACACCAGGAAATACTACGTAAGTTCTATGGAAAGACCTGGAAATCTAGCAGCTAGATCATGTATAATATATGAAGAGCTTGAAAATTGAGAAGAGGGAGTAAATTCAACTCGGACGAAGCTAAATCTACGTCTTAAGAGGTCGTATCCTGGTCGTAATTAACATTTTAAATTAGTGTCTGTATCTTCTGTCTGTCTGTAGCTAAATGTGCGTTAAATTACTGTAGTAAATGACTGACCTAAATTTCGTCTAATTTTTCTTTTATCTCTTCTTTTTTTATGTCACAACCCCTGAGTCTTTCTCTATTTCTATTCTTAACGTGACATAATGGCGCCCCAACGTGAAAGTCAGTCATTTACTATCTTTTACTTTACTATTGTCTTTATTTTTTACTCTATTTCTCATGTTCTGATGCTCTGTTTGTTTCTGATCATATGTTCTCTTGCATTTTTACTTATTCTTGTTAAACATTTACAGGAGGAGTCTAAATTTTTTTCTAAATTCTTTTTGGCTAATTTTATTTATAAATTCTTACTTCAATATCTTATTACTCTTTTCAGGCGTGCACTACTATGCTTTTTTAGCCTCGAGTTCTCTCTTTATATAGGCGCGCGCTGCTACTGGGTATGTGTAGCTAAGCATATACCCCTGAGTCTCTCTAAAGGGATCTCTCTCTTTGAGCACGCGTTACTTATATTATGCTTGTAAGGGCGTGACTTGACACGTGCCTTGTCTGTGTGGGGGCTTTCTCTAAGCCACATAAGGATGTTCTGGTTACGAGGGGATCTTACTCTGATAGATTCTTACTTCGTATTTTTTTTTAAAGAACTCTGGGCTAACCTGGAAAGAGCAATATGGAAGTAAGAAAGGGATGTCTGAATTGAGCGGCTGACAACTCTTAAAATAAGCCTTCTGTCCGAGCGGTTGATGACTCGTTAAATAAGCCTATATCGTTTTAACACGTTCTCAACCTAGGAGTATGCGTCATTGAATGTGAACCATACGACAATCTTTGAAAATGAGATGTATGACTGAAATGTTTGAAGAAGGATAATTTTAGAAGTCTGAATGTGAAGGTTGCAGAACTCTAGAAAAAAAAAATTCTTTTTAGGAAACAATTTTTTTTTTCGGGGTTTTTGGGAATAATGTCACACTACTCCTGTACGTGTTCCTGTTTTTGTTATCTTTGTTTACTGTATATGTACGGGCTGTTCGACCTCTATGGAGTAGCTTATTATTGTCTGGAATTTTAAATATGGAATGTTGAAAAATTGGAGAGATTTTGACAGCTGTCGGGAAAAAATTAGGATGACGTTGGACAAAATTGGTGAATTTTATATGTTTTGATTTATTTAAAACATTTTTTAGAGAACATTTAAATAAGTATATATTTAATGAGTAAAATGAATTTGGAGTTGAAATTTCTCTTGGCATCTAAAAATAACTGGCCTCTGTACATGGGTGGAGTAGACGAGAGTGGAACTGAAGAACATGAATGTTCTGGGGAATCTGGGGACGAAGAAAACTAAATCGATTATTTAGAAGAAGTACATAAACTACACAAAAATTTTATGTCTGATGTCTGAAGCAAGCTTTACACCAGGAAATACTACGTAAGTTCTATGGAAAGACCTGGAAATCTAGCAGCTAGATCATGTATAATATATGAAGAGCTTGAAAATTGAGAAGAGGGAGTAAATTCAACTCGGACGAAGCTAAATCTACGTCTTAAGAGGTCGTATCCTGGTCGTAATTAACATTTTAAATTAGTGTCTGTATCTTCTGTCTGTCTGTAGCTAAATGTGCGTTAAATTACTGTAGTAAATGACTGACCTAAATTTCGTCTAATTTTTCTTTTATCTCTTCTTTTTTTATGTCACAACCCCTGAGTCTTTCTCTATTTCTATTCTTAACGTGACAAACCGCAGACCTATCGTGTTGGTACTCAAACTTAATGTTTTGACGAAATCTATGTGACCATGTCATATTACCTAATTTCATAAAAAATTCATAAGATTTCTTAGGCAGCTAAATTTCAGAACGTTCTAGAAAGTGTTACAATGTTCTAGAGCGTCGCGTTCCTTTAACTGTCCCAGTACAACTGGGCTCAACGCGAGCGAAGCCCGCGGGCGGAAAGCTAGTCTATCATAAAACCGCTTTGAACACATATACTTTCGGTTACTGACTTATCAAAATAAGATCTAGCTTTTATTTTCTACTTTGCTCTTTAATAATTTTGGATTATATAAATTAAACCTCGTCAATTATAATGGTGTCGTATTCTGTATTAGATTGTGGTGTGAATCATAATAATAACCCAAAAGAAAAAACATTTCACATGTTAGTACCGACAGTTACTATAAGTTCTACTTTATTCATACCTATTGTCATTGGAAATGACTTTCATTTCGTTTTTTTCATAGAAATTATTCCTAAAGGTCAAAGGCAAACCATAGGTACCCAGTGTTTTCTACTAATTACCTACCCTAAAGAGTTTTCATCAACAGTCGAGCAATGCATGACCCCCATAATAAAAAACGAGAAATATTAAGAGGAAAAATAATGCGTCAGCGGAAATTATAGTTCCTGTAACGTAATTATCATGACGCATAGTTTTTTATTCTTCGGTTCCCTCATAATAAAATCTAAATTCACCATAGTGCTTTTCCCAGTGTAGTGGTACAATATTTTATGCTAGCCACACAAAAGCGGTATAGAAAGAGATAGTTAGGCACCCGGTTACTTCCTTTTCGCACTTTTATTTTAATCTAATCACCAGTTTACGTATCATTACGTATGACTAGGCTGATGTTAAAGAGATGACATTCCAGTTGTACGCGTAGCAGTCTGCAGTAATAGTTCCATGTCTTTACCACAATCTTTACCTATTGACAATTTGACATTATTGTGTGTGGTTCTGTGGTTGACATCAAGTGGACAGTGGACATCCACAGATCTATCCACAGACATCCATCAGTTCACGGCTCTCTTAAGTTGGCGGTCAAAAAATGTTTTCATTTCATTTTTTTTTACTTACTCGTTTGTTCGTCGTTTGTTCGTGATTGTTCGATCAAAGTCATTGTTTGTTCGTTCTTAATTTTTTTATAAACAATATTTAAAAATTCTCTCTTAAGTTGGCACTCAAAGGAATTTTCTTTCAAATTTTTTTTTTTCTAATTCGTTTGTCCGTCGTTTGTTCTTGATTGTTCGATCGAATTCATTGTTTGTTCGTTTTTCAATTTTTCATAAACAATATTTGAAAATTCTATCTTACCTAATTGACGTCCAATTTTTTACTTTTTTTCATTTCTCGTTCGCTCTCATTCGTTTGTTCTTGATTGTTCGATCAAATTCATTATTTGCACGTTTTTATAATTTTTTATACAATAGGCACTTAAAAATTTTAGACAGTATTTAAAAATTTCAAAATTTTCGCAATCAATTATGAACCATAAAAATGATAACCAAAGTGACTGAATTTGATACAGAAGTAAGAACTAATTGCACGTTAATGAATAACATAAAAACTGACCAAATATTCGGTTGCGTTGTTCAGTAATCGTCGTTCAAGGATGCTTAGTTGTAACCTAAAAAATAATAATACGATATGCTAAGTGGCTGAATTTGATACAGAATCATGTACTAGTTGCATGTGGATGAATGACATAAAAACTGACCAAATATTCGATTGCGTTATTTAGTATTCCGGTAAGCTAAGTGGCTGAATTTGATATAGGTTTAAGTACTAGTTGCACGTTAATGAATGACATTAAAACTAACCAAATATTCAGTTGCATTATTCAGCAACCCTCGTTCAAAGATGCTTTGTCGTGTCCAAAAAAAAAAAAACGATAACCAAAGTGGCTGAATTTGATACAAAATTAAGTACTAGTTGTACAATTATGAACATAAAAACTTACCAAATATTTGTTTTTGTTATTTAGTATTCCTCGTTCAAACATACTTTTTATAACGTAAAAAAAAATTTCGATAAGCTAAGTGGCTAAATTTGATATAGAATAAAATACAAGTTGCATGTTAAGGGTCGGCATCGAAGGCGTGCCAAGCGAAGTTTAGGTTTTTCGCGCGCCGCACACGCACATATGTAGGCATGCACAATGGGTCCTCTGACTTTGACTCTCTAACAAAACTGTAACTTTGGATTTTGTTATCATATATAAAATTCTTATGTGAAATTTAAACTGCTGCCCATGACTTTGTTTGCGTGGGCAGGTTTTTCCGTAAGAATCAGGTGGAATATTATCCCGTGGTTAAAGGTTGTACATTTCGATCGCTTCAGTAGAGACCTAATTTCAGCCTGAGTGAGACATCGCTCTGGTCTCGTTAGTTTTGGGGCTACGTGAATGGTCTAGGTTTAAAAAGATGCGTCTCGGGCTCCAATATGGTAATTTTTTATATGATAATAATCCAATATGGTAATAATCCTCGTTTAAAGATATTTTTTATAACCTTGAACGACGACTAATGGATAATACAACCGAACATTTGGTCAGTTTTTATGTCATTCATCCACATGCAACTAGTACTTGATTCTGTATCAAATTCAGCCACTTAGCATATCGTATTATTATTTTTTAGGTTACAACTAAGCATCCTTGAACGACGATTACTGAACAACGCAACCGAATATTTGGTCAGTTTTTATGTTATTCATTAACGTGCAATTAGTTCTTACTTCTGTATCAAATTCAGTCACTTTGGTTATCATTTTTATGGTTCATAATTGATTGCGAAAATTTTGAAATTTTTAAATACTGTCTAAAATTTTTAAGTACCTATTGTATAAAAAATTATAAAACGTGCAAATAATGAATTTGATCGAACAATCAAGAACAAACGAATTAGAAATGAAAAAATAGTAAAAAGTGGAACGTCAATTAGGTGAGATAGAATTTTCAAATATTGTTTATGAAAAATTGAAAAACGAACAAACAATGAGTTCGATCGAACAATCAAGAACAAACGACGGACAAACGAATTAGAAAAAAAAATATTAAAAAAAAATTCTTTTGTGCGCCAACTTAAGAGAGAATTTTTAAATATTGTTTATAAAAAATTTAAGAATGAACAAACAATAAATTTGATCGAACAATGACGAACAAACGACAAACAAACAAATAAGTAAAACAAATGAAATTAAAACATTTTTTGACCGCCAACTTAAGAGAGCCTCAGTTCACATAGTTGTGATCAGTTTAGATAAGTTATTCTGTGCACTGTGCAGTGCTGTGTGGTTCTGTGCTATGGTTCTGTGTTTGACGTTCGTTTATCAGCATTCATCAGTGATCGAAAATGAAGTATGTTTTCCCAATATTTATCCAAATCTACTGATATCATTATAATCATTTATTATTATATTTTTCGTTGTAAGAAATAGGGAAGTAGGTGACGTATTTTCACTAATGACTTCATTTTTTTCAGGATCGGTCTATGCGCTTACAGTGGGTACAAAATCTACCCTGGCCATGGGAAAACTATGGTTAAGGTAGATGGAAAGGTAATTTAAGAAGTATTGTATTACTCATTTTCTGTTTCTCATAATTATTACTACTGAATATTCAGCTTTTAATTGGAATGTCTAAAATACGTTTTTAAAGAGAGTTCTGCTGTTTGTTCAGTTATTGTAATTATGCAGAAGATGTACTTATGAATTATTGTTGATGGTGTATTACCAATGGGTGTATTAAAGTATTAAACGTGTTTTCAGACTTTTACATTCTTAAACTCGAAATGTGAAGCTGCCCATCTCATGAAGAGGAATCCTCGCAAAGTGACATGGACCGTACTTTACAGGTAGTTTTATTTATTTTCAATTGGCTAAATAGAAATTAAAAGATCTTGGTCGGCTTTCGAATGCTGCCTGATGAAAATCGTGTTCAAAACAATGATCAATTTTAAATTCAAGCAAGATATGTTGATGATCCATTATTTCAAAAAATTGTTATGATCAGTTTTGCTTGTAATAATACAAGGTGTGAAGCGGAGTGGAGCAATGAGCCCTTCATTTATTTTTTCGCAGTTCTGTTAAAAAATATTTACCGCTTGAGGTTTGTACACCCCTCTCCTTTATGCCCAATTAAATATTTGGTACGGCTTTCCAAAACTACCACCCTAGACATATTACTAATAATTTAGAGGGGGGTGAGACGAGCACACAAAACCAACTTTCAGAATTTTTAGAAATGCGGTAATACGAAAAAAAAAACAAAAATAAAAAAAAAATACATACCCGTTACAAAGACATTTTTGTCATTCCTTGAACTTAGAACACTAACACAAAGTTATTTTTAAACTACGTATATACACTAAAAATTATCAAAAGTAAACAACACTATAATACATTATATACAGATTTAACGGCGTCCACAAGCGCAATAAATGGATCAAGTTTTTCACGTAACACTCTGCGTCGCCATAAGTATTCTAGTATACTGTCAGCGAAATTTTCTCGATGATTGTAATTGTCTTTTCCAAAAAATCGTTTAACAACTCGCCACTGAGATTCAATTCTTTGTGTATGCGTGCCATCAGTTGCAACAAACGGATTATCGGGATCACTATGATTTACTTTATTATGAGTATACCCGTAATCTGCTAAGCAATCGTATGCACGCCAACAATCAGTGTGAATGATTGAACCTTCAGCGACATGTTTTTTGATAAGTGGAACGAGAACGTCTGCACTGCGTACATTATCATCACATATCTCCAGCCTCAGATCTTCGCTACCATCCTCTATCATGCCGAGAATCCAATGGCCTTCAATTCGGCGACCTTTATTATATTTTCGTTTGCCGAACTTGGATTCGTCGATTTGCACAACCTTTCCGGGTCCACCAATTTTCCCTCGTCGTTCTTCTACTGTTAATTGGTACAATACAATGCACTCGCGACAGTAATTGTACCAATCACAAATTGTTCTGTCCGACAAACATTGTTCACTCGAACGATCAATGTCTTCACGTTTAACGTCATTGTAATTAAATTGATGAGCAAAACAATACATGAGGTAAAATACTCGTGGCAATGAAATGTGCACTTCTTCAAACCACGTGCCGTAAGCTTTACTAATGCATCCACCTTTAGTTTTGCACTGTCCCTTAGTACATCTAAAATGCCCAACAATATTATTTTTTGTATAAATAACACACATAGGTACTCGATGGTACCGGCACAACATAACAGTTTTAAGAAGTCCTTTTTCTTCTGCAAATGCCACACATTGTTCCCTGGTTCCTAATTCCCGCCCTAATTTTAAAATGTTCCACATTGATATTACTTCACAGGAATACAAGTTGCGCTTAGTGTATTGTTCATTATCTACATCAGACGCACTTGTAGACGTAGAAGCCATTTTATTAAAAACTTAATATTACTAATAAACTTATTGAAAATGCAATCTAAGTATATACAAACTACCCTACACTAATGTTACTAAATTAAATACCTATATACAACCGAGAAAAATAGTAATTCAATCTTAAAAATAATTTGGTGGTTTTCATGCCCCAATTTCTTTTAAATTGGCGCGAAATGATCTGATTGAACTAAACGCAAAGATTGAATGAACTGAGTGAGACACTCGACTATAATTGTAATGCTAGGCTTACACATTGACCAAAAGTCTATAACTGACAGTATGGCATGCTCCATAAACCTGTGTGATTAAAGTAAAATGCTATGTCAATAATAACCTTTTTATTAATATGTGAACCTTTTTTCCATAATATTGTATTTTCTTTGATTAAAAAATATGTTTTTGTATAATAATTTTTGTGATTGATTTTTTAGTAGTCTGATTGCCATTTTTGGTTTGTCAAATACTTCGATAATTTTTATTATTAAATATGTCACTCGCATAGCTTGTTATTGCATTCCCTTTCACCCTTCCCACTGACGTAAACGAACCTAAAGCTTAACCTATTGATTGAGAAATAGTGGATCATTAGCATTACTATATTATTATCAATTTATCTTGGCCGGATTTTAAAAGGATAGAATATCTTCTTGGTGGCTCGTCGCTCCACTCCGCTTCGCTCCTCGCATTGACATAGACAAACATAACCTAACCTATTGAATTGAAAAATGATGGACATTTAATCCATCTTAGTCAAACTTTAAATAAATAGAAAAGCTTTTTAGTGGTTTGTCATTCCGCTTTGCTCCTCGCATTAACAAAGAGAAATCTAACCGGTATAGCTTTTTAAAACTACAACCCTAGAAGTATTAATAATAATTTAGGTGATGGTGGGAAGAGGACACAAAACCAACTTCCCGAATTTTTAGAAATGCGGAAATGTAAAAAAAACCGAAAATAAAAAAATACATACCAGTTACCACCAACATGAATTCGCTCTTTGCATTGACATAATCAAAGAGTTGACTATTGAAAGAGAGAATAGACTTCAAAATTAAAATAAATTGAAAACAGTAAATATGTTAAGAACTTTTAAACCTAACTTTAGTAACAAGTAACAATTCGATTTGCGTGGCGCTCGGCGGCCACTGCCGTGGCACGCTCGCTTCGCTCGCTCGCCTCGCACGTTTTTTATGTTCCTAGTGGGTTGGAACCATCGATTTTTTGCACAGTTAGCATCGAGCCCATATATTCGATTTTTACTATATTATTTTAACCTAACCACCTTCTTCTTCTTCTTCTTAATTATGGCGTTTTCTGTTTGTACCCATTTCGCCAGTGTCGAGTTGATATTTTTATTACTTTGCTTTGGCTATTACTTTGATTTTTGATTCAGTGTCTAACAACGAAATATGCTGTTTGTATTTTTAATAAAAAATAACAAGAATAGGCAACGTAGTACGGTTAATATGGAGCTTTTTCAAAATATCGCCAGAAACCACGACGTTCTACGTGTGCCATTTTGAAAAAAAAACTCCTAACCACATAACTATTGATTGAGAAATGGTACCTAGAAAAGCAACCTGCCTTGACTCAATTTCTTTTTAACATTTTTTTATGTACCAAACTTAAATAGTTGAAACTTATTAGTGACATATTATGACGTAATTTAAGATTATGTTACATAACTACGAAATAAAGATATTTTGATTTGATTTGAGTGGCTGGCCATTTAGTGTTAGTATCAAGTATTTTTACTGTGAAGGCTATCAAAAATGTCTTAGTAGCAGGTATGTATAACTCATTTTTAATGTCGTTTTTTTTTCTTATTTCCGCATTACTATAAAATCTAAGTTTATTTAATTTCTTCATCTCGCCCCCCTCTTTCATAATGTTATTTCTTATAAGGTAGATACAATGACTAGACTTTGGCAAATGAATCGTGAACCGAATTAACTGTATTTTGACTCTTTTTTTTATGCAATAGAACTGCTGGAACATAAAGGGACAAAACAAATTAACGTCACAATTTATTAGCTAGATTCTAGAACTCTCCTATTGACAAAGTGCGACAATCTACTTGCATGCGTATCGAACTGTGGCATTCATATGCTTTGGGTCAAAATGTGAACCTGTCTTTATATTTGCTTTATGAAACTGAACTGAAGTTCACTCAATAGCAATATCAATCAATGTTGTTAATATTGTTCAATCAATTAACAAGCTAAGAATAATTACGTAAATCATTCTTTTTTTACATTTTTAGATTGCAACTTGCTTCGAAATATTAATAAAAATAATCAGTGCAATTAAACAATTAATTTATTAGAGTGAAACATACTTCGAAATAAAAAAAATAGTGCAACATTTCATCTACGAGTAATACTTGACCGGTGCTTATTACAGTAATTGTAAACGTATTGTTCGTGTTAGTAAACTGTAGCAGCATAAAAAAAACGTTTTATAATGGTTTATAGTTTTAAAATTATAATTTTTTAAACCTTAACAGTGAAGACTTAAAGAAAATTAAGTGTTTGAAGCTGGTTTCAAGTGTTTTGAGTTTAAAAGTTATTGAAAATGTCGTAATAGCAAGTATGTAATACTCATTTTTAATTTGTTTTTTTTCTTATTACCGCATTTCTAAAAATTCTAAAAGTTGGTTTATTGTGTTTACCTCGCCCCCCTCTTTCTTATTATTAACATCCCTAGGGTGGTAGTTTTGGAAAGCCAACCCAAATATTTTTTAACTTATCGTCAAGCAACTAATATAATTTTAAGATGTAAAAAATCTAAGCTTCAGGGTTGGCTTTCCAAAACTAACACCCTTACTTACTCTTAAAGCTTCTGTCTAGCATATACCTATTTAAAGTTTAGGTTTGGTAATTAGAAAAATGTGACAAACAAGCTTAATGATTCATTCAAAATTTGGCCAAGATAGGTTGATGTCCTCCATTTATAAATTGATAGATTAGGTTAAGTTCATTCATATCATTGCAAAAAGTGAAGCGGAGCAAAACAATGAGAGGCCCAGAAGATTATGTAATTTATTGTTAGTTTCAAGTTATTTCACATTACAACATGAAAAACGCCTTTGTAGCAGGTACCTATATATTTTTTATTTTTGGTCCTTATGTATTTCTGCCAAAAACAATATGGTACTTGACTACTATTAAATATATTATGTTTATTAAAAAAATATAAAAATACCCTTATATTATTGGTACTCAACCTGCGACTCTTCTCGTGTAATGTTGAGGCCCTAAATTAGTTCTAACCTTAGACATTTATAATAAAGGTAGGTAATGACTCGTTTATGTATAAAGCTTTCTTTTTTCCATAATTCTACATATTCTACCCTGGCTCTTTTTCAATAGTTTTCAAAGTACCTGGGACTATTTCCGATAATTTGAAAACTATAAAAGACCATGCTTTTTTGACTTTAAGCATTTTTAGTTCAACATATACCTAAGCTAATATGGCTATGAGGCTTCATATTCAAAATTTAAATACGCAAAAAAACTCTTTGACTTCCACCTGGAAAATATATTAAAAAATGCTTGTTCAAGAAGAGAAGCAAATATTTGTGAATTCGTGAAAATCCAGCTACATATAAGTAAAGAAGTTAATATTTCAAAAGCAAAATTTCAAATGTTAAAAAACCTACGACGAAAAGCCCTTAAGTTATAAAGTATTAAAAAGATGTCCTGTATACAATGCAAAATAAAAATATGTTATATTATACCGAAGACTGTTTAGCCTAGTGGGTAGTGACCCTGCCTACGAAGCTGAAGGTCCTGGGTTTGAATCCCAGATCGGGTCAGTATTTATATGATGAATATTGATACTGTTACCGGGTCTTGGTTGTTATATGTATGTACGTTCGCTTGGTATCCAAAACACAAGCTAATGCTTAGTTTGGGGCCTAGACCTTGTTGTGATATATATATGTTGTTATTATTATTATACTATTATCAACCTAAAATAGTAAAAGTCAATTTATCCTGGCATGTAGCCTACATAAACAAACTTTAGTTATAGTTACGCGCGACGGTTAATTAACATCTTTATTGTTATAGATCTATGTATATAGGTCTATAAGGTAAAATACATATATTAATTTCAATTACACCCTTTTTAAGAACCATTTATTAAATATTTTTTTACTTAACGGCTTTTCGTCGTACTTTTGTTTTAGTATATTGTTTTATTATTGTATTTCATGCTTATTAGATTTCATTGATATGTTAAGGCGCAAGTTCAAAAAGGGTCAAGAGGAGGAGCAAACTAAAAAGCGCACGCGCAGGACGCAAAAGTACCAACGAGCTATTGTCGGTGCCTCATTGAGCGACATCATGGCCAAGCGCAACATGAAACCTGAAGTCAGGAAAGCTCAACGGGAGCAGGCTATCAAGTATGTACTGATCACTATTTTAAGATTCAATTATTTGTTCAGTATTTCATTTAATCTGAATTTTCATGGGGAAACTTTAATGTATTGGTACATTGGACTAAGCAATTTCAAAATGAAGCATAACCCAATTAGAAAGCACAAATGGTTCTTCACTTGAAAATAGAATATTCTTTATAATGAACACAAAGATAAATAGAATATATGACGAGATGTGTGTTGTTTCTACAGCTCATTATTTTTGCTCAACATAAATTTCTTTCCCTGTGTAATACAATATTATCAACGACCGGGTCTGTACCCGCGCAAGGTTCCTAGTGGCATATTTGGGAATTTCAGACTCTGGGCTTCTGGCGGTGAAAATGTTTTGCTGTTCGTATTAAACTGTTCACCAATGCGTTGGAAGATGTTCATCAATATCAAGAGTATATCTCATATCTGCGGTTCGCCGACGATATAGTTGTTATAACAGAGACGCTGCGGGAGGTGTCAGCGGCGGCCCTCGAAATTCTTCGTGAATAACAATTTGGAAAAAGAGGCCGCAAGGAGTTTCCAGCTAGGCTGAGCTGCATTCAATGAACTACGTCAGATATTTACCTCGGTCATCGTTCAGTGCTTAAAGATAAAACTATATATCCAATGCGTTTTGCCGATCATGACCTACGGTGCTGAAACGAGGACAGTGACGGTAGGATTTAAAGTCAGTCTGTGAACTATGGAACGGGTTATGTTCGAGGTATCTCTGATGGATCATATCACAAAAGTACGTCATTCGTCAGAGAACAAAAGTGATCGGCATAGCCTGCAAGATTAGTAAGCTGAAGTGGCAGTGGACTCGTCATATCAGCCGAAGAACCAATGAAAGCTGGGGAAAAAAGGATCTTGAGTGGAGACCATGAACAAACAAACGTAGTGTAGGTCGCCCGTCGGTTTGCTGGACCGCCAATAGAGGAGTGTCGCGTGTCCTGGGAAATTCATTCACTAATTTTTTACCATTAGAGGTGGAATATTTTCTTCAAATTTAAATAGACCACCCTCAAGATATAATTTATTCAATTAAAAAAAGGAATCAAATCGTTTCGCGAAAAAACTACAGACAAATTGAGAACCATATTTTTTAAGTCTGGTAAAAATATAACTATTTAGGAATATATGAAATATGTATTTTATAAACTTGAGGTGTTAAGGGAACGCACATATACTACGTGATCCGTTTAGAGTGAGAGGAGGGTCTTTAAAATACCATGCTTGGTCACAGGGCGGGACGAACTTAGGTCTTTGTCATGTAGTCAATATCGTCTAGGAAAATAATTCTGAATAAAAGACACAAAGACTTGTTTTGGTAAATTAAGTTCCTGTTAGAATATGTTTTTACATATATTTTTCACTTGTAATTGTAGGTAGGCATGCACTCTTGGTGTCACGTGGCAAGAGCTGTAATGACAAAAACAAATATGAGCCAAACAAATTTTTTAAACTTTCTGTTTGCAAAAAAAAATGATTTGAAACCATACTAATGAATTACTACGTAAAAATTACGAGGGGGTCTTGACATATACCATGAGTGGCCATCAAGGGGTAGGTGGGGGTAAGAAATTGTAAAAAATGGGTCACGTAGTATGGGTACGTACCCTAAACATCTCCATTTCAAACGAAGCTTCCTAGCTATTAAAATAAGTTTTTTTTCCATATACAAGGTGAAATTTTAACAACCATCCAAATTATAATGTAGTGATCTTTGGTAAAAGACCGATGACCGTCTTGTTTCGTTTTAGTATCGTTCAATAGAAAAATATTGAAATATGACTACACAATCCTTTCCCGAAAAAACCATTGACTCTAGTCACTATTCACGGCCGCCTCACGCTCTGCCCCGTCTCGGTCTCAAGGTCGCGGGTGCGTCGTCACAAAGAAGGCTACCAAATGTTATAAACTAACACTGTAGTAAAAATAATGTATTATGAAAATGTATCTATAATTTTTATTTACGTAATGAGGTCTTTTGGTGATACCAAACATCTAGAATTTTTTTTGATGGTTATTAAAATTTCTTCCTGTATATATATTTAGAAACCTTTTAGGTATTGACACTCATATATTTAAGATGTTGAATGAATAGATTTGAAATTAAAATTATGCCACTCCTAATGTAGAGTAACCAATGAACAGTAGCACCTCTTGGCTGTCAAATCGAAAATATGCAAATGAAGTAAAGTGAGCTCTGTGAAAATTTATTGCATGTATTTCTTGTCAATAAACACGCTTTATCCAAACAATAACTAAATACCTTGCGAAGCAAAGTGATTCAATTGCTGGTGAAATAATAATTGGGTTAGGGTTAATTTAAAAATAAAAAAGTTTCAAGTGAGCAGATGGCGCAAACTAACGGTTACCTAGAAAAACATGTTTGAAGTTTGGTTTTTTCATTTTTTTAAATCATTTGACTTATTTTTTGAGAACTTTATTTCTCATTTGAAACTTTTTGTTTAGTTCGGTAAACTCTACATGCTCTATTGTACATTTATGTTAAAAAAATAAAAGTTCACGTATTATGACGGCGCCGATGGATTTCTACTATCGGAACTATAAAAATCAGTAAGAAATCATTTATTTTCAAGTAGGACGCTCAAATGTGCTATTACTTTAGAACGTCATAAAGTTAGTTTTATGTAGGTTTGCACGCAACCATTTGAAGTATTTTTATTGCAGTTTCAAGTCCCATGTCGCCTTAATGTTATAAACATTATGATATAAATAATTAAAATTTCACAGAGCTGCAAAGGAACAGAAGAAATCAACAAAAGCAGCAAAGAAAGCGACCGCCCCAGCGCCTAAAGCCAAGGCACCGCCTAAAACTAAAGCTGCGAAAGTCAGTCAGAAGGCCGCACCAAGAGTCGGAGGCAAACGATAATCGCTAGCTTTATAAAATAAAAATATTATAAATTCTTAGCAGTTTTATTATTAGTATTATTTCATAAATCAATATTTTATAGGTCATCTCTGTACCTTGGAGTAGGTAACAGCAATAATTATGCGATCAAACAAGAGTCAAATTTGACTTTCAACCGTGACTTTTTGACACAGCTGTCTCGTTTTGATATGCCCAAATGCGTACTTCACCCCCGTAGATTACAAAATTAATTTTTTGTTACTTCCAGAAGGAGGCGGCGCGAAAATAGAGCTCTATAAATATTTATATACACTACCAAAGTCTAACTCTGTAATGACTCAAGTACATAGTCATTTTCAATCAAATGAAGCCCTTTGTAAACCATTAAGCACTGGGTGTGGAGATATGACCAAAGATTCGATTTCGATTCCTGATTTGATTCCCAGGTTCAGACTTTCAAAGGTTAATAATTCTTTCATGGGAAATTGTATTCGTTTTATAATAAAATTCCTAAAGAAATGTTGAACTTAAATTCAAATCAATTTACAAAACAAGTTAAAGTCCAACTTGTGAAAAAAGCTTACTATTGTATTAGCGAGTATTAAATTAAATGATAAGTACACATGGACATCATTGTAATAGTTGTTTGCATATTTAAAAAAAAAAAAACTAAACTAAGAAAAACATATTTAAATAAAATAACAGGGAGGAGTTTCTAGCCGGTTCTTCTCCTTCTAGTTTTGGAACCGGTACCTAATCACCTAATTAATTCATTTTGATGTTCAATAAGAGTGTGTTAACATATTGAATAAAAACTTTTTGATTTTGATTTAGATAGGTAATTTAGAAAAGAATTTCATTGTTTGTATATTCGATTTTTCATACAATTGTCATTGACTAAACTAAACATTTGAAAACTGCCCATGGCCCATACACATACTTAAATGCATTCTTACATAGAATATCAGATGGTAATAAAAAGAAGCTTTATTTTACTCTGTGGTGATACAAAAGCACGAAATGTTCATTGACTAAACTAAACATTTGAAAACTGCCCATGGCCCATACACATACTTAAATGCATTCTTACATAGAATATCAGATGGTAATAAAAAGAAGCTTTATTTTACTCTGTGGTGATACAAAAGCACGAAATGTTCATTGACTAAACTAAACATTTTAAAACTGCCCATGGCCCATACACATACTTAAATGCATTCTTACATAGAATATCAGATGGTAATAAAAAGAAGCTTTATTTTACTCTGTGGTGATACAAAAGCACGAAATGTACTCATTGGTATGGTACTCATGAACACAAAGCTGGTAATTTTAAATGCTCGGGCTGCCTGCTTGCCAGCAGGAGACTATACTCATTGAACATTTTCTTGTACAGGGCCATATTAAAAATACAGGTCAAATGCGAGTTGGACTCGTATGGAGAGGGTTCAGTAGGTACAATAAATCATTTCTAAAAAATTTTAATCCAACCTGAAATTAGAAATAGACTACAATATGGAGGTTAGTATAAATAGTATTCTAGACCAATTGAACTTAATAATTAGTTCTCTGTAAAATTAAGCGTTTTATACACTTAATGACACATGGTTACACGGTTTCGTTACACTACGAATTCTTCCGTTTTATGCTTACAGTTTACTTCTGTTCCAGAATTTGAGTTATGATTTTCATTTAGGATGTCCTGTGAACCATGAGTGAGGGGCTCACTCGTAGTTTTACAGGACAACCTAACTTAACGAAACTCCGTAAATCCGTATTTTTTTCAAAATTTCACCACTCTAGTTTTTTTTTTCTTTAATGTTTAAAGTATGCATTATAAAATTAGAGAAACATCTTTAAAGTAAGACATATATGAAGAAATGTCTGTACAACCGCGACCGTCTTTCTGCAATAATTGACCCCCGGCGCATGGTTCAGGAGTCCTGGAGGTGAGGAGTAAGAGCTCGCAGCATTAGCGTCTGTCAACGAGCTACCGTTCAGCATGCTGGAGGCGCCAGTAAGCGATGAGTTGAAAAGAAAATAGTAATATGTTAGCTAGGTAGTGTGATCAGTAAGTTTCTAAGTACTAGACAACTGATATAGAATCGAACCCGCAACCCTTGGCTCCGCAGTTAGCCTCTAAGCATTCGATCAGTCAAGTTAGTGTTTGGCATTGCCCAGTTTCTCTATTTTCTTTTTCGTATCCAATTTTCCTCAATGTCTAATTTTAGTTTGGGTACAACCAGTGATGATTTATAGTTCTATACCTACTACTAAGAACCGCCAATTTTTAGAGCTCCGTAATCAAGGGTACCAACGGGAACCCTATTAATAAGGCTCCGCTGTCCGTCCGTGTGCCTGTCACAGGGCTGTATCGTCTGAACTGTAATAAGGAGGTAGACACTTGTTCACAGAGTGTATTACTATGACCGCTATAGCACGTGTTTTTCTTTTAGACGTGACGTTTTTAATTGGTGGTTGTGATATTACTTTCCCTTGAAATTTTCATGAAGTGTGTACTACTATAACAAATAATGAAAATAAAATAATGTTAAAAATAAAGGGTGGTCCCTATACAAGATACATGTTGAGTGTTTTCGGTGATTGGTACCTAATTATAAGACCATGCTTACACTTGAAATTTTCATGGAGTATGTAGGTACTAACTGCGGCCACTATAACAACTAATAATAAAAATAAAATAAAGTTAAAAATTAATGCGAGTCTCCATACAAGATAGGTGTTTTTTTTTAAATATTGTACCTACTTACCTACTGTGGTAAACTCGCACTTGGTCAGTTTTTTTTTGCTAAATCAGATCTGTCCTGCAGCCAGTACCTATCATATATTATAAAGTCATTTTTTTGAGGGTCGAATCTGCGTACAAACAACTGCGCACCCAATCTACCGCGTAGGTAGATAATGCAGAGTTGGGACAACACAGAAGGTGCAGCCCGACCAGCTAAACAACACCTTAACCTATACTCTGCAGAGTGTTTATGTAGGGTTTGAAGTGAACCGGACCGGACCAAAGACCGGACGTATTGAGGATGCTTCGGTAACGTGCTTAACTACCTAGGCTTAACCTACCTTACCTTAAAGTACCATAAAGGCGCCGCCTCGCTCGCCAGATTCAAGTAGAGGGCCGACACGTGTCGATCCCTCGGTAAAGGAGGGTAGTTAGAGCTAGACGGCATGGTTGTTCACACAAACAAAGGCGTAAACGCCATTCGAGCAGATTTATTACTTTAAGTAGGTGACTTCGGGTGATGGGTAGTGATAGGTCTCCTACGTCAGATTGAAGGTTTGACCGGTCTCTGAGAATCTCTACATCGGTGGTGAGATGCCAAGTGCATCTGTGAATGTATACCGTGAACGTCTGAGATAGTGGTTGACAGGCGGGTGCTCGTACGACCCTGTTGCCGAAAGTAGCGGTTTGGGGTGCGTGACAGTAGAGCTGAAGAAGCGCTCTGACGCGTCCTTCATGTATTTCGAAATTGATGGTAGGTAAGTCAAAATCGCTGTGATAAACGTACCTTGGAACGCCGACGGTTTTTCTAAATCGACTCTATATGATTTGTAGCGGCTTAAGTGTCGATTGACTGACGTATGCAAAGACCGGACACGTTTAAGTTATGACCAGCCTGATACACATTACATAAAGTGTGCGCTTATCTAAAATTGGGCATCGACAGTTTACTGTGGGTACCTACCATGCTGGATAAAAAAGTTAAATAAAATGTAACTGTCTTGCAAACACGCTGGGCAAAGTACTTGGAGCGCGCGGTCCCGAGTAAGTAAATCATCTTCGGTACTAACCATGCGCCGGTTTACGGATATTTAGCGCGAGCCACACGTGTAGGGATGTCGACATCGCTTAGCTACGAACAAATATCTTTTTAGGGTTCCGTAGCCAAATGGCAAAAAAAGGAACCCTATGATAGCTTCGCCATGTCCGTCTGTCTGTGGTTTTTCTCGGTAACTATTGGCAATATATAGATGAAATTTGGAAGGTAGGTGTAATCTGTGAACCGCTACACAACGACGTAGTGAAATTACCTACGAATTTTTTTTTTTGGGATAGGTCGCCATACATGTAACTGAAGTACGGAAAAAAATATTCATCGTATATTATCGCGAGAGGTACCAAATGATAGGTCTTAAAAAATGATATCAAGGTTTCAAATATTTTTTTTTATTTAAGTCAACAGTTGTTAAGATATGTACTCCTAAAGTCCTAAATTTTGTTAGAGTGATGTGTCCCCCCCCCCCCCCTCTACCAGCTAAACCGTTGTTTTTGGATATGTGGAAAAAAATTATGACAGGAGTATATATAACGTAGTTAAAAGGAAAGCTATTACAGCTAACTAGACTGTATTATTTAATGAGTAATAGATTAACTTATAAAATGTACTTTTATAAGTAAAAATTCCATAAAAAACGACAGATAGCGTTTTAGCCAATAAGCGAAAACTAGATGCATTTTATCTTAGTGATGCTATTGTAAAAGATAATGAGAAAAAAAAGCATTTTATGATGAAAACTACATTGTGTTACTAGGTACTATAAATTTACGCTTTCCTTTGCAGAGCTCATTCTCTTCACAATCGATACTAAAAGTCAATGGTTCACTGTAATAAAATAAGTAATAAAAATTGTTTCTAGCTATCAGTGCATTCATGTTATTACTTTTTGAATTATTTTATATTGTATGGTGGTACGGAACCCTTCGTGTGCGAGTTTGATTCGCACTTGTTTTGTTCGTAGCCTCGCATATAATATATCAAATTTATTAGACACACGTAAACTTCTGTGACATTTTAATACTTTTTTTTCAATTATCTAAACTTTGCCTGCTCCGGAACAAAATTTAAAATTTGGGACTTAGGGTCAGATTTTTATGCATTCGAGTTTTGCTCAGCATTCAAAACATTATCTTATTTAGCTTTTTTCTATAAAACCCATATTTACTGAAATAAATGAAATCGGAAATTTATAAACAGAATAAATTATTTTCTTTTTTAATCATTGTATGTAGGTATTTGAAGCTATTATTTTGGCAAAAAAATATTGTTTACATTATACCGACTGTAATATTATTTATACAATTTATGTAAAAGCTCATTGTTTAATGAAAACAAAATCCTGAAATATTTACATTTGCTAATGAATATAAACATATGGGTATTAAACTTTAAAAAAAAAAAAGAAAATATAGAAACCGTAAAAAATAATTTGTCGGCTCTCAACGATTCATTTGTATAAATTTTTGGAAACGGATTTACTATTTTATAAACTGTTCCTATGCATAGGATTGAGACAGAATATCTCGTCTAAGAGTGGTACAGAGTGTGAAATATATGACATTTTTCTTAGAAACGAAACAAGAAAAATTAGATATTTGTAAAAATACATTTAAATAGAGATATTTATTCAAAAAAGTGATACAGGACAAAATTTCGTTTACATTATATTTTAGTATGTTTCTGGCATTCTTTAGTTGCACTACTCTTAGGTACAGTTTTCACTTTTTGTTATAGGTAGCTTATTATTGTTGTTTATATGTATACATAAAATTCTTGTACATGGGGGAACTATATTAGTAAAATTGTATTTATTTTTACATAGTTTCCAAAATACCCTGCCAGTGTACTGCAGACCATTTGAGCAGACGCACTCTAGGTATGATGACAACCAAGTACAATCAATCTATAATACATAGTAATGTATATTTATGGTTGATTCTCGCTGATTTACACTTTTTATAAGCATAAAAATGATCTCATAGCATAAGTAAATGGAAAAATAGAAAAGTTATTAATTTCTAATGTGAAGGGATTTAAAAAATAAAACTATAGAATTTTTGAATAATCAAATTAATGAGAACTTGATTGAGCCATCTGGCAGTGAGTAGCATTTCTATGTTGTTGAACTATAAACAATACGGAAACCTCAGAGAACAAGTGTGATTTGCATCTGGGGTCTTTTTTATAGACCAATGCTCAAGACAACCTACCTACCCATATTACCAAAAGCATGTTTCTACAAGCTGATTTCAAATTTTACATCCTAATTTAGTAATTCTAGCCTAACTACAACCAACGCATAAGAAACTGGTGGTTTTAGAAATAGGTACTGTTATATTAATTCTAATGAATTTGTATGCAGGTTCACTGTAAAAATATGTGACTAGTTTTGATTCCAATACTTGTATTATGTAAGGAGTATACCAGGGAACTTATTACTTTATATAACATTGGTCTTAAGATCCAAATAAAACAAAAAATGGTTTGTATATAGTGTATTACAGATTGTTCATAGACATAAATTGAATAAAGTTATGATTTACTATAATAGGTATGACATTTTCAACTACAATTCAATTTTAATAAATTATGACGTACTCTTGGCTAAGGATTCAGCCTTAGCGACAACTTCTTCAATTGGGCCCACCATATAAAAAGCAACCTCTGGCAAATGATCATATTCACCTTGTAAGATTTGGGTGAAACCTTTAATTGTCTCCTCTAATGGTACAAGTTTGCCTGCATGGCCCGTGAACACTTCAGCCACCTGGAAAGGTTGTGACAGGAAACGCTGGATCTTACGTGCACGTGCTACAGTCAGCTTATCTTCCTCAGACAATTCGTCCATACCCAGGATGGCAATGATGTCCTGAAGCGACTTGTAGTCCTGGAGTATTTTCTGTACACCACGGGCTACATTGTAGTGCTCAGGACCGATAATGTTGGGGTCCATGATACGTGATGTAGAGTCGAGCGGGTCCACAGCCGGGTAGATTCCAAGCTCGGCGATGGCGCGAGACAGCACAGTGGTAGCATCCAAATGGGCGAATGTAGTAGCGGGAGCAGGATCAGTCAAGTCATCAGCTGGTACATATATAGCTTGTACTGATGTAATGGAACCCTTCTTAGTGGTAGTAATGCGCTCCTGCATGGTACCCATGTCAGTGGCTAGTGTAGGCTGATACCCGACAGCAGATGGAATACGACCTAGCAGGGCAGATACCTCAGAACCTGCCTGTGTGAAACGGAAAATATTATCAATGAAAAGCAGTACATCCTGACCTTCCTGGTCACGGAAATACTCTGCTACAGTGAGTCCGGTTAGAGCGACACGGGCGCGTGCGCCGGGCGGCTCATTCATCTGGCCATACACAAGTGCCACCTTGGATGTTTTATCTTTGAGAGAAATCACACCAGATTCAATCATTTCATGATATAAATCATTGCCCTCTCGGGTGCGCTCTCCTACCCCAGCAAATACAGAGTAGCCACCGTGCGCTTTGGCCACGTTGTTGATCAACTCCATAATGAGTACGGTTTTGCCGACACCTGCTCCGCCAAAAAGACCGATCTTACCGCCCTTGGCATACGGAGCCAGCAAATCGACAACTTTGATGCCGGTTACTAGGATCTCCTGCTGTACAGACATGTCCACAAATTCTGGAGCCTCTGCGTGAATGGCGGCCCTCTTATCGGTGGGGACGGGTCCGCGTTCATCGATTGGTTCTCCAATCACGTTAATGATGCGACCCAGGGTTTCAGCGCCTACTGGAATCCTAATAGGGGAACCCGAATCTTGAACGGGCTGGCCGCGCACCAGACCCTCTGTACCGTCCATAGCGATCGTACGTACTGTATTCTCACCCAAATGCTGAGCCACCTCAAGCACCAGCCGAGGTGTACGGCCTTGGACCTCCAGAGCATTGAGGATCGGAGGCAAATCGTCTTCAAATTGCACATCTACGACGGCACCGATAACGGCAACCACCTTACCTTTGCTAGTCGTCGCCGCTGCCTTAGCGGCATAATCACGTTTGCTTACCGCAACGCCGGCACAGGCTGCTCCTTTTTCGGAAAAAGCCTTTTCCGCTACCGTCCTCGTGGCCAATCGACCAACTCTACAGACGGTAGAGAACATTTCGAATTTTGAAAATCGATCTAAATTCGAACACAGTAGGTCACAAAAGTTGGAGAGATTTACGTAACAGGCGACTTTGAGCAAGAACGGAAGTGGTAAAGATTTTTTTCTCTCTGGGCTCTGGGTTGCCATTTAATAACCCTACTTACCTGGTTAAAAGATAAGGTAATACATAATATGCATAAATTGATCAATAATTAAAAACTAATTACCTTTTAATTTATTAACACTTTTTATAAAGCAAGGCCATAATTAAAAAGGGGACCACATCAGTGCAAACCTTCCTCTCGAAGGCAGTGGTAAGACTATTAAATTCAATACCAAATCGTAATCATTCATTCACTTAGTCCCATTTAATAAACATATCAAAGAAAAATGCACGAAAGAAAAATTCTTTCTAATAAAGTTAATGTTATTTTGGCTTTTTCATTAAAAGGGTTTAGTACTTTTTCAGCCCATGCCATGTGTTGCCGGGTCCGTAATTTAAAGTTGGTCACACTAATGGTATCCCCATCCCATTCGACTAAACCTAAATAAACAGACAGATAATTCTGCGTGAGTTCTGCACTATGGTCAGCAGCACAGAACAGTCAGCAGTGGCTCTCTTAAGTTGGCGGTCAAAAAATGTTTTTATTATTTTTTTACTTATTCGTTTGTTCGCCGTTTGTTTTTGAATGTTCGATCAACTTAATTGTTTGTTCGTTCTTAAATTTTTTATAAACAATATTTAAAAATTATTTCTCAAGTTGGCGCTCAAAAGAAATTTTTTAAATATTTTTTTTCTAATTCGATTGTCCGTCGTTTGTTTTTTGATTGTTCGATCAAATTAATTGTTTGTTCGATTTTAAATTTTTCATAAACAATATTTAAAAATTCTCTCTTAGGTAATTGACGTTCCATTTTTAAATTTTTTTTTTGTTCTTTTCTAATTCGTTTGTTTTTCATTGTTCGATCAAATTCATTATTTGCTCGTTTTTTAATTTTTTATATAATACTTAAACATTTTAGACAATACTTAAGAATTTCAAAATTTTCGCAATCAATTGTGAACCAAAAAAACGATAGCTAAAGTGGCTGAATTTGATACAAAATTAAGAACTAGTTGCACGTTGATGAATAATATAAAAACTGATCAAATATTCGCTTGCATTATTTAGTAATCGCCGTTCAAGAATGCTTAGCTGTAACCTAAAAAATAATAATACGATAAGCTAAGTGGTTGAATTAGATACAGAATTAAGTACTAGTTGCAGTTAATGAATACATAAAAACTAACCAAATGTTCGGTTGTATTATCCAGTAATCGTAGTTCAAGCTTATAAAAATGTCTTTAAGCGAAGATTATTGAATTATGTAACCGAATATTTGGTCAGCTTTTAAGTTTTTCATTAACATGCAACTTGTAGTTAATTCTATATCCAATTCAGCCACTTAGCTTATCGAAAAATTTTTTAGGTTTTAAAAAGTATGTTTGAACGAGCAATATAGTTATCGTTTTTTTTTGTCACGATAAAACATCTTTGAACGAGAATTGCTGAATAACGCAACCGAATATTTAGTCAGTAGTATGTCATTCATCAACGTGCAACTAGCAGGTACTTGATTCTGTATCAAATTCAGCCACTTAGCTTATCGTATTATAATTTTTTAGGTTACAATTAAGCATCCTTGAACGACGATTACTGAATAATGCAACCGAATATTTGGTCAGTTTTTATGTTATTCATTAATGTGCAACTAGTTCTTAATTCTGTATCAAATTCAGCCATTTTAGCTATCGTTTTTTTTATTCACATTTGATTGCGAAAATTTCGAAATTTTGAAAAATTGTCTAAAATTTTCAAGTATTAGGTATATAAAAAATTAAAAAACGAGCAAACAATGAATTTGATCAAACAATCAAGAACAAGCGAATTAGAAAAGAAAAAAATAATAAAAATGGAACGTCACTTAAGAGAGAATTTTTAAATATTGTTTATGAAAATTGAAAATCGAACAAACAATGAATTTGATCGAACATTCAAGAACAAACGACGGACAATCGAATTAAAAAAAAAAAAATATCAAAAAAAATCTTTTGAGTGCCAACTTGAGAAAAATTTTTAAATATTGTTTATAAAAAATTGAAGAACGAAAAAACAATGAATTTGATCAAACAATCAATAACAAACGACGAACAAACGAATAAGTAAAAAAATTAAAATAAAAACATTTTTTGACCGCCAACTTATTAGAGCCGTCAGCAGTTCACTCACTGCAGTTGGTTGTTGGTACCGGTGAATAATTAAATACAGTTTATATTTATAGGTGTCAGACCACAGAACAATATATACTTCCCTACGGGAAGAAGAAATGCAACTCTATGGGGTGAAAAAACGACAAGAATAGCGCCAACTACTGGTTGCCCCTAGAACCATTTAATTGTCAGCAATGACAGCAATCACAAACCTCATGCCTCACACTCCTGTATCTATACACACACCCAAACACACTTATTTTTGACGTAAAATTATTAGCCCCCACTGGCCCCCATACATAACTGAATAATCAGCTAAACTTGCAGTGTTACCATGTAGTAATGTGCAATAATATTTTCATGTATTTGAGGTACCTAGAATTCCTATAGTTTAAGAGATACAGATCGCAAATTGATATTATATGTTATTTAGATGGATTATATGATTACGAATAATAATATCAGTACTGAATAACTGTGAGAATTTTAAGTTATGTAAAGCAGCGAATAAAATATTTTGTTATAATTTCACTAATAAAAAATCATTATTATCTTACTATATATGTAGTTATGTAATGAAAAATTTATAAATAAAATTGGAACATATTCGTATGGTCAACCCTGTACATAAGATATTTTTCCAAAACAATAATTGTTAAGGTTTTTGACGACTGCTTATCCTAGTGGGTAGCGACCCTGCCTACGAAGCTGGAGGTCCCAGGTCGGGTCAGTATTTATATGATGAATATTGATACTGGTACCGGTAATACTGGTCTTGGTTGTTATATGTATGTGTTGCCTTCGTTTGGTACCTACCTAAAACACAAGCTAATGTTTAAATTGCTTAGTTTGGGGCCAAGACGTTGTTGTGATGTAGACGTTATTATTATTATGTGTGGGTAGACGATACTTAAAACAATAGTTTTGGGATTTTTTATCTATTTGTATAAACACCATAATAAACACAAAAACTACTGAACCTATTTCGGTAAAACTTTTTGTGATTTAGCAGTCGTAATCAAAGGTCTAATCTAATATACAATTTGATGATAAGGATGCAGAAATCAAACATCAGTGATGTAAAATCAAATGAATATATAGAGGTAAGTAATTATTATTTACAAAAATTTGTTTGTATAGTTGTCTACATGTTATTTATTTGTGAGTAAAATATTTACACTTGATTTATTCGTCATCTGTAAAACTTATATATTATGACTAAAATATTGAGATACAGCGCTGTGGCGACGCGCCAGCGACTAACAATAACATTGTAGCAGTCAGCGGCCATTTGTGGGATACCCCTCACTGTAACTCGCAGTCGCACCGTTCTTGCGTGAATTTATGTTTAACTTAGTAGGTAATCTCGAAAAATGTTGTACTTGTGCATTGTCCTGGTGGAACGTAGAAGATAATTTGTTTCTTCGTGAAATGCCGTAGTGTTTCCATAAATATTTTATGAAAACCGTTCACAAATCGAAATAACATTCGCTGTTGAGGGTTTTTCATTTCTGGAGGTAGGAAATGTGGATTACACCATAAGCATCCAAAAAAAATTAAGTCATTTCGTTAGACGATAAAAAACATTGACTGACTTATTGGCCGAGTGGTTAGAGACCCTAATAGCAGAACCAAAGGTCACAGATTCAACTCCCGCCCGAGACTAATATTTGTGTGCATTAACGTGTCTATCTGTTTGGTGTCTGAGTGCAAAATATCTATGTATGTATATACTGCAAAGGATATTAAGTATGTATATCAGTTGTCTAGTGCCCATAATACAAGCAAAAACTTGCTTACTTTGGGACTAGATGGCGTTGTTAAGATTAATTTCCATTCAACTTGAGTTCGTTAGATAGAGCAAAGTATTATGGAAACTCTCTTGGAACTATGGAAACGTATTACTTGTATAATTCAATATCGTTATAATACACTTATAATTTTTAAATTCATGTTTCATAAAAGTGACTGGGTAAGGGTAAGACCATATTTTCTAACGTACAGTTTTTATGATCAATTGGAAACATATAGGTATAATATGTTAATGTTTCTGCACATTACGCTTCGAATGGTTTACGAAAAAAAGGCAACCCTTTACAGTTAATACAAACTTTTTATCAAAATCACCTAAACTTCACATGCGCCATTCCGAAAAAATTTTTAATCAAGCAGTCGTAAATCAGTGACTGGAAATCCGTTTCAACTCTATACTCTCAATGGATTTGTTAATGTGTCGTCATTTGGTCGTCAGGTTTCGTTCAGTCAATCACCTTTTTAAAAAATCAAAAGAACTAATTTAATTTTTTTTTTATTTTTAACCATATTTTGGATATAAAACAAAAAAGGTACCTATACTATAAAAAGTGATCCTATCGAATTGACTATTCCCAAAATTTTTAAATAAATTCTAATACATTTTTTTTAAAGAATATGCGATTTTAATAATAAAATAGGTAATTTATTTGATTGACGGGACAATAATCAACAGTTTAATTAAAGAGTTCGTACAAATATTTCACAGAATGATTTTGTTAAATTCTTATTTAATTTGCTCACTGCACGCGCATAGTTTATGAATTGTTCCAAATACATCGTTCATAGTCGAATAAAACACTTTTGTTGCAGTCATTCATACATTCTGCTGCGATTATCTTGGGAAAAAAATCTTGAAAACATAGGATAATTGTGTTTCTGGTATCATTGGCAAATAATGTTGCTACAATAAAAAAGAAAAGTTGGCACACAGTAACTGGTATCACTACTCCTGGCCCCTGTAGGTATGTCATGACTAGGCTTGTTTAGTCTGAATTCACTGATGTGAGTTAAGTCATTTATTCATAGTCACTACAACGATCTAATTCACCTTAACAGTTCATTAGTCCCTTATTATTCACTTGCTCACTTTCCTCAGAAGATCATTGATTCTCTATTGACCTTATTATGTAAGACACGTTTATTTACCGCGTTTTTACGCCATCTGTTGGAATATTACTAACCTAATATATTGTTTTAGTTTAGTAATAACGTAGCAGGTGGCGCTATTTAAGTTTACTTAAAATGTATTTGATTATATAATTTTGTATTTTTGTTGTGTGAAGAATTGAAGATAATACAACTAGTTTTTTTATTTAAAAGCAAAACAAGGTAATTGTGAGAATATCTAAACAAAAAATAAAATAAAATAGGTACCTAACCTAACCTATTAGACAAATGAAAAATCTCTATTATTAAAATATCTATTATTTAAAAAGTTGTAAGATCTGTCTTGATTGTACAAATAGGTACGTGAATAATTGGCAACTTATACTTATTTTGTCTAAACAATGTTTTAAATATCTTTTAAAGATTTTAAAATAATTTAATTTTCATAAAAATATGATAATAATTACACGATTTTCAAAAAAATCATATAACAGAAACTACCATCTCTGGCCCATGAAAGTTTTACTCGTGCATTTCTTTCTTTGATTTATTTCGTTCATTTTCACTTATTTTACATATAAATAATAAAACTGTTAGTTAACTCAGAAACATGTAGCAAATAGCGAAACTTAACACCAAACACTAAATGTCTACTAATTACACTAATAGACTTAACATTTAAACGATATTAATAAGAACTTTCTACTAACTACAAAAACAATTAATTATTTTAACTTAACGTCACGCGCGAGCAAGCCGTAGTTAGGTACGTGAATTCGTACAAGCGTAATGTATCGACCGACTCAGCCGATCGACTGGTGAAACATTGTCTAAGTCTAAAGGTCTACCTACTAATCTACTATGACTAATTAGTCACTTGCTCGTTTAGCAACGAATGAAAGACGTATTTATGGCTATTGCAATAGAAGTGATATTAGGACGGATAATTGGTGATACCCAGTCGTTGCTACATGGCCGTTGTAATATCACTTCTATTGCTTTGGCAATAAATGTTTGTTTTGTTCACTCGTAAATCATTCTTTGCGGGCGGCCGGCCGGCCGGTGGTGGCATCAGCATAGACGACTGATATGTGACGACTGACGCTGACGACTGACGAGTGACGAGTGATCTTCTAGGTTTTGGAGTAATTTGGAGTGACTAGTTATCGAAATTGTTCAGTTACGTGAATGCATTCATTTAGATCATTCAGAATGAGATTACGCAAGTCTAGTCATGACCGCGGCGTACAAGTTGCCTGGGCCTGTGTCAGACAAAGACTACTATTGTAAGTATAAACTTGTTTGTGTCAGATGTCAGTGTCTTGGTCCTATTGCACGTGTTTTTCTGTAGTTTTACATTTATTGATTTATAAATTTGATTAAATTATTTTTTAATGTACAATGGAATACATTGCGCCAGAAAATTGTTCACTACAATGCAGTGACACTCGAATGTAAGTTGTAAAAGGAACGAAGGAAGATATTTCATTAATACCATCATACCTTCCTGGGTCCAGGTCCAGATTGTGCCCAGGTGTTATCAACATGAAAGTAGTGTCGTTTGAAAGGAACACACATTGTTAAACATTTTTAAAACTTTCAGTGAAAATTTGGTGACATTTGGCAATTTAGTGAATAACTTGATAAAGTAAAATGATGTTAGGTTAAAACTTAGTATTTTGACTTCGTAAATTGTTAATTGTTGAGTATTTATTTTAAACCTGTAAATACCTACCTACAATTGAGAATTGAGGCTTTGGGTTGATTGAAATGACTAACTTTGGGTTGGCTTTCCAAAACTACCACCCTAAGGGTATTAATAATAAGAAAGAAGGGAGCAAGGTGAAAAGAATAAACCCAATTTTAGAATTTTTAGAAATGCGAAAATACGAAAAAAGGCAAAATTAAAAATAAGTAATACATACCTGCTACTAAGGCATTTTTGATAACCCTTAAACTCAAAACACTTGAACTAATACTAAATGGCCAGCCACTCTTCTAATAAGTCTCAACTATTTAGATACTGTACCTACATAAAAGAACGTTTAAAAAAATTCCGTTAAGGTAGGTTGCTTTCCCGCCATTTCGTAGGTTACCGTAGGTAGGTTAGATTAGTTTAAAAAAATATACAATAAAACCGAATATATGGGCACTCCGACTGTTCGACTGTTCCAACAATCGATGGTTCCAAACCACTAGGAACATAAAAAACGTGCAAGGCGAGCGAGCGAAGCGAGCGTGCCGCGGCAGCGGCCGTCGGGCGCCATGCAAATCGAATTTTCAATTGTTATTAACGTTAGGTTAGGAAATTCTTAACGTATTTACCGTTTTCAATTTATTTTAATGTTAAAGTCTATTCCCTCCTTCAATAGTCGATCCTTTGATTATGTCAATACAAAGAGCAAATTCATTTCGGTGGTAACGAGTACGTAGTTTTCAGTTTTTATTTTTGGTTTTTTTTTACATTTTCGCATTTCTGAAAATTCTGAAAGTTGGTTTTCTGTCCTCGTCCTTCCACCCCCTAAATTATTATTAACACGTCTAGGGTGGTAGTTTTGGAAAGCCGTACCCTAACTTTGAATCTTCATTTCATCTCCATTTATGAGAATTTGAAAAATCCTTGCTAAATGTATGCCTGTGTTATAGTGACAATTTCAAGTCTCCAGACTAGCAGTGCGGAGTGTGCAATGATGTATAAAAAAAACCTCATAAAACCCCATTCCAAATTGAAGCTGATAAAACATCTTTAGTTTTTTCTTTATTAAAGTATTTGATACAGGTTTCCAAAAGTACCACCCTAGAAGTATTAATAATAATTTAGGGGATGGTAGGACGAGGACACGAAAACAACGTTCAGAATTTTTAGAAATGTGAAAAAAAAAATGAAAATACATACCCGTTACCACCAACATGAATTCCAAGTAAAAATTCGACATGCGTGGCGCTCGGCGGTCGCTACCGCGGCGCAACTAACTTAACCTACTTATTGATTAAGAAATGGAGGAACTTATTGATTATTATTATATTATTATTATTACTTGTCCTAATTTCTTTTCAACATTCTTTTATGTACCATACCTAAATATTTGAGACTAGTTGAGATGACGCCTAGCCTAGTGGGTAGCTACCCCGCTTACGAAGCTGGAGATCCCGGGTTCGAATCCCAGGTCAGATCAGTATTTATTTGATGAATATTAATACTGGTACCGGGTCTTGATTGTTATATGTATGTGGTGTCTTCCCTTGGTACCCAAAACACAAGCTAATGCTTAGTTTGGGGCCTAGACGTTGTTGTGATGTATACATATGTATGTATTTATCCAGGAAACAATGATAAACAGAGCATGAAATAAAACATTTATATAGAACATACAGAAAATAGTTTGCACAATTAAATTATACATAACGACAATAGCATTAGTAAAGTTATGATATTTTCATTGATTCATGAGGATTTTACCTTACCTCAATACTTTAGTTGTAACTTTGGTTTTTTTACTGTGGAAAGCAGTGCAATAAGATTAACTGCCCAGATCACGTCACTGGGACAATTTCATCATCAGATGAAGTTTCATATCTGGGAAATTCGTAAATAGAGAAAAAAAAATTTTTGAGAGGTTATTCTATAACCTAGTTTCTTTTAATTTTAATAACTATCTTCAATATTTTTTGTTGAAACTGTTGTGTTTTTCTTAACAAATTATTTCTTTTTAACCCCCAACGCAAAAAGAGAGGTGTTCTAAGTTTGATCTGTATGTGTGTCTGTGTATCTGTCCGTGGCATCGTAGCTCCCGAACGGATGAACCGATTTGGATGCGAATTTTTTCATATGAAAGGTAAATTAGTCGGAAGTGTTCTTAGCTATGTCCGATGAAAATCAGTCCAACATGGCCCCGCTACAAAGTGGCAGATATATTTTTCACTACTTAACTAATATGGGTATCAAATGAAAGAACTCGACTAGTAGAATATTATACACTATGACAAATTTTAAATCCAAGATGGCCGCCACCACAAACTGGCGAATTAGATTTTTTTTCACAAATCCCTCATTATGGGTAGCAAATGAAAGAGCTTGACTAGTAGAATAATGTAGGTACACTATATTGAAAGGGAATGAGGAATATTAACTAACGAAATGAAAACTAAAAACTTGAACATTTTTTTTTGTCTGATCATCTATGAAATAGTTTAATTAAATATCTAAGTTTAAAAATTTTGAAATAAAAATTAAATTAAAAATTTAAAAAACCCCGACACAAAAAAAACTAACCTTTAAAAGTGTGAAATAATACAAGTTTGTTCATTGTCTAATGATTTTTGATCCTTAAAGGCGTGTGGGACTGCTAAGTAAACTTAAAATACCTAATAATTAGCGGTCCCAGACGCCTTTAAGGATCAAGAATCATTAGACAATGAACAAACTTGTATTATTTCACACTTTTTAAAGGTTATTTTTAATTAATTAATACCAAAATAAGTGAGGGTCAATTATGTAAACAATCCCAATTTCAAGTTTCTGCGTCAAACGGTTTCTCTGATAAATGCATATGACAGGCAAAATAATAAAAAATAAAGGTTACTATTTTTTGAGTTGAGGGGTTTTTGTTTTATTTTCGTCAGAAATAAATTGTTCAATGTTCTTCCATTTATTTAACATAATGACATCACACATGGAGTTAAGTACGTACCAAACTTAAATCCCTAAATATCTAAAAACAAAAAAAAATTTTTTTGCACACTATACATTACATAAATGTCATCTCAGCCAGGTGTCATGTTAATTCGTCATTCTAGTATTACTAATTTTTCATTTAGTTTTTTTTATATTTCCACATTTCTAAAAATTCTAAAAGTTTTGATCTCTTCACCTCACCCCCTTCTTTCTTATTATTAATACTCTTAGGGTGGTAGTTTTCGAAAGCCAACCTAAGTATTTGTGCCCGGTGAATGTTTGTGTCACATTTCAATTTGCTATTGCTCTCTAATGAATTAGCAGTATTGTGTACACCTATGTCTCGGGCTTTTTTCTAATCTTTCTATATATTAAATTGAACTTAAATGTTGTAGTTTATGTTGCCAATGCGCCATCCCAATAGAGCCAAATCCGTCAAACATGTGTGTAGCATGTTTGAGAGCAAACGTGGACATCAGCGAAGGGATCCCGAAACAGGCAACCCTTTTCTTCTGTAAAGGATGTGAAAGGTATATAATTTATTATTATCCTTTTTTTTTATCGGCCATTCCTCTCATCTATACTAATATTATAAAGCTGAAGAGTTTGTTTGTTTGTTTAAACGCTCAAATCTCAGGAACTACTGGTTCAAATTAAAAAATATTTTTGTGTTTGGATAGTCCATTTATCGAGGAAGGCTATAGGCTATACTACATCACGCTACGACCAATAGGAGTGGAGCATCATGGAAAAATGTTGCAAAAACGGGAAAAAATATTCTTTTTGAGAGCTTCCGTCGCGCGCGCTGCGTAAACGGTTGATGTCAAGCAAAAATCACGTATTACGTAATTGTACTGTTTGCAAAGATGTTTTTTAAACGTGATATTAATCTTTATCAAATTAAATACGTTAGTTGTCTTAAGCATTTCATGCATATTATAATTGCCCTTTACACCATACAATTTAAATTAGTATCTTAGCAGTTTTCATCGAAATATGAAAACTATAGCGGGAGAAAATAAATTCGCTGTCTGCCTCTGTTCGTTAACTTTTTACTTCCAAACCACGCAATAGACTTTGATACGGTTTTCAGTAATATCTTATTTTCTTATTATCTTATAATCTATTAATCTATATAATAGAAATACTTATTATAAAGCTGAAGAGTTTGTTTGTTTGTTTGTTTGAATGCGCTAATCTCTGAAACTACCCGTCGGATTTGAAAAATTCTTTTTGCCTTTGATAGCCTGAATCTAGCGGATGGTTATAGGCTATATATATGAAAACGAACTGTCTGTCTATTTGAGCAAATTGGCTTCGGCCAAAACGGCTTAACCGATTTTGATGAAACTTTACACATATGGAAAGGATGTAGTCAAAAGTGACATACAGAACTTTTTGTATCTCTGTCTGTACGTCCATCTGTTTAAACCAATTTTAATGAAACATCACAAGTATGAAAAGAAGGTCGTCGAAACTAACAAATGTTACTTTTTGTCCGTTTGTCTGTCTGTGCGTGTATCTGTCTATTTGAGCTAATCTCCAAAACGGCTAAACAGATTTTAAGGAAACTTTACAGAATGCAAGAAGGTTGTCAAGAGATTTGACATTAGCTACTTTTTGTCCGTCTGTTTCTCTGTACGTTCTATGTGTCTATTCAATTCAATTTCATCTATTCGAGTTAATTTGCAATACGGCTGAACAGATTTTAACGAAACTTTGCAGACGTGAAAGAAGGTTGTCAAGAGTGTCATAAGGTACTTTTTGTGTTTGTTTGTCTGTCTATCTATCATCAACGTAAATATCTATCAACGTACAGCCGAAACTACTAAGTCTAGGAAGCTTAAATTTGGAATATAGGTTTATTTTATAACGTGAGCATTAAGTTAAGAAAGGCTTTTTTAGAAATTTCAAACTTAAGGATGGGAATGGAGGGACTTAAATAATGACGTGTTTCGAGGTTTTTAGATTTCTACATTTTAAGGGTGGGAAACGGGAGATGAAAAATCGTATCGGTGTTTTTAAAGTGTGAAAGGGGCATGAAGATTGAAAGTTTGAATGGGTGTAACCAAAATTGGTTCCAGCAAAAAGTATGTATAAACCATCTCGAACGGTAATAGTACCTATTACAGGAATTTGTAGTCTACGCAAGCGAAGCTGCGGGCGGTCGCTAGTTTAATTATAATAAAAATTGCATAATAATTTTCTACTAAGTACAAAGCCTTTTATGTGATGAAATATTGTTATATTTAGTCTGTGTAAATAGCTTATTTCTATATTAAATATTAATAATTATTTTTCATTCATAGATATCTGCAGCCTCCAGCAGATTGGGTGGTCTGTGCTTTGGAGTCACGTGAGCTTCTGGCTCTTTGTTTAAAGAGGTTAAAAAGCTTAAACAGAGTAAAGCTGATTGATGCTGGTTTTGCTTGGACTGAACCTCATTCAAAAAGAATTAAAGTAATTAGAAATAAATACCAATTAATTTTTATATTTAAATTTTTTAGTCCGCAGACTATAGAAATACTATAAACGAGGTTGCATGAAGCCGCAGTCTGATCTGTTTGCATGATTGTTAACATTATGAAAAATAACTTTAAGAAGTAATTCCATCAGACTTATTTTTGTAATTTAGAATTGTTTTACACCATTTCACGATAAACAATGACATTAAAATAGTTTTTTTAAATATTCGTGGCGTGCATTGGTTACATGTACAAGGTTATGGGAAATTTGGTACATTGCCTTGAAGATGTAAAATTAGAGCTAATTTGTGATAGATTTTGTCATGTGGTAGCCTAGCCGATAATAGTTTTTGAGATAGGTAATGTTTTTTAAATGCCGATTTTTGGCAAAAATGTTATGTACCTAAAAGATACTCCTTTTTTAATCTCTTTTTCGTACATTTTCTGACAGCTAATATTTCAAAACTTCCGCAAGATAACATACAGCAGAATAGATCCTATTAAATTTCATGCCGTAGCGTTGGAATCTCCAGAATATCAAGAATTTTAAAAACTCCTTTTATGCTAAGTTGTCGTGAATAATTTACAAAAAAAAATGTATGCAGTGTAGCATCTTATCTTATTTGATGGGGGTGGGCTTACCCTACACTGCAACCTATTTAGATCTATTGTGTCCCCATCCTTTGACCCTACTAATTGTCATTTTCAAATATGCATTTCATGTGTTGTATGATTTGACCAATTTGCAGGTCGCAGAACTCATCCGGTTTGGGATAGCATACCTCTAGATGCTTCATATGTGATGCCCCTAGTGCATCACATTCACAGAGAATATGTAGCATTGTTTCTTCCGCAACACAACATGCCCTATATAGTGCTGTCTCTGTGAGTCTCATGTGTAGCAAGAGCCTGTTGGTGGTGAAGTGCCCAGACAGTGCTCCTGTGACCAGTCTTAGTCGCTTCCTGTCTAGTTCTAGAAATTGCCTAGCCTTAGCAGGTTTGTGTTCTTTTAATATAAACTCAAAAACTACAAAACGGATCTGCATACACCAATGCCCGGAGTGATTCAAGAGGAAGGTTTACGTGTATAATATATTAATGTTTTGTGCGTATTAGTTGAAATATGACGATTATTGTTGAAGAAGTCGGAAAAAAATCAAGCTGGCTGGGAACTTTCATCGAAAACGCTGCCCTTTGAGATATAACAAAATAATGTATGGAGGAATTGCTTCTCTTTTAAAGGACCAAAGAAAAGTCCGTGATGGCATATGTCTATTTTTTATGGATAGCTTACCATACCTGTTTTTATGTTTAAAAAAATAGTGTCATATGATGACGTAAAAGCAATTTATATGGATACAGTATTAATCCTTATTAAATTAAATACGTTATGTACTTTCAGCATTTCATGGAGATTATAATTGCCTTTTACACCATACAATTTAAAATAATATCTTACGAGATATGGCGAAATAAAAACCACACCGGGCACGCGGCGGCGTTGCGCGGCCCTTTATCGGCATGATACCGACTCGACAAGCGTGATGTAAAGTTAGACAGAAGTTATCACGTTGTATATAAATAAAAATTTTTTAGTTTATTTGTATGTATATATTCTCTACTTTATTCAAATATTTACAGAATTGGAAAGAAAATACATTAAAAATAATCCAAGTAAGTCTCCAAGTACTCCAAGTAAATGTAATTAAATTGAATACACATGTTCGACGCAACAAGCAGATACAACACTACGACAAAAAAACACTACGGCTTATTTTGCTCTGCTGCCCGTGCGAAGCCGGGGCGGGTCGCTAGTTTAAAAATAAAAACATAAAAAATTAAGTATCCCAAACTCTAACCAGTATCTACCTGGGCTACCACATGAGAAAATCTATCCCAAATGAGCACTGCTTTAACCCCTTCATGGGAATATATCGAATTTCCTGTAACCCTGTATGTGTTTTTGGGCATATTTATGTTTTATAGGTGAAACTGACTGTGCAAGGGGAGGTGTTAGGGGGAACAGTGCTTCAGCAGACGTTCATAGTTGAGTTCAGTGTGCAACACCAGATGTGCGATGCATGCCATCGCTCAGAAGCGCAGGATTATTGGCGTGCGCTTGTACAAGTTCGGCAACGTGCAAACAATCGAAAATCCTTCTATTACCTTGAGCAGTTGATATTAAAGCACAAAGCGCATGAGAACACTCTTGGTATCAAGGCTAAACATGGTGAGATATATATTTTAATACTTGTGGTAAAAAATCGCCATACTTACACAATCACATGCACTTTGAATAGTACCTATGTAAATTAATTATAATTATTTTTACAAAGTTTAACTTCAAATTTATGTAGAAGTTAATTCAGTAAGTAAAAAATAGATTAAGCTATTTCAAAACCGTTTCAAGATAAATTGTTTCTTAGCCATATTTTGCTATTAAGAGCTCTAAATAGGTACAGTAAGATGGCAATTATTTCAAGAAAAATACATAATACTGTTTGACCTCTATTCCACATTTATATCAAGACAGTTTGTGGCTGAGATATTAGTATCCAAGTAATAAGAAAAAGAAAAAATCAATTTCTATAACAGTTCTCCTCCTATTAGAGTAATATGAATATGAACAACCAGAAAATAATTTGTAGTAAACGTAATTAATAATAGTTTGTGATCATCACATATGAAACCATGCATCAAATGTTAGATCATAACTATGTGTCAGCTAGTGTTTTATCCTTGACTACCTTTAGTGAAAGAAAAGGCATACAGCCTACCCACTATGAACATTCTGTAAAACAATTACTTGCCGCAAGGCAAAAATATTGAAATTCGTTTCTGAAAATTATTAATAATAATTTCTAATTCTGCACATTTTAAATGATTATGCCAATTCAGTAATTGTGCTCACTCTCATTTCTCAACTTCACTGAAAATAATTTATTTTATTTTTAAAAACTGGATATTATGATGCAGTTTATTCATTATTCAAAACATTAATAAACCAATCACTTTATATTAATAATGTGTTTTTAGAATGTCATAAATAATTGTAACTATAAATATTTATCAATTGTTTCAGATGGATTAGATTTCTTCTATGCAACTGAAAATCATGCCAGAAAAATGGTTGATTTTCTGCAATCTGTTTTACCTGTGAAGAGTCAACATTCCAAAAAGCTGATTTCCCATGACATACACAGCAATATATACAACTACAAGTTTACTTTTAGCATTGAGATAGTACCTTTGTCTAAAGACAGCCTTGTGTGTCTTCCTAAAAAACTGACACACCAGCTCGGTTATATTTCACCTATATGTCTTGTTAACAGAGTCACTAGCACTGTGCACTTGATAGATGCTAGCACTGGCCAAGGTAAGTTCACCTCATTCCACACACTTGTATAGAATATAAAATTTAGTTTTTGAAATGAGACTGTATGGCCAACTCCTAAACTATGAGGAATAGCGAAAAATGTTAAAAGGTGTCATGAGCTCGATTTTTTTTAAACAAAAACTGCATATTCACATGTTTTTGAAATCTGTTACTTCAACCGGGAATCAAACCACTTGATTATGTAAAAATATAACATCATATATTATTGCATCAATGGATATTGTTGCTAATTAGGATCAAGTCTTGCAAAAGAATGGCATATGGAAAGGGAAATGAAATACCTAGCTTTTTTACAATTTTCATACATTTAATTACCATGTACACCAACCAAACTAACAATAAAAATCGCTGTGAATTTTAAAAAAGATTATATCCATGTATATGTGAAGGAAAATCTTAAGACCCCTTTTTAAGCATACTACACGCACGGAAGAGTGTGATATTTGCCATAGTTGAGGTTTATGTGGAATAGGAGTGCAGAAAGCTAAAATCTATATACAAGATGAGTTGTTGAAATGGTACTGTATGGCCAAATTCTAAACTATGAGAAATAGCGAAAACTGTTCGAAAAGGTCATGAGCTCAATTTTTGAGAAAACAAAACCACATATTAAAATATTTTTTTTAAATCTGTCACTTTAAAAACAGGAAATCAAACTATTTGATGTGATTATATATAAATACGTAAAGGAAAAGCTTTAGACCCCTTTAAAAGCGTATTATGTGTACGGAGGACTGTGAGATTTGACATAGGTAAAGTTTATATGGAAAAGAAGTGTCAAAAGCTAAAATCTATACTGTGTACCTCCCTTGTATGTGTTACAAATACTGTCAACCATACAAGTTTAATAATCTTTCGTTTGATGCAGTTTGGATTGACTTACTCTCACCTATTTATTATTGGTGGTTTCAAAAAAGGGAGTACAGTCGAACTTTGACCACTGGGTGAATTACTGGGCCATTAGTTATGCATAAATTTTAAAAATAAAACCTGTGTGTGATGCTTTTACCAAAATGTTTTGTTTTTAATTGTTTTTGCTGTGTGTGTGTGTGTGTGCTAATTATTAACTGTTTTGTGATAACTTCGACAATGAATGTAACAAGTAATGAACGTTTTGATTTGATAGGGGCCTACTTTCTTAATCATGGTGCCAAAAGAAATATCTCCAACGCACTTTACAGTTACAATCCAATTTTATGGTTGATTCGATAGTAGGCACAAGTTGCGTTGCAATAACCAATTTTAGGTGTAGCGGGACGCAATGGAGCTAGGGGTATATAACTTTGCCTGCGCAAGCCCGCTTGAAGCGTTGTATTCAAATTCGCCATAAAGTTTGACGTGATCTGAGTGGGAAGAAGTTATAAAAAAATATTGAGAAGTCCACGTACTTACGACGAAAATTTTTACTTAGCCATTTTGATTTCTTTTGAATAATTTCCCACTGCTTCCACCCGTGACGCAGAAAATAATGTTCAAGTTTCCCAGAAAACAATTAGTAAAGTATTAAAAAATATGGTTACAAATGCTTTAGCCATAGATTAATTGTACAGGTTTTACATCCAGGTGACAATTAAGATGGCTAGAGTTTTGCAACTGGTTGGAAGAAAAGATTGGCGCGGATGGACACTTTTTATTTAACATTTTATTCTCAGATAAGACAAATTTTTCCAAGAACAGTATGTACAGTCGAATAAATATACACTGTTGGTCACGAAAAAATCCCTAAGGGTACATGAAGGACAACACCAAATTACATTTTCCTTCAATTGCTGGAGTAGAAACCTAATAGATTTTTTTTGTAAAAATTTACAGCAGCATTTTGCACACTGTCAAGTACTTAGTTTAAATGATGTTTTTGCTGAAATTGAGGACTTGCCACTAGCCCCGATGCAAAGCTTGTATTTCCAGCAAGATGGTGCCTCAGCTCTGATATGAGAGAGAGACTCAACGAACATTTTGACGACAACTAGATCGGATCCCATGGTCCTGTGAGCTGGCCCGCAAGATCTCCAGATCTTGCCTCCTTCAATTATTTTCTTTTAGGGGTATATTGAGAATGAAATTCACAAAACTACGACATTGTTGAGATTTTAAAAAGATAGAATAAATATTATCAAGAATAAATCACATAGTGATAATAAACGCCGTAAAATCTATGAGAAAACGCATGAACTTGTACATTCATGAAAATGGCTACCATTTTAAACATATAATTATTTAACTAGCTGGTATGAAATTTAAAAAAATTAAAATTTTAATTCCATTTTCCAGGTAAAATTCCTTTGCAAAACTTTATCCTTATTGGCAACAATATTGATTGGTCCAATAATACAGGATGTTACATTTTTACAAAATCAAGTAGTGTGATTTCCGATTAAAGTAACAGATTAAAAAAAAATGTGAATGTGCCATTTTTCTTTTTTCAAAAACTTCACAAAAAACCGACTTCAAAACATAAATTAAAAAGTTAAATATAAAATTTTCACTTTAAAGAAAGGAGCCTTAATAGTCATTCACCTGAAATTGTGTTCTATAGGTATTTATTATTATAGTTCTAAATAGGTAGGTACCTATATCATTGTCGTAATTGTTATTACCTGGTAAGTACCCATTTAAAGTGTCTGAGTTGGCACCGACTTCATTAACTACATGCCGCCTATTAATGCTCCTTTCTTTAAAGTGAAATTTTATTTTCAACTTTTTTGTTTATATTTTTGGAGTCGGTTTTTATTTTTTTGTAAAGTTTATTTTATTTTTCAATTTTTAATTATACGCATCTGTAACTTATTTGTATTTAGTATAAATGGGACTTCTATACGCGGTACTCAAATGAGACAGCGCCGCGATTACGCAACTTAAATTCAGTGTCAAACTGACGCATCAGCATGCCTAGTAGGTAGTGGTATTCCTATGTAAAACTTAAATCTTAATTAGGTATTATTTTTGTGTAAACTGAACATTTTGGCATAATGAACCATATGAAGTAAGCCCAACAAAAGGTAACTGCTGTAAATCGTTGAGGAATTCCCACAACTGTGTATGGTCTCCATCACCAGACCTGTAATGGCACTTATAACCCATATGAGTGCAAAGTTCTCATAAATAGAAATGAATTAAGTTCAAACACGAGGTAATTGCTGTAAATCGTTGAGGAGTTCCCTCAACTGTGTATGGTATCCATCGTCAGATCAGTAATGGTACTTACAGTCCGTATGGGTGCAAAGTTCTCATTAATAGAAATGAATGAATTCCAAACACCAGATAATTACTGTAAATCGTTGAGGAGTTCCTTCGACTGTGTATGGTCTCCATTATCAGACCTGTAATGGCACTTATAACCTATATGTGTGCAAAGTTCCCATCAATAGAAATTAATTAAGTACAAACACTAGATAATTGCTGTAAATCGTTGAGGAGTTCCCTCGACTGTCTTTCGACTCCATCATCAGATGGACTCCCGACCTCCATTAAATAGTACTGGTAGTAATACTTTATACAAATACTTGAAATACGATACTTTAAAATACGATTTTCGAAGGTTCCTCTTGATTTCTCTCGGATGCCATTATCAGATCCTGGTTTCCTTATCTTGTTACCACTCTTAGGATATCTCCTTTCCAACACACATCCTCGAACACACATTAAAAATATATATATACGGTCGAATTGAGAAACCTCCTTCTTTTTTGAAGCCGTTTAAAAGTCGAGTTCATGACTCATTTGATTTTTTTTTTCTATTTCTCATAGTTTAAGATTTGGCCATACAGTCCCATCTTAAATATTAACCTGTACATTTCGGGCTCATTAATTTTATCTTTTTTTTTCAGTTTCTGATGTATCATCTACAGTATATTGGAGGAATCCATTTACGGCCATATGTAATCCCAAGCAATTGACTGAATATATTGTAATGGATATTGATGTTCTGAAAGAAAAAGTATGTTGTATTCAACTAATTACAAGCAGTTACTGACTACTTAATTTTGATGGCTCTGAAGCAGCTTGATGTAAATGAAATTTAAAAATTAGCACTTTGCTTTACAGACACTTTAAAGACAGCATAGTGAAGTAGTAGACATATAGAAATAATGTTTATTTTGGTAAATCCAATAAACCACAATAATTTATTCTCATTCAAAAAGTCAAATAAAAGTTACGCTATATTTTTTAGGAGAAAAAAACCTTCCCAGGTCAAGGGTCGGTGTCAAACAAGCACATAGTAGCTGACGTGTGGGTTGTGAAAGCCAGTGAACTTGGTGTGGATACCAGTCCAGTTCATACTAAAACGCATTTAGGACATATTCTTAAACCTGGAGACACAGTTTTGGGGTATGTTTAATTTATTTATTTCACAGAGTTTGTTCTATGGCCACACGCTCTTTGACTAAGTCAGATTGGTCATTTGTTCCAACCACTCATACATCACTTTTACATGTACAATAACTTGCGCGGGTGGGACAACTATGAGTTAGCAATTGTCTTGCGTACGTTGATGCCTGTTTTCATCCCGCCATTTGAGAAAACATCCCAATTAAGACGTCCTAGGTCTCCCAAGCCGTTAGAACAATACAATCGTAATTGTAAAATTACATAATAACTATTACAGTATTAAAATTTAATTGACCACTTTTTCCCCGATCCAGGTCATACTAAAAAAGGAAGTAAGTTTTATCTACATGTTTTTGTTTTAGAAACGTTTTATCTACATGTTTTTGTTTTAGAAACTTTTCAATTTTTTGGTATTTGATACATCTTCAGGCATCAAAATCTCATTAAAAGCTTACAATAGTCTTAATCTTAATTCTAGCATAATAGATAATTTATGTCTAGATAACTATTCTGAGTATTCTTTTCACAATATTACAAGAGCTGAAAGCCATTTCATTGCTGTGTCAAGGCAAGTTTGCTTCATTTGACTTAACCTAACCTTTTTTTAAGAATTAATAGCATTAATTTAGGCTACGCCTTCGACGAAGGTCAGCAGCATCATGCTGTGAGGGTTCTTAAGAGGTTAAATTTTTCTGCATTACCTCATATCTATAAAAATAAATCATTTTTCTAGGCTATTCTTTCTAAGTCCATCTATACTATCTATATTAATATTATAAACCTGAAGAGTTTGTTTGTTTAAACGCGCAAATCTCAGGAACTACTGGTTCGAATTGAGAAATTCTTTTTGTGTTGGTTAGTCCTTTTATTGAGGAAGACTATAGGCTATTATTACATTACGCTACGACGAATAGGAGCGGAGCATCAATGAAAAATGTTGTAAAAACGGGAAAAAATATTCCCTTTGAGAGTTTCCGTTACGCGTGCTGCGTAAACGGTTGATTTTAAGCAAAAATCATGTATTACTGAATGGTTCTCCTTTAAAAGTTCTAACCAAAAGTCCGCGACGGCATATGTGTATCTTTTGAGATTGACTTACTATCTTTTTTTGTGGCATTCAAATTTGTTGCCAGACGCGTCAGAGACTTTCTTTGTTTGGATGATGACAATGATACCATAGTGTAATGTCTATATGGTTGGGCTAGCGACCCACCCCGACTTCGCACGGGTGCAATGTCCTAATGCGTGGAACGGGAAGAGGAACGTTTCCGTAATCCACCCGGGCGAAGCTGGGTACGACCGCTAGTCTAAGATAAAAGACTCAACTTGCACTTGTCAGGCTCTATATTACAATTGTTGGCAGTAAACAATAAATACAAATGGGATATATTGTGTTAAAGTACATAAAATCAATTAGAAACTATGATCTCATAAATTAAAACTTTAGTTTAAGTTCAGTGCTTTGATTTATCACTAAATCTCAAAGTAAAGCTATTTACTACTTCCTGTTGCTGAAAGAAGATGATAGGGTAATTATTGGGAAAATAATGACAAATGCCCTTTTTGCTACTTTCAAAACAAAGCAATATAGTTTTTTTGTGTAACAACCGGACATTTTGTTTTTTCAATTTATATTAACTCCTAAGAAAATGTAAAGGTATTAATCTTATTTTAATTTTAAAATCCAACTCAGTTATAATGCCAAATCATATGTGAGGTACTGCACTTTCCTTGTGTTCATGATTCATAATTTCCTTGTGTTCATCTTTTGTTTAAAGGTATAGTTCCAATCAAACTTTATGGCGGATCGGAATACGACGCTTTATGCATGCTTGCGCAGGTTCAGTCATATGCCCCTCGCTCCATTGCGTCCCGCTACACCTAAAACTGGTTACTGCGACGCGACTTGTGCCTATATTCACATCCGCCATTAAGGTTGATTGGAACTATATCTGATCGAATTTGTGATGTCTAAATGTAATAATATTTTGGAACACAAAAGTGTGGTTCGCCATACATATTTTTTACTTTCACCTTAATGAGTATATCCATATATCATATTACTAAAATATTTAAAAATTATTAATGCAGATACAACTTAAGCGATACCAATGTGAACGATTCAAATTTCGACAAGCTGGACAGGTCTGTGATACCAGATGTGTATCTTGTTAAGAAGTTCTATGGGGAGAAGGCGGCACGGCGTCGAGCGCGAGCTTGGAAACTCAAACACATGGCTGAAGGGCTGCATGATGACCTTAATTCCAATAACGAGTAAGTGTTAAATATTAGGTCTGAACCTATGAAGTTGCCATTCTTCAGTATGACCATTTCAAACAAATAAAATTTTGATTGGCTGTGAATTCTAAATTCAAATTAATTTTGTTTTAAAACATGCCATTCTTTTTACAAAGTCAGTCTTTTGTTTATTGATTAGCGTTTGTTTTCATTACATTTGAACATTTTTCGTCATAATGGACACTTTAAAAAATTCGTATAATTATGGAATATGAATTCCATCGTGGCACTAATGCGACACAAACGGCACGTAAAATCAACAACGTTTACGGAGAGAACTTAACAAGCGAACGCACAACCCGTTATTGGTTTGCCCGCCTTCGTTTTGGAAATTATGACTTGAATAATGAACCTCGTGGTCGTCCGGACACTTTGTTCAACAATGATGAATTGATGACGATTGTGGAAGCTGATGATACACAAACTACAGCTGAACTAGAGGCAGCTTTTGATGTTAGCATCAAAACAATATTGGACCATTTGCGACAAATTGGTAAAGTAAAAAAGCTTGATAGATGGATACCCCACGAACTTAACGATCGCCAGCGCGACGTGCGCGTCGAAACCTGCCTCGTGTTGCTCAACAGGCACAGAAATTAAGGAATTTTGAACCGGATTGTTACCTGTGATAAAAAATGAATTCTGTTCGACAATCGAAAGCGCTCAGCAAGTTGGTTAGATCCTGGTTCAGCACCACAGCAAGGTGTTAAACGAAAAGTAACCCCTAAAAAGGTGATGGTCACTGTTTGGTGGTCTAGTGCCGGTGTGATTCATCCCAGCTTTTTACAAAATGGCATGAACATTACTGCAGATGTGTACTGTGACGAACTGAAGACAATGATGGAGAAGCTCGCACGTCTGCGACCAGCTTTGGTCAAGCGGTCGTCTCCGCTGTTCCTTCACGACAACGCGCGACCCCATACTGCACAACAAACAGTCTCCAAGCTGCTAGAGTTGGGGTTGGAAGCTCTCCCGCATCCGCCATACTCACCAGACCTTGCACCTACCGACTAATACTTTTTCAAAATTTTGACACGAAAGACACGAAACTTCTGGTCGATTACGATGATTATTTTAAGCGACGTGCGAAGGGAAGTTGCTAAAGTAATCTACATAGCTACGAAAGAAAAGACGAGTATGGACCCTTTTTTTTTCTTTGATTTGTTCCAACTCATTTACTGCTGCCATCATCTCATCAGCTGTTAATGATCGTCGTCTCCTTAAATCTTTCTTCAAATATTTAAACAAGAAATAATCACAGGGTGCTAAGTCTGTAGGGTGGGTGGTTAATTTTTTTAAAGCCGTTTTTGCTCATGGCTCACTTTGTTACTTGAGCAGTATGTATAGATGCATTATTCTGCAAAATTAATATGCTTCTGCTGAGTGCCTCCCTTTTTTTCGTTACCTATTGACTCTTGCAGTAGATCCAAAAAATACGCATAATATACGGCATCCATCGTAGTTTTTAGGCATATTATCTAATACTCAACTTCCCCTTCAATATCTCAAAGTATAGTTGCCATTAGTTTCCCTGCCAATGGACGCATCTTATACTGCCGAGGAAGCTTTTCATTCTTAAATTTCCACTGTAATGATTCTTGTTCCTTTTCGAGATCCTATTTTCGGATCCGAGTCTCATCACAGGTTATTAGTCTAAAAATAATTACTGCCTCTTTACCTCTACTCATATTTAAAAAAAAGCCTTAACGTCTCACACGCCGCTCCACATCAAACGGAGTCAACATTTTAAGGACCCAGCGCTGACTTGGGACACGCGTAAATATTGATATATTATTTCATTTACATATTCCTTACTAATGCTCACGCCTGTAGCGATCTTCCGCTGTTTAATTCGCTGGTCTTTTAAAATGGAATTTCTTAATTTTTGCCAAATTTTCGTCGGTGATGACCGAAAGGGGTCGCCCACTACGGGGTCGTCTTCGAGGCTCTCACGACCTTGTTTAAACCGCTTCGAGCAATACTAGATGAAATCAGTAGAACGGGAAACACTGGACACATTCAATATACATTGTCTGATTTGCAATTATAATGCGTATAAGTGTAATTGTGTATTTCCCTCTAAAGTTAAAAATTTAATAGCTGCTTGACGCTCAATTTTAGCATATTACGTTTGTTTTTTTGACATGTTCATAAATGGACGTTACTGAGAAATCAAACACGATTTACAAATGAATGCTAGTTTTTTTTTAAAGAAATAAACCGATAATATGACTACATAACGGCCAGTATCATTTTGCATTACATATGGTCAAAAGATTACTTTTCAGTTTGGCCTCAATGTCAACCTACAATGTAAATAGTAACGTAAGAGTGTACAAACTACAAACCTCAAAACTACAAAATCAATTTCAATGAAATTTTCACTGATATATTATTTGGTTCTCTGGAGTTATCAGGAGTAGTCAGGACAGAATAGTCAGGAAACAATTTAATCAGAGCAGTAAGCGCAAAAAGAATGTGTGGCGAAACTGATTTGACACCCACAAACCATAATTTTTTTGTCAAAACAAAACTATACATGCAAATTGCAGCATATAAAAGAATCCATATATAAAAAACATGCAGTGTAATTGTTTTTCAATTAACAACAACTTTATAAAACTCACTGAAAAGTATTTATTTCATGTCAAAGGCTTTGGAAGACTAAAGTTGAATAGCCCGAAAAGTTATTTATTACAAGAATTCCTAATATTTATACTCTAATTTTACTGAATACCAGAACATATAATGTCTAACCAATTCAATTTGTTTTCAGTGATTATAATGAATTCTTGGACGATCTAGAAGAAGACCCAGCTTTCAGACAAAACGTGAACATATTCAAAGACACTTACAAGATCCCAGTGGATACAGATGAGATAGACCCAACATTACCTCGTATCACACTTGCAGAAATGTTAGATGATTTAATGTTGGATGATGTGGATATGTCTGAAGTATAGACTACAACTATTGTTTATATAATCAAAAATAAATAAATAGTTATTTTTTTATATCGGTTATGTATTTTCAAATTCAAATAGTCATACCTGTATTTAAAAAAATCTATGCATTATTTAGCCAATAACATTAGCATTATAGCATTGTGATGATTTCAATTGAATTAAGAGTTCAGAGTATACTGCCACATAGTAAATATTACTTTTTACCTAACTATGAATGGTAATGTTATTGGAGTGTATGTATGTGTTCTAGATGTTTCTTTGGCATTCGTCTTAATTAATACATAGGGTATATCAGATTTCAATATGGCATCTGCAAAACCAAATAGAGGGAGAATAAAATATATTTTTTATTACAATGATATGGGTATCAAATGGAGCTAGTAAATAGCCCATTCCAAATATATAGAGTTAACTTTGGATGCAATCATTTTGACATAAACTAAAAAACTGTGTGTCTAACGCAAAGACAGTAGGTATGTTTTATCTTTGTTGGATTGTAACCAAATCGAAAATGTGTGCCAATTAATAAAACTTAAAAGTTTGAAATAAACTAAATAATTTAATAAAAAAAGCCTAGTTCCGATCTAAATCTATAAAATGTGCCTGGAGGAGCTTGAAGAAAAGGTATACTCTAAGCCAGAGAACAATTGGAATCACGGAATCACTTATATAAACGCTAGTGGCAGCAGTGGCTGAAATAGATATGAAAATGGTGCGTATTTCTATAGATGACTGGCCTAGGCGTTTAATACTGTACATTAAAAAAAGGAGGCCACTTTGAGTAATAGAATGATAATTTGATTGCCTATTAAATACATTTTCTAATTTTATTAAATTATTCCGTCTATTGTCTACAGCTTAAAAAAAATGTTTAAGTGGTTTACGTAGTCACAATATATGAATCAACTAGATAAAATATACTATCATATAAATATAACTTGAATTGTATATGGTATTGCAGGCAAGGATAAACAAACCAATAATCAAAGTATGTTTGGTCTTTCCGTGAAAATAAAGTTTTTTATAAAAAATATGTTTTGTAGTTTTTGTTTGTCTCTCTCTGCCCGCAATAGCTTGTATAAGTCATATTGTGTAAGTCATAAATAAATGACAGTATATTTTAATATTTACTTAAATAGGTATTCGACAAAAAAACATTGCATGGTGCATTCTATGTTGTTCAAACCAAATTCTATAGAATACAGCTTGTTTTTCTCTTTTAAGTCAATAACTTTTTTCCTTTCTATGAAGTGGTTTTGCAGTCAGTTTTTTTTTTCAAATATTGGTTGCAATGCTTAAAAATGCAAATTTTAATATAGTAAGATCTTTTAATTGAAATATCTAAATGGGAAACTCTATTGTTGCATCTAAAAATTTATAATTTTCGCTACAATAATCTTGATTTGTTGGAGTGTGATAAGAATATACAGATAAGATGTATTTAAACTGGGTATTTAAATATATACTCTATCACCAGAATTTTCATGTTTATGACATTAACTCCTTTCCTTCAAATGCGTTTCACACTTTTAAAACAACTTTCCACAAGATATAAACAGCTTGTTAAGCACAAACTCGACACTAGAATATTATTTCTGCTTCAAAAGATCTATAAGCCAGATCAAGTTGTGATTCCAATGAATGTCTTGAAGTGCTTTTTGCATTTCAGTTGTTTCTCGAGAACTAGGCAGTTAGGAAACTTCTTTGCCTGTAGATTAAATGATCCGTAACTGAAATTTTGTTATTGATACACTGCTTAAAGCATCTACTTAACAAATATCCAATATTCCTTTCTATGGATCAAATGAATACGGATAAGGATTCTTTGTTCATGTAAGAATATGAAAGTACGAATACGCTCCTCGGTCCGTCGCTGCTGTCAAATTTATTTACTACTAGCTTTTAGCTTTCCGCCCGCGGCTTTGCCCACATGGACTACACAGTTGCACCGAGATAGCTAAAGGTACGCGACGCTCCGGGACATTGTGACACTTTCTAGAACATTCTGAAACTTAACTACCTAAAAAATCTCTATACTTATTTTCCTCAATACCCATTTAACCATTTCAGCATGGAGAATAGTTATCGCACGGGACAGTCCCAAAATCGGTCAGCCATTTTGGAGATTAACCGGAAGAGACACTACGATTTCATATGTATATATTTCATTCATATATATAAAATTACTTTTCGCTTCTGACAACGCCCTATTTATGTTTGCAAATTTTTATTAACATCAGATCAGTAGTTTCGGCGATTAGCCTGAACAAACAGACAAAAACCAACTTATTTCACACCTGATAACCTCCTTTTTATGTCTGCAAAGATTCCTTGAAATGGTTTAGTCGTTTTGCAGATTAACCGGGATAAACAGACGACGGACAAAAAGTTACCTATATCACTCCTGACAACCGATTTTTAATGTGTGCAAAGTTTCATTAAAATTGATTTAATCTTTTAGGACTTCAGCTCGCACTGACAGATAAACAGACAGACAAAAGTAACCTATGTTACCACCGATAATGCCCTTTGTATGGATGCAAAGTTTCATTGAAATCGGTTCAGCCGTTTCGGAGATTAGCCGGAACAGACAGAAAGACACTACGATGTTATTTATATAGATAAGTGAGGATAATAACATTTAAATTAGTTTTATATTAAAGCGTGATCGATTGCAATCCGAGAGGCCCATATTAACAAATAGATAATTCTTAAGTGTGTGATATTTATTGATTGATGGAGGATAATCTATAATTTCATAGATTATGTTGATAACTAAACTTGGGTAACAAGTAGCCAATTCCAATTGTGTGAAATAGCCCGCATACATGGAGGTGTGATACATTATTCATATGATATTGGTGATAAACAGTAACCTAGTTTATATGTTTTAAGTGCTGCAAAGTGTTGTAATTTTTTATAATCAAAGCTTGAACATCATAACATGAGGGTGTTGTGGGTTATTTCCATTTTCATACTCCCTTGTCTTGCAAGAAATCTTATCTATTATGGTGAGTACAACAGTAGCCGTACAGTAAAATACTTTGAAACATAGAATATCTTAGCTTAAGAGCCAGAGTTTTAATATATCTATAGCAAGCGATAGCAAGGCTTGTTATAATTAAATATTAATAATTAGCATTTTATGAATAAAAATAACATGATTAATTTCACATATGACTCCTCATTCTACAGATGAAATAGAGGATTTACTTAAAAAGTATATTACAAAACAATTAGCAGACGAAGACGCCATTAAGTTGGACCAGGTCTTTGAATTGTTCCGTAGAGACACTTTCTTATCACAAACGGATATAGACTCTTTGAGCCAGAGTCGTATAGTAAGTGCATATCATTTTCATTAATGTTGTTCAGGAGCGAAATAGAATAAATTGTATGCATACTATTCTGAATGACTATGGTTCCGTCAATCACATCTTTTTCTAATATTTTCTGAACTTAAATTACATGGATTCAGTGACTCACACAATATACCTTATTAGATCATAAGATCAAGATCTACAGTACAAAGGAATAATTTAATTTTAGACAGTAGATTGCATAGTATGCCGCAGTGCATTTGCGGCGCTCCGAGAAGGTATAGACGAAGGCCAGAGCATCGAACAGCTTACAGAAACCATCACCACACTATGTACGTCTCTGGGAATTGAAAACTACAATGTTTGTTTCGGAGCAATAAAACTAAATATGGTGAGCGATATAAAACAAAAATGAAGGAATTGCGAGTCACACCTCGCAACATTAATATGTGCGAGTTTTTACTGATCGAAAATTTACTCTCTTTGTAGCCAATCATTGTGTACATAATGGAGAATACTCCAGTTCCGACTGCGGCGACTTTTTGCGGTTTGGTGTTACAATCAGCAACCAACCAAAATGCGTGCCCATTTAACGACGAAAGATTCGAATGGCAAGTAGAGTTACCACCACTGCCTGATAATCCATTGGTAATCATTCAATATTTTAAATTGTTTGTATTAATTTCTTTATATTAAATTAGATATGCAGAACCGAAGATTGCGGATTCGATTTCCGCCCGGGACAAATATTTGTGATGCCTATATTTTTTATCTGTCATACTTGTGGCGTCGAGCACGTGAATTAGATTTAAATGTAACATAATGACGCTCCTTCTTGGGGTGTTTTCAATGCATTTTATTTCCAGTCCAGTAAATACTAGAAAAAGTAAAGAATATACCTAGTAAATACATAAAAACAAATGAAATTATTTCTTTTATACTCACGACATTGATAATGTCTGTCTAATTACAACACGTAGGTACCTACCTACCTATGTCGCGTCGGTGTGGGACTGCTTGTTTTATTTGGTCGCAATAGTTTAATTTTGCGATAACCTTTAAGATATTAATTTAAATTCTATGGGCCCTTTAAGGATGTAAAGGGCAATTATAATGTAAATAAAATGCTTATGGTAACTAACGTATTTAATTTGAGGAAGATTAATATCGTATCCGTGTGAAAAGCTTTTAAACTTACCACATCATATGAGACCATTTTTTTAAACATTAAAATATGTCGTTACGACTTTCTTTGATACCCATAAAAGAGGAACAATTCCTCCGTAGGTAGCTAAGGTGACTTGGGGGAATTCCGGCAGGATTTTCAATGAGATTGACAGGGGGTTTCTATTTCGGTCAATTACTAAATGCCTATCAATTTTTCTATCAACTTTATATTACTTCTGTTTATTTAAGAAACGAACATGTGCTTTGTATCAATAAATCTCTGTAATATCGTTGGGTTCCATAAATACAAGTATGAAAAAAGTATATTTATTAATTTCTTGTACAAGGGGAATTCCGAAACATGCTGGTGTAATTCCGAATAACATTAAAAATATTCACAAAGGAGTTCTATTACATCTAAACTTAAAGTTCACATTTCTTTTTCAGTCGCAATTACCCCTCTCACTAAAATACTGTTGCATTCCTTCAAAGAATAGCTACGCTTTCCGCTCTCCAATCGGAATTACCCGGAAAAAAAATTGAATTTTTAAATTTTTTTTTTTGTACGGGGATGCTGCATGCGTCCAGTCACTGATAGCTATTTACATCAGCTAAATCGATGGGAACTTCATGATGGTTTCTAGATGAATGTTGCCATTATACAAATATCGCCGCATTTGGTAGAACTTTCAAAAATTCGGAATATACCCAACTTCGGAATTCCCCCAAGTCACCTTACAGTGCTTTGTTATATACTAATTAATGGAATTAGGCAGCGTTTCGACAAAAACTCCCAGTAGATTTTTTCTGAAATCTTTAACAATCCTCGTCATATTTAAACCTAGTTACACAAAAAATTAATGAATTATACACATAGATAATTCTCTTGAATCACTTCGTCCATTGGTGATAACAGTATGAAAATCTGTTTGGTAGTTGTCGAGTTTATCGCGTTCAGACAGATAGACGACGCGGCAGGGGGGGACGGTCTTTGTTTTATAGTATGTAGTGATGCTATAAAAAAGAATTTCATTTTGTATATCAGTTGTCTAAGACCCATAATATATGATTTGCCTAGTTTGGGGCTAGATGACCTGTGAGATGTCTCAGGTATTATTATTAATTATATGTATATAATAGCGACTTGCCTCGGCTTTGCACGGGTAAATATAGAGAAAAATGAACTAGTATTTTAAATATGATACGAATGTCATTATTTATCGATTCTACACGTGTTTTGATTGACGAATTTGAAAAAAAAACGGTTATGACTTAACCATAATAGTTAGACATATAGCCTCGCGGATTTCTTTTGTGTGTAGTGATGAGTAGGTACCTACTACAAACATCTAGTACATTATTTTATGTATTATAAATTGTTTTTGCAGCGTACGCCAAATAATAACTTTTATAGGCAAATTTTTGACATCTCGTGTTATATTATTATAATTTTCGTAGGGATCTCTAATTTATGTGAAAATAAAATACAGCCCATGTTACTCGTTCATAGTATAGCTTTCTATAGGTGAAAGAAATTTTAAAATGAGTTATCTTTTCTCTTTATAAGATTATAGTTCACATTTAGAACAAAGTATATGATAAGGTTTAGCAATAAAAACTAAACCGGTTTCCCAGATGGCAAGGGCAATGAGGCAATCGAAGTCACCTTATCAAATATTATATAAAAGTACCTAGATAAAATACCTTTCTTTGAATTACTATAAATTAAAGTCTTTTATTAATTTCATTGACATATATTAATTCAGTCATTATTACACAAAAGAGTTTCGCAGCAGTAGCAGCGCCCCAACTATTGTTACAGTCGCCCTTATGACTGTTTTGCGTAATCAACGTTTAATTACACGCATCTGCTAATCCAATGCCTTTTTAAAATGCTTTTATTAGCTTGATCTGTAATGGAATCTATGCGACTGAATTCCACCTGTCTTATTGTTCTATCATCACGTAACTTTGTGATTGTATAGGTATAGTTTTGATGATAATATTATACTTACCATCTGACTGTTGTTATGATGGAGCTGGGAGATGGGCACTGCAACTCCACTATAGAACAACATATTCTAACCGTGTTAGGTCTTTAAGCATTTCTCTTGAGATATGCACTAGCGATAATGAAATTCTAGAACAATGAATCCTAGCACCGAATTTGGTCTTGCTTATTTCGTCTTGAAATAGTAGGTACTCGGGACGTTAATGATCTGAATATGTATTTGTAATTATTGTATCGTAATAGCCCACAGCGCAACGAACCTGTCTGAAATTTATAAGGCCATAGGGCCCTGGTTCGAATCCGGGCGTGTACCAATGAGTTTTTTTTACTTAAGTACATTAACTATCATTGACTCCGTGTCTCGGAGAGCACGTTAAGCAGTCGGTCCCGGGCGCTGTCAATAGATGACGGTCGTTACAATCCCCAACCCGCAATGGAGTAGCGTGGTGGATTTAAGCTCCAAACCCCCTCCTCACCCTGGGGGAGGCCTAAGCCCCTGCAGTGGGGTAAAATAGGCTGATGATGAATTATTGTATAACCTTAATATGTACTTACCTAGATTGATTTATATATCGGTTTTGAAGCTTAAGTTGGTTTCGTTTATGTGGAATAGTATCTACTGCAATAATTCAACTAATATTAAAAATGACAAATGTGAAATATTTGTTCGTCACTTAATCACGGCGAAACGAATTAATAGATATGGATGCAATTTAGTAGGTAGGTATACCTACATAGGTAGATTATGCTTTGGAACATGACATAGGATACTTTTTATTTAAGTATGATTTAAACACGAAAATGACCTTAAACTTAATTATTATAAAATGTCTCGTCAAAACGAATCAAACCCTGAAGCTGAAGAACCTGCTGTACGCCGTTGGGGAGTCCTTTCGACTGCCTACCATTTCTATCATCAGATCAGTTCTAGGGTCAGCATAATATTCTATTTTTCATGGAACTATATGTGCCAAATTTTATTAAAATCGGTTAACGGGAAGTGGATGAAATTCAAATAAACGAGATTCGTCTTCTAATGTTTTACCTTTAAAGGTGGAATATTTTCTTGAAATTTAAATAGCACCAATCGGGAAATATAGCCTATTCAATAAAAAAAGGAATCAATTAGATCGGTTCACAATCGGCAAAGGTATCGACTAACATACACACAAAATTAAAAAAAAAACAGGTGAATTGAGAACCACCTCCTTTTTTAGAAGTCGGTTCAAAATAGAATCTATACTAATATTATAAAGCTGAAGAGTTTGTTTGTTTGTTTGTTTGTTTGTTTGTTTGTTTGTTTGTTTGTTTGTTTGTTTGTTTGTTTGTTTGTTTGTTTGTTTGTTTGTTTGTTTGTTTGTTTGTTTGTTTGTTTGTTTGTTTGTTTGTTTGTTTGTTTGTTTGTTTGTTTGAACGCGCAAATCTCAGGAACCACTGGTTCAAATTAAAAAATTATCGTTGTGTTGGATAGTCCATTTATCGAGGAAGGCTATAGGCTATACTACATCACGCTACGACCAATAGGAGTGGAGCATTAATGAAAAATGTTTGCAAAAACGGGAAAAATTATTCCTTTTGAGAGCTTCCGTCGCGCGCGCTGCGTAAACGGTTGATGTTAAGCAAAAATCATGTACTACGGAATTGTTTCCCTTTAAAAGTTATAACGAAAAGTCCGCGACAGCATATGTGTATCTTTTAAGGTTAACTTACTATAACCTTTTTTATGACAATCAAATTTGTTCTAACATAATGTACTATTTGCGATGATGTTTTTTAAACGTGATATTAATCCTTATCAAATTAAATACGTTAGTTCATGTATATTATAATTGCCCTTTACACCCTACAATTTAAATTAATATCTTACCAGTTTTTATCGAAATATAAAAACTATAGCGGGAGAAAATAAATTCGCTGTCTGCCTCTGTTCGTTAACTTTTTACTTCCAAACCACGCAATAGACTTTGATACGGTTTTCAGTAATATCTTATTTTCTTATTATCTTATAATCTATTATCTATATAATAGAAATACTTATTATAAAGCTGAAGAGTTTGTTTGTTTGAACGCGCTAATCTCTGAAACTACCAGTCGGATTTGAAAAATTCTTTTTGCCTTTGATAGCCTGAATCTAGCGGATGGTTATAGGCTATATATATGAAAACGAACTGTCTGTCTATTCGAGCAAATTGGCTTCGGCTAAAACGGCTTAACCGATTTTGATGAAACTTTACACATATGGAAAGGATGTAGACAAAAGTGACTTGACAGTGACAGAACTTTTTGTATGTCTGTCTGTACGTCCATCTGTTTAAACCGATTTTAATGAAACATCACAAGTATGAAAAGAAGGTTATCAAAACTAACAAATGTTACTTTTTGTCCGTTTGTCTGTCTGTGCGTGTATCTGTCTATTTGAGCTAATCTCCAAAACGGCTAAACAGATTTTAAGGAAACTTTACAGAATGCAAGAAGGTTGTCAAGAGATTTGACATTAGCTACTTTTTGTCCGTCTGTTTCTCTGTACGTTCTATGTGTCTATTCAATTCAATTTCATCTATTCGAGTTAATTTGCAATACGGCTGAACAGATTTTAACGAAACTTTGCAGACGTGAAAGAAGGTTGTCAAGAGTGTCATAAGGTACTTTTTGTGTTTGTTTGTCTGTCTATCTATCATCAACGTAAATATCTATCAACGTACAGCCGAAACTACTAAGTCTAGGAAGCTTAAATTTGGAATATAGGTTTATTTTATAACGTGAGCATTAAGTTAAGAAAGGCTTTTTTAGAAATTTCTAACTTAAGGATGGGAATGGAGAGACTTTAATAATGACGTGTTTCAGGATGTTTAGATTTCCACATTTTAAGGGTGGGAAACGGGAGATGAAAAATTGTATCGGTTTTTTAAAGGGTGGAAAGGGAATGAAGATTGAAAGTTTGAATAGGTGTAACCAAAATTGGTTCCAGCAAAAAGTACGTATAAACCATCTCGAACGTTAATAGTACCTATAACAGGAATTTGTAGGCTACGCAAGCGAAGCTGCGGGCGGTCGCTAGTTATTTATATAAGACATCTTTGTTTTTCCAAATAACTTTTGTGATAAATATTATATTTACAGAGCGGGTGAACACCAGCACTGCGGTAACAGGTCTAATGATATGTATGAATTGACATCTGTCTTCGAACCCGTTTGACCTAGATTATCGTGCCAATTACCGACGCTTTTATTTCTTAGTCAATACTCTATTATGCGGTCAAAGGAATCCCTCCTTAAAAATTAAAATGCTGTGTAGGCATATTAAATCTTATAGGAATGTTATCAACACCCAACACAAAATATTTTTAATATTTTTTGATATCCATAATACATATTCTAAATTGTTACAGGTACCAAATAACGATGTAACAAATGTTAAAATAGCTGTATTAACAGACGCTCATATCGATCCATTGTATGAAGCAGGCGGGGTAGGGAATTGTGGAGAGCCGACATGTTGTAGGTATGGACAAACGCCGGACACCAGTTACCGATACGTATCTAAAGTGGATGAGTCTTTGATCGACGACAGTGTTGTTATAATCGATGGTCAACCTGCATTAGATCTGGATTATGCTGAACTGATTCGAAATAATAGAAGGGAATCTCGAACTCGATTTCCAGCGACCACGAAGGATAATGCTCCAGCCGGATATTGGGGCGATTATAGAGATTGCGACACTCCGATTTGGGCTTACGATGATGTTATAGAAAGGATCGCTTCAACTCATAAGGTGATATTTTCAAACATTTCATAGTCCATAACATCGAAGCTATGAGATATACAGAGCAATTTGAGATGGGGCATAATACATCTAATTAAGAATATCTAAATTATTTCTAGCAGCTTTAAAAAAAACTTTTTTTCTTTTCAATACCTAACATGGTTGTAAACCTGTAACTTTAGCACATTAGCATAAAATAAATAAACAAATAGTTCAATGACTATCGCAAAAACATGGCAAACATGGCAATATTCATTTAATATTATTTCGTGAACTGGTTTGCGATGTTTTTGGCATGTGTTCGAAATCAATTACTGGTGTAAAAATAACAATTACAGTCTATATTTGATTTCGGGTTGTATCGGCAAAAACTTTTCGTTGTCCAGACAGTCCGAATGACGGCTCCATAGATTCAGCGAGAGCTTTCACCAAGAACTTCGTCACTCATTCACTTACTAGCACTATTTGGAGAAGTTTAAAAGATACGAAACCCTTCGACTCGTGCAGGAACACCGACAACAAAACGAGGCAAGACTTAAATAGCGCGTACAACCACCACTCGTGATCGGATTACCTACTCTGGTGTAGTCTTGCCGAGTATGTGGAACTGGTGTTACATTATTTTGTCGAAATGATTACAAATGAATAATTTTAAGAAAGAATAGTATTGACCTAATTATAATTTTCTTAAATCACAAATCAAGTTTTGTTAAGTTAATTTTTGCGAAACGAGATCTGTTTTCCGCAACACAAAGATTCATTACAATACTAATGATAAAAAGTAAATAAATTATGAATTAATGAATTATTTAATGTTAGAGGTCTTTCTATGATTTTAAACATAAGTTTTTAAAGAGATTTGATCGTTGTGATTGATTTTATCAATTGGTGCTCTAAAAATTTATTTTATTTTTTGTTTTAATTCCTTTTTTCCTTTCGAGTGCCTTTTTAAATTCCGCGAAGGAAGAGGTTCTTTTTTTCTAAATATAATTTCCTTTACGAAAATTCGCTAGATTTTCTAATCTTAATACTTTCCCTCCAGGGTCCCTTTTTTTAACTCGGCCTGTATACCAAATGCCCAATTTGCAATGTCAAATCTAAAATACTATATACTTCAATTGCAGGACATAGACATGGTATATTATATAGGGGATACGATTGATCATGGAGTGTGGGAAACATCTTATGAACTAATTAACGAGATAAACGCTTATCTCATTGATAAGATGAGGAAGAGCTTCGGAGATAACATACCCGTGATACCAGTCGTAGGCAATCATGAATCTCAGCCTACAAATCAGTATGTAACATTTTACTATATCATAAAAGCTTTTATGAATTAATCTACTAGGGTTTCAATTTAAATTTCACGTAGATTATTCACGTTTGATGCCACTTGGAACTTATATGTAACTAATACATGCATCGTTATACTCGTATACCCGTAACTGTCACATTTTTACTAATTAAGTTGAATTCAGACTATCTTTTACCCGAATGCGGAGGGCAATATTTTTGACGTCTTAAAATCAAGTAGACAGTAACAGAATTTTTGTGAAAATACGCGTAATCTTAGATGTTCGCAATGTGTAACTAACAAAACAGTAAGTATAGGTATTTTGATAAAATGTCTCGTTACAATTTTTGAATTAGCATTACAGTTCCAATGAACCTTTATGGTGGATGTGAACATAGGCACAAGTCGCGTCGCAGTAACCAATTTCAAGTGTAGCGGGACGCAGTAGAGCGAGGGGTGTATGACTGAACCTGCGCAAGCATGCATAAAGCGTTGTATTCCGATCCGCCATAAAGTTTGATTGGAACTATACTTTGTCAGTATTTGTTAATACTTCACATACAACATAGAGCCGCCAGCTTATATTAAAGCTAAAATATTATTGAAGCATATAAATATAATTTCGAGTAGGTATTATACGTTTAAGGTGATTTCAGAATAATAGATTTTTTCCACGTAATTTAGAGAGGTACCATATAAATATAACAAAGTTATTAATGTAGTAGCTACTTATAAGTAAACAGAAAATTTTGCGATGATAATATACTACCTAAGTCAAAAATAAAGTATACGTTCCCTTTCTCAGATTTGCGCCAAGCGCTATAACTCAGCCCGGCTTAGATACACATTGGCTCTATGAAGCCTTAGTGGACAAATGGGGTTTTTACCTAGATGACACAGCAAGAGAATCTTTAAGGACCCGCGGAGGTTTTTCTATGCAAGTGAGACCCGGTCTTCGCGTCATATCTTTGAACAACAATGTTGCGTACAGATTTAACTGGTAAGTAAAATTAGCATACTTCAAAAAAGACTTACCAAGAAATGTCAAATATTTGAGGGACTCACTCTTATGGATAATAACAGCTAATGGATATAGTTAGTTTGATTTGAATTATATTAAAAATTATAGTTAGCCATATATTACTAATATTAAAACATAGCTAAAAACACTCCCAACTAATTCACGTTTCATATTTAAAAATCGGTTCATCCGTTTGAGTGCTACGATGCCACGGACAGATACACAGGTACCTACACACACACGTCAAACTTATAATACCCCTCTTTTTGCGTCAGGGGTTAAAAATGCCAAGGTCTGTTTGTCTTTTTAAGGTAAACCGTTCAAGGTTGGCCTTTCTCCCGAAACTGGAATGTTTCGTACAGAATGCCCATTTTTGTGAACGGTTTATCTTTAATTGATGTAGTACAGGGTTCTCCTCAACCATATATTTACCTATCACCTGATATTCTACTGCGGGTGTCGTGATAGCCCAGAGCGCAACGAACCTGTCTCAAATTTATAAGGCCCCATAGAGCCATGGTTCGAATCCGGGCGTGTACCAATGAGTTTTTCTGACTTAAGTACACAATATCACTGACACCGTGCTTTGGAGGGCACGCTAAGCAGTCGGTCCCGGATGCTGTCAATTGATGGCGGTCGTTACAGTTCCCAACCCGCAGTGGAGCAGCGTGATGGACTTAAGCTCCAAGCCCCCCTCCTCACCCTGGGGGAGGCCTAAGCCCCTGCAGTGGGGTAAAAATGGGCTGATGATGATTTTACTGTGGGCCACATAATAAAAAAGTATAAGGCTGAGCTTAAATAAAAGTCTAACTAGCTTTATTTTTTTGACATATACTTGAAACCGCACTTCTTGTACCACAACAAGTGACGCAGAGAGCGGAAAGTAATATTAGCTATCTCTCTCACATGTGCTGATTGCGCGCCGACTAGCGATGTTTTGTCATACCTACTATCCATACTATCGCGCTACCCTACTCCGATTCGGTCGAACATCGTTCGGGCCCGAAAATTCGGTAGGAGGAAACTAGAGTAGGTAGACCTCCAGTTACATAGCAATTTATTCAAAGGATTTTAATAAATAGTAGTTCAAAATGAGAGATGCCCCGCGGGCCACCAAAAATGCAACGCGGGCCACTCGTGGCCCGCGGGCTGCACGTTGAGTACCGTTGATGTAGTACGTACGAATTAGACGGATCAAACATATACCGCGTGTTTAACTGTACATAGTCCAAACTTATAAAACGTGTAGAGTTTACCAAACTAAACAAAAAGTTACAAAAAAATAAGATGAGCGAAAAAAATGAAACTTTAAACATGTTTTTCTCGGTAACCGTTAATTTGTGCCAGCTGCTCACTTGATATTTTTTGTTTAGTTCGTTAAGCTCTATACGCTCTATAAGCTTGGACATTTGCGATTAAAATATAAGAACACTAGCGACCACCCGCAGCTTCGCCTGCGTAGACTACACATTCCTGTTAAAGTGATCTATTATTAACATTCGATATGGTTTATATGTACTTTTTGTTGATATAGATTCTCGTTACTGTCATATAAACTTCTGACTCCCACCTCCCCCTTAAAATTTGAAAATAAAAAACTCTGAAACACGTCGTTCTTATTTATGATTAGCGGTCGTGCCCGGCTCCTCGACCCGGGTGGATTACAGAACTAAAACGTTCTCCATCGCGTTCTCCCTCCCCTCCCCTTTCCTAATACTCCATTTCTAGGTAAAAAACGTATTTAATTTCATGAGGATTCATTCATGTTTAAAAAACATCTTCGCAAACAGTGCATTATGTTAGAATAAATTTGATTGTCATGAAAAAGGTTATAGTAAACCAACCTTAAAAGACACACAAATGCTGTCGCGGACTTTTGGTTAGAACTTTCAAAGTGGAACAATCCCGTCATACATGATTTTTGCTTAACATCAACCGTTTACGCAGCGCAGCGCACGCAACGGAAGCTCCCAAAAAAAATATTTTTTCCCGTTTTTGCAACATTTTTCGTTGGTGCTCCGCTCCTATTGGTCGTAGCTGATATAGTAATAGCCTATAGCCTTCTTCGATAAGTGGACTATTCAACACAAAAAGAATTTTTCAATTCGAACCAGTAGTTCTTGAGATTAGCGCGTTCAAACAAACAAACAAACTTTTCAGCTTTATAATATTAGTATAGATTCAGTAGGTATAGTGTGTATACAAAGCGAAGTGGCCGTTGATATTTCTTAAAAATTTACTTTTCACTGAAATACACAAAACTTAGGTTATTTTTAATATATCTTTTATATTTTATATGGATGTTAAAGTAAAAAGAACTAGGCATAACAATTAAATGTCTACTTGTTGAGAAATGTTTTTGCTAAATTTGATGTTTATACAACTTATTTTATTTAAATAAGTATATTATAAAAAAAAATTAAGACTGTAAAAATGTTTACCATTAGTTAAGAAGCTCAGCGCCATGTGTATCGTTTTCGATACACACTGTACAAACACTTGTGTGTATCTTTTTCGATACACGAACACCACTCCAGTCTTTAGCCTCGTATATCGTTAGCGCGCACAGTTGTCATACATTTAATACCACGAAAATATTGCTCTGGCCCAGGGGATTTTTCTGGTGTATTGGGGTTGGGATTGGTCAATTTTTTAAGAAATTACTAAGTAAAATGTATGGGGAAGAATTAAAATAGTTAAATTATTTTGAATGTTCTAATTTTATTATAAAAAATCAAAAGGTAACAAAGGTTTTACGAATAAAAAGTAATCTTATAAATAATAAATTAAATTAATTAAATATAAACATTGTATATTGCATTCTGCTCCATGCTATGAAATTCCACAATATGGCGGTACCTCATATGATTCTGATTAGGCTATATACAGGTATATTAGAGAAAACCAATTTTATAAGAACTTATTTTATTAATAATTTTACAGGTGGCTCGTGTATGACCCATTAGATTCTAAACGCCATTTAGAGTGGCTGATAACAGAGCTGTATAACGCCGAGTTAGCTGGAGATCGAGTACACATCCTGGCGCACATCCCGCCTGGAGTACCAGACTTTGCGAAAACTTGGACTAGGGAGTACAACCGAATTGTTAATCGGTAATCACATTTACGTAAAGACCATTACTAACTGGTTATAACCATATGCGAGAATTGATTAGGTATACCTGAATAGTATTGCAGCAAAATTTGTTTTAATTTTTTTTTTTCATTTCTTTTGTATCAAATATTTTTAGGGATGTTGAAATTTGATTAAGATAGCGTTCTCATAGAATCTCATATATAAAATCTATTTTGTTTTATAGATTAAATAAGAAATTAGACATTTTCTTAGCATATTATTATTCGGCCGAGCCTCTCTTTTGGGCCGCAGTATTCAGAATGTAAAATAAACTGACGTGTCATTAATTTCCTATTAAGAAAACATTCAAAGAAGATTATTTGTTTAATGAAAACTTCAATTTGTACCAGATTTGCAGCAACAATTGCAGCAGAGTTCAACGGCCACACGCACACAGACGAATATAAGATTTTCTATAGTTCGACAGACGGCTCCCCTATCAGTGTTGCGTGGAACGGCGGTGGCGCCACCGCTTACAGTGACTACAATCTCAACTACAAACTAGTCACATTGGACACGACCACTTATGTATGTTGTTGTTAACAGCATATTGTATTAAATAATCGTTAATAGTCATGTTACGTTATGCGCGTAGCTAGTCAAATAAGTCAATTAGTATTATCAGATAGGTACTTTACGTTATAACTTTCGATAGCGTTTATATCTTTGTCCTGTAAAATGAGCTGGAGTTTTTTACTAAATACATTGGCCTGTCTTTTATTAAGAGTGCTCATCAACAATATACCTTCATATGAATGCCCGTGTACGCTCTTGACTGCTTGTGATTGAAAATAGTATATTTCCGTTGAGGGTGATGGGTAAACACTCCGCTTTTCGCTACCTCTACAAGAAAAATAAATAGCTACTGATTTAAAATATAAATATTTCTTATTGTGCTATAAATTCAATCACATTTTACATTCGTTAGATACTAAAAAATATGGTGAGATTGAATATAGTCAACAAACACTTTTTTCCCAAAGAATAAAGTATAGTTTGGTCTTATTTCCGACATTTATGTTTTCTCAATAAGCCACATTATTTTAATGTAAATCAAATATTAATATTAGGTTTATTGATATCAATTTACATTATTAAATTAAACTGTATTTATTAAATATTTATGAATGCTATTAAGTATTCACAATGTATCCTTTTATGAGTATATATTAATATGCAGAAATCATATTTTAGCCAAATGTTATGGTACCAAGTTAAAATTTAGCATACAATCTTTTTGGTCTCACCATGTTTTCACACATCATTTTTCCTCCCTAGGGAGCAAAAACGAATTTTTCTTCTGCTTTGCAGGGTGACAGTGACTGTAACAGTTGGTAACATAATAATTGTTATTGGCATCAAAACTTCCTTGATTTCATGTAATTTATGAACTAAACTAAACACAATACATTAAGGAAAAACAACTGAAGCCCTAAGTTTAATAAGACACATCATAGAGTAATATGAATATACTGGATATGTATCATGCTATCCTATGTAATATTAAAGTATAGGTATATATCAGTTTTATAGTACCCATAGTACAGGCTCTGCCTAATTTGGGACTAGAAAACCATGTGTGAGATGTCCCATGCACAATTTTATTATTAATCCGCGTAATATTTTCCAGGTTCGTCAAAAACAATTTTGGTAACCTAATTCTCTTAAACTATTGGTATTTCAATCGACGACGCACGCACGCACGCTTCTCCCAGGCAATCGGATAAAAATAACAGCAGCGCACGGTCAAGGTCCGCGCTACTTTGATGAGCGTTCTTAATCTCACTATATAAATATTTCCTGTTACAAATATTATATTTATGCTAATAATAGATGCTCATAATTTTCTATTTATAACAAATTGGCTCAAGTAAAATGCTATCTATAAAAATATCCAATAATCATTTTTAGGGTTACATATCCATAGGGTAAAACAGAGTTCTCTTACTATCACTCTGTTGGCTGTCTGCACGTCACGGGTCTCTAGCTCATAAACTGAATGACTTACAGACTTGGAATTTGGATATTTCATGTAAAATGTTGACCCAAAACTGAATGAATGTGCAACCGGAAATTCAATTAAATTATTTTCTAAAGGGGGGTCCAAAATACACGAAAAAGGAGACAATTTTTTTCTAATATTTCATAAATTATCCAACAAGAAGCAGATTGAGAATTAGTATATACCAAAACCACATTTCAATGTTTTCAGGAACCAGCAGAAATTGAAAATTACATTTACAACTTAACTGAAGCAAATCTCACACCACAAAGGAGACCACATTGGTTCAGATTGTACAATTTTAGGAATACGTTTGGACTAGATAGTCTATCAGCTGAAAGTATGGATGCTCTTGTACATACAATGGTGTCAAGCAACAGAAATCTTTTGGATACATATAGTGCATTCTTTTCAAAACTAAGTGATACTCGTTGGTTTTCATGCAATGACGCCTGCAAAATAAATAATTTCTGTAAAATTGTTGTTACTGTTCTGTGGGAGAGACAGAAATGTGAAGAGCTTACCAATTTGTTCAATTCATAATGGTGTGTTATGAAATAAATATTTTCCTTTAATTCTCAAATAATTTAATTCTATTTACATAACATTTTCAGATAACCTGGTGATTACTTATACTTAACCATGGTATATTTGGTTTTGTCAGTAATTCTGCACATGGTATTTTATCCAGGGTGTGTATCTAAAAAGAAAAATTTGTATATATTAGACAAAGAGATAATATTTCACTTATAATTTATTTGCAAACTGCATGAATTACATTGACTGGGTATGACAAAAATGTGAGGTACACAAAACGAATTTATTGTTATCTAGACTCAAGCTTTAAGCCTGATGCCAGTGGCAATATCTAACATGAGCATGGCGCATCAATAATAATTATCCCTTACTATTGTAGAATATGAACATTGAAAAATCAGTCTATTAATCATATTAATTATCTGTCAATTTAAAATTTACTTAAAAACATGATTACATAAAATCAATACCTGGTGCCTAACAAAGCTAACAAGAGTTTCAACTTGCATAGCTGTGACGTTTGGTGACATAGCGTAGAAGCGACGCCACACCGCTCCAGCGAGTGTTCGGTCATCCTCTAGTCCTTCATCATAACCTATAAGCGCTGCCTGAAACTGTTCAGATAACTCTGTCACTTGTTTCCTCGCTATTGAAGGATTTGCACCCTGAAACAATTTTAATGTCTTTGAAATAAAAATCAAGTCAAATGTAAAAATTTGGTAAGTACAGCTGCTTGTTAAGTAAGAATTCAATACTTTTTAAAATCAATAACAAAAACACAAAACCAGTATATACGCTATGTATGTGTATAAAAGTATTAAGGCTTTTCATTTAAGCCTTAATGTGGCTCTCTATTACATGGAGCATCCTCATGTGGCTGACATGTATATTTCATTATTTTATTCATTAATTTATTTTTTATACAACGTTACCATACAGTATTTACATTGCCATGTTAATTTGATCCCTACACTAGGCTCAGCCTATAACAAATATACAAATACAAAACAAATGACTATAGTATTTTCAGTTTATGTGCCAATCCACGTGGCGGAAATAACCACTAACTTAACATAGACAGATAATGATGTAAGAAATCTGGTCATACACATGAGGTTTAAGAACCTAATTACTCTTAAAGAACAATATTCACTTACGATGAGATAATATGCTAATTACTATATAAGCATATTTCAGTGTACTGACAGTGCTCTAATATATGTAATATATTTAATTATCACTATCACTACATATTATAAAATAAAATCCCCCGCCGCGTCTGTCTCTCTGTCTGAACGCGATAAACTCAAAAACTACTAAATGGAATCAAGAGGAAAATTTTAGTGTATAATTTATTAATATTTTGTGAAAATTTGTTGAAATATGATTATTGTTGAATAAGTAAGGAAAAAATCAAGCCAGCTGAGAGCTTTCATCGAAAACACTGCAAATCCCTTTGATATATAACAAAATAATGTATGGAGGAATTGTGTCTCTTTTATAGGACTAAAGAAAAGCCTGCGATGACATATGTCTATCTTTTATGAATAGTTAACTATACCTATTTTTATGTTTAAAAAAAATGGTGGCATATGATAAGGTGATTGGAAAGCAATATATTGCCCTTTACACCATACAATTTTAATAAATATCTTAGGAATTACCGCGAAATAAAACTATCGCGCGACAATTCAAGCGGCCGTGCGCCGCGCCGGGCATAGTCCCCATACCAATGCGACACGTGTGGTTAGCCAGAAGCACAGACTAGTCAACCTTTAGACCACGCTTTAATAAACGTCAATACGAAAACGAAATCGCCAAAAAGTGGCAGGGTGCGGGGAGAGGTCGGCTAGTTTTCATTGGCTCGTTCAAAATTGACAATTTAATGGCTTCCGACGTGCTTCCAACTGACGGCTCACTAGTGACGTAGTAATGTAGTGTCACTACATAGCCTTGGCGAATGCTACTCCCTGTCAAAGCGTGGTCTATAAGGTTGACATGTCTGTGGCCAGAAGTTATCAATGTTGTATATATTAAGAAATATTTTAAATAGTTTTTATGTATATATTCTTTACTTTTTCAAATATTTACGGAATTGGAAATAAAATACATTAAAAATACTCGTAAGTAGGATTAACTTATGTTGCATTTAAACCTAATCATATCTAATCCATTTGTTCGACGCAACAAGCTGATAGCACACTACGACAGAAAAAACACTATGGCTTATATGGTCTGCTACCCGTGCGAAGCTAGGGCAAGTCACTAGTATATATATATATATATATATAATAATAATAATAATAATAAATGTTTATTCCGGCACAAAATTACACCATAACATTTAAAATATAATAGAAAGAGAAAAAAAAAAAAATTATATAATGCAACAAAAAAAAAGTAAAACAAGTGATTAACTAAAAAAGTCTTTATGTGCATCCATGCCATCATCTGTGCGGAGGCGGCGCGTGCAGTTGCATCCATTCCTGATGAATCGGACTATAATCCCATTCTGCCGCATTGCGCACCACTCCGTTATTAGCATTGAGGAGATGCTTACGCGCATTAGCAGTGCGCACGCGCATTACTGCGTCAAACGTGATATATATATATATATATACTTTAGCTTTGACTTAAATATTGTAATACATTTACTTTCTCTTATCTCAGTGGGTAAATTATTAATATGATTGTGCTCCCCTATACATCAGACTATTCTTGCCATAATTAGTTCGAGATTTCAATAGCTCTAGTTTGTTTATGTCTGGCAGTTGGTGTTTAAAATCTTGAAAATCTTTTTAAAGTTATTTGTGATGCATGTATGTGGTTGTTTTAAGTTGAATAGTTCAGTTTTTTTTAATAACTGTGTAATTTTTCAGTAATTGTATTCAAATAAAATTTTAACAATTTTGTGTTGAGATATTAGCGGGTTTTGTAGAACTGATTTAGCTACATGTCCCCACACTTCAATAAGATACTCTAGGTGAGATTTTATTAGTGAGCCATATATGCTCATACAAACTCTTCGTGGGATACATTCTACAACCTTTTGTAAGGCTCCAGCTAGTGAAGTTAATTTAGATCTCACATCTATACTAATATTATAAAGCTGAAGAGTTTGTTTGTTTGTTTGTTTGTTTGAACGCGCAAATCTCAGGAACTACTGGTTCGAATTGAAAAATTATTTTTTTGTTGGATAGTCCATTTATCGAGGAAGGCTATAGGCTATACTACATCACGCTACGACCAATAGGAGTGGAGCATCAATGAAAAATGTTGCAAAAACGGGAAAAATTATTCCTTTTGAGAGCTTCCGTCGCGCGCGCTGCGTAAACGGTTGATGTTAAGCAAAAATCATGTATTACGGAATTGTAACCCTTTAAAAGTTCTAACCAAAAGTCCGCGACAGCATATGTGTATCTCTTAAGGGTAACTTACTATAACCTTTTTTATGACAATCAAATTTGTTCAACATAATGTACTAATTGCGAAGATGTTTTTTAAACGTGATATTAATCCTTATCAAATTAAATACGTTAGTTGTCTTAAGCATTTCATGCATATTATAATTGCCCTTTACGTCATACAATTTAAATTAATATCTTAACAGTTTTTATTGAAATTTAAAAATTATAGCGGGAGAAAATAAATTCGCTGGCTGCTTCTGTTCGTCTTTTTACTTCCAAACCAATAGACTTTGATTCGGTTTTTAGTAATATCTTATTTTCTTAATATCTTATAATCTATTATAATCTATATAATAGAAAAACTTATTATAAAGCTGAAGAGTTTGTTTGTTTGTTTGTGTGTTTGTTTGTTTGTTTGATTGATTGATTGATTTTTTGATTGATTGTTTGTTTGTTTGATAGATTGATTTATTGATTGATTGATTGTTTGATTGATTGATTCATTGATTGATTGTTTGTTTGTTTGATAGATAGATTGATTGATTGATTGATTGTTTGTTTGTTTGTTGGTTGGTTGGTGGGTTGGTTTGTTCGTTCGTTTGTTCGTTCGTTCGTTTGTTTGTTTAAACGCGCAAATCTCAGGAACTACTGGTTCAAATTGAAAAATTATTTTTGTGTTGGATAGTCCATTTATCGAGAAAGGCTATAGGCTATATTACATCACGCTACGACCAATAGGAGTGGAGCATCAATGAAAAATGTTGCAAAAACGGGAAAAATTATTCCTTTTGAGAGCTTCCGTCGCGCGCACTGATTGATTTGATGATTGATTGATTGATTGAATAATTAATTGATTGATTGATTGTTTGTTTGTTGGTTGGTTCGTTCGTTTATTCGTTTGTTTGTTTGAATTTGTTAATCTCTGAAACTACCAGTCGGATTTGAAAAATTCTTTTTGCCTTTGATAGCCTGATTCTAGCGGAGAGTTATAGGCTATATACCTACATGAAAACGAACTGTCTGTCTATTCGAGCAAATCGGCTTCGGCCAAAACGGCTTAACCGATTTTGATGAAACTTTACGCATATAACAGGATGTAATCTTTTGACTACACCCTTTCCATATATGTGACATACAGAACTTTTTGTATGTCTATCTGTACGTCCATATGTCTAAACCTATTTAAATGAAACATCAATGAATATGAAAAGAAGGTCGTTAAAACTAACAAATGTTGCTTTTTGTCCGTCTGTCTGTCTGTACGTGTATCTGTCTATTTGAGCTAATCTCCAAAACGGCTAAACAGATTTTAAGGAAACTTTGCAGACGGGAAAGAAGGTTGTCAAGATATTTGACATTAGCTACTTTTTGTCCGTCTGTTTGTCTGTACGTCTACTCAATTCAATTTTATCTATTCGAGCTAATTTCCAATACGGCTGAACAGATTTTAATGAAACTTTGCAGATGTGAAAGAAGGTTGTCAAGAGTGTCATAAGCTACTTTTTGTGTTTGTCTGTCTGTCTATCTGTCTGAGGTATAGCCGAAAGTACTAAGTCTAGGAAGCTTAAATTTGGAACATAAGTTTATTTTATAACTTGAGCATTATAAAGTTAAGAAAGGCTTTTTTAGAAATTTCAAACTTAAGGATGGGAATGGACGGACTTAAATAATGACGTGTTTTAGGATTTTTAGATTTTCACATTTTAAGAGTGGGAAACGTGAGATGAAAAATTGTATCGGTTTATTAAAGGGTGTAAGGGGAATGAAGATTGAAAGTTTGAATGGGTGTGACCAAAATTGGTTCCAGCAAAAAGTACGTATAAACCATCTCGAACGTTAATAGTACCTATAACAGGAATTTGTAGTCTACGCAAGCGAAGCTGCGGGCGGTCGCTAGTGTTCTATATGACCTCTCCATGTGAGTTTGTCATCAAGTTGTAGACCAAGATATCTTTCTTGCTGGGAATTGCAATGGCAATTCTTTGCACCAGGAAGCAACCGGAACGGGGGTCGAATCCCCTTTCTCTCAGACGACGGCCGATGCCCGCGCCGAAACGTTTAGCTTCACTCCCCTAACAGCCAGCATCTTCCACCGCAAGAGGGACGAACAAGTATTTACTCTACAGAGTAGAGTATTTGACTCGTTTTCTGGCGGCTGCAGACTCCGCAGTGGCTCCGGCCGCTCCTACAGTGCGGCCAAGGTAAGAGGCGGCAAATGTGCTGACACACGTGGCGTCCCAAAGTAGACACCTACCCTTCTCCCACGGCACCAAAGTCATACCATCGGGTCTTTTGCCATCGAAACGGCTAAGACCAGGAGGCTCCAACACGCATGGAACATGGGCCGAAATTATGGCCCTGCGGACTATGTCGTTAAGAGCGTGGTGTCGCGGAAATCTCTCCGAGCAGCGACGACAACTCATCACGTGGTGTCCGTTGCCCTCCACCATGGAACCGCAGATGTATCAGTGTTGTTCACAAACATCGCAGCCCAGGCGGAGCCCCACTGCCACATGCAAAGACTCGCCATCCAGTAGGGTACCCATATGCGGGGATGGAAGAGCGTTCAGCCAGGCTCCGGACTCAGCCTGTGATACCGCTCGCAGCCTCACCAAGTCCACCCCTGCCGCCTGGTCCAAGAGACTGTTAAAAATCCTTTCAGCTCCCATTTCGTCCCATGCGTGCTGGCTATGTAGAATCGCCGGCAACGGCGCGCCCGGGTTGAGAGCCACCCAAGAGGCTAAAGCATCGGTTGCGTAGGGTATGTCCGCCACCTTTACAAGATACGATATCAGTGACAAAGTCGGCAACTGCATGCACCGACGCCAAGAAGGCCGGCAGGCCAACACCCCGCACGCACCAAACCCCCAGCTCTCCATGTCGGATTAGCAAGGTGACTTGAAGCCACTGGTTTGACTCGATACAGACGTTCAAAATCTCTTCCAGGAGATGCTTCAAGACATCATCGAAAGAGTCCTCAGGGAAAAACTAGCTAGGAGACATCCTCAAAAGGTAAGTAACTCTGGGAGCAGCAAAGCACATCCGCAAAAGGACAAGAGCAAATTTTTAAAGAACAATGTTTTAAATTAACTGTTAGTAAGCTATGTTGACACTAGGTTTTTAATTTCATTATATAAATTGTGCTTCGTTTATTAACTCTAAGTGATTATCACCAAATTAAAACTTCCAATGTTTACAATTTGAGATCAGTCAGTCAAATATGTTTCCAAAATTTTGTAAGCCATACCGGTAATTCCCAAATCCTCAACTTTTTGTAGTAGTAAGAAATGGCTAAAAGTGTCGATATTAAAATACTTTTTTATATGGCATAATATCACAGACTAAAAAAAAAATGACTTATTGTTACTCTGTGGTAACATTAAATATCAGAAGCACGACACATCTATACTAATATTATAAAGCTAGTGTGTTTATTTGTTTGAACGCGCAAATCTCAGGAAGTACTGGTTCCAATTGAAAAATCCTTTTTGTTTTGGATAGTCCATTTATCGATGAAGGCTATAGACTATTATTACATCACACTACAACCAATAGGAGCGGAGCATCAATGACAAATGTTGCAAAAACAAATATTTCTTTTGAGAGCTTCCGTTGCGCGCGCTGCGTAAACGGTTGATGTTAAACAAAAATCATGTATTACGAAATTGTTGGTGTGTTCACGCTCGCTTATGAGCTCTTTGACAAATGCATAAATGCACACGCCATTGCCATGATGTTATTGTTTCTAAAATATTTCCAACTCTATCCATATGAATATAATGTTTAAATTGTTTTGTTGGCGTTCTCAAAGAATTGCTGCTAGACGCGCCAGTGAATTTCTTTGTTTGGATGATGACGATGATACCATAGTGTAATGTGTAATGATAATATGGTTGGACTAGCGACCCACCCTGACTTCGCATGGGTGCAATGTACTAATGCGTGGAACCGGAAGAGAAACATTTTATTTAATATACAGTCATTTTATGTCATGTAATATGTCATGTAAGTCATGAGCACATTTATGGATGTGAAAAATACACGACATGAAAAAAAGATGTTAGAGCATGAGTGGACGGCTGGACAAATTATAAGTACTAAAATTATAAAGTACCAACAATACTTAATAAAATATACTATGTTCACTTGGAAGTAATAGCATAGTATGTAATTGCTGAAAATTAAATAAATATAGGTAGTTGTTAATAAATGTAATAAAATTGTAATAGAGAGTTATGCAGGATAAGGCCCAAACAAGCTAGTATTTTTTGATAAAATAGACTGTGATAGTGGATGAGAAGGCAAGAACACCATAACGTGCTACCCACTTATTTTAAGTTTCAGTTTTTACCAAATATTGTACCATTTTCACAAATGCTTACTTACCTCTAATAATTTAATTCTATTCCCAACATCTGCCCACAGTGCTTCAATTGTACAATTCCTTATAAAAAGGCCATTCCCTTTGACATATTTGTTTTTATTACTTGTGGTAGTACTAGCTGTTAGATCTTCGGCCATACAACGTACCATAAGCATCCATACATGAAGTTCGGTCACAATGAACCATGATACAAAGGTATCTGGTAAATCACATTTTTCAAACCATTCACTATATACAACTTTATCTGGAATAGATTCATACAGGAAGTATCCCGAAAGCTTTAACCGCTGTCAAAAAAGAAATAGAACTATTGTAACAATAAGTTACCTAATTTATCATATTTAGTAAATTATAAACAATAATATATCATTCATTTTACATTGAATTTAGAACCTAATCACAAAATTAAATGTCAGTGAATTCAATAGGGTCGTAATAGTGATAAACTATGAAAATTTTTTAAACAATTTAGGTTTATTTTTAGTTTGTATACCAAATAGTATAGTATGTATTGTACCAATAACAAATATATCATTTGTGGTCTATTAAAGAAATTCCTATATCAAACAATTATATTAATATGATTTTGATAAAATAATAACAAGAAATTTCATAAACACATGTTACCGTTTGAGATGCATTCATCCAGCCAACTTTTTTCATAAATTTCTTTACTAAGGTCTCTTCATTTATATTCACGGTAATAGACTCTTTTGTTGTTAATGGCCGCATCAAAATATGATGACTCAATGGCTTAAAGCTTACAACAGGCTTTACATTATAACTTCTCACCATCTGTAAATAAATTTTACCTAATAATAATTGCAATAAAAATTGTAATAATTTTAGTAAAACAATAGGCACCATAATGTTAATTAGGATTCGTTATTTCAAAAGATAAAACGGAACCCATCATGTTATATAACTGCCTATCTTAACTTGTGCCGTCTAAGTACCGCAAACAACCTCAGCCCAAAAAGGTATTTCCTATTACAAACTGAACTGTCTTTAGAAATATACATTTTATACATAGATTTTATATAAAGTTTTTGGCTTAGTGTAGTAAGATTCAAAAATAAAAACTTACTCTAGAGATTATAAAACATCGAAACATTGGAAATTGCATCAAGTAATACATTTTGTTTCTGAGCACAAATAAAATTTTATGAGTTGAGACGTAAAATTATTGTTCATCACATTTAAAAAAAATTGTGATTAGTTTAAGTAGGTACAATATGTACTTAATACTTATGTATTAAAAGATATTTTGGTGAGTATAACTAGAGTTCGTTTCATAAATATTTTCGACATTTTAAATAGATACACAATTGAAGTTATAAAATTATTTCCTAATTTTTAGACTCTTTCTTTCATTGACAATTGTTGGCATCACAGATTGACATCAATTGACTTTGATTGACATTACCACATGATTACATTTGACAATGTGATTTCATTGATTGATTCCATTGATTCAGACTGATTTGACAACAGAATTCCAAAAAGGGACCACAGACCGGAAATAACAGCCGTCAGTGAAAAAGAAAGATTTCGTATTCTATGTACTTTATTTAATTTGAGAGGTGATTTAGGTTTCTGAGATTTAGGGATACATTTTACTTTACGCCGAGTCTAGTCTGTGGCCGAACCGCGGCAGTTTTTAAACCTTGACTCTATTTCTAGCTGTTTTATCCATAAAATAAAATTAAAGGTTTAATAAGCATGTTAGGCATCATAAGCAGACTACGGTGTAGGTTTTTAGCTGCCCAATACGAATATCAGAAGATTATAACAGAATCGAGTAAAACATTTGGTTCTACAAACAAACGTGACGACAAGGAAAGTCCAGCAACAAAATCAGCTTCAGAGTCTAAAGGACTTTCAGCAACTAAAGAAACTCCAGCAATCAAAGGAAAAGGCAAGGTAGTTGCGGTTATTGGTGCCGTCGTAGACGTACAATTTGATGACAGTTTGCCCCTAATTTTAAATGCGCTGGAAGTAGAAGGTCGTACACCTCGCCTAGTGCTTGAGGTAGCACAACATTTGGGCGAAAATACTGTACGCACTATTGCTATGGATGGAACAGAGGGTCTTGTAAGAGGTCAGCCTGCAAACGATTCAGGTTATCCCATAAGAATCCCGGTGGGTGCCGAAACACTAGGTCGCATCATTAACGTAATTGGAGAACCGATCGACGAGCGTGGACCTATAGAAACCGACAAATCAGCCGCTATTCATGCAGAAGCACCTGAATTCGTTGATATGTCGGTGCAACAGGAGATCCTTGTAACTGGCATCAAAGTTGTAGATTTGTTGGCGCCTTACGCTAAGGGTGGTAAAATTGGTCTATTCGGTGGAGCCGGTGTCGGCAAAACTGTGCTCATAATGGAGCTGATCAATAACGTCGCCAAAGCCCACGGTGGTTATTCTGTATTTGCTGGGGTAGGAGAGCGCACGCGAGAGGGTAACGACTTGTACCACGAGATGATCGAGTCAGGCGTGATATCCCTCAAAGAGAAGACTTCTAAAGTAGCACTAGTGTACGGGCAGATGAATGAGCCGCCTGGTGCGCGTGCTCGAGTCGCACTCACCGGACTCACCGTAGCAGAGTACTTCCGCGATCAAGAGGGTCAAGATGTGCTGCTGTTTATCGACAATATTTTTCGTTTCACACAGGCAGGTTCTGAAGTGTCTGCTCTGCTTGGCCGTATTCCATCTGCCGTGGGTTATCAGCCCACACTGGCTACCGACATGGGTACCATGCAAGAGCGCATTACCACCACTAAGAAAGGTTCGATAACTTCCGTGCAAGCCATCTACGTGCCGGCCGACGACTTGACTGACCCAGCTCCAGCTACAACTTTTGCACACTTGGACGCTACTACGGTACTTTCACGCGCTATAGCTGAACTCGGTATTTATCCGGCTGTGGATCCACTTGATTCTACGTCCCGTATCATGGACCCAAACATCATTGGTGCTGAACACTATAATATAGCACGTGGCGTGCAAAAAATCCTCCAGGATTATAAGTCACTACAAGACATTATCGCTATTCTAGGAATGGATGAATTATCTGAGGAGGATAAGTTAACAGTAGCGCGCGCACGTAAAATCCAACGTTTTTTGTCACAACCTTTTCAGGTAGCTGAAGTTTTTACAGGTCATGCCGGCAAACTTGTCCCCCTTGAGGAAACCATCAAAGGTTTCTCAAAGATTTTGCAAGGTGAATATGACCATTTACCAGAGGTTGCCTTTTATATGGTAGGTCCCATTGAAGAAGTTGTTACTAAAGCAAGTAATCTTGCCAAAAATGTCTAAATCTTGCTAATCGCAATATATATATATCATTCAATTTATTATTAAATTTAATTATAATTTCTTTTTTTGTAGAATCCTATTCCTTATTCCTCTTTTATTCGTGATGTGGGGTTTAAATCTGTACCACAAAGTTCCGAATTTTCAACACGCGTTTTTTATTAGTTCATCTGATCAATACAAAAATATGGTACCATTGGACTGATCTGATGATGAAGCCGGATGGTAGGCACTGGAACTCCGTAATCAACAAGGAATCCTACCCGTGTTTAGGCTTGTTACAATAGTCTGGTCATGAATGGTTTTCTGGCTCTAATGATAAAGCCATAAGTAGCATTGGAACTCTGTAATAGAACATGGTATCTTAACGGTTGTATCGTGATAGCCCGAGCGCAGGGGACCTGTTTCGAGTTTAGAAGGCCGTGCGGCCGTGGTTCTAATCCGGGCGTGTACCAATTAATTTTTTCTGACAAGTACATAACTATCACTGACTCCGTGCCTCGGAGAGCACGTTAAGCCGTCGCCAGTCCCGGGTGCCATCAACAGATGTAAGTCTTTAAAATCCACCCACCCGCACTGATGTAGTGTGGTGGATTAAGCTCCAAGCCCCTCATCCTTGGGGGAGGCCTAAGCCTCTGTAGTGGGGCATAATAGGTGGGTGAAGTGGATTGAAATCCTAACGGTGTTTAAGCTTATTGTATTTGTCTTGAGATACTTACACTTTGGCTACGAACGGATTTCAAGGTCTGACGATGGAGCTGGAATGTAGGCACTGAAACTCCATAACGGAATAAGGTACCATAACCGTATTTGGGTTTGTTGCAATTGTCTTGAGATACACTTTGGTCATGAACGGTTTTCAGGATTTGATGAAGAAGCCGAAAAGTATGGCACTTGAATGCCATAACATACCAACGCATCCAAATCGTGTTTGAGCTTGTTGCGATTGTTTTGAGATGTATTCGTCATGAATGGTATTCAAGATCTAATGATGGAATTCTCGAACAGCGAATCGTAGCCGAGTTTGTGTTATTTTGTCCATTTAATAAATAATTTGTATTTAGATATTATACAGGAAGAAATTTTAACCATCCAAAAAAATTCTAGATGTTAGGTATAAAAAAATGTAGGTTACATTTTCATAACAAATTATTTTATCTACAGAGTTATTTTATAACGTTTGGTTGCCTTGTTTGTGACGACGACGCGCCCGAGACTTTGAGACCAAGACGGAGCGAAGCGTGCGGCGGCCGTGATTTGTGACCAGAGTTAATGGCTTTACCGGGAAAGTTTTGTGTAGTCGTAAACTAAATATTTTTCTATTGAAGGGTACTAGAAGGAAACAAGACGGCCATCGGTTTTTTCTTTTACCAAATATCATTACATATTTGGATGGTTGTCAAAATTTCGCCTCATATATTTGTAAATATTATACATATAACCTGTATAATATATACTATAGGTATATATAAGTACTTTGACTGACCGATTGGCGGAGTGGTTAGAGACCCTAACTGCGGAGCCTAGGGTCGTGGGTTCGAATCCCGCTCGGGACAAATATTTGTGTGCATGAATAGGTATGTCTATTTGATCCGTGCCTGGATGTAAAGAATATCTATATATGTCTATTTGTTCTGTGTCTGGGTGTAAAAAATATCTATATATGTAGGTATTATTAAAAAACCATATATTTAGGTATGTATATAAGTTGTCACGTACCCCATAATACAAGCATAATACATGCTTACTTTGGGACTAGAGACGCTGTGTGGGGATGTTCCAGATATTATATTATGTACTAGTTGACCCGGCGAACTTCGTACTGCCTCGGAACTCTGAACAGTTTAAAACGTATACCTACGTATTGTAGCGCCCATAACCACAATCCTTATCTAACAACTTCCTTTTACGTGATATATACGTAAAGCGAAAAATCACGTCAAAATCTTCCCAACCGTTTTAAAGAAACATATCTATCGCAGTGCGCCCTGGTGGCTCATGACCGCAAACCTTATGTAAGTACAGGCTCTTAGGTGACATGTTTATAACGCAAAATGCAGCGTAGACATTCTAGTAGTTTTAGAGAAACGTATTTATTTCAACGTCACCAGGTGGCTCATAGCCATAATCCTTATCAAAGAACCTACTCTTAGGTGATATCAATGTCAAGCGAAAAACCACGTCAAAATCCTCCCAACCGTTTTAGAAAAACATATCCTCTGCAGTGCCCCCTGGTGGCCCATGACTTCAAACCTTATCGAAGAATACGCTCTTAGGTGATATGTTTATACCTAACGCAAAATGCAGCTTAGAAATCTTCCCAGCAGTTTTAGAGAAACGTATTTATTGCAACGCCCCTTGGTGGCTCATAGCCACAATCCTTATTTAAGAATCTGCTCTTAGGTAATACCTATATATGTGACATAAAAAACTGCGTCAAGATCGTCCCAGCCGTTTTGAAGATACATATTTATTGTAGCGCCCCCTGGTGGCCCATAACTGTAACACTTATTTAATTATCTATTCGCAGGTGGTACTCATGTAATGCAAAAAACCGAATTAAAATCAGATCAGTCATTTCGAAGATACACATTTACTGCAGCGCCCCCTGGTGCTTAATAAGCATAAAACCTATTTATAAACCCGCTTTGAAATGTTATCTATCTAAATACAAAATTTCATATAAATCATTAGAGCCGTTTCTGTGATAGTCTATATAAGAGTAAAGACATATTGATCTCCCAATGCACCCCCGTTTGACAGGTACGAACAGTTTGCATGGGAAAATAAATTTGTTTTTTTTTCTTGCAAATTCTTCACATTTTCTCACTTTTTAAACCTTCCTTGGACTTCCAGAAATATTTCAAAACCAAAATTAGCCAAACCGGTCCAGCCGTTTTTGAGTTTTAGCGAGACATGTAAAAGCTTCATTCAATTTTTATATATAAGATATATTATTTACAAAAAAAGAATATTTATGTACCCATGTATACCAGTTGTCTGGTAACCCATAACACAAGCTGAGGATGTAGGTAGATTTAAGTATTACACATAATAGTACATTTTGCTTCGCGCTAGGTTGCTTATCTCTAAATACATGCACCATTTCTATATAGGTACTGACGGTTCTATAATATTGACTAGCGACCCGCGCCGGTTTCGCACGGGTAGCAGAGAAATCAAAGGTAACACGCGTGATTTAACATAAAGGTTACTAAATCGTTACATAATGTGCATTTATTTTTAAATACTAGCTCACCCGCGAACTACGTACCACTTCAGAACTCAAAACAGTTTAAAACGTATATACTCGTAAGAACTTGCTTTTACGTGATATCTATGTAAAGCGAAAAACCACGTCAAAATCCTCCCAACCGTTTTAGAGAAACATATCTATTGCAGTGCGCCCTGGTGGCCCATGACCACAAACCTTATTCAAGAACATGCTCTTCGGTGATATATATGCAACACAAAAAACTGCGAAGAGATCCAGCCGTTTTGGAGAAACGTATTTATTGCAGCGCCTGATGGCTCATAGCCAAAATACTTATTTATCTAAGAACATACATGGAACCTACTCTTAGGTGATATCTATGCCTTATTCCAGCGTCCCCTGGTGGCTCATAGCCGCCATCCTTATCTAAGAATCTGCTCTTAGATATCTATGTAACACAAAAAACCGCGTCAAGATGCTCTCAGCCGTTTCAATAATACATATCTATCGCAGTGCCCTCTCGTAGGCCATGACCGCAATCCTTATTTAAGAACATGCTCTTAGGTGATATATTTATAACGCAAAAAAAACTGTGTAGAGATCCTTCCAGCCGTTTTAGGGAAATGTATTCACTACATATAAATCATTAGAGCCGTTTCCGATAAAAGAGTAAAGAAATATAATTTTGAACGAACCTTGTTTGACAGGTAGGTACAGTTTGTATGGGAAAATGAATTTGTTGTTTTTCCTTGCAATTTTTTCACATTTTCTCACCCTTTGAACCTTCCTTGGACTTCCAAAAATAATTCAAAACCAAAATTAGCCAAACCGATCCAGCTGCTTTTAAGTTTTAGCGAGACATGTACAAAGCTTCATTTCATTTTTATATTTAAAAAAAAGATTCTTACTTTTATCCGACTTCAAAAAGAAGGAGGTTATCGATTCAACTTGTATGTACCTATGTAATATTTTGTCAGAATCACACAGTTTTTGTATATGTTAGTCTATACCAGCTTCTAAACATGTGTGCCAAATTTTTATGTGTATGTAGGTATGTATTGTTGTCCGCGCATATATCAAAAACTAAGATTGCAAAAAATCTTTTTTAATTGGACTAGTTGATGGCCAATTTAGGAACAGTGCAAATTTTATTAAAATTAGTTCAGAAGTTTTTGAGATAGAGAGTTAAGCGTGTATCAGTCAATAGGAAAGCATTGACGTTGGCTTAACAGCAGCGTAATTCTAAAACTTATCAATATGCACATTGTTTCAATGTTTACATGTGTTATTAGTTATTCATGTGTTTGCGTCTGGGAGTCATCATCTCATGCTGCTAAGGTGATGATGGAAGCTACAGTACTCCTTAGGAGTTAGTCGGCAATCCTGCGATTTGTCGACAGTTTTCTTCAAACTACGTTGTCTCAATTGAGTTGAATTATTTGGCATAAGTATAAAATAAAACTTAGTGTAAAAATATCGTCGTGATAGCCCAAAGCGCAACGAACCTGTCTCAAATTTATAAGGTCCCATAGGGCCATGGTTCGAATCCGGGCGTGTACCAATGAGTTTTTCTGACTTAAGTACACAACTATCATTGACTCCGTGCTTCGGAGCGCACGTTAAGCAGTCGGTCCCGGACGCTGTCAATAGATGGCGGTCGTTACAGTCCCCAACCCACATTGGAGCAGCGTGGTGGTTTTAAGCTCCAAGCCCTCCTCACCCTGGGGGAGGCCTAAGCCCCTGCAGTGGGGTAAAAAATGCACTGATGAAGTGAAGTGAAGAAGTGAAGTAATATCACATCTAACATCTATCAAAAAATATAATTTGTCTAGTATACCTCTATCAGTTACCTATATAAGCGCTTTATACATGGTCACGATTGTTACGTAACATATGTGAAATTCGAAAGTAACACAAGGTAACATTCGTGAATGAAAAATCCATGAGACATAACCATGATATACGTAGGTAGTCTAAAATTTTAATAATCTCAAATGCAGATTTATTTAGCGCTGCTCCGAAATAATATTAAAGTAAAACAATATATTATTTCTTTAAAACAATAGACATAAGTAATATAATTAAATAAATGCATATAAAAATCCAATTCTTATCTTCAATTAAATTCAAGGACTATACTCCGGATTGTTTTTTTTACGCTGCTGCTACAAAAGAACAATTGTAATTTGATATAAGTTTTCCTATGTCGGACAAATTGTCAGATTCAATGGTAAATACGGTAAAAAGTGCATAACATACATGAAGTTAATTACGTGAATGAAGATGAAGACACCTTTTCAAAAGTATCCCTGGTAATAGTATGGGCTTCTTTTTGTAATAGTAATATTTAAACAAATGCTTATGTTACAGAAATCCATCACAAAGAAATAACATGTTAATGAGCTATTCATTTATTTTTTTAGTTATATAGCAAAACCAAATTCAAGAATAGAAATGGACACAGGCTGTTTTGTATTAGGAATATAAAAATGAAATTTAAAATATAAAAAATACGTAATTAAACACTTAGGTTACTAAAGATTTATGGATGTGCACTACCAATGTGCACAGACAGCAATTCAAATGAAGGACATTCTGTTCTAAATATTTAAATGTATGCAATACAGTAAAATAGCTTTATTATATTTTTTATACTATTTAGAAAAAGATGGACATACTATTTTTATAAAAAATACAAATTTTGATGGCCAATGCAACATAAGTTCGTCCTACTTGAAGTTTTTTTAATGTACTTTATTCTCCAAATATTTGAAAAAGTAAATAATATATACCTACATAAAAACAAACTAAAATATTTCTTCGTATATAACATCGATAACTTTTGTCTTATTATATTACCCGTGTCGCGTCGGTGTAGGACCGCTTCAATTTATTTTATCAACTCTTAAGATATTAATTTAAATTAGTGGTCGGCAAGTGGTCGAAATTCGACCGTACTCACGAAACCACCAGTAATAATTAGGCCAATTTTGGGAAACCTTCAAATTACATCAAACGACAGACTATTATACTCGTATGGTTGACAGTATTTGTAACACATTATGTATAGATTTTAGCTTTTTGCACTCTTACTCCACATAAACTGAAATTACGCCGCATATCACACTCCTCCGTGCGCGTAGTACGCTTAAAACGGAACCTAAAGTTTTTTCTTCATGTATATTAATGTACAAGTTGAAATTTTTATAACCATCCAAGTTTTTTATCTTTGGTAAAACAACGATAGACGATTTTTTTCTTTTAGTATAGTTCAATAAGAAAATATTGAGATATGACTACACAAAACTTTCCCAAAACAACCAATAAGTCTAGTCACTTTCGGTCTTCAAGGCGACGAGCAGTAGCGTCCACTTGAGTAAAACTATGTCTACACCACTGAGGTGATCAAACCGCACTAGCCAGCGTGATGACTAACGGCGAAACCCCTCTAAAATTATACATACAAATAAGACCTGGGGATGGTGGTGTGCCTTTGAAACCGCGTCAAAAAGCATTAAACAATAAATGCATAGGCCAGAATAAACCAAAAATTCTATAATAAATAAACTATTCTAATTGAGGCACTTACAGTTTAGTTTTAAAAAGCACCGCAATAAGAACTAATTCTGTGACAACACCCTTAATATTGAACTACAAAAAAATGCTTAATACTGCCTTCTATCGAACACGCATAAGAAAATACGTTTTCAAAGTATACGGGTTTCACGAGATTCGTGTTTCCGGTAAAACTCTGAAAAGTCAGAAAGGGTTAACATATTTGATCAAAAGTGGTGTCAATTTCACTATTTTTATATCAACCAAAATCCGACACTGTCTTCATCACCGGCATTTACGCAGCCCGCCATCACGTTAGTATTTCAGTACGTACTTTGATGCCTATCATCACAGTCTATCACAATTAATTCTCATATTTTGGTAATTGTATGTGTGCTAATAAAATCAAAATACACATACTTGTCATGCATTTATCTTGCTCAATGATTAAAGTAACCGTAACATCAACATAAAGTTTTGAAAAGTTTTATTTAATGAATGATAATCTTCTGTTTTGTGTATTAAGAAAAAAATTAATATATATTTATTAATATGTTATACTAAATTTAACTAATATATAATTTCATTAAACTAAAAAAAAACATTACTCTTTTAAATATACAAAACTATGTTTCAGCAATATCAGCTTTTTTTGTATCCAGATTCACATCTACGACCTTAACGTTTTCAAATCCATTTTCTTTTAAATCAGTATCTTTTGCAAGAATGTTTTCGGAATTCGATTGAGAAACAATTTTTTTATCAATTCGTGGTATTTTCACAATCTTGGCATGATCAATGGTTGGCATCTTAGTTTTATTTTCAACATCCTTTAATCCGCTTGTAGGCAATTGCAAAGTCTGTGGCTTGGCTGTACCTTTGATAGGTTTAATGACTAAAAATTTCGTTTTCATCCCTAATTTAGTAAACTCAGTAATATTTTGGCTGACAAGAGGATTTTTTATTACTTCTAAACTTTGGTGAGACAATTGTATTGTTGGAATAACAGAACTCATAGTTGTTTCAGTATTAGTTAATACAATTGTTTCGTCTTGGTCCTTAGCTGATTTTACCATCACATTTTCTTCAGTAGAATTACCTGGCTTGGAGAAAAAGTCGTCTTTACAATTTGAATCTTTTTGCAAAATGGTGTTAGACTCATGCACTAGCTCTAAATTACTGTCTGATTTCTCGGCAATTGATTTAATAATTGATATTGTGTTGTCTGTTTTAATTTGAGCATTTGGAGTTCCCCCTTTAGGAGTAAGCTGAGTTTTTGGAACATACTGTTTAAAGCCGGTGTTGTTACAAATTCCTGCTGACGGTTGTAAGAGTATTATTTTTGCCCTACCGCCTTCAACATATTTTTTAGTCATAGTTAACAATGCACCACAAGGATCGCTAGTAGTCAACGTAGTTACGTCATAGTTCACCAAATCTATTTGCGATTTTCTTTTCATTGGACCTGGTCGTAAATTTACGTTCACTTGTTCTCTATGTCCTTGAGCTTCTTTTTTTAGTAGATTCGATAAATCATATTCATAATCGTCATTCAGTAATCTAGTTCTTTTACGTACAGGTCTACATATGCGTCCGGTAGGTATCGCTTCGTCTTTAGCGATTTTCTTCACAAATTTTTCATCAGTATCATCAACATCAGAAGAATAGTCTTCTTTTAGAATTTCTTGACTGGGAACTTTGTATTCTGAACTCATTTCAGTATCTCCAAAAATTACCTGCATTACTTTATCTAACGATATGTTGGAAGATTTTTGTTCTAAGGTTTCTCCTATGAACAAATAATTACAAATTAGTATTTGTTGAAATAACAAAACACAAAAAAAAAACATTACAAATTTTTGTACAACAGCGAAAACATATTTTACCTTTTTTGAGGGTTGTCAAAGAGGAGTCTTTTTTATTTACAGTAGTTGTTTTTACAGATTAGTATTTGTTAAAACAATACACCAAAAAAAAGTTACAAATTTTTGCACAACAATGAAAACAGATTTTACCTTTTTTGGGGGTGATCAAAGAGGAGTCTTTTTTATTTACAGTAGTTGTTTGATTTTGATTTGATTTCTTTCTACGCTTGTTTGAGATTTGTTCTGTACGCATATTGCTCGAACAACTGTCGTCAGATGAACGGCTCGAACACCTACTGGGACGTCTCGACACAAAATTTGAAGTGTCATCAACATCGTTCATTTCATGAACTGCATTCGCCTCATCATTACAGACGGCGTCAGTGGCACTGAGTGCTTTAACTGTAGTATAATAAAACTCTCTATCTCCTTTAATTTTGTGAACAGTTTTAATATGTTCTATAACGGCATGCCAATAATAATTTCTGAAATTACATAACCTGCAGCAATATCGTTTCCATTTATAATGGCCTGACATGTGATAAAATAGCTCCTTCATATCTCTTAATTTGATATCACACTTCTTACACAGTAAATTATTCATTTCTACATCAGGTTCCATTTTGTGCTTCAGCCCTACTAAATTATTTTGTTCAATACGCTTATAAAACGGCACATTACTGTAACTACACTGCAAGTTTTGATCCGGGAACAATCCAAAATTTTTAGCGAGAACTATTTCATCGTTTTGGTTTGAATTTTCTGTCTCTGTCTTTGTGTCTTCTTTACCCTGTATATTCTGAATCTCTAGACCCTGTTCTATAGTGGAATCTGAATTTGATGAAGCATGAATCTCAGAACTACTTAAAGCTTCTAATGCCACGTTTTGTACATCATTACTATTCTTATTTTCATTCAGGTTTTGGTTTTCAGCACTGGTAGCGTCTGGCACACTATCTACTTTGACATCGGTAATTTTTTGTGTTTTTAATGTGCGATTCAATGTTGTATCTGCACTTTCCACGTCTACACTTTTTTCTGATTCTGCTAGAAAAAATAGATCAAATTTATTAACCTATTCGCTACTCATTAACCATATTTGGTCATATTGAAGGACTCATTTAATTAACAGAGACATTTGATTGACAATGATTGATGACTAGTTAAAAGATTAAAATTAACTAACCCATTCAGTAAACGTTAGCTATTTATATATAATGCTTAGTATTATAGGTTGATTATACTGCTAATATGAATTTATAAGCATAACTCGCGCGAATTTAGGAAGACTAATCATATTAAATTAAATTAAAAAAACAAACTGTACCTTGCTCATTTTGTGCACTCGTTGTATCTATAGACGTTTTATGATTTTGTGGCAGTAGTATTGAACCTTTTCGAATTTGAAATTCGATTCTTTTAGGATCGAGCGGGCGACGAGCGAGAGCCCGGTGGCGCGGTTGACACGTGTGTGTGTGAGCCGCAAGAGCTGCTCGTCTTTCAAAGGTTCGTCCGCAGCCACCACAACGGGGTACCTCTCCGTCACCTTCCATGTTATCCATCCATGCCTGTGAAACATAAAGTCATATCATTCTACACTACATCTACTACTTTTAGATTACCAATTATAAACAGAACTGCAATTTTTCATTAGATTTCAAATAAAAGATTTATGATTGAAAATTTTCGATTTATTTACAAACATATTTTTTGTGGAGATATATGGAATAAGTATGCACAAAATGTTACGAGCCTCTGGATTTTTGCCGATCCAATGGCAAAAAACTGGTGGTATGGCTTTGGTCCGGGTCTTTTCTGGCCACAGACCAGTCAACCTTTAGACCACGCTTTAATAAACGTCAGTACGAAAACGAAATCGCCAAAAAGTGGCAACGTGCGGGGAGAGGTCGGCTAGTTTTCATTGGCTCGTTCAAAATTGACAATTTAATGGCTTCCGACGTGCTTCCAACTGACGGCTCACTAGTGACGTAGTTATGTAGTGTCACTACATAGCCTTGGCGAATGCTACTGCCTGTCAAAGCGTGGTCTATAAAGTTGACTTGTCTGTGTTTCTGGCGTAAAGATTATCCTTTGCCATTCAACGCGGCAATGTGACGTTTGAGCGTCAAGGGGTAGGTTATTAAATTAATATAAATTTCTTCAGTTTTTGAGTCCCATACTTAAATACTGTTTGATGTGGCGTTTCGCTACGTGATCGGCTTGACATGTTTAACACTATTGTTTTAGTTAATCAGAAAACAATTGGTGTAATTTAAAGTCCATTCATACCTAGGCCGTCCGATGACTGACTTGCTGAGGTAGCAAGAATTCTATTTTATTCATAAATCGTCGGCATTGTGAAATGACCAGAAAGGCGTACGAACATTTTTGTATGGGACTTGGCATAGTAACCCGCCGCCATTTTTATTTTCAAAGTTTCCGCGCACGATGAAAATGGTAGGTATATATATGGGTAGAGGCTCAGAATGCTCCTTCGTGATTGATGTAAAGTAAAAAGGCCTAATACAGTAAAATACAACATTACGATTCAATTTGCGATGTCATAAAGACCGTATTAATATGACTATAATAGCCAGCTTACTGAGTACGAGTAGGTATCATACGAAGTTTTTCAATACATTTGCGATTAAAATTAGGTAGACACTTTAAATGTAATAATGGCGAGAGCTAAGGGGCCGGAGGAGGTTGCTTTTCGCAATTTTTATGCATGCGTTGAAAACAGAATGCTCGTTTGTTTAAATAAAATGAAATCAACGTAGTGCAATTAACAATTATTTTCTATTTAACAAGATTTTTCTCACCGTTGACGTCAACGAAATTTGCCGACGAGAAATATACCGCTTAAAAATGTTAAAATTCGATAAAATATGGTTCGCATGTTAGGGTTCGTAGACAAAACTACCGTGAACGAGTAATTTTTCCGATTGTGACGGAGCGGGACGAGATAAAAGTCTTGCAAGTTAGCACCGGTAGACATATAGAGATATCTTGTTTCAGGACGAGAAATAGCGACGACAAAATTTTGTCGCGGCGTACATGTTAGGCCTGCTGCAAAATAGTTACTTACTAAATGTTTATCCAAGCTCACAGAATTAAACATAAATAAAAAAAAAACTTTTTGGTGTTAAAACTTTGCTGTACATTGTTTTCAAAGTTTAATTCCAATATATTTATCCCTTATTATTACATAATATTTAGGGGGAGGAAGCGTGCAAATCACTAGAGACCTTACAATAATATTCTCTATCATTTGTACAAGAAAGCATCGGTCCCTGAATGAGCTCTATATCTATGGAAATTTACCTAGACTATAAATTTGAACGCGACCCCTTTACGATTATTTAAAAATTAAAAATAGAAAAAAAACTCTAAAATTTTTTTTGTACCGTGTTTGTACCTATATCTTTAAAATATGTTGAGTACCTTATTTTCCCTGCCAATTTTCTCCGCATCCGATACTTTTATCGAGGCAAGAGCTTTCAAATTATTTTTTCTTTTCTCGTAGTAAGCCGGCGGGTTGTCCATTCTGAATGCTTTTGCTTGTACTGTTTCTCGTTGCCTTTTAATGTATGCTGCTGATTTTCTATTACATAAACAAAGTACATTGATTTTGTGTGCAACATATATTATACATATAAGTAGTTCTATAATAAAAATATGTTAAGTAGTGGCTAGGGCTCTAAAGCAGTGTATTAACTCAATATATCTTGTGGGAATCTCGCTGACGTCACTGACCTCGTTGAAACCGAATACACTTAGGGAATTGATTTGAACAAATTCAGTGATTGCAACATTCGTTCACCACCAAAATAAAGATGGTGCAGATAGCGCAACGCAGTAATAATGACTATTTATAATTAAAATTGTGTAAGGTGGATGGACGCCAATGTAGCGTCCACTCGTTTACTAGGTAATGAGGTCGTTGCCCACCCACAACCGCATAGACAATTTTAACACTAAATGGTCGTTTAGCGAAGAAAAATCCTGTACCATTTCATTTTAATTTTTTTGTTATTCTAGTTGATAGTTTATCACCTGTGATTGTATTCACACACACACACACACACACACACACACACACACACACACACACACACACACACACACACACACACACACACACACATACAAGTACTGAACGAAACGAACGAAAATAAACAAAAAAAATAATCTATGCATTGCCCATGATTAACGTTACGGACTGCTGTAGTTGGTCCCACTGTTTGGTTCCACCAGTGGGTGCAGCACGTAAACTAAACTTTACTAATTAATTGAGTAAACTTATACCTATGCAACTGTATAGGTACCAATATTTTGTTGTGATGTGACGTTACATAAAAAAGGCAGAAACTCATTTAGTAGGGTTACTTAGCGGTCCCCGACGTCTAAGGATTAAAAATGATTTGAAAATCAACAAACCTGTATTATTTTAAACTTCGAAATGTTAGTTTTTTGGGTCAGGGGTTTTAAACATTTTAATTAAATTTTATTAAAAGTACCTGATTTTATTTGTCTGTGTGATGCAATAATATACACAATGGAAAAAAGCAATAATTACTGTCGTGTACCATTTTTGTCAATTTATTCGTGTTATAAATCTATTGCTTTCTAATATTCCAGAGTTTTATTTTCGCCTGATGAACATTGGTTTGGTTCAATCAAAGTGCATATAACAGATGAGAAATATTTTGCGTAAACGGTACGGCATCCAGCATATCGATCAGGTAGTAATGGATGTCGAAAGGGATATTTGCTAACGTATCTCCTATAATGTACCTACCACGTGTCACGCCGCGCATCAAGTGGTATCTATTCAGATAAAAGAGAATCGCGACGCTCTAGTCACCATAGGCTGTTGCCTATGTGTATGCCTGATATGTTTAATTAAAATGTCTAAAATTTTAAACGAAATTTTAATTAAATAATTAAAATTTCGATTCAATAACAATAATAATAACACACACAATCACAACAACGTCTAGGTCCCAAACTAAGCATTAGCTTGTATTTTGGGTACCAAGCGAAGACACCACATACATATAATAATAATCATTCTAAATATACGAATCTCACCATATGTTCCTTCTGGACAAGGTATATTGAGTTAATTAATATGCCCTAATGCACAAAGTTTTCATGTGTAAATTAATTTAAGCACAAGTAGATAATAGGAATAAATTACCTGTGCACTTTATAAAGGTGTCTGTAAACACTCCATGACGTGGAGAAAGAATCAAGACAATCTGGGCATAAGTATACTAATCTGCTTTCAAGATGTTTATGTTTCATATGAAATTTCAGTGTCTTTTGAGTAGAGAACTGTAGATGACCTAAAAAATTATATAGATTGAATAATAAGAGTAGAAAAATTAATATTTTTTAACAGGTGTAGCTTCTAATGACTGACCAATTTACATCAGACTGGCTAAAAAAACATTGTGTTATTAATTTTATTTAATATATCCCTAATACAAAAACAGAAATACTAACTTAAAAATTTGGCTGCACAAAATCTACAAAAACAACTCTAATTTTGAAAAGTGTATGATGAATGCATGAACATCGTAACAAAATTTATTATAAGGTTTTACTAAGAAATCACTGGAAAAAGTTCTTCCGGTGCCTCACGGGCACTTTGCATGAGTTTATAGCTATTTATGTGCTTCCGGAGGTATTGTTCATATGCACTCAAATCGAACACTTTGTATATTCCTATATAAGACTGTTACTCACATATTTTGCATTTTAGCGTATTATTTTCATCTGCTTCTTCATCATCACTAATTTGAATGACACCTTCAGAGTCAGGACTTCCCTTTATATTTGATGAAGAGCATTCCGTTGTAAATTTACCATCAGACTGAAGAACTGCCTTGTCTTGAGATAAGATTGTATGCAATTCGTTCACCTGTGTTTAAAAATACACAATGTCAATATGTATGTTGTATATGTAGCAAATAAGAAATTAAAGGTGAATTTGAACCCTTACTAAACCACTAAGATTCAAATATGTATTGATCGGGTATGACTAGAGGGACAATGCTGGCCGTTTTGTTTGAAAACCAGAGTTAACTTACGCGAAATCGGCGGGGTAGGAGGTGCGGGGGGGGATGCGTATCGGCCATACGATTGGGTCGCGTTCAAGGCTATGCACTATTGAATAGAAATCAGATATTGATAAAATATCTTTGATTGGTATGTTATGTTTATAATAAGTAATTATATAGGTAGGCTTTATAATAATATTTAAAATAAACATGGTTATAAAAATTTAATGTATTTAAGTATACAGTTAGCGACTTGTTCGTTATTAAAATTACTTACACAATGAGCTCCTCGCTAGAGAAATAAATAAGTAAAATATAATAAAGAAGTATAACATTGTAACATAACATTACTGACCTCTGAATAAAGTTAATTTGTTGTTTTTTTTTTTTGTGTGTGTGTGATTGGTTTGGTGCCTCGCTTGTAAAGGAAATGTAATCTAATCTCGATGTACTTTTCTATGACCGAGCGTGTGAGATTTACAATATGATTAAATAACAAATTACTATCAAATTGATAAAAATTTATAGACTAAATAAGATCTAAACCGATTAATTGTTCCACCCTTGGTAGAGAATAAAGATTGAGTGAAGAAGAAAAAGTAGGAACAGCGTGAAAATAAGTATCGTCTTCCTTTGTCACTGATATTAAAACAGTATGTTCCATAGATGTTACAGGAGATAAATTACAAATAACAATAAATTACTATCATATTGATAAAAATTTATAGACTAATAGACGAAAACATCTCTAAACCGATTAATTGTTTCAGAGTTTGTAGAGATTGAAGATCGATTGACTGAAGACAAAAGAGTTGGAACTGATTGTGGAAATAAGCGTGACTTTGCTTTAATATTAAAACAGTCATATAACAAATTACAAATTAAAATAACAAATTACTATTATTTTGATGAAAATTGATAGATGAAAAATTTTCTACAGCCATAAATTTTAGAATTTGTAGAGAATGAACGATGATTTACTAAAGAAAAAAGAGTTAAAACAGAGTGTGAAAATAAGCATGGCCTTCCTGTTGCTGACCTTAAAACAATGCGTTCCATAGATTTTACAGAAGATAACAACTTACAAATTAAAATAAATTACTATGATATTGATGAAAATATATAGCTGAAAAAATGTCTAAGCCGATTAATTGTTTTAATTTGTAGATATTAAAAATTGATTGATTGATGATACATGGAACATATTACGAAAATAAGCGTCGTTTTCCTTTGTTGCCGAAATTAAAACAGTCTTTTGTAAAATGTATAGAAAATATTGCTGCGTTGATACCCGGAAACCAGTTCTCTCGTAAAACGACTTCGATTCATTTTTCTGTAATCTTTTGATCATTAGAAAACCTAATAAGCGATGACCAATTGTCATATTAGTTATCAGATGATAAACATATTAAGTGATTCTAAGAAATGTTTAAGAAAGTGTTTCACGATATCAATGGACCTGACGCAGCGTGTTACCTTAGGCTATGAATGCTATACAAATGGCCGTCACATTGAAGCTTACCGATTTGCTTGACAAAATTAAAGATTTACACCTATTGAAAATATGAAATGTTCTTTCCTTTAAAAGACTTTTTGCTGCTTTAAGCTTTATGCAAAAGCTTATTATAAAGTATCAGACTATTTGGATGAGAAAAATTCATGGGTGTAAGCCGCTCGCCTATCAGTTTGTTTCAATAATATTATTCGTTAAGAACTTATTGTTAAATTTTTTTTTATAGTTTTGTTAAAAAGAGCGTCCCTCAGTTTCTTGCGTATTCTTCTGAGAGGAACCAGCATTTTTGAATGCGCCTTTGTGGTGACGTCCTTCCACAAAGTAATAAAATTCACTCTTATGACGTTATACGGCTGCACTTTAACCCGAGGGCCGGAGTAGCTGGTTCCGCTAGGTCCTGCTAGCTTCGAGCTTGCTTTTCCTGGCGACAAAGCTTTTCCTCCTGGCGACGAGCCTGCTCATCTATGAGACGATGTATCTGCTCCTCCATGAGTCGAATGAGATCGCTGATGTTGAAGGTCTGAGCAGCTGCGGCCCCGGGAGTCTACACTTACATTTTCGCCATTGGCCTCGTTCATGACTTCGCGCTGTTGATCCACTGTCGCTTGTCTGGTATGACGCCTGCTCGACTCAGATAACTCTCGAAGTGTGGTTGGCATCCTCAATATCCCACTTCTGACACCAAATGTTACAGGCTATACGTCCAGATATATAGGATGCACTAAAACATTGAATTAATTGTACTTTACTTTATTATGGAACAAAATTACAAACTGTTTCAATCGCAATTCACACAGATTACAAATAAACTTTTACCGCACTATAAAGCTCGCAGTTGACTTATCGAGAAAACTTCTATTTCATTATTATTATTTTATTTCCAACATTCTATTTTAAAATTGTAATCTCAATTTAGCGTGGGAATTTTCAGACGCCATCAGCGTTACGTTTGACTGTGCACTTTGTGCCATCTCGAATTTCTATTTTTCGAAAGTGTCATTCTTTTTGAATGAATTTATTTGAATAAATTTTTTTATCTCTGAATTTCTCCATGTTTCTGTATTTAGTTGATGTATTTCAATAGCCGTCATCTTTTCGAGTACTGTCTATAACACATCGACGCGCTTCTATACATGGACATCCACGATATAATGAAGAAACTTCCCATTTCCTCTTTCTAATATAACCAAAGAAACATTTAACTTCTATTGGTTTGTTAATCGTTCACATACAGGCATGAAAGTCAGGTCTCTTGGCTAATTCATACTTGCTTACTTTGGCATAGCACAGCCGAGATAAGGTCGAGTGGGACGCCAAGTGTTGCCTAGACGCGCGACATCAAAAATGTGTAGCTTTCATGTTATTATAAAATATTTATTAAGTTTTGATTCTATATGATGACCGATAATTTTACTTATTCAATGACATCTAGAGACTATCCTATAGACTGACTGATTTGGTCTAGTGATGGACTGTAACATAAAGGTCGCGGGTTTGATCCCCACCTGGGATAAATATCTGTTTGCATGAACATGTTTATTCCATGTCTATGTGTAACATATCAATTCAAATATGTATTGCATTCTATATAATACATTGCAGTATGTTGGCCAGTTCTCTAAGTATGCATAGCACAGGCTCTGCTCAATTTGGGGTAATAGAAGTATAATTATCATAGTTACTTTACTTCTATTACCTATTTCTATATTTTAATTATATATATTATATGTCACTTCAATTACTAAAACTTCCAGTCCTTCAACACTTGATTTGGTTAACTACATTTATCAGATCTAATTATTTTTCAAACAAATGGTTGATTGAAGATTCAATTATAATTATTGTGATAAATGATGTTACGTAGTAGCATATAATATATCAATTCTAATGTCATAAAAATATGTCTTTTTCAAATATAATTTTTTTATTTATTAAATGTTATTAAATTTTTATATAATAGTTGTACATGTGGCAACTACTGTAATGAATTTAATTGCTGAAGAACTGTACACAAATTATAATTAAAATTAAATTCAGCAATTAAATTTATTACAGTAGTTGCCATATACATATGCGACTCTGAAGTTATTTAGAAAAACGTCGCAGTAAGATAATTTTATAGAAACGTTGCGGTTAAGTATGGTGGGCCTGCGCGATGGGGCATGAGCATCGCTGCATATATTTATGGCAAGTACTGTAATGAATTTAATTGCTGAAAAAATAAGTTAAAAAAAGTATTTTGTAGCATCCCAAAAGGGCCAGGATCCTCCAAAATGCAGGGTTTTCTTTAACAAAGCAGATTTAGATAAAATAATAGGATTATATTACAAGACCTGAACCTAAAGTGCAAAGGGGAGAGGTAGCAGGAGATTTTATTGGGATCTCATGAGACAGTGGGGCAGTTATAAACAAGATAAAATAAAAGATAAATTTGCCCAGCATTCAGCATGGGCAAATTTATAAGTGTGTTTTTATCTTATAGACATTGTATGTGAACCTGAAAGGTTCCTCTCCTTACTGTTCTTTTATATTTTAATGACAATTATCAGCATGAGATGTACCTGAGCTCGCATGCCGTTTGATGAATCCTCCCCATCAATAATTATATTCTGAAATACCGCTACTTTACTAGTAGGTATGGTTTGTAATGAAAGTTGTTGTAATTTTTCTTTTAAGGTTGGTTCAGATATACCCATAACTGCTGTAATCTTCTCAGCAACAGTTGTTATGTCCTTAGTTAGTGGGATCCGATCTTCAGTTTTACCCATTTCCATTGAGTCATTAGTTTGTTTATTTCTTAATGATTCTTGGTAAATTTGTTCCATTCTTTTTATTTTGGATATTTCATTAGACTAGGATTACAAACATGTTCAATAAATAATTGCATATTATGACAAAATAGTATTATTATTATATTTTAGGTAAATATTATTATAATAAATAAAATATAAAATAAAAAAACACATTATACAGACCAGGGAACTATTTGTTAAGAATCTTCCATTAGCTGTTGGATTAAACTTTTCTTTGCAATAAATTCTTTTATGACACAATAAATTGGCTATACTTCGGAAAATGTTTCTGCATACTTTGCATTCATAAAGCAAATCACATTCATTGGTAAGAATAGTTTTGAGCTGAAAAAGATATACCCTTGTTATTGCAAATATTATAGAGCAGCTGAAAACATCATAATTATTGTTATATCTACTTTTATATAGGTAAGTACATAGTCGAAAAAAAATTATTTAGATTATTGCTTATGTTATAGTGCAGCTGAAAACATCATTATACCCAATTACTATTATATCTAGGTATTTTTAAATAGGTACCTACCTACCTAGTTGAAAAAAAAAACCTATTTTATTGTAATTAATATTATAGTGTCTCCTGAAAACATAATTATAGGTAACTAGGTAGGTACTGCCATATATTTCTAATTACTTATGTACCTTGATACTAATTTCTTTTTAAATCCTTTATTTTATAATAATAATACCTCGGACATCCCACACAGCGCCATCTATTTCCAAACTAAGCAAAGTTTGTACTATGGATACCAGACAACTGATATAAATACTTAAACAACCTTTATAATACTTATGTATACTTATAGATACATTTTTTTTTACACGCAGACATGGAACAAATAGACATGTTCATGCATACAAATATTTGTCCCGGGCGGGAATCGAACCCGCGACGGAATCGAACCCGCGACCCTTGACTCCACAATTAGGATCTCTAACCATTCGGCCAACCGGTGATCAAAATTTTGATGTAACATTGGATATAAGCACTTATTTGATAAATTAGAAATTCAATTGATGAAACAATACTTTTTAATAATAAATTAACAAGACAATATACCTATGTAAGAAGTAATATTATTAGGTACATCATTACCTCCGCTGTGGCTAAGTCATATAATTTTATAGCCTGAGCAAAACTTGAAATACTGGTCACAAGAGGTTTTCTCAGAAGTGAAAAATCACCATCTTCCAAATTACCAGTTGAGTGACTAGGGCTTGAACCTTTACTCATTCTAGCTTTTTCTTCCTTAGATTTTGATTTAGTATTAACCTTGTTTCCTGCCATAATGAGCTATAAAAAACAGGTCATTATTACATACAATTTGATTAATGGTTACGTACAGGGACCTATCAGTAATGTATACGGCTATGTTTTATACCTACCTATAGCTAGCTAGTATGGATAAATAAAAATACTTTTTAGTGCAAACTCATGGAATGTACCTAATAGGTATTTAATATCTACGACTAATATGCGCAAATTAAGTAATTGATTTAAGTAAATTTTTAAACTTTGCAAAATACCACGTTTCATTATATAAGACGGCATAATGTAATCAGTAGGTATGAAATCTATGGTAAGATCACAGGCAAAATCCTTCCGTCTCTCCCGCAATTTACGCTTTATAGGTATTCTGAGGCCACTTCAATAAAGTGATATTAAAGTTCTTACCGTATTTCGATATCGAATTCATATATTAGCAGCTTCAAATCACTTCGAAAATACTATAACGCTCAACTTAATTCCAGTCTTTTTTCACGGGTCTTCAGCCATTTTTAACAAATGACTACATAAATATATACAATACATACATACCAATACGTCTAGCTGTGCTTGCTGTCCAGTATCCATAGAATGTTACGTATTACGTTTTATCGATCATTACGTTCTCGATACCTACAACTCTTATTTACACGAGCAAAGAACTTCTTGAAAACGAATGAAAAAGAAATATAAAAATACTTAGGATAAAAGTGTTCTTAAACACACAGCAAAAAATACACCTGAATAGGTACACTGTGAATAAGCCTACATTTGTAAGCCTACTTCTTAGATAGCATAGTTATCAAGATGGAGCGAATGAAGGTTCTCACAGAGTAGAATAGGGTAGATAGTTAAAGTAAAGATACTCTAGACTAGTATTATACTGTCATATCCATAATGTATCACTGTATCATACAGTGTATTATGCTACTTGGTGGAAACGAGGTATCATATCTCAAAACCACGTGAGCAAGATGACAGACTTTTCAGACCTAAGTCATGACAAATAAACAAATACGCAAAAAACCCCATATATAAAAAAGAAGAAGTCGTGTAGGTATATCATTGTTTTGAACTAGTAATTACAGAATCTTTATTGTCTCTTCCAGAACGAATTTTACATGTGGATCACACAAAATTCCATTTCCCATCGATTATTTACGTAGAGAGACTATTTAAAAACATCAACATGAGTATATTTCATCTGCGGCGTCATGGATAGGGCGGTGGATACATCGCCGCTGACATCGACCGCCGCAAATTTGCAATTTGACGGTCATAATAATTATACTACTCCTAGATCTGCTTCTATCGTGACGAAGTTTTGTATACCTATACTTATTTCGTTAGACTTAGATGTGGAAAGTCATATCGACATGTTTTATGAATAATCACTCTGCATGACGATATAGGTAAACGTTAATGCGTTTAAATCGAAGTTAATGAGTTAACTTCGATTTAGCGTTTTCACGCTTACGTTGTTCAATAAAGAGAAACCACTTTTTATATTTAATATCGATATATATATCGAAACCACACAAATATCGATGTTCGATATATCGGCCGTTCTAAGCCAATCATATCGATATATATCGATATAAAAAATAATCCTAGGATACCTCTCATACATGAAAAGTAAGAGTGAAATAGAATTTCACATGTCTTTTGGATTAACTTCTTCCTCTCAGTCGTACACTCCTGACGGAGTGGTCGTGTTCATGGGTTGTCTAATAGATTGGTTGCGTTCTTTGCGAGATTTCTCCATCTTTCTCTATTCATGGCATTGCATGTACACTCAGTAAGGGAACACTTCGTCGATGATTAAATGAGGTCTGTCCATTTAGTAGGTGATCGGCCACGAGAACGTTGACCCTCTACTCTTCTTTGCACCACCAATCGTTCCAGTGAGCTTTTATTGCGTATGATATGTCCAAACATCTTAAAGATTTCCATTTGCAAAATTGGGGAGTATTGTCTCGTTAAATAATAAAAAAATGACCGCCTAGGCTGCTTGAAACATCAAGTGTGAACGGGGTAGTCACAGCGGGGCGATGCTTAATTTTTGGTAAACGAGTTATATAGGTACTTGATAACAATAAATAAAACAATTACAGTTTTGATTTCTACAATGGGGTTTCTTTGATATTTTCGTAACCATTTAAGTGCATTTAACTTAATGAATGCCTTCGGTTCATGAACCTTGGTTAAAAAAATATATATAATAGTCATAATGTCAATCGTCATCAACCATGAATGTCATACAATGTCATAGTATAACAATGACCAACAGCTAGCGAAAAAATAACAAAACACCATCTTGAAGTAATCCTACCAACTCAAATGCGCCATGGCGCAACTGCAGCGTGCGCCAGCTGTGTCAACTCAGTATAGTGTGTCTGCGCAATCGTGTCGCGCAGCACTGTGTTACACATGTCTAGTGTCTAGTTTACAGCGTTTACAGTCATTTACGTAGGGATAATAACAATATTTAATATCGATATTTATATCGATATAAATATCGAAAGCAGATGAATATCGATTTTCGATATATCGACTGTTGTAAGCCGATAATATCGATATACATCGAAATAAAAAAAAAATTACAACGCCTCCTGTACATGAAATAAGAAATCGAATTTTTTTTTTCAAATGTGACTATTTCTCTGAAATACGGATACTTAGCAATTTCGTAAAAACTTTCAGATAACAGGGTACTGTTTGCATACATTATGGATAATAGATGTATTTTGCAAAACTATTAAGGCCATAGTGCACTCACTATGTTCATGTATTCGAGAAATATTTAGACACAATTAACTGGTAAAGACACGTCAGAATCGAGTAAAACGCAAATATACTTATCAAACATTATTAAGTTAATAATAGGTGGTAGAAAACTCACAAGGCTATCAAAGAAAACTTTTTTTATATGAACGTAAGGATTTGGAATAAATACATATAATGTTTAAATAGTATGAATGGTAAAGACACATTAAAACTGGTAAGACAAGTAAAGTACAAAAAAACAAAAAGGACAGCACTTTTTAACTAAGTTTGTATAACACTTGCTGCGTCGATAATACAACACATCTCCACCACAGCCTCCACTGAGGGGCAGAACTCCGAGCACAATGAAAGACTTGCGCGTCTTTCGCGGTAGGGGGACTCATTAGAGTGAATAAGATATCTATACATAGACGATTTTCTTTCAAAAGACGGTATAAACAAGTTTCGGTCCTCAAAAATGTACCTCCCAATATAACGTTGTAATTATTTAAAATTTGTTATTTGATCTTACTTAATTATTAGTACAGAGTATCAGGTATAAGGAAATGTTAATTTGACAGAGAGTGTTTTCATATTGTCTGACTTTCGAATGTTGATTTGACAGAGAGTGTTTTTATATTGTCTGACTTTCGAAATAAAATGACGTGGTCGCACCCACCGAATACAATGGAAACGTATGATTTAATTTATTTATTTATTCAAGAAACAAACAGTGTTAAATAGAGCATGAAATAAAACATACCTAAAAATATATATACCTACATAAAACAGTTTCCACAGTTAAATTATACATAAATACAATAGATTAATACAATAGATACCGCAAACAATAAAATTAGCAATAAAATGAAATAAAAATTACTTATTAATAATAAAAAATACTAATAAGGTCTAGACACTTAGGTTCAAAAAATAAATAATCAGACTTATACAACAAACTGAGCAAGTACAATAATCAAATCCTAAAATAAAACACGAAACCAATTTACAAATTACAAAAGAGATATGACTGCATTCATGAAGCCGTTCCGTTTCAAAAAGAATATGTCGGCTTCAAGGAAGCGCACATTGTAGCTGTTACAAAGACGCGTAATCAAGGAGTGGCTGGCGTACCTGGTTCTATGAAATTCAATGTAAAATAGATTATGACTCCGAGTACGACTGTAACACAAGATTGGTATGTGGCTCAATAAGTACTCAGAGTCAATTTCATTATTCAATAATTTGTAAAGAAACATTTGGTCAAAAAGAGAGTGACGGTCTGAAAGGGACATCAAAGAAGGGATGGATGTTTCAGGAAAAGCGAGGGAAGAGAATTTTGTGTGATTAGGTCAGAATTTTTGTTATTTAAATGTTTAACAAATTTCCGCTGGATGGTTTCAATTTTATTTACGTAGATGCCATATTGAGGATTCCATACAACACTACCAAATTCTAACAAAGACCTAACAAAAGAAGTATAGAGAACAAAAAAAAATTGATATATTCTTGAAAACCTTACCATTTCGCAGGATAAAGCCTAAAATTTTTTAGGCTTTCTTAGTAATGATACCTACATGTGAATCTAAAATAAGCTTAAAGTCAAGTTGGACACCGAGATCTCTCACCTCTGAAACACGGTTCAAATATTTACCATTCAAACTGTAATTAAAAATAACATTGTTCCTCTTCCTTGAAAAAGTTATAATACTACATTTATCAATATTTATTTGCAAATAATTATTATCACAGTAATCCCACAACAAATTAAGATTTTTTTGTAATTTAGTGCAATCAGAAACATTTTTAATAATTTTGTAGGTATATTTTGTTATCATAAGCATATAATAAAAATTTAGATTCGGTAAAGTCGGAGACAATGTCATTAATAAATACAATAAATAACAGTGGACCAAGGTGAGAGCCCTGTAGCACACCAGACGTAACTGGAACAAAAGAAGAACAGAAGCCTTTAATGGTAACTGCCTGCGAACGATCACGCAGATAGAAGGTGAGCCAGCGCAGTAGATCATCCTGTATACCAGTCTCCTGTAGCTTTCTGATTAATATTTGATGGTTAATTTTATCGAAAGCTTTCGAGTAGTCGGTAAACACTGCATCCACCTGATAGCCCTTATCCATGGCATCTGTAACATAATAAAGAAATTCACAGAGGTTGGATTCAAAGGACTTTTTATTGATTAAACCATGCTGCTGAGGGATAAAAATACGTCTAAATAAAGGAAACATGGCATCATAGACAATTTTCTCGAAAACTTTAGCTATAACGTTAAGCTTAGAAATAGAGCGATAATTAGTTATATCATGCTTATTTCCTTTTTTATGAATTGGTACAACATGTGATTGTTTCCAATGTTTCCGAAGTCGCATAATACGGAAACGCAGTGATTTTGAAAATAATAATGATAATGGTAAGGATAGATTGCAGTGGCAGCGCTTCAAAAAAACGAGGTGTATGTTATCTGGTCCAGGGCCTTTAGTAGTGTCAAGTTTCTTAACATAATTACTGACTATAACTGGTGATATCTCCACCGAATTCAAGCTAATTGATGATTGATCAAGCGAGGAAGAGACATTACCATTACCAGTAGAAGACGGAATGTTTGTTATGAAAAATGTTTGTTAAAAAGTTCACAGATTTCAGCGCCGCTGGAAGAAGTACAATTTCTGATGAACATGGTATCTGGAAATGTGTTAGCAGATTTTTTAGATTTAATTAAAGACCAAAAATGTTTACTATTACTACGTATATTAATTTCACTCGTTTTAATAAGTATATCAAAACATTCCTTATTAAGTGCTTTTTGTCTTCTTCGCAGGAACGGAAATGTATTATAATCACAAAGCCTACTATAAATTTTCCATTTTTTATGAAATTTATTTTTTACTTTATTTAATTTAATCAAAGGACGACTATACCAAATTGGGTATCTAGAACTACCATTAACAGATCTGATGGGAACATTTTCGTTAATAATTGTGTTAAGAACAGCGTAGAAATTATCAACTGCCATATCAATACTGTCAAAGTTAAGAGTATGACGCCAATCGACTCCAGCAAGCTAGTGCCTCATTGATAGCATTATAGTAAGCCGCATAAAAACGTCGCACGCTGCGATCTGCAGCATGAAGATTGCGCGATACACCAAACAGCGCCGATATGACGAGCGCAGGATGGTGTGCATCCTCAACCACCAAAGCATCATTGCTACGATGTACCAAACACTCACCTGTGCTTAAAATTAAGTCCAGATGACGACCGTTAGTATTAGACACATTATTGAATTGATTTAAACCGTTAAAGGACAAAAATGCAGACAAAGCTTCAACCAAAGGATCTGTTGTGGAACTAATGAGTTTAAGAGCAGGCTCGCCACTGGAAGACTACCATGAGCTCGCGCGTGAGCTCGCGCTTGACCGCTACCAACACTCCGCTACCGAGCAAATCACCGCGGGCCGCATAGTCACGGTCCGCGCGATACACGGCGTACCGACTGTCAAATAGTTGGGCGTCGAAAATGCCAGGCAGCAGCCATGTCTCAGTAAGACAAATCTATACTAATATTATAAAGCTGAAGAGTTTGTTTGTTTGTTTAAACGCGCAAATCTCAGGAACTACTGGTTCAAATTAAAAAAATATTTTTGTGTTTGGATAGTCCATTTATCGAGGAAGGCTATAGGCTATACTACATCACGCTACGACCAATAGGAGTGGAGAATCAATGAAAAATGTTGCAAAAACGGGAAAAATTATTCTTTTTGAGAGCTTCCGTCGCGCGGGCTCCTTAAACGGTTGAGGTCAAGCAAAAATCACGTATTACGTAATTGTTCCCCTTTGAAAGTTCTAACCAAAAAGTCCGCGACAGCATATGTGTATCTTTTAAGGTTAACTTACTATAACCTTTTTTATGACAATCAAATTTGTTCTAACATAATGTACAGTTTGCAAAGATGTTGTTTAAACGTGATATTAATCTTTATCAAATTAAATACGTTAGTTGTCTTAAGCATTTCATGCATATTATGATTGCCCTTTACGTCATACAATTTAAATTAATATCTTAGCAGTTTTCATCGAAATATGAAAACTATAGCGGGAGAAAATAAATTCGCTGTCTGCCTCTGTTCGTTAACTTTTTACTTCCAAACCACGCAATAGACTTTGATACGGTTTTCAGTAATATCTTATTTTATTATTATCTTACAGTCTATTAATCTATATAATAGAAATACTTATTATAAAGCTGAAGTTTGTTTGTTTGTTTGAATGAGCTAATCTCTGAAACTACCAGTCGGATTTCAAAAATTCTTTTTGCTTTTGATTGCCTGAATCTAGCGGATGGTTATAGGCTATATATATGAAAACGAACTGTCTGTCTATTCGAGCAAATTGGCTTCGGCCAAAACGGCTTAACCGATTTTGATGAAACTTTACACATATGGAAAGGATGTAGTCAAAAGTGACATACAGAACTTTTTGTATGTCTGTCTGTACGTCCATCTGTTTAAACCGATTTTAATGAAACATCACAAGTATGAAAAGAAAGTCATCAAAACTAACAAATGTTACTTTTTGTCCGTCTGTCTGTCTGTATGTATATCTGTCTATTTGAGCTAATTTCCAAAATGGCTAAACAGATTTTAATGAAACTTTGCAGACGGGAAAGAAAATTGTCAAGAAATCTGACATTAGCTACTTTTTGTCTGTCTGTTTGTCCATGTGTCTCAATTCAATTTTATCTATTCGAGCTAATTTCCAATACGGCTGAACAGATTTTAATTAAACTTTGCAGACGTGAAAGAAGGTTGTCAAGAGTGTCATAAGCTACTTTTTGTGTTTGTCTGTCTATCTGTCTGTCTTTTGTCTGCACTGATCTATCAACGTACAGCCGAAACTACTAAGTGTAGAAGGCTTAAATTTGGAACATAGGTTTATTTTATAACGTGAGCAATAAGTTAAGAAAGGCTTTTTTAGAAATTTCAAACTTAAGGATGAGAATGGAGGGACTTAAATAATGACGTGTTTCGAGGTTTTTAGATTTCTACATTTTAAGGGTGGGAAACGGGAGATGAAAAATCGTATCGGTGTTCTTAAAGTGTGAAAGGGGAATGAAGATTGAAAGTTTGAATGGGTGTAACCAAAATCGGTTCCATCAAAAAGTATGTATAAACCATCTCGAACGTGAATAGTACCTATAACAGGGATTTGTAGTCTACGCAAGCGAAGCTGCGGGCGGTCACTAGTAATATCATAATCAACGTTTAAAATCCTGTAGAAAAACGAATTTGATTTTGTACGCAAACCGCGTACATTTTGATAATATAATGATAAATACATTTAAAAGCCTAAGAAAATATCACAACTAACTATCACTTGAAAAATAAATTCACGACAGCAGATACAGTTAATTGATATATTTCCCCAAAGTCCATCATTAAAAAATAATAATAACAACCATATGCTATATAGGATACCAAAACTGATCCTCCAACGGTGCAACATAGAAGCAAAAACAAAAAGACTCGTCACAATGTAAAAAAAAATGAATCCAAATAATAAAGTATATATCAAAATATTATTATAACGGTACAAATGCACATTAATCACATGATAATAATGAATTAATAATTTTAAACATCGTACAGCAAAATAATAACAATAATAAAATAAAATGTGCACCAACTCTTTAACAACAAATATTAGAGTCAAAAAACTGCGACCAAAAAAACATAACCATTTCAACAAATTGTTACAACCTGATTATTGGATAAGAAATACTACACTGTCAAAGAATAAGTCACCCCATCTCATGTAATAAGTTACGTAATTGTATATTAAAAAATTGTATACAGCAGAAATAAAATGAGTTATATATAGTACAAAAAAATATCAGTACAAAACATGAACCAGAACACCAGCAACATAAATGATCAGTAGCACGAATATACAACAAACAACAAAAATATTAACATTTTTATAAATAACGGAACTTTAAGTAATTATTAAAAAATATTATTAAAAATATTACACAGTTGAAAAGTAGTCTATGGAATCTAAAATTTAAAAAAAAGTTAAAAAATCGTGTATAAAATGACAAATAATAAAACGTTATATTAACAAAAATAACACCTACTTTATTTTTTTAAATCCTCGATATTGTTGATATGCACTATAAGGTTATTAGGATTCCTTGAAGCAACTCTAGTCACAAAATCGATGTCAGCCGGTATATTAACGAGGAATCCAGAAACCTTGCCAATCTGTCGATGACATCATAATGATTTTCTCCACTTTTTTCTGGAACGCCCAGGATCTCAATGTTGGAACGTCGATCCCATTGTTCACGATTGTTAATACTGTCACGAATCGATTTAACTTCCACCTTCAGGCCATCAACCTCCGATTTGAGGGTTTCCACTATTCTCATACTACCCTCCAACATTGTAACTTTTTTGTGAAGTTAATCAAATTTTCTTGATTGAAATTCCAAGGACGTTTTTAAGTTTAGTATTTCCGTCTTTATGTCGTCAAGGCCCTTTAGCTGAAGTTCAATCGAGACTAGCTTCTGCAGGACGGCATCGCAAGACCGACGGCGGGAGCGTAGGCAGCCTCAGGTGTGAGCAAAGTAGGCGTCGCGGGTTTCGTCTAACGCGTCGGCTCGGCAAATCGGCACTCAGGGCATTTCCACTTGTTTCGGCGGTCTCCAAGTCTTCTGTACCCGGTTTCGGAAACGCTTCCACAGGCAAAATGGAATAAGCCGTCACACACGATACAAGTTGTACCGTCAGTCACCGAGTCGCCACAGCGAGAACAGACCCCAATTGATTCCATAATATGAGATATGTATTATTATTAGCACGCAAATAACTATTAGGTATGTGAAAATACAACGAGTGAACAATAATTTTGATTTGTTTTAATTATTATTGCAAGCACACGGCAAAACGACCTTTCGCGCGCGCTGTCTAATCAGTCTAATGATAATGGTATATATAATTCATAAATTAAGTATTTTAAAACAATTATCTTAGAATTATTTTAAAAACAGTTATATACACATCCTGTAATAAAAAAAAAATTCCAGTGCATGTTTTTCAACTAAGATCAGTGCAACCCTGTTTTGTGTAATTTGTAGAAATATCCATGTCTTTTAAAGTAAAGTTTCGTTTTATAATAAAATTTGCAATGAAATAGACTTTCTATAAAGGTTTCTCGACATCAGATCTCATTTAACGATGCAAGACGTTTTTAATATCGATATATACATCGAAATAAACATCGAAACCAGATAAATATCGATGTTCGATATATCATACTTTTAAACATCGATATGAATATCGATATTTTTATGCGTATAATATCGATATAATCGATATTTCGATATATCGTTCATCCCTAATTTACAGTGGTTTAGTGGTTTACCATACCAGTGGTTTTGCAGATTGTCTGTATTGTCTGTCACATGATTGTTGTGGTTGTGTATTGTTCATAGATTGTCACAGTTTAATTCAGTTTATCTTGGTATAACTCATACGATTCCGTAGAGTTCAAATCCAGTAAAACTAAATAAAGTTAATAAAAATGCCGAAAGTAGTACACAATTTTGGTGCTGGTCCTGCGAAATTACCTGAAGAGGTAAGCAAAGCAATAATTTATAATACACTTATGTTTTGTGGTTATCACATAATAATTTTATTTACTCCAAGGTGTATGAAATAATAAGAAAAGAGTTGACTGACTTTGAAGGCACAGGGATAAGTTTAATGGAAACAAGTCACAGATCTGCGCCTTATTTAAAATTAAATAAACAAGTGCAAGATGTTGTAAGAAGATTGATGTAAGTTCAATTTCAATTTTTATGTATAATTTCTTAAAAAATGTAATATGTATGTTTTTAACGTTTCGTACCCAATGGTACCAAGGGGAACCCTATTACTAAGGCTCTGCTGTTCTTCTGTCTATTTGTCACATAGGGCTGTATTGTCTGAACCGTTATAGGTAGACACTTGAAATATTACAGTGTGTGTATTGCTATAGCTGCTATAGGTAATAACAAATTTAGAATTAAAGGAGGTCCCTATTCAAAAAACATGTTTTTTGCTATGTTTTTGGTGATTGGTGCTTGTGAGATCATTGCTCATACTTAAAATTTTCATAAAGTATATATGTAGTACTATAGCCGCTATCTTCTTCTTCTTGGTCGCTTCCTCAGGGTCGAGGACCGTGACCTCGCAGACACATTCTGTTCAGAATCCTCCTCCACTGGTTTTGGTAATAGCCGCTATAAAAACAAATAATTAACACAAATAAAATAAATTTAAAACTTAAAAAACTTCCCGTACAAGAAATGTGTTTTATGTTGTACAGTGGTAAGAAACCCTTCCTGTACGAGTCTGACTTGAACTTGGCTGGTTTTCTAAAATTATTATTATACTTTGTTACTTATAGACATTTTCTTGGTTTATGAATCTACATTTTTTTTAAATGTACCTACTTCAAATATAGAGCAGATAATGTTTAATGCTTAAATACAGGATGAGTAAATGAACAGGGGCCTCTATGACAGCTACCCTAACCGTTGGAGATGGGAAGTTTTGTTCTTAGAAATCCATTTTAAGTTTTGAGACTGCATTAAGTAAAATGGCATTCAAGGATTTTTTGAAAAACTCATTTTTTCCAAGATGTTCACTATTTTCTCAAATTTTTTTTTTTGCAGAAATGAATCCATCTGTGTATAGCGAACAAAAAGTTGTAAAACACATTTTTTTCATGTTACTGGAAACAGATGAAATTTGACAATTTATGTTTGTGTTGAAACACAATTTATTTGCTCTGTATAATTTTAAACGCACTTATCCAGATTTGCTTATTTAAAAAAAATGCATTGTATTTAAAGGCAGATAGATGGGTTCAAATAATAAATTTTATTAGTAATGCCCAGAAAATAAAAGAAACGATTTGACTTCCACCTGTTCAAGCTTAGTATACCTGTATGACTTTAATTCTTTGAACGAAATTAAAAATTAATTGAAACAGTATGTGAAATTTATAAAAAATATTTATTTAAGAAATTCATAAAAATAAAAATAAGTGCATATTATGATATTTAATGTAAATGTTCAAAATGTAGTCCATTTCGGTTTACACATATTCTACATCTAACCAAGGCCGCACGCGTTGCCTTGCACATGGTCTGGGGGGAATATTATAAATAGTTTGTCACGCAGCCTCTTGTAGTTCGTGGACATCATCATATTGTCTTTCATAAATATTATTTTTTACATATCCCCAAATAAAGTAATTCACTGGACTCAAGTCAGGTGACCTAGCCGGCCATTTTATCACGTCGTGTGTAGTAATTAATTATTCTCTAAAGAAGTTTCTTAAAAAAGTCCTCATAACTAAACTATTATGAGCTGGAGCCCCATCTTGTTGAAAATATAATTTACTTAAAATTGACAGGGGCATGTCATCCATTGCGTCGATGAGATTCTTTATTATGTCATGTATTTTTCTGCGGTCGATGTGCCATTGTAAAACTCTATGTATATTACCTTATTGTCTAAGATACCACACCAACAATTAAACGAAAATCTAACTTGATTACGACTTTCAGTTACGCGGAGAGGGTTTTTGTCAGACCAATAATGGTGGCTTAGACGATTATACATTCCATTATTAAAAAAGTTTGTCTCATCACTCCAGAGAAATGTTGTATAAAAGTTAACATCTGCATCTGCTCTTAATTTTCTTAATAGCCACGTACAGAATGTTAAACGATGACCATTATCACCCGGCAGTAGCTAATCCTGCCATTCTTGTAACATTTATATTTGTTTCTTTTCAAATCATTTATAACTGATTTTTGACAAATATTAATTTCTTTTGCTGCTTCTCTACTGGAAGTTCCGTGATCTGCTTCAAAATAGCATAAAACATTCAAATCCGTATCTTGGTTTATCGGTGCTCATAGAAAAGGTCTATTGTAACATTCATACTGTTTTAAATTTACTAACATTTGCTCTAGAACTTTACGCGTTGGAGTATGCCTGTCGGGATTTCTATGGTTATACCATCATATTGCAGTTCTAATGCACTTATTGTTTGTAAAGTATTCTTCTAAAAGTTCAAAACGTTCGTTGTAAATTAATACCATATTATAATATTTTTTTTATTAAAATACGCGGGAAAGTAACAATGACAATCAGTAAATAAAAATTGTGACACAAAACAAAGCGAGAAACTTAACATTCTAAATTTGAATTTCGCCTTTTACTTAGTAAAAAAGTATTAGTGGCCAGTACTTTTATTGGCCGGCTGTCATTCAGTCTGTCAGATTTAACTGTTCCATTTTCAATTGGGACATTCTCTGGCATCATTTTCAGGTCACTTGGAGGAAAATAAGTCAATAATCTAAGAAGCATAAATCGTTGAGTTTCGTCTGTTTCCAGTAATATTAAAAAAATGTGTTATACAACATTTTGTTCGCTATACATAGGTGGATTCATGTCTGCAAAAAAAAAAAAACATTTTTGAGAAAATTGTGAATATCTTCGAAAACATGAGTTTTTCAAAAAATACTTGAATGCCATTTTAATACACTCCAAAAACTTAAGATGGATTTCTAAGAACAAAACTTCCCATCTCCAACGGCTAGGGTAGCTGTCATAGAGGCCCCTGTTCATTTCCTCACCCTGTATATGTAGCCATTAATTTTCTTAGTAAGTAGGTATGTAGTTTAAAAGTAATGATATATATGAATTTAAAAAAGTGTAATAATATTTAAGGAATATATAATAAAAATGAAGTAAGTGAGGAATAAATTGCAGGAAAGTCCCTGACAACTACAAAATATTGTTTTTCGCTGGTGGTGGCCAGGGACAGTTTGCTGCGGTGCCCATGAATTTGATATCAAGAACTGGCACTGCAGATTACCTAGTCACAGGTATTTACTACAGTCCGAGATATGGAACTTTAAGTCAGTGGTAGGGATAAAACATGCATGTACACTTTTTCAACCAATACAAACTGGCGATACGCATGTAAACTGACCAATCAGTGAATACATGCACGTCTAATGGCTAATCGGGAAAACCTTTGACTCTTCGCACTCCGCTTCATACATACAGTCCTAAAAATAAACATCTGCACCTATACCATTAACCTTTAAAGTTCTTTGTTTTGAACTGTACATATTTCTAAAAAAAAACAATATGTTTTATTACTTTTAATTAACAAAAAAAAAATCCAGGAGCTTGGTCTGCGAAGGCCGCAAAGGAAGCGAAGAAGTATGGAAACGTGAATATGGTTTTACCAACTACTGAATGTTACACTGTAGTACCTCACGAATCAAAATGGAAGCTTGATCCGAATGCATCTTATGTTCACATCTGCTTCAATGAAACAATACATGGTAAGCTGATGTTCTTATCTATCTGTATTTATTATGTTTTTTTTTTACTTCACTATGTCTCAACAAATCAGGAAACTCATCTAAATTAACACATTTATTAAAAATATTAATTAAGAAGAAAGCAATCGTTTCAATTATACTCTGTAACACATTAATCGAAACACCATATAATTCATCCATTTTTATATTATTAAGGGTTCTAAAGGTCTTCATCACATTCACAAAATCAATATGTTTAAAAGAAAACGAAACATTACTTTTCAGTAGTTCAGATCTGATGGGAGAGGAAATCATTGTTTGATATTACTAGATAGTGTGTACTGTTTTTTTTATATAAACTCATTTCAGTTTAATAAACATTAACATTACTTTCGTAGTGTCTTTGAATCAACTTTTTTTAAAAGGCGTACAGGGTTCCACTAATAATTTTAGCCTGGGCCTCGGTTTCAGGATGTGGGTGCTATGGCTAGAAACCATTATTTGAATACAATGGAATGCGTATATACATGTAATTATTGCATTTTTAATGACTTTCATTGTTCTCGAATGCGATATTTACTTCCAAATATATCGGGAATGTGACACTTTAGGGTACCATATTACTTGACATTTTTTGGTTGTACAAGTGTCCTCTGCCCATATAGTATAACTACTTTAATCGTGCGCGAAACTTAAAAAAAAAAAATCAATATGACGGCGGGTTACCTATGCCACAAAGGTTTGGTGTAATTTTTTAGGGATAAAATATAAATAATAATAATAACACATACAATCACAACAACGTCTAGGTCCCAGACTAAGCATTAGCTTGTATTTTGGGTACCAAGCGAAGACACCACATACATATAACAACCAAGACCCGGTGCTAGTATTAATATTCATCATATAAATACTGACCGGGGGGGGGGGGGGGGGGGGGGGGGCTCCACTGCCCCCCTCTGAAATACATAGGCATATCACCATTTTATTTAATTCAACTTTTAAAGGAATGAAAAATGATGTTAATATTTTTGTAATACAAATGTACATGTGTTCCAGATTTTTGGATTCCAGAGCTATACAAAGAAATTTTAAATTGAGCAAAAAGTTATTTCCTTTGCATTTCATTGTGGCATTTCTTCTTTTAATATCAGAAATAACTGGGCAAAGTTCTTTGGGTATCTCACAGGGATCTTGAAGATTTATATGATCCAAATAATTTATTTCAATTTTCTTAAAGTCAAGACATCTGTATAAATTTTTAGGTGTGGAGTTTGATTTCGTACCGGATACAAAGGGTGTGCCTCTTGTTGCTGATATGTCATCAAATTTCTTTGCCAGAGTGGTAGATGTCTCAAAGGTATGTCTTTATCATAAATGTTTATAATTCATAGTATGTTGTATGTGTTGCATTTTATATTAGGCACTAAACTGCATACTTTTTAGCTGTATATTAAAATATCAACTTATTTTGTGCATCAGGATGGCCAATTAGTTACTAAATCTACAGCATAATCGCAGTTTTAAATGGTATTGATACCTTGTACCACTTTGTACCGCCATCCTGACGCACACCAACTTATTACTGCTCATTCCATTGTCAATACTATAAACTTTGTTTGTGTTCTCATAATTACCAAAAATATAAAATTAAAGATGCTGCAGTTGATTGGCTATTACATTCCAACATTTCCTATTATGTCATACCTAGTCAGTACTCACTTTAGAATTGTTGAAATTGTTGATTGTCATAAAATTTGTACTGGCTTTCATAAAACGGGAGACTTTATCATAAGTGCTAATTGCAGTTTGGAGTAATTTATGGTGGAGCACAAAAGAACATTGGTACAGCGGGTGTTGCATTAGTTATAGTCAGAGAGGATTTGTTGAACAATGCTCTGCCAATCTGTCCATCTATTCTGGATTGGACGCTAACTGCCAAAAATGACTCCATACTTAACACACCTCCTATGTTTGCGTAAGTATGAATTGTTATGTTTAATATAGTAAAAGAATTGTAAGGCGTTTTCTGTAAAAAGATTTTGTTTTCAAAACCGCCTTTTAGATATTGTCTTGCAAATAAAATAAACAATAGGTATCAAAAGCAACTTGTAGGAAATTGACTTTGCTAATATTAATTGTCCAGATCTGCATGTTGTAGCCACATATTTATTTAATGTTACTAGTTGTTATTGTGTTGATATTTGTACAGGATAATCAAAAACCACAAATCAATGACAGGTTTTCCAGATGAGATTTAATAAAATAAAGAATTTCAACAAATAATAAAAATAAAATAAAGTTAAAAATTAAAGAGGGTCCCCATACAAGAAAAGTGTTTTTTTTTTTTATATTGTACGGCTGTATGGATCCCTTCGAATTTGAATCTGACTCGCTCTAAGCCGGTTTTTAAATATATTTCTGAAAAATCCTCATTGACAACTTTTCTTTTCTCCCTTCACCATAGATGAAATCTAGGCCATGTATTAGAGTACTTTATAAGAAAACTGTAGCAGAAAAAAATAGATTATGGAATCAAAACTTAATTTAGATATTTCTGGTTGATTTTGTACACTGGCGCTAATTTTATAAGAAAACACAAATAAATATGTGACGGTTTAATGATCTAGTTTTTCTGATTTATCTTATATGGTTCACAAATTTTTTATAATCTAAGTTTCATTTTTGGCGAAGAGGAAAATAAGATTGATGCCAGAGGGATTACATTTGGTTGCATACCTCTTTCGCACCAGTGAAATATTATTAGGTACGTTAATGATTTTTTCATTACTCATACTCGGAAAGTACGCTTGAAGTTACCTAATCAGAGGGATAAAAGTAGTACTTTTCGTCCCTGGGAAACGATTTTCCCTGAATAAATTAAAAAAAAACTTCAAGCCATGTCCTAACTTCTTATACAACTCTGTGAAATTGCAGCGTAAAATTGTAATTAAAAAATATTATCAACAATTTTGTGGTATGATTTTACACTTATAATTTACTTTTAACTAAATTAACATTTAATTTATGTAAATTTAAAGTAAATATTACTATCATCAATCATAAAAAATACTAGTCGGGTAGGATGCCACAGAAAAAAAAACATGAAAAATGCGAGATAGCGACAATTCGATCTTCAGTTGTTTTATGAAGTGCTGATTAGTTACATAGACAGATATTTCTATAAAATGAGTTCATCAGATTCAGATATGGCTTTTTTTACTTTCCTCATATTCGTAATGAAAAGCAGTATGTTTACCTCAGGTTAAAGACCATTTAGGCATTCGAACTATTAGTGCCCTCGCTACGCTCGTGCGCGATACCATCTCGTGCCTAAATAGGACACTTTCACCCCTTGTGTGACAATCTACAATTTTTTTGGAAACATTTATTTGAAGTTCAAGGTATGTTTCTCGCTTCAACACAATACACAGAGAAATGAACATTTTAATGTAGGTGTTTTAGGTATGTCAAATTTAAGATACCTACATTGTTTCTTATCTTATTAACTTTATTTCAGTATATATGTCATGGGAAAAGTACTGGAATGGATAGAGAGACAAGGAGGAGTCAAACAAATGGCTTTAAACGCATTCCTTAAGTCGAGTAAAATTTATAAAGTTATTGATGAATCAGAAGGTTTCTATCATGCCCCTGTCTTCCCCCTTAGTCGTAGTAAGATGAATATACCATTCAGAATTGGCACTCACAAGGGGGATGACGCCCTTGAGAAGGAATTCTTGAAAGGTGCTGAAGCACTGGGATTAATACAATTGAAAGGACATAGGTAGGTATAATTTCTTGTTGGTGTTTAATAATAAAATGTAATTACATTCGCTTTGAATGATTGTTGTTGATTATGATTTCATCTTTATTATTGTAATTAATTAAATTATGTTGTTGTTTGTTGGTGCTACTATAACTTATATTTAAGGAATTGGCTGCTATTTTGGTATATTATTTATTCTTGTTTCATATTGATACAGATGATAGTTCAGATCAATATGAATCAATTTGGTCCAGTTAATTAAGGCCTTGTGTCGTCTAGTTTTTGAGTTACGGCATTTCAAAAATTTAAAAAAAGATTACTAATGCATGTGTTCATGTCTGTCTCTGGAGCTGCTGCTCAGGATGCTTTTTGAAAATGAAGAGAATTAAAGAGGCAGACTTGCAGGGCTCTGCATTAATATCACGGGACTTGGTTCTACTCGTAAATATATAAAAAAAGCTCTACTAAGGGATTTGTTCATGAATCTAGTTGCGTAGGTATATTCAATTCATTAGGTCTCCTTGAATACAAAGAAAATTGACAAACATTTTTAAATTCACGCGAAATCAAAGGAAAGCAGGGCTGATATAATTTAAGTATTATATTGGTTTATTTTATTGAATTAATTTAATAAAATTCCAAAAAATCAAAAAGAAATTAAAAAAACAATTAAAATGATCTATCTGTCTTTTGTTTGGTTTGGTTGAGGTTAAAAAAGATAAAAATAATTTAAAAAAAAAACCATTTGGTCTCATCTTTACTCAGGAAACTAAACTTTGAGCTAAAGTATGCTAGGTAGACAGTTGTCTACTTGGCATAATTTAGCTCACAGTTTAGTTTAAATAATTATAATAAGTAGTCATAAAGTGAATCACCATAACCATAGATAAAAGAAAATAAGTTTTAAGACTAAAATCCGTGATAAGCCTGAAACAAGATATTCGCGTCTGAAATCAAAGCCGGAGATTCAGCAATACTCGGGGTACAACCGTGCACAGTGTGGAATTTGGCCTTAATGTGGCCATTCTAGTTTTATGTTCGATTTTAGGGGGTTTAATAATAATAAAGTACATGTACTTGTGTCAATATTTTGAATTTACTAAATGAATGTTAATAGTTTTATTGGTTATTGGTGTTTTATTTTTCTTATCACATCACTTGTTGTTTTGCATATTTTGTTTATTATATTCACAAATAGTTCAAATATGATGCAAATGTTAGAATTTGATAACAGTCTGATAAACGCATAGTAACAAATTTTATCAAACACACGAGTAAGGTATAAAGATAAAATTGATAAAGGGAATCATTAGGTTTTGTTTCATTGCTAATAGTATCTTTAAAATATATATTATTCATGTTTATTTATTAAAAGGACTAAGTTATTATAGTTTTTTTGTTTCTATGTTGCCTATTAGAATTTAGAATTTCACATGTAGCCCAGGGAAGTTATGGTTGGAACTCGCATTAATTTAGAACTACTTAAACAAAAAAATATTTAGTATAGCTGTTCGTTAAGTTAAGCAATTCATAAAAACAAAGAAATCATAAAAGAGCTTGTCGCAAAAATGTGAAAAAGGAGATTAAAAAAAAAATTAAATGTTCTAGCGAAAATTATGACTCCCCAGCCAAAAGTCGTTAGAATGGTCTGAAGTATATTTATAATTAAATAAATTAAACAAAAAAATATTTACATAGGTAATTATACATAACCGTAAAGTTAGTAAATTTATCAGCAACGCCAGTCAAACCGACCGAGCCGAGCCTATTTGTACTTAATTTAAATAACAACAGTTTGCTATGAATTATTACTGGTTATATGTGCACTTTTAGTTAAAATAATCATAAATTAACAAATATGGTTAAAGTGTTGCAACTCTACAATAATTGGGATGAAATTATTTCAGCCTAAAAAGTAACTAAATAACCCTTAAAAATTATATATACATTTTGTTTGTTTATTACCTCATTACTATCATATGAATGCAAAGTAAAAGTTTATTTACACAGCATTTGGTTACTATTAATTTTTTTATTTTAGTTAAATTAAATCTAATAAAAACCTAGTCTTTTGTGAAAATATAATTCGGCCCCGTTTTTAATATCCTATTACAAACCAGTATTCCTTTATTACATATAGATACAAAAACATATAAAGGTCCGGTTATGATTTAAAGCGAGCCTGCCCCTATAATAGCAAGTAATTTCCCTGGGCCGATGTATATGTACACATGCATGAGCTCATCATGCGTTTTTCTCAGAGAGGCATATAGGCAATAAGATTAATATAAGATTATGTAGATTTGTTTAGTGTAGTCCTTCTTAACAATTCTCATTCGTTTCATCTGACAATTCCAATATATTTTTAGAAACATTTTACTTTTCTAGGGATGTGGGTGGTATTCGAGCTTCTACGTACAACGCTGTCACCATGGAAGAAGTAGACCTTCTCGTCCAATATATGGAAGAATTCAAAGCTAAACATTCCAAGTGATTACATTCCAATTTAATTACATATCGTAGTGGTTGTATCTTGTTATATTTTATATTTTAAGTAAAAGGTGCATGTTATAGTTTTTTTTATAGTTTAACAGTTTTTTTAATAAACTTGTATGTTATTTTAATATGTTTTTTTTTTAAGTAGTTGTGTGTAGCCGTTTAAATATAACGCAATGAAATGTCGTGTAAGTTCTCTAAATACAGAATTACTGCATAAAACTTGTATCGCCGCGCTGTAGGTACGGTAGGTATGAGTTAGAGCGCGAGAAGTCGGACGACAATTGGCGCAGGCGCGAGCTTATCGCACTTGCGGCTGCTGTTGCCCTGTTTCCCACCCGTAACATCAGACCTCTTTCATACCGCACCTAAGGAAAGGGTCATCATTTAATCACGTGAGAATCGAACAGGAAGGGATGGGTCAAAAAACGTGGTAATTAATCATGATGGGGGAGGGAGGGGAAAATGTGACGATGGCGTGTATTGACGAATAAATGTTATTTATTATGTGACCATAGTGCTTAAAGCTTCAAGTGCAGTAAACACCAGCGAAATTCTCAATTTTATTGAAATTATGGTTTTCAGAATCAATTCGATTAACATTTTTTTTATTAAAACAGATTTTAAAAATAATATATTGAATTAAAAAAAAATACACGTCTTCGGAGGGGTATCTTAAAACCTTACGACGTATCACCGCCGGGGGAGGGGTTATAAAAGTGGCTTAAAAACTCACATGATTAAAGGACAGCCCCTAAGTGATGCAAGTCTTTTGCTTTTGCTTTTTGCTTTGCTCATTCTTAAAACCTCGCATACTTGTAGGAATTTATCATGATACATTTCATGGGCTGTTCTCTTAATAATCTCTATTTTTTTTTTTACTTGTTTTAGAATACACATAGGCAATGTAGAATTAAATAGGTAATTTGAAAATTTTAGTGGGCATAGCAACCTTGATTAATGACCTGATAAAAATTATCAGATAAATAGAACTGAAAACATATCAAAAAATTTCTTAGTTTTTATTATGTGATAATTTGAATATTTTTCATTTATGTTAATTTTTACTTATATACAATACGTACGCGATAAGATGACACCCAGCTCGAAACTCGATCTTCCTCCCGCTTCCTCGTGCCGACCCCGCTGTCGTCTTGCGAGTAGCGATAGCATAACAACTGTTTATTTATTTATTTTATTTATTAGAGACAGACAATCTTTTACTTAGCTTACACTAGCGATCCGCGTCGGCTTCGCATGGGTAGCAGAGCATATAAGCCGTAGTGTTTTTATGTCGTATAGACCTATCAGCTTGTTGCGTTGAACATGTGGATTAGATTTAATTATGTTTAAGTTCATCTTACTTGGAGTATTTTTATTGTATTTTATTTCCAATTCTATAAATATTTGATAAAGTAAAGAATAAATAAATAAAAACAAACTACAATATTTCTTTGTTTACAACATTGATAATTTCGGCCGAATTTTACATCACGCGAATCACGTCGGGGTATAGGGCGCCCATCCCCCGGCCCGGCCCATCCGACGCCCGGCCCGGCTCGGACGCTTGTCACTTGTGGCGCTATGGTTTTTATTTCGCGATATTTTCGAAGATATTAATTTAAATTGTATGGTGTAAAGGCATTTATAATGTACATGAAATGTTGAAGGTAAATAACGTATTTAATTTCATCAGGATTAATACTGTATCCGTATAAATTGCTTTCCAATCACCATTTTTTAAACATAAAAATGTTTAAAAAAAATTGTGTCATATGACACGTTGAAGTATTAAAATATCCATAAAAATTAGAAATATGTCATCACAGACTTTTCTTTAGTCCTATAAAAGAGAAATAATTCCCCCGTACATTATAATATGTTATTATTGTTTCTATTATTATTGTATTGTGTTATTATTGTATACGATTAATTTACTAACAAAGCTACTGACACATAAATTGCATCTGGAACCGTATTAAATATTAAATGTCAAAATACCGTGTGAAATGCAAAAATCTTAGCTGTTACAAACACCATTAACGCCGAAAAAGAAGCATCTGAAACGCATGACACTGATAGTTAAATCGCCACACGTGAACGATTATAGCGATAAAACAGACAAAAGTGTTATTTGTGGCTGTTATTTGATGCAATTGAATGGTTGATGTATCTTGCTTAGACGGGTGTCAACTTTCATAAAAATATATACTTTTCGTAAAAAGAATTTAACACATACTTTTAATATTTTTCCCGAAAATATGGCTCAATTTATACCTTCCCCTCAAAATTAAAAAAAAAGAAGTCTTATCCAAAAGAAAAAAATATTAATAAAATGTCCTTGTGACGTCACCTGGACAGATGACTACTAATTTAAGTTACGAACTAAGTTAAGAACTACTAATTTAATTTAAAACATACATATAGAACATAAAGAAAATAGTTTACACAATTAAATGATTTATAACTACAATAGCATTATTTTAGAGCAAATTCATAATATTTTCATTGGTTCGTGAGGATTTCACTTTACCTCCATACTTTTTGTTTAGTTGTAACTTCGATTTTTTACTGTGCTAAGCAGCTCAATAAGATAAACCGCCTTCACAGGGACAATTTTATTGTCAGATCAGATGTATTTTCAAAAACATCTGGGAAATTCATCAATTTTTTTTTGAGAGGTTATTCTAGAACCTTGTGCCTTTTAATTTTAATAACCACGTTTGAACATTTTTTTGAAACTGTTGAGTTTTTCTTAACAAATTATTTGTTTTTGTTTTATTTTCATCAGAAATTAATTGTTCAGTATTGTTCAATTTATTTAACATATGATATCATATGGACTTATTTAGGTACCAAAATTAAATCCATAAATTTCTAAAAAAATCTAATTTTTTTTGCACACTATACATTACACAAACGTCAGCTAAGCTGGGTGTCATGTTAACTCGTACATATTATACATTGCATTGCGAGCACTTTGCCAAGGTAATGACAGAATCACTGCATATATGTAAGTAGATAATTTAAATTGGACAGTATAACTGTAATAATATTTTTTTAAAATATCAGTTCTTCATCTTTAAATATGAACTCCCCGTTAAGTAGCAGTTTAACTAAACTTCAAATATCAAGTTGAAAGTATATGTGTAAAAGCGAGGTGTAAGTGGCGAGGTGTTGACCACTTATCAATCTGCAACCAGAACCAGTCATTGGACTCGACTCCAAAACCAAATTCAGTACGATTGCCCACAAACGACTAATTTGTTAACCGAATTAGTCAAAATTATAATACATCATTCATTCGTTACGAATAGTATATCGAAATCTACAAATAATATGCAATTAAAACTACGTCAGCAAATATGCTCACTACGCCGCGCCAGTATTGCTCGGAGTCAGCGCCCCGCGCACGGATGGACGTTTTTCCATTGGACGGCACGGTAACGGCGCCGGCACGGCGACGCAGTGTGCCCTGGTATATCCAAAATGAAAATAGTAACGTGTGAAGTTGTATGTTAGATAAGCCAGAAACCACCGGTGGGACTCATTGTCGTGCCGTAGCCGGCACCGGCAATTGGAAAAACGTCATCTATATCTATACTAATATTATAAAGCTGAAGAGTTTGTTTGTTTGTTTGAACGCGTTAATCTCAAGAACTACTGGTTCGAATTGAAAAATTGTTTTTGTGTTAGATAGTCCATTTATCGAGGAAGGCTATAGGCTATTATTATATCAGCTACGACTGATAAGAGCGGAGCACCAACGAAAAATGTGGCAAAAACGGGAAAAAAAATCTTTTTGAGAACTTTCGTCGCGTGCGCTGCGTAAACGGTTGGTGTTAAGCAAAAATCATGTATGACGGGATTGTTTCCCTTAGAAAATTTTTACCAAAAGTCCGCGACAGCATATTATTTGTTAATGTTAGTTTACTATAACCTTTTTTATGGCAATCAAATTTATTATTTAGAAGATATTTTTTAAACATGATATGAATCCTTATCAAAATAAATAAGGGAAGGGAGAACGCGATGGGGAACGTTTCTGTAGTCCACTCGGGCGGAGCCGGGCACGACCGCTAATCATAAATAAGTAAGGACGTGTTTCAGAGTTTTTTATTTTCAAATTTTAAGGGGGAGGTGGGAATCAAGTTTGTATGACAGTAACCAAAATTTATATAAGCAAAAAGTACACAGGAACCATCTCGAATGCTAATAATAGATCACTTTATCAGGAATATGAAGTCTACGCAGGCGAAGCTGCGAGCGGTCGCTAGTATTTCATAAATTTTTGCTTCCCCGGCAGCCGTGCCGTGCCTTCCAATGGAAAAATGCCCGATCATTTCCGCTCTGAGTTGTTTGCGAATGGTCAATGCGCAGGTACCGCCGCGCGGGCATCGAGGGGTATTCGTGGCCGCGCGCGCAAGCGAGTAGCGGTGGCCTATCTTGTCGACTTATCGACGACCGCTTAGCCTAGTGGGTAGCGACCCTGCCTACGAAGCTGGAGGGCCCCAGTTCGAATCCCAGGTCGGGTCAGTATTTATATGAATATTTAAACTGGTACCGGGTCTTGGTTGTTACATGTGGTGTCTTCACTTGGTACCCAAAACACAAGCTAATGCTTACTTTTGGGCCGAGACGTTGTTGTGATGTATACGTTATTATTATTATTACCTCTCCTCCATTTTATGCTACTGCGACGCTTTCTGTAAATAACTTCACAGCGACAAAGATCCGTGCATATTACTGTAAGCCCGCTTCGGTCTGTCTGCTAACGCGCTATCTTATTATAAACATTAAATTTATGGCTGCTCTTCGAGATACATAACAAAACTATAAATCCCTGAATTATTTCCTGTTGAAACAGAAGTACTGTACCTACCCATATACTCCTTCATGCAAGTAACGTTCAATTCTCTTACTATATATTGTAGTTAGAAATCACTTTCTACAAGGATTTCCTCATAGTACATTTTTCTATATGTAAGTAAGTACACTAGTGCTAAAATGAATTAAGCTTGCTTATTTTAGTGGTAGACGGTTTTCTCTTTTTTTAATGAGGGCGTAAAATAAATACTGTTAATTATTGTTTCTGCTAATAAAATAGTAAACTTATTTTGAAATGCTATTTAGTTTCTCTGTAAAGGAATAAAAAAATAATGAGAATAAAAATATGTGTAGGTAATTTATTACATAATTTTTGTAAAAGATAATAATTACTAATGTCATAAAAATGTGATGAAGTTTCAAACCCTTATGACAGATAGAGTATTTATTTGTAATATTTCATGAAATATACCCATGGAATAAACAGTTTTCTTTCAAAAGTATTATAAATCCTTATTAATTAGACACATTATAATATATAAATAAAGTTATGGCGTGAAACACTCCATCAACACGAATTTTAGTTGTTAATTACAAAAAATTCCAATGAGAAACTAATTTCTCTATATTCATACAATAATACATTAAAATCATGAAATAAATAACAAAGGCAATAAGTGCACTAAACACAACGGTACGTCATCAGTCAGTTTAGACCTATTAGTCCGCTGCTGCGTGTCCTATGTGTGCATGCCATTCATTGATTACTGTTGAGTGCACTCACTGTCCATTCAATTAATTTTCTGCTAAATCACAGTATTATGTACAGAATATATATGAAAAAATTATAAGTGTTCTGACTGCTTACATACTAATTTTATTAAATAACAAATCATGTCATCTTTGCTATTAACAAGAGCGATTAGTTTCATACAAAATCATACATACACAACATACATTATAGGTACATAAACATGCACTCACACGTAAAAATTAAAATACAGTCCAGTTTATAATACAAAAATGTAAACTGTTGCTTATCAAATTATTATAATTATTATAGTAATATCAGTATTGTATTATACAAAAAAAAAACCAATCACTAATAAATATTACGCTTTGTAAGTCAGCTTCAAGGACGTGTGTTAGTTAATGAAAGCATCGCTTATAAGAGAACTCCGCAGGCTATATGTTAAAATATCCGCCATCGACCTGTGCGGCTCTGAAGTTAGTCATCAAATCGTCGCAGTAACTTCGTTATATAGAAACGTTGCGACGAAAAGTGTAACGGACCCGTGGAACAGGGCATGCGCGTCGCACTTCAGAGCCACATTAGCCTAGTAGATACTGAGCATCTTTCACGCTTGCCGCCGTGTATGACAGGTCCCTGTTTTTTTATATTTGTCATGAAGTTGACTTACTTCGTGTTATTTATTCGGTGCCTTAAAGTTAATTGGACGGCTTTATGCACTGTACCAATCCATAGAAATGTTTATAGAATTGATAGGATAGTAGGTACATAACAATGTCTATTAACTGTTTGACTAATACTGATACTAATTAATATATCCATAAACGTTATATATACTTTCTGTTTCAAGTATTTACATTTAATTACTACATAATATTCGTTTTGGAATGTTGCTGTTTAAAAAATGGAATTGTATAGGTACAAAAATTATTTTATAATTGTAAAAATTTTCATTTCATGGCAGTGTACGCGTTAAATAATTGAGCAGTTTTTTAAATTAAAATTTCATGAGGTACACACATCAACACAATCACTGTTCGATGAAAACGAAATAGGCATTATTTTATTAAAGTAATTTTAATTTATTTAACACAGTAATAATTTGTGACGATATTTGGTGGGGGCTGTAACTTTAAACAGTGAGTGTGTTAATACAAATTAATTCGTAAATTGTTTATAAAGTATAAACACAGTAAAGCTGAACATGGAAAAGTTCTAAAAATACATTTTATTAACTTTCGGTTTTGCGCACAGTGGTTGCTAAATAATTATCTAGTGTCATAAATGAAAAAGCCGCCAACTGCTTTTTGAGAATAATCTGTGTCAATTAGATAGGAAGGAAGTAACTAAATGGTACAAAATTAAAATTAAAATTTACTACTTAGTAGGAATTTTTTTTTTTTTCAATAGAAGTTTGGTACCTACATATTGAATTAAACAAAAGTGAAAAATATTTTTTTGCTTATCTATATTATTTTTCTATATATTTTGCTTCACCTGAAAATGATATATAGTTTTCTCTTATGAAAACGTATTTAAAATATAATTTCGTCAGCATTTGGTTACAGTTGACAGCTGATTCATTTGTGACTTGCGTCATCGTACATTGACTATGATTGCGACTTAACCGATAATGTACCTAGTACGACGTATTATGTAAGTTTGACCAGAATACAACGCAGCGTCTCTGCCCCCCTTTACTGACCTTCGCTGTCGCTGTCACTCTTATCTGTCAACAAATAATATTGCATCACTTCTGTTGCTATACTGTTTCTGATAAATATATCTAGTATCTACTGATAAATATATAACTGCACATAGTATTTCATCATTAGTAATTGCTCAAAAATACATTGAAACATATATTTGTAACTAGTTAATTCTCTTATTATGAGGGTATGTATATCATGTTTAAATGGTTTTTTGTGTGTTACTAGAAGCATTATGCCTATGTTAAATTAAGATGTATTGTTGACTATCAAAGTAAATCGTTTGTGGCCTTAAAGCCGATTAAAATAACGACAATATAAATTATCAAAACAAAGTTTCGATATTAAATTACAGGAGTGAACAGTTAAAATTAGGTTTTCATCGACACAGAAAAAAGTTTTTGGTTATAAGTGTAACAAAAAATTTTATTACTAGTTGCCTTAAAATAGTGACAACTACTGCTATGAGTAATCAAACTCAGTTGTACCAGCTTACCAATCAGTAGCTTGTATTGTAACTTGTTTAAAAATTATCAAAATTTTACTATTTTTATGGTAACACAACTAGTTTTATTATATAATTTTTTTTTAGTCGAAGCCACGCCTAAGTCCAACAGTGAACGTTCGGCGGCTGAAATAATATAATTGGTTGACTGAACCAAACTAGGGTAGGAAGAAAGTGTATAAAAAAGTAATACAATAATAAATTTGTCACTTTTGAGATTAGTAACAGTAATCACTAAGAAGTAATTTTTCTACAGTCACCTACTGACCTTTCTTACCCGGGTACGCGTGCCTTTTGAGTCTGTCGTATAAATCCTCTTTCGTTCCATATATACTGGCATTCGATCGTGCCAAACTGTTCATTTTACCGTTGACGCCGTTATGTAAACTTTCTTTCATATATGTCTCGTTGTAGAAGTTCGGCATCTCCCATCCATCTTCTTCGTCGTCATAATAATGGGCGTAAGTCGAATGATGTGACGGTGCTATAGATTCGGCGTAAGGTGTATGGGCCCCGTAATAAAAGTTAACCTGAGAACCGTTCTGGTCTATCGCCGGTGTTAACGTCTTCTTTGGTTCCTTCTTCTTGGTTGATCTGAATGTGATAGATACATATAATGTACTTGTTAATCAGGGCAAAAGTCACTGAATTTTACTGTCAGTAGCGTAAAGAAAATCAATAAATTGGTATGCTCTTGAAAACGATAAAATAGATATTTAAAGAAAACTACGGATTAGTCATATTTTGCATACCGACTACAATTTTCTTCTTCTTACAAAGAGCCATAAGAAATAGAAATGACATGAGCCAAACGCAGCACATATTACGAAAATAACCAATCTAGCGTTAGCGAACATACGATAAAGTAGAATGACCTTTCACCTTAATATAGGATGAATACAGATAATACGATTGTTAACTACACACCTCGCACATATCATCCAGACAAGGAGTACTAAAAATATGATGAATATGACGCCACCGGCAACCCCGCTGGCTATGTATGCGAACTCGCTTTTGTCGCGGCAGTGCCTGCCGGTGAACGACCCAGTGCAGCGGCAGGAAGGTTCGCCCCGTGGGTCTTTCACGCATTCCCCTCCGTTCTCGCAATAGGATTCGCAGACATCTAGGAAAAAACAGAAAGAAATTAAGGAAACCAGATTACAAGTATAATTAAAATTAGTGACAGATTATACTCACCTAGCATAATAATTATGAATAATAGAATAATATTAAGAATTAAGAAATATAGACCACATAAAACAATTAACATGCGGTAGGTACCGGAATTATCTTTGAGCAGTGGGAAATAGCCCCCCCCTCCCCCCACCCTCTGGGGGAGGCCTAAGCCCCTGCAGTGGGGTAAAAATGAGCTGATGAAGTGGGAAATAGGCGCGCAACTAATGGCGCATCGCCCGTATTGTTGGCGTACAACATCGAAATCATCGAAACAGATTGATTGACTTAATTACGATATTAAGTCAGTATATTTCGTTCGACAGCGGATTTCACGTTCGTGCGACCTCTAGTAAATAGTGTGGAACAAGCTCGGTGGTTCTACTTATAATTTCAATACAATAGTGCAGTTTAGTCTGCATCATGGAGTTTAAAATTGACTCGGATCAAAACGCTGTGTCTAACATTTTATTTTGAAATGATAATCCATATACGTTCTTAAAATAAAATGTACGTAGTAATTATGTACATAGTCATATACTATAATATATACAAAGAACGGGACTGCAGCGCATAGCACTAACATGCGGTATATATATATCTGCTCATCGAGTACATCGTCTTTCTTAAACCCATTTATTTTTCAGATCTACATCAAATTCGACTACCGAGTGCGCCATACCGCATGGGATCGTGGCTACATAAAATTACGCTACTAAAGCGATGCATATTAGACGGCCATAACTATTTATTTGACATCTTTTATCAGCTGATACATTTTCAATTCACAGACTTGACCTACAAATTTTTTGAGAACGGTAGATCTGACAAAAATGGTTAAAAATGATGTATATAGTTGACGAGCAGATTCCGTATAGAGCGATTTATACCGCAGTCCCGTTCCAACCTGTACAGAAAAAGGATGAAAAATGTAAGTACAGATCTATCAGAAAAGTAATGTGAGTGGACCATAAACATAATATGAGTGGACGTACCTGCAATTTGCAAGACAATTTGGACCAAGTGTATTCAGTAATAAAGTTGTCTTTACAGAATTTTCGTTATAATTTATGACTTTCTCTTATTAAAATTATTTCATTGGATAACTTTGGGTAAAACTGCGCGTCCGATGTTAACCGATTCCTATTACTTTCCTGATATATCTGTACGTAGGTAAATAGCGTTCAAAAAATCAATAACTTTAATATAATGATGAGCCTTAATTTAAACATCATTTATAACACATTCGACTTTCCTGGCCATAGTATAATGACATAACGAAAAAATTATAAATTGAATGAGCAGGGGTTAAAAATATTTACACTCCATAATTTAGACCTTTAAGTAAAACTCGAACACAAAACTATGGCTATTCATTTCATCAGCCTATTTTTACACCACTGCAAGGGCTTAGGCGTCCCGCAAGGTGAGGCTATTCTCTTATATGAATGTTATTCGACGTATGTACTTATATATATAAATAAAATGAAAAACATACCAGTACACACTTTCCCTGTACCATTGAAACCCGGTTTACATTGGCATTTGAATTCGCTAGTTTCTGGTATGAGTAAACAGTAGGCGTTCGTATCGCAATGCATTTCAGGCCCACTCATTTCACAAGGATTCGTGCAATCTGACTCCATCGTCTGTAAATAAATAAAGATATTGTAAGACGTGCACAACCTTGATGTTGTATATCGACGCTTTCCGATGGTTAGTTTTTTTCTCCCAGAATCTATGTTGTAAACAGCAATTTTCTTGGAAAGCGTTAAAATGTTAGAACCTTTGAATAGAATACAATATAGGACACGTTTGACAAACGAAATGTCAGATTCCATTTGAGTCATTAGTGTGATGACAATGAAATAAAGGTCAATTAGGTAAAAAATAAAAGATTTTTCATATTTAATGTCTCACTGATTCTATGAATGCGATTTTTATTGCCGACAATTTATAGAAAAGTGAATAAAGAATGAGCAAGATAAATGATAATACGGTCGATTATGAGATGGATTTCCGCTCTGAGGGCTCCGTGTTTTATATGAGGTATTTATCACTACTCACCCCCAGATGGCGCGAAAAACCATATTCAATTTATAAATAGGGAAAAAATTCACCTTAAAATTAGTAAATTTTTAGTTTTTTTTTTTCATTAGTCCTACGTGACCTTCCTTCATGCCAAATTTCAAAATATTAGTAGGTGCTTACAACGAGAAGTATTTTCTAAATTTTGAAGTTTCAAATCATTTTAAGTTTAAGGTCTATTTGTATATATTTTGACAAAATGAGTATTAGAAAAATTCTTACCGCTCCCGGACCTCGGGTGCTGGTGTTGACAGGGCATGGCACGCAAGCTGTTTGCTGCGTCTCGGATTGGTAACTGCCCTTTTTGCATTGTATGCACGTGTTCAGCGTTGCGTTCAAATACGAACCTATATAAAAATTAAAATAATTAATTTCAATGAATTTGTTGTATGTTCCACAGAATATTTTTTTTTGGCCAGCGGAGATGAGTCATCGTTCCATCCACTACGAAGTATAGAGCGCGTTGCGACCGTAACTTGTTAAATAATTGACTCCACGCGTATTCTATTGAAATTAGTTCTTTGCTCGGTGGTATGTTAAGACTCTTTAACTAAAAATAAATTCCTCTTTCAAGATAGACTTTACAGATATTTTTATGAGTTTGAACAAGAAGATTACAGATCAAAGAGGGCATTAGCTTTATGTCACTATATTAATTAGGTACCCCTCTAGACAAGAAATTCACCCAACCTTAGCCAAATTGGTGACAAATCCGCGCTTAATGTTGGTAGCAGGTAAGTAGCAACTGATTGGTCGGTTATTATTGTTGTGTTAGTGAGTACGTTATGAAATTGGTAAGATTTATACTTATGGGAATGTTGCCATGTGTGCCTTCGAATTTACCTGGCCCTCCATCGTTTTTAGCACGCATTTATTTTAGTTCCCATTCACTTCAAATCTATAACCTCTTCGGTTAGAACTGATTATGTTATAGAAATTCTTAATGCAGTATTTAAATTGATATATGTTTACGTACCTAAATAGATTACAATATATACAAGTTGAATTCTATTATTAATTAAGCCAACAGTAATTTAAATTATATATTTGACTTACCCTGAAAAAAAAACCTAAATTTTCAGGGGCGAGGTGGTGTTTTATTCGCATCTTTTGAGGTACGTATCGTAATTAGAAGCATTCTAAACAAAAATTCGGAACCTTTGAAATCCCTAATAACAGTATACCCAAATATCTATGAAATTCGGTCCAAAAGACACAAGAATGATCTTATAAGTGTTCTGCTTTTTCTTTTTAGCTACGTAACCCTAACAATCTTAAAAAAAAACATTACTGACCAGGTCGGCACACTGGTAGAGAACACTGATCGGCGGCCGCTGCGCCAGTGTTAGGCGTGGTGGTGCCTGGTGGACACGACATACAGGCGGCACCTGTCCCTGTTGCACGCCAGGTGCCGCGGGGGCAAGGTTCACAACCACCGTCGCTGCCTAGCTGCTCGCCTGTAAGTAATTGAATACATATTTATATGTTTTGAATAAAACTATCTGAGTGTTTCTGTAAAAGAAAATAGTTGATCTGTTTATTATATGACATTCATTTACAAAATATTATTTATAAGTTATTCAAATAAAATATTGTTTTAAATGTCAAAATATTTTAGGGTTTTTTAGCTTGCACTAGACAGCAAATAAAATAGCCACAATTTATGCTATGATTTTCACAAGTAAGTACTGTCTGAGATTGTTTTCTTAAAATTACGAAGCTTTTAAAAAAAGATTTTGTCCAAGGAATATATTAGAGAAAAATTGTCTGACAATTTATGATTTGTACACACTTCACCAGATTAAAGAGTTAGTAGAACAATAAACTATACAAAACTTAACTATGTAGGTACTAGTATTTCAGAATTTAGTTGTAGTGCGATGGGATAAAAATATGGAATTTTCGATGTAAGTGCTTACTTACCCACACGATTGAATTGTGAGCGAAATAGAAACTATTTTGTTTTGTCCCGTAATTATACAAACATGTACTTAGTACTTTATGACATCTTTTATTATAATATTTATTTTATTTATCCGAATATTTCTATTCAGAATATATCACATTAGTTGCATTTATCAAATTTATTTATTATATATATATTATTTATTGTTATAAAGTAAACTTCCAGCTATAAATAGTTTGTATAATTTCACAAAATAATATTTTGCAAAGCCAATGATGAGTTTACCTTAATTAAATTTTCTACAAAATGATATACTTAATTAATAAAAACCATACCAAACACAAAAAATAACAATGAATATATGTGTGTAGGGGTCGATGTATGGGTGCGTGTATGTATATGTGTTGAGTATGCGTGTGAAATTGTTCTGTTAATGTTTCCAATTATAGTGTCGTCCTCGAAGGCAGCTGATTTGATCTTATAAAGATTTTACAAATATGCCTCGATTGAGACAAAAAATGTCCAAATCGGTGAATTTTCTATCATATTCGTTTACTATTCTGTGCAAAACTAAATGTTTAGCGTAATTTGGGCATTAAATAAATAAATAAATGTACCCGAGGGACAGTCATCTCTGCATTCGGCTGCGGAAACAGCTTCACTAGCGCGTGTTGTCTGCCCACGCGGACAAGATATGCAGGAGAAGGCACCTTCCCGCGGCTGATACGAACCGTGCCCACAAGGCCTACACAACTCGGCTTCGGCGTCGTAGTATTTGCCCGCAGCACAACGCTCTGAGAAACAAAATATTGAATAAAATCTAATATTAGTCATTTACAACTGATACATATAATATAAAACACACCTGTTCAAGCAAGAGTGAAATTGAAACTGACATGGTTGTAAAAAGAACTACGCTTTCGAATACAAACTTGTTTAATTATTGGATATATTTCGATGTCTGGCTCTTAATGCAATTACTGAATAAATATTAATGCTAAAACAATTATAAAACTTAAGTTTTAGCATATATATACAGCAATAGGTAACCAAGTTATGAATGTTTGAAAACTGTTATAATAATAATAACACCTGGGACATACTACATAGCGCCATCTAATCCTAAAGTAAGGTAATATTATACTTGTATTATGAGATGCTAAACAAATATATAGATACTTTTTCAACCCAGACACGATAGATGTTAGGTGTAAAGGGCAATATTGTGGTGTGAATAAGTCACGCTACGGCACAATCATTTAAAATATATATAAAAAAACTTTGTTTTGTAAGAAAAACCTTTCAGACCTTATAAGTTCTTTTTAACCGACATTGATTCTGTTTTTGTATTTCGTTATTGTATCTAGTCATTTTTATTTACTTTCAAAATAGTAAATTTTAAATTTCAGCCAATTACCCTATTTGGAATAACAACAGAATTTGACTATCCCTATTTTATCACATTATATTAATGTAATAACCTTTACAATCGGCAGCACTCCTCGCTCCAGCAGCTTGCGTTACCCCGGGTTGCCCAGCAATGGTAGGACAAGCAGTGCACTGCAACTGCCCCGCTTCAGACTGATAAGTGCCCGCCGGGCAAGGCTTGCAGGAGTCACTCGCCACATCCAAGAAAGTACCCACAGCGCACGCCACTATAACGTAAAGAAAATTTATGTTTACAGATTACAATTTTTAGTGAAACTTCTTAAGTTTAGTATTTAGGGTTTTAGTCATCTTCACTGGGAGCGTATTAAGACGTATGTAGATGAATACTGAAGAGAATAATAATTTAGGTAGTTTTTTTTTTCAATCAAAAAAATAATTGATAATAATGATGTACGTCTCAAATAAATGATATTTTATTTCACTAATTATTACAGTTAACTATTTTATCACATATAGAAAGAATATTATAATGTATTATATTTAATAAGTATAAAACTTTGAACAAATCATTGAACAAAGGAAATCATATTTCGTGTTTGCCTTATCTAGTTTCAGAACAGAAATTTAATAATAAGTTATTATTTATTACTCACCGCAGTCGGGGGCTACAACAACTTGACCCATAGGGCAGGCGTAATCTGAAACTAGCTGTAAACTAGCCGGATCTGGTACCGTATTAGGTAAGATGTTTCGGACGTCGAATTGTTCGTCTTCGAGTATAAGTTTCTCCAGTAATCTTTGTACTGTCGATCTTTCGTTATTACCATTGTGAATTACCGGGTCGCTGAAAACGGAATGATAAATGTTCAATTAAAAAAATATTGAAATAAAAAACCGTTTCTAGGAATACTAATGCTACAAATCCGCAAATTATTGCATTTCTTTCTCTATTTTTGTGTAAATCAACCGCCCTTTCTTCACTAGTTTCCTTCAAACGGCGCTGTTTCATTTGAGCAGCACTTTTATAGAAAGCGTACTTACTCATACTATATACAAACACGCTACAGCTACTTACCACAAAAAATTTGAAATTGAATTAAATTTAAACTAAAATTATATCCGACTTCAAAGCGTTCCTTTTAAATACAAATTTGAACTAAAAAGTTATATATTTTTTGTTATTTTAAAGAAAAGGGCATTAATGGGCGGCATGTATATAGTATATAAAGTCGGTGCCAACTCAGACACTCTAAATGAGCTCTTGCCAGGTAATAACAATTAAAACAAGGATAATATTACAACTGTAACAAACTATTATAACAAATATAGACTACAATATGAAGTGAATGACTTGGTCACACTTCAATAACTATATGCCGTCCGTTAATATTCTTTAAGCAATAAAAAATATAATTTAATTTTTTTGTTTGTAAATTTATATAGGCAAAGTTTTAAAATCAGCTTTAAGTTAATTAATTGATAGTATACTGCTAAATGGTGAATCAGAATTACAAAATACACGCATACTCACTTAATGCTTGGGAAAGCGATTTCGACACTGTAGGTATCACCCGCTTGCCGTCCTTCCCTATTGCTTCTGCTCCTAGGTGCCAAATAAAAGACATGCAATTCGTGTAAAATTGTGAATTTAAAGCTGTGTATCTACATAAAATCGATAGACAACAAAATAAAGGAAATAGATTAAGAGATAGTGCTATATTGTGAGTTTATATGGCTATGTATCGTCATATAGTCGTGCAGAAAAGTTTACCGTATTTAGTTATATCAAATATTTCTGATAGAGCATGCTCTCTAAACATTCCCAGTGCGTAAAAGGCATTGATATTAAAAGGCACGAAAATCACTATTCAATTTACGTTCATAGTACCTACGAAACTTGTACTGGCTAACTACTGTAAACTATAGATTCAAGGCTTGTCCAACACCTTGAAATACTCCATCATTTTTTCAGCGCCCATCAATACTAATTTTCGATAGCTATATTTAGATAGGCTAATTTTACTCACTCTTCAACGGGTATAATTGAATCCAAAACGTAGGTGTCTTCAGAATTAGTCGTTGGCGGTGAAGACACTTGTCTTGTTTGTCGGACATTCGCTCGATGGTCGCATTTAACATTAATGTCTAGTTCCTTGCACTCCCTCGTTCCTGGTTGAGAAAAATATTACATATTTTTTCTTGGTATAAAAATTAGTAGACTCATTAGCTTAGTATTGAAAGTAAATTGAAATGTCTTGATAAAAGACTCAGGGTGCTAGAATACTTATGCATTCTTTTTTTTTGTTAAGGGTTACGTACTAAAATTCTAGTGTCTTCTTTGTACTAGGGCAGGCTGAAAATAATCTCTTTTGACTTATGTAATGCGAAAATGATACTGGCTTTATGTAGTCGTATTCTCAGTTAGCTTTTTTTTTATCTAGCCTTCATTTGTCTACCTTATTTGATTTCGCATTGACGTTTGATTGTTTTGAACGTGTAGCAAGGAAAAGGTGATATGTAAAAAGATTAACATCGAACAGTCATTAAATTTCTAACAATAGAGAGAAATGCGCCTTCGAAAATGTATGTTAAATGTATTTGGTGATTCTTGCGTTTATTTTTCATCATAAAGTTTTGTTCTAAGCAGTTTAAACAAGACCATCAGAACCTCGAAAATGACCCCCGTAGTGGGTGACTCGTTTCAGACGTTACCGACGAAAATATGGTAAAAGTGAAGAAATTAATTTTAGAAGACTGGCGAATTAAACACCGGAAGATCGCTACAGACGCGGGAATTGGTAAGGAACGCGTAAGCGAAATAATACATCAATATTTAGGCAAGTCTAAGAGCGCGCTGGGTTCCTAACACGATGACTCCGTTCGACAAGAAGCAGCGTGTGAGATGTTTGCAAGTTGTTTTTAAGTTTAGTATGAGTAGAGATGAAGAGGTATAAATGATTTGTGTATTATTACCTGTGATTAGACCTGGGTTCGGCAATGGGATCCCGACAGAAAACAAGAATCATAACAGTGGAAATTTCGTCGCCAACAGTCCCCGGGGAATTTGAGATTTGTCTATCGGTAGGGAAACTAATGGCAACTACACTGGATGTTGAAGAGATAATACTAATAGATGAAGAACCAAAAAAAGAATGCCGTATATTATGCAAATTTTGTGAGCCAACTACTAAAGTCAATAAAGAAAAAAAAAGAGACTAACTCAATAGAGGCATATTGTTTTTACCACGTAATACATGTACGCATACTGCTCAAGCAACAGTGAGCTATGAACAAAAACCGTTTTGAAAAAATTTGCTACCGACCGTACAGCCCAGACTTAGCACTCGACATTATTTCCTGTTTAGCCTTGAAGAAAGATATAAGTGGACCACGATTTTTAACAAATATTGATGGCAGCAGTAAACGAGCATTTTGACAATAAACAAATGAAATATTTTTTTTTAAATAGCTTAATGTCTCTTTATGAGAAATGTAATAAGTGCATTTCCTTCTCAGGTGACTATTTTGAAAATAAAAAAAAAATGTCCATTCTCGTTGATATATTATAGGGTTGATTACTTATCAGCTTACCCTCGTAACATTGATTGCATTGAACTTAATAACATATGTCATAACACATATCGCTTACCATCAACAGCATATGAGCAGAAGTTCCAATCTCTGTTGAGTTGGTTAATAGCGCTGCGTACTTTTTGCCGTAAAACAGCCTGACCAGCATCATTACACAAAACTGAACTTGGGAATAGCATAGAAATCTTGAAAACTCGCTGAGCTGGAGTTGCAGCTGTAATTATTAATATATTTTCTTTGTTAAGTGCCTCTTGGATCTTGAAATGATGTGAACGCTTATTTATAGAAGATAAAATGAAGACTTACGCGAACAAGCGGGATAAATGAGAGGTAGGTTAGGGTCAGTTGTTGGTCTCCAAAATCCTTCAGCGCCGCACGTGTAGAATGGAGGCACTGGCTGTGAGAATCGTAAACCATCACGACAGGCAATCTCGCAAACCTTGAATTGACCTCCTGCGCCCCAATCGCGACATGATTGGTAACCTCCAAGCGGATCAGCTAATGGAGGACAGAATTCAGCTGTCGCACAAAAAACAAATGATTAGTTAAATAAGTACGTATCGGTCAAATGTTCCATATCATTAGTTAACCATTAATTTATACTTACGTAATACCGTTACTTTGAAAGTACAAGTGGCAGCGTTGCCAGCTACGTCATAAGCAACGTAAGCAATATCGTATATTCCCCAGGCAAGATTTTGCCCAGGTCTGTGACCCGATTTCTCTCCAACTTTAACGACTCCAACGTTATCGCTAAATAATGGTTCATCCCAACTCACTGCTGATGACCCATTCTTTGCAATTACCCATAGGTCTCCTGGGCAATGATCAACTGTCGGTGGTTCCTGGGAAAATATATAAATTTATGAGTTTTATTGACACATAGAAAACAAAAATCTAATAAATTACATTTGTTTATTGCTATAGCTACCTTGTCCACTTGCAATTGCTGGCATTTGGGACCAATGTAACCATTATGACAAACTCTTTGACCGCAATTGGAGGGTACTATTCTCTCGACGCCGCCAACAACGTCTTCGTAACCGGCCCATGTGAGTACTAAACCATCAAAAAGGACCGGTTCTGTTCTGCAGTCTCTTACTTGTTTTTGAATTTCATTGGTGATGTCCAAAGCACGGTTCCAGATTTGTACTTTCGTCATATGTCCTTGGAATCCTGCCTCTGTATAAGCTTTTGGGTTGTCTGATTGTGGTTTTCCAAGTGTAATCCACAAGCTAAAATATATACAAATTTGTTATAGTACCTATGAAGACACTATAGTAAGGTTGATAATATAATTAATTAGATATATCTCTTACTATTTAGGCAGTAATCGTCCACTACCATAACCATCCATTTTACTAGCTATTAGACCTTCTGTTATAAGTGTTAGTTCTCCGCCATTATTACCATCCCAAACTAAAGCGACATGATGCCATTGCCCGTCATTGACAGTAGCGTATTCTCCGAAACTCAAATATACATCTTGAAGTTCAGGGAAGATAGAAACTTGTACCCCATTCGAATGTGCTTGGATTACTGTCCGTCTGTTTAGTGCTATGTGCGAAGAGCTGGAAAAAATGACAGAATTAAAGTATTAAACACACATTATGTAAGTATACATAGATAACATAAGTTTTTAACGCTCACCTTACGCTGTAAGCTGTGAAAAAAATGCCTCCTTCGTCTTGTTGAGTAAATTGTACCCACATAGCGATTGTTAAACTATCTGTTGACCCAGTTTCGAATGGTACAACTTGAGCAGCGCTTGACCGTAACGGATCACTGAAGTAAAGGTCATAATCTACACTAATAGCTGAAAGCAAAAATAGTAAATTTAGACGCCTGCATCAGATGTAATATTAAATTCTATTATTCCTTTGTATTTAATACAACACCTTTTTCAACACTTACTTTTTCTGCAATCGTCGCCTGTGAGGTTGAACGGGCATTGGCAATAGAACCTTCCTGGCAAATCAATACAAGTAGCTGAAGGTGGACAAGAATTATCTTTGCAATCAATTATGTCTTCGTCGCAATTCTTTCCTTTGAAACCGGGAGCACAGATGCAAGTATAGTCTTCTCCTTCATCAATGCACGTAGCGCCGTTTTGACATTGGCCAGCCTCGCAGGCGTCGTATTCGTATTGACAGCCAATGCCTACATAGTCAAGGGAGCAAGAGCAGTTGAGGCCTGAACCGAAATCTTGACACTTCCCGCCATGCATACAAGGACTTCCGATGCATCTTTCTGGCGCGGTTTCACATTGTTTTCCATCTGTTCCACTCGGACACCTATAAAAGTATTTTTTTTTAGAAATTTTTACCTACAGCGTAATGATATTCAAAAATAGAATATCATTAAAAATTATGAGTTGAATAATACTTACACGCAGAAATAATCTTGGAATAAATCAATACATTTAGCATGGTTTTGGCAAGGTCTGTTCGTACAAGTTCCTATGTCTTTTTCGCAGCGATGTCCAGTCCATCCTGCCTGACAGGCACATTTGTAGCCTCCTATTTCGTCTTTACAAGAACCTCCATTATAACAAGGGTCTGAAGCACAATCATTAACATTTGTTTCACAGTATTTACCACTAAATCCTTCTCTGCAGACACATTGAAACTTGTTATCAAGATCGATACAGCGATCAGTTCCGATAGGGTTACAAGGTTCGTTAAGACATTCATCGATTTCTGCTTCACACTGAAGTCCAACGAATCCAGGCCGGCATTTGCATGAGAAACCATCTATTTGATCTGTACATGTAGCTCCGTTCTGACAAGGATTAGAAGCACAATCATCAATTGTATGTTGACACCTTTTGCCGGTAAATCCAGCTTCGCAGTTGCAAGTGAAGTCATCTATATTATCTATACATTGTCCTCCGTTTTCACATGGGGAAATGACACACTCATTAATGTTGATGTCACATGAAGGTCCAGTCCAACCAGGATCACAAATACATTGATAAATAAATAGTTTGTCAACACATATGCCGTGTTTACAAGGTCCACTACTACAAAGATCTATTTTTTCATGACATCTTTTTCCTGTGAAACCCGGTGGGCAAGAGCAACTAAAATCATTGACTAAATCTGTGCATGGTGCACCAAGCAGACAAGGTTTTTCTGTACAATCATCTGTGTTGATTTCGCATAGTTGTCCCTCCCAACCAGGCAAACATTCACATTTATAACGTCCTTGTTGAAGAGCTATGCAAGTAGCTCCATTCGTGCAGGGGTTTCCATTTGCAGTGCAAGGATCAATCTGAAAAAAAATAAAATTACAATTTGTTGTGTTTCCTAATGTGATTATTTAGCAGATATTATGTTTCAAGTAATATAACATAAGATTTACCGTAACATCACAGTCAATACCAGTGTATCCAGATCTACATAAACAAGTATAGTTATTATATCCTGGTTCATCCTTACACATGGCTCTTTCTGGGCAAGTGTCATTTCTGCAGTCCGATTTCTCTTCTTGACAGTTTTTGCCACCATAACCTGGTAGACAGGAACATCTATAGCCTTGAGGTAAGTCAGTACAAGTACCTCCGTTGTAGCATGGTTGACTAGCACACTCATCAATGTCGATTTCACAACGACGACCAGAGAAGCCAGCTGGGCAGTAGCATTGCACACCATGTCCTTTCGGAACGCACAAACCACCATGTTGACAAGCACTGTTCGAACATTCAACAGGTACACATTCTTCTAATCCAGTCACACCAGTTCCAATAGTTCTCATATTAGTTGGGCATTCCATACAAGTTGTTTGACCGATCAAATTTTGGTAAAAGTTTCTTGGACATTGAGAGCACGGAGCAAGGCCAGTAGGAGAATAGCTGCCAGACGGGCACTTGGCTCGACATTTATCTCGTCCAGGAGCTGCAGGCTGATATGTGTATGTATTTACTGGACAAGCTTGGCAATCTTTGAAACCACCAATGGGAGGTTCACCTGTGTAACTGTTTCTCGGGCACTCCAAACACGGTACTAGACCCGTAGGTGAATACGTGCCATAACCACAAACGGGAATGCAATCATTGATATCTTTAGATCCTTCTTCTCTAGTGAAAGTTCCTTGTGGACATTTCAGACAGGATCCTTGACGAGCTTGATTCTGGAAGTAACCTCGAGGACACATGGTGCAACTTTTTTGTTTTTCTCCAGCGAAGGTTCCGGCAGGGCAATGTACTGCAAATAAAGACCTTTATAACATGTTCTAAATATTTTGTTTATCGTGGTGTTATTAATTTACATTGTACTTACAACATCTAGGCACGTCGTTGGTATCCATGTTTAGTACTTCGCCAACGCTGCAAGTAAACCCTCTTGTGATTGTACTTCTAATAGCTCTTAGTGGAGGACATTGGTTACCAATACTTGACACATTGAGAACCGGTTCTATCAACGCACTAGCATAAGGAACAGACAAATCGAAAATTAGATTTAAAGTAGACCCGCAAAGGTCATATAATTGAGTTTGTCTGATTGCGGGTGTAATAGCAAGTATAAAATCCATTTTCACTACATTCTCATCTAAGAGACTCGGCATAGCTTTGATAAAAGTGACGTTGATGTTGACATTTACTGCAGAACAGCGTTGGCTTAGTCTTTCGTTTAAGACATTATCGTATTGGGCGAGTAAATCTTTGTATTGTGGTAAACAAGCGTTCGAAACAGCACCGAGAGCTCTGTATTGGACGCCTGCTACTACATGGTACGCAGCCTGCTGAGTATCTGTAACAAAAATATGTTTTAAATAGTTTTCACCCAAAAATAACAAATGATGTCTACATATGAAATTTCACTTTTACTAATACTTACTTTCAGAAACGCAGTCAGGCACAACAGCCGTAGGTGACCACTGGCGTTTAGTTTCACAAACAAAAGATTTTACTGGTTCTCCATCGGTAAACCTAAAACCTGGACTGCATGTAGCGATACATTGAATTCCCCTATCGCCAGGCAAACAGTTGAGAGCACCATTTGTAGGAGGAGTTAATTCCCAATCTACACATGGTGTCGCTTGTACAGAAACCTGCAAATTAGAAGACAGTGTAAGTAATCCAAAGAATTTTATATTTGACAAATTTGTATATGAGTTTTTTTACCTGGAAATGGCATTGAGCTTTATTTCCATATTTGTCTGACGCTATAACAGTTACATTTTCGTAACCACGAATAGGAATCACAGCTCGATCGGGGATGAACTTAAGATACACTTCTCCTGAAGCGTCTGTTGCATTGATCCTTTTTCTAGTTTCATTGAAATTTACTGCATAGCTATCTTGTTTATCTACTAACTCAATGACGTAGCTCTGTGGACAACTTAGACGCGGCGGTGTGTAATCAGGTACAGTAATGTTTACTTCACAAATGGCAACGTTTCCATCAAAATCAAAGGCCACGTATCGTACAACCATGTTATGGAACACTTGAATGGGTGTTCTGAAATGTTGGGGAGTTACTTCCAATCTAGCTATTGCACCTGAATTATCTATGGCTGTAGGTTCTGTAAAGTTCACAAGAAGAAGGCCACCGTTGATGTCTGTTTGTACGACTATCGGCTGTTGTGGGCAGTTTTGGAACACTGGTGGCTCATTATCTACAAAAGATATAAACATGTAAAATAGAGATTTTATGTATTAAGACAGTCTAAAATTGTACACAATAATTAACTCACCAACACACGGTGAATAACCGTAGTCATACCCCAATAGTGGTTCGCTAGCGGGTTCGTCACAACCCATCAATTCAAATTTCAGACAAGCATTGTCCATAAAGCTGACTATACCAAGAATAACGAATCTTGCTTGAACGTATTTCGGTAGAGTAATCATCGCCAATTCTCCATAATTTCCGGGGTCTCTCATCGTAAGGTTAAAATTAGGGAAATAAACTACATAGTTCTCATTATCGGCTTGTTTATAGAAGAATCTAATCTCTGTGGGACGACCCACTATATCAGAAGTAACAACTCCTTTGACGAGTATTGCTTTAACTCTGTATACTTTTCCTAAATCGACGCTGACGTAAGTAAAAGCCTCTTGTTTTCCACACCACCCGGTCACCGAATTCAAGCGTATATTTTTCGCTTCATAATTAGGTCGTTCTGAAGTTGCATTGATTGCAGAATCGGGAATTCTTCCTGACGCTAGACCTAAAGGCTTAATCACTTTACATTCGGGTTCACGAACACAAGTTATTGGTCTTGGGTTTATAAGTATGTATCCAGGCCTTGAACAACCGAAGAGCACTTCTGATCCTTGTTCATAACTCCTTGCAATTTGATATCCATCTGCAGGTCTCCCTGGGTCTTCACAAACAGGACCTTCACATCGCAAGTCACCGAAGTCCCATATACCATTGGCTTGACACCGAACGACGTTGTCATGTTTACTCGTTTGCCCGGCTAATTTAAAGGTGTTTTGGCAGCCAAAGAAGAAAGAGCTTTGATATCTAGTGTCCATGTATTTGCCATATTCTGCACCAGGTGTGGGCATCGGCACTCCACAATCTTTTCTAGGACACTGGGGTTGCGCACCGGATAGCCAATAATCAGGTAAGCCCTAATAATTAAAAAAATTAATGATTATAAACAAGTAATGATCTTTATCATGGCATACATATTGGAAACATATTGTTATTATTTTAAAAATGTACCAACGTATCACGTTTTATGTAAACAAAAGTAAAAGCAAAAGAAAAGTAGGTAATTAAGTAAAACATTATAAATTCAATTACCGGCTTAGGATCATACACGCACTGTCGAAAACTAGAACTGAGTGTATTTCGGAGTTGACGACCAGGAGATGTGCAAGTGATGGTGACGTTGTCCCGGTATGGCACTAACACACTTTCAGGGTCTGATCGTATTACCCTCAGGCCATCATTTTTGTCATCTGACAGTGTCACACATCTAGCGTCTGTAATACAGATAGTTATTATTTAATGTATTTGTATTAAAATATGAAAAATGTAATAAAAATATGTTAACTCTTATTTTGCTTACATTGACATTCAGGTGCAGTGCCGTTCCAAGTGCCACTGGATGTACATAGAAGCGAAGGGAATCCAGACATAATATAACCAAAATCGCATTGGAATTGCACAATATCGCCAAAATGATAACTGTTCTTAGTTGATAAAATTTTCCCATTTTCGGGAGAAGGTAATGGTGGACACATTACTGGCACACAAGATTTATTCTTCTGGTAAGTATCTCCGTCTCGGTCACCGGTCTCTGAAGATTCAATCGCGAATCCAGCGGTGCCATTAGCGGAATACAGCTCGAAACCAATGTTGCAATTACAGGAAAAGTTTCCAGGTCTGAAAGTTATTTCATGAAATTTAGTAATTCTTGTTATTAATTAAAAGGGTATATATATATGCTGAAAATCTTCATATACTTACGTGTTGATACATTTCTGGTCACAGCCTCCGTTATTTTCATTGCATTCGTTAATATCCAAACAGTCAAGTCTTGCGCATCCCATAATTTCAAGTTTTAAACAAGGAGCGCCTACGTAGTCTTGAATTTTAAATCTGATGTATTGGGCTTCAATGGGCATTGGCAAGTTGAGTACAGAAAGAGTTGGTTCTAAAATTCGAAATTCGACTGCTGTTCCATCTGGATTAGTGTAGTCTTTAAATATATCAGTCAAATCATTTGTATACTGGAAAAGTAACAGGTATATCAAGTCGTATCTCTTTCGGGTATGTAAAAAATATAACTGAATTGAATTCGTATAAAATAGAAAATATTAAATTTACCTGTATTCTTATAGCAGATGTAAACGCTATATTACCATCAGCACGCATAACACTTATTGTACGAAAACCTCGAATTATAGTAGGCGCTCTTAAATCGACGAGAATCCAGTTTGCACCCGCCTCCAAGTTGTTGCCACACCAACCGCCTCCACTGTTTAATCGCACCATCTGAATAATGTCAAATTTTTATGAATCAATGCTTTTAACATGTTAATGTATTTCATTTAATCTTAAATATACTTAATAACATTTCTAATAATAATAAAGTCAAATAACGCATTTATGAAAATAGTGCAACACTCACTCCGCTGTTGTAACCGAGTTCGGGTGTGGACGTCGTAATTGATTCATCGGGGATGGCACCACTGATCATTCCTAAATCTCCAACAGGTCTGCAGTCGAGACTAGGGGCGAAGCCTGATCGGCATGGACAATAAAAACCGCCCAAGGTATTTTTACATTCGGTGGACGCTGTATCACATTGACTACTGAGGCATTCATTTATATCGTCACAAGACGGAGGTGGATCGAATTCCTGATTAGGACCACAACGTAGTGTACTAGGGCCATTCAATCTATATCCTGTGATTTTTTAAATATTTAAATTATTATGTCAACACTGCATGACTAAGAGAAGATAAGAATAATAAATGTTAATGTACCTTTAAAACACTGTACTCTTGCCTCGTCTCCATACATGTATACCCTTGTTTGATCAACGAGAAAACCATTTTTTACTTCTGGGAACTGAGGACACATAGCACGAGAGCAAGATGGAACGTCTCCAGACCAAGTGCCATTGCTCATACATAGCAATACTGGTTGGCCAGAACGCACGTATCCGGGTTCACATTCGTACCGAACTATAGTGCCGTAGCTGCGGCCACCGCCATTCAATATGGTTACGTTAGCGTGAGGTACATCAGGAAGTGCGACACACTGAGATGCTGTTAAAAAAGGATATAAAATTACTTTCACGTGTCATTATTAAATATTATTGAAATGCATAATAAAAAATTAAAAGATTTACCTAAACAGGTGGGTGTTCTTTCCCATCGTCCATCAGAAAGACAAGAAATCTTTTCAATAGGCTGTCCAGTAGGAAAAGCAAAGCCGGCGTAACACTGATATGTAGCAACTCCTTTGTATGTTACGTTAGTCGATCCAATAGAAAATCCGTTGTCAATTTGGGGAACAGGACCGCAATAAACCTCTGGAAATTTATTTGTTTTATTTATGCTATGAATACAATAGATGTGATTGATAATTTGTATCGGTTCATCAAAAGCGCACCTTTTTGTTTTGCTAAAATAATACATTTGCAGATGGTTTTTGAGTCGGTAATTGTGCTGTGATTACGTATGCAGAGGTATGAGAGTGGAAATAAAACAGCAGATTTATAGTTTTACCGAAACCGCTGTACCGCGCCTTACGTATGTGTGCGGCGCGGAGGGAGGCAGATCTGCTCTGCAGTCCGTCGTCAACGCTTAGGAGCTGCCTTCCCTCCTCGCCGCGTACATACCGAAGGCGCGGTACACAACGGTTTCGGTGAAACTATAATCACGTCACAATTTCTCAAAAAACTACCAGAAAAATTATCAAATAATATAATTATACGATTCTTTTTTATTTATTACAGTTTCCCTAATTAAATTTATATTTTTTTAGATTCCCCAAAATATTTCCGAACATCGATTTGATTAAGTTTATTTTTATTTTTTTCTCTTGATATATTAATTAAATTCTGTTTAATGGGACAGTTTGAAAATTAGTAGCGCAAATAGATATACAGACTATCACTGTGTTTCACTATTTTTCGTATCTCTATGTGTACCTATGTGGCAATTTCTGTTTCAATACGAACCTCTTATAAGGGGAACGGTGAAAACAGGTATAACTTACCTTGACAGCTCGGAATGTAAGTAGTGGACCATTTTCCACCGTCGAGGCATTTAGTGGTAATGCGAGATTTTCCAGTTGCGAATTCTTGTCCTATCGGGCACGAGAACGTTGCTAAAGTTCCAAATGCAGTGTCTCTGTTCGAAGCTAAAGCGCCGATACCAGATCGCAGAGGTGGGCAATCTATACAAAAAGATAGTGATTAATTACATAAACAAATTGATATAACATTAACTGAATTTAATACTGTTTATTACTTGCAGCGCATTAACTTGTTATAAACTGAACATAATTTTTTATTGTTTATTATATTGTATTATAGTTACCTGCTGAGAAAGTTGCTTTCCATCCTTCTCCATTGTGCAATGAGTCAGAAACGAAACGTATCAGCATTTCTCCGCTAGAAGCTGTAAGTGTTATTCTGGGCCTTACTGTGAAACCGTTTTCTGAATGTAGTCTTAGTCCGTTGGTAGTCGTGCCATCAAAAACTTGTACAACATCTGATGGGTGGATACTGAACTTATCAAACTTAAGGGACAGAGGACCGCCTCCTGGATTTTTGAGTCTGTACAAGCATTCTTGATTGTTAGGGTATTTGGTTAATCCATAAGCTGGTGAAGTGAGCGTACCATTCGCGGCAATAATTGAAGCTCTACATCCTTGAGAATATCTCATATTGAAGCCTTTTTTGCTGTCCCCTAAACTTGTTCGAAAGTACATGTACAAGTGGTTTGTAGTTGATATGACAATCTTTTGGTTTTCTTCGCCTGGACCCGTTAACCTTGCCAATACTGGACTAGAAGGATTATTTCCATCTTTAATTACAATGTAATCCCTATTCATTCCCAATTCTAAATCTTCGATTTCTAGAGAAATTATACGTCCAGGCTGCGCTTCAATAATATACATGCATTCTAATCCTCCAGGGTAACCTGTAGGATAGCCGGGTGAGGTTAATACTTGACCTTGAGGTGTGGCTCTCAAAATTCCTCCACAGTTTGATGGTTCCGTTTTCCAAGAAGCACGGAATCCTTTACGTTCTACGGAAGCATCTGTGCTGAATTTGATGATCATGAAGTTAGATGCTGATACATATAGTTTGTTAGATAGGTCTTGTTTTCCTGAAAGAGTCGCTAAATTAACTGATTTATCTTCTGTTCTCCCTCCAACTAAGATTTGGACTGTGTCAAAAGACTTTTCCGTTTCGAAATCTTGGAACTGTAAGACTATATTTTGACCTTGAGGGCCTTCTAGTGTCCATTTGCATTCGCTGAGTGGTGGGTATTTGTGGGGGTAGTTCGGACTCTCCACTACATCACCACTACTGGCCATGTAAAAGTGGCATTCCGCAGGACAATCCATCTCATCGGACGCGTCACCGCAATCGTCTTGCTTATCACATTTATATGCAGAGTTTATACACTTTCCGTTAGAGCAATGGAATGTTCCTGTGTAACAAAAAATAAATGCTTTACATATCGTATAAACGGTTAAAATATAGAACAAACTTGAAAAAAAAAAGGTTTCCAATAGTGTTTCCAAGCGACTGGATTTGCGTAACGAGTAAATATTTGACTTTAAATTTAGAAGATGTGAATTTATTCTCGGCCTGGATATATCATTGACTCAAAACATATAAGAGTAAAACCATTTATTTGTTCTCGAGGGAAAATTATTGTTGTTTTGATTGTTGTTGTGGTTGCATTATTGTTATTTTGTTTACATTGAAATTGTTTGAAAATTATTAAGAAAATAGCCCTCTTATTGCTGTGCTCTCACGTCATATAGTGTATAAGATGATTTTGTCTGACCACCTAAAGATTGACATGTGACAATGCAATAATAGTCCGGTCGTGGGACACTAAATTTTACTAAAAGGTTTTGATAATTCTAAAGTTGTTCGTTTTAGGTGAGTGGATAGATAAAGTGCATGGTGAGCTACTGTCAAAAAGTTAGAAGTTTTAGGGCTGTGCTAAGGGAATGGCATAGGTATTTCTTAATATTTCGTGTAACACACTGTATATAGAATTTAAATTTGAAATTTTAATCCTACTAATATTAACTCACAATGCACTTTATCTATCCACTCATTAAAAAACGAACAGCTTTAGAATTATCAAAACTTTTTTATGAAATTTAATGTCCCACGACCAACTTATTTTTTTAAATTTTCGTAGTATCCCTTATGTTACCTTCCTAAAAATTTTACAATATGAGGTTAAGATAGTTCTCATTAAAAACCAATCAAAATTTCAAATTTTAATTCGATATACAGTGTGTTACACGAAATATTAAGAAATACCTAGTTACACCCTTAGCACAGCCCTAAAACTTCTAACTTTTTGACAATAGCTCACATTCCACTTTGTCTATCCACTTATCCAAAAAGGAACAGGTTTAGAATTATAAAATTTTTTTTATGACATTTAATGTCCCACGACCAGACGGTTATTTTTATTTAATTTTCGTAATATCCCTTATGTTATCTTTCTAAAAATTTTACAACGCGAGGTTAAGTTAGTTCTCATTATAACCCAATCAAAATTTCAAATTTTAAATCTATATACAGCGTGCTACACGAAATATTAAGAAATACCTAGCCACACCCTTAGCACAGCCCTAAAACTTCTAACTTTTTGACAATAGCTCAGAATGCACTTTATCTATCCACTCACCAAAAACGAAAATCCTTGGAATTATCGTAAGTAATTTTTCTCTGGCTACGCGACTATAAATAAATAAATAAAAAATAAAATGTTGTGAAGAAATCGTGACATTCGAGAAGTACCTAATATTTATCATCATTGTGTACTCGTTTAGACGTGTGGTAGGCGTATATCCTAGGCTATTATTACATGATAACCATTTTTGATCAGTTCATTTGCATGCATTAAAAGTATAAAAGTTGACACATATAGACACATATTATTAGAATTTTTTTAGGTATGCTATAAATCGTCACCTGCGGGGCAAGCGTCGGTTCTACACATGAAAGGTAGAAGCGTCTCGCATGTAGTTAGTTCCCAAGATTGAGAGTCAGCAGACACATGGACGTCCACACATTCGCCATTTTTTGGATTTGGCTGTTTCAAGTCCCAGTACCCAGCATATTGGGATACTAAGGTCCCAGCTGCCGATTCCAAGGTATTAGTTCTAAGGTCATCGACGGCAGCAAGGCCGAGCCAGTAGTGACTGTTGCTTGGAGTCGATGGCACCATGTTGGCGGTCATATTGTTTTCGGCGTAACTTTCTACTACCAATAATTCGCTGCCGTACCTGAAAATTTCATTAGAATATTTTTGTAGGACGCTAAGGTACCTTAAACATTTTAAAATATTAAATTAAGTTTCGTGTCGTGTCGTGATAGCCCAGAGCGCAAGGAACCTGCTTCAAATTTATAAGGCCATAAGGGCCATGGTTCGAATCCGGGCGTGTACCAATGAGTTTTTCTGACTTAAGTACATTAACTATCACTTACTCCGTGCCTCGGAGAGCACGTTAAGCAGTCGGTCCCGGACGCTGTCAATAGATGGCGGTCGTTACAATCCCCAACCCGCAGTGGGGTAGCGTAGTGGATTTAAGCTCCAAACCCCCTCCTCACCCTAGGGGAGGCCTAAGCCCCTGCAGTGGGGTAAAACGGGCTAATGACGATGATAATGATGAAATTAAGTTTAAATTATTACCGAGCTGGCTGTAATTTGTGGAATTCACATTTTTAACTACATTTATCAAAAACAGTCTACTCGGACAGTCTAGGTTCTTTGTAAAAGATCATAAAAACACAAGTGACTTAAAAAAGCACAAACAAAGAAAACAAATGTTTAAATAACATCTATTAGTTTTCTCAGTCTATGGTAATATGCGCCGTTCGGAATTTGTAGGAAATAAAACGTACGCGACAAATTAATAAAGTCATTTACCTCCGACATAATCCCGCCGCTTTTTCCCAAGAATGTCTGATATTGAAGAATTTGTAACAGTGAAGTCCTTTTAGCTCCCAACCTGAAAACAGAAAATTGTGCTTCAAAGTTTTATACAATCGCATAAAACACATTGCACGAAATCACTTTTTCGTCTCATTTTTCGTCTACTTTGTTTTTAATCCAAAGTTGACATATTTTTATTTAATTTTTCGTTCTCAAGAGATACATCGTAGAGAACTATTTACATAGTGTCCCTGCTTTACCACCATTATTAAATTACAATATAACTTATGAATAAAATACGTACAGAATCCAAGGAGATATTCATGGACAGATTATGACTTTCGCGCCATTTTAAACATTTAAACATGGATTAGTACGTTTAGGTACGCGTTTTTTTAACTGTGCCCCTGAAGATGTTACCAATCACATTCGAGTTTATTCACAACGCGCATTGGGATTTATCTATGGTTGCTGCTACAATTGACGCTTGAATTTACGAAAAAATCTAGAATTTTTATTTTAAATATTTCACTCCTTTATTTACTTATGAATCATAATAAAATCTAAATATTATTTAAGTGTATTGATTTGTTTTCTGAGATATTTGTTTCTCCTGCTGTAAATAATAATTGATATATAATTTTAGCAAATCTTTGTTTAATTATATGACCTGTTCTTTATTATGTTGTCTTTTATGTCTTCTAGTATTTAAAAAAAATTCTACTACGCTAAAAACAAAAACTAAAAAATAAAAATTACTGAAAAGGTAAAAACATGAATTCAGGATATAGCATTTCTTTACGAATAGATACTTTTTTTTACGACTCTTAAAATATACGCCTATAGACTGCTAGAGGATCTTTTTAACTTTTAATTTTAGGTATTTAGAATTGATGGTTTTTTACCTACTGATCTAAATAATTATTAAATTCAGCTGTTTTAGCTCACATAGACCTGTACTTCCTGCTTGTTTCTAGTTTTAATTTTTTATTGTTATATTTGAAGTATGGAGACTCGTTTGTTAACAGGATCGCGAATGCTAAAAATAATATGCTGTATTTACAATGTTGTTTTTATTTCGCAAATTTCTTTGGAACATTCAACTAGGTATTTATACGAGTTTTTTTTTTCAAAATGGTGCACGTGGAACGTCATGGTTTCTAGCGATATTTTGAAAAAGCTCCATATTAACCGTACTACGTTGTCTATTTTTGTTATTATTTAATAAAAATACTAACAGAATACCTCCTTATTACTAGACACTGGCAAAGTTGTCTAAATCAACATATTAGCCAATAACTAAAAAGAAGAAGAAGAAGAAGGTATTTATACATATAAGAACCCTATAAAAATAAATGAAACTTTGTAAATCATATTACTTTTAAAATACTATCAATTTATATACTTTATGATATTGAAATAATGTATAACCGATAGTAATTTATGTGATTTGTTATTGCCATTGTCATGCCATTTTCCCGAAATTGTTTTTTTCGTGTAGTAATTTTTTCATTCGGTTTCTTTCCGATCGTTTTTTTATCGCAAAATTTTCATGAAAGCTTATTTTACGATGCGTCTTTTTTTCCTATATTCAAAATTTTGTATTCGCGTTATTTTCAAAAACAGCAAAATATTGCAATCTCTGTATCTTTAATCGAAGTATTTCCTTTTTTGTATAAAAATATATATACTTGAAGGATCTCATCGCCATTTCAATCGACTTTTTAATTCTTACCTGAGCTGGCGCGGCAGTGCGCGCGGCTTGAAACGTATCAATTAAATTGATACGCTTTTACACGCGTAGCTATTTTGGTCATTAAAATTATTTGCAAATAAAAAGTGAACTAATTATTATTAGTAATAGTAATTATTAGTATTACTAATATGTAATCGTTGTCAATGCGTTCTTGCCTTGATATTCGATAGTGTTGTAACGAAACCCACCATTTAAAAACTATGCTGCATACTTATAAATATATGCGTAACATATTATCTTTCATTCATAGATACAATATATGCACGAAACACGTTACCGTCTTTTTCGCTTCGCGAACGATTCCTCGTAGGATTTATTATTTACGATTTTCCAAAATTAATCATTTGTAGACATACTTGTATAATTAAATATTAGCATTGTGGATTAAATTAACTACATCCTTTCGTTTCAATATTTGTCGTAAAATATTTGGGGTGTTGTAATCGCAAATACTCGTAAATACATTCCGCAAATATTGTATACGTCAAAATGTTCAAACATTGACTTTCTAGAAACGGGGGGCTTCGGTGAAAATTTTATATGAGAAAGCCCTTCGAAGTCGGTTTTCTCTGTACAAACAAAGACGTTTCTTTAAATAATTGCTTTGCGTAAATCATAAGAAAATTTATAGGTACTTAATTTTAATTTTATATTACTGAGTGTTTTCTATGTCTATATAATAACGATATAGGCATGAAATAGGTATCGTGAAATAGCTAACTTTTTACCTGACTGCGGAGGGTAATTTTTTCGAGTCGATGTATATATTGTTAATACGGGTATAATTTTGATGGTTATTAACAATATTTATTAGATATAAATCCACATTACGACAGATTACAATAATTGACACTTATTCCAGTGCGCGCCATTATAATCATTTATTCAATCTTAGGGATGTGACGTCTTGATAGCGTTGTACCGCGTCACATCAAAACATCGCTAGCAGTATGTACGTATGTGTGTCTATTTTTGTGGCACGCTCTGTATCCCATAAACGGTTTGATGGATTTCAACCATGGACGTAAATTTCAACATAAGGAGCTGCCTTGGTGTCTTGTGTCTTTATCTTCGTCTTGATCGTGGGAGTGACATAGGGCCGAATATTTGCGAATCAAAGTCGAATTTTAATTTTTTTAAAATGTTTTTTTAATGATTCCTTTGTAAATTTTAATGATAGAATTATCCTTTTCGTCAAAATAAATTATTGTCTTGTTTTACATAAAAAAGGGAAGGACTAGATAAGCAGCAATAAAAAATGCGTGACTTTAACAAAGATTGGAAAGTGTACAGTAACTTTTATATCCGCATTTGTTTTCCCTTGTAAAAAGTCTGACTCAACATGCTCAGGCGTAGAACTGTCTTTGGTCGATGGCTTCCGAGATGCCGACGAAAATGGCCGAAGTTATACGAAGAGACCCGAATGTTTACGAGAAAACGCGTGTGAGTAATCTCTCTCGATAACAGTAGGTCACCAACGCCCGTGTCAACGCCGTCGATGCGGAGCAGAGAATTTTTGTCACGTGGGCGTTTAGTTTACATAATAGACAAAGAGCTGGCGACTGCGTTCACTAAGGTAAGGATAAACTTTGTGAGTGTCCAATTTTTCTATACAAATACTCGTCTGTTTGAGAAAACACATCGACGATATGGCTCCTAAACAGAGAAATAGCGTGTAGGTATCTACGCATGAAGTTGTACAAATAAACTTGTGGATTAGGTAGATACATTATTTAAAGAATGGCTCACAAACGTTCAAAAGTATTGAACACGGAATCCGTTTTAAGTAACTAATAGCATAGAGGTATTAACATAGTTGTCGCGTGTCGTCTCCTACATAGAAAGCGTAAAATAAGTTCGACAAGGTCGAACGAGAAACAAATTTTACTCTCAATCTTGAAGTTTTATGACACCTGTCTCATTTTGTCGCACTCGCCTGGGTATTAGTAATCGTGTTTTCAACAGATGTAATAAAAACTCAGGACTGTCACTGAACAACTAATGAAGCAGTGCAATGGCGACCGCGTAAGTATGTGTGAGTGGAACTTCGCAGTGTACTTGCGTTCGGTAGACTTTATGAAAGAGTGTGTTTAAGTGACGCGTGCGTACATATCCAGCTGACTTACTAGAGGTGCATCGGTAGTTAGTTCAGAATGTTACGTCCGGGTATTTCTAGGTTCATGGTGTCTTCATACAAAATTTATTTCATCTCCCCTAATGCTGCCCTCAGAAGGCGCGGTCCGAAAACAGGGAGTTACAAGAACGCTACTTAAAGTCGCTGTCTATTTAAAGTCTCCATTAACAAACTAAATAACAATATCCGTCTTTGCCATTCTAAGTTTTCCAATAAGATTGGATAAGGAAATTGAAAGCGAGTATAAGTAGCGTTTTTACAAGTTGCTGATAGCCGTGAACTGAAACATATTATCAGGCCAATTTATTAAAAATATGTAACCGAAAATTTAAAGCTTTATGAAGGCAGCTCGAAATTTTTTTGCGGATATTAAGGATAATGTCGGTTATAACTTTATCCTTAATTTTGGTTGTCAGCTCCTAGGCTATTGTATTTACATCACTCTTGACGCTAAGGCATGCATCAAAATGAACTTTCACGACGTGTGCGTCATAACAAGGTATGATATGAATAAGTGCGGTCCGTTGTCCGCATTTTTATAGTAGAAATTTTACTTAGAAAACGTGAATGAAAAATATTGTGCTATAAAAATATACTTGAGCTATGCACGAAAACCTGTGAGATGGATGTTATCGACGCGTGGTTGAAGTAGTTTTAAACTATTATACGAAAAAACAACATGGGAGGCTACAATTCGATTTTCAAAAGTAATTCTTATGAAATTAATACCCGCATTAATAAAGTATGGAGTACGTATTCATTATGGACAATAAAGTAGAAATTCATAAATTGTTGGCGGTGGACTATTAAATAAAAATAATAAATCGAATAAATAAAATTGAAGTTGTACCTATCTATGATTCCAAAATAGCGACTTTTTCTTAAGCTCATATGTTTCGTTGCACGTTAAAGTACCTAAACATGTGTTATTTTTAAATTTTTTTTTGGCTGATTTTTCATCCAGGCTAATCTCTGAAACGGCCGAACTAATTATAACGTGACTTTTATTGACAGGTAAAGGATATTTTAGAGAATATCATTGGCAACTTTTTATAGAACTTTTATAGGATGATTGTCGTCCGTCTGTGTGTCCATCACCATTCTTTTCAGCAGGAACGGATAAAGGTATCAAGTGGAAACTGATACCAAATACTGAGGTCTGCGGCCCTATAGTCAAAAAATTATTATGGCATATTGTCACTCTAAATAGTGCGTCATCAAAACTTATAGCAAGACTTGACTGTGGTTAGAGATCCTAATTGCAGAGCTAAACATAGCGAGTTCGATTCCCGCCCGGGACAAATATTTGTGTGCATGATATGTCTATTTGTTCCGTGTGTAGGTGTAAAATATTTATATATGTATATATGATTAAATATTTACTAAGTACGTATATCAGTTGTCTAGTAACCCATAACACAAGCATAATATTCGCTTAGTTTGGGACTAGATGACGCTGCGTGGAATGTCCCATGTATTATTATTATTATACTTTCGAATAACCTAGAATACTTATTGAAATTTCGAGTAACGGAACATCTTGTAGTAGATACAAGTAAAGAAAATAACTTGAGAAGTGCTTGAAAATTTGCAACTTTGAATTTTGTGTGGATTTTTTTTTTGGTATTTTAATTGATATGTGTTTTCGTGTCATATAACGGCGAGTAGCAATAAATACGTTATATAACAGTACGGAACCTCCAGGGCGCTAGTCTGACTCGCGCTTGGGCGGATTTTTCGCCCAATCACACTTCTTTCTCTCATTTATAAAGATAAAATATTAGAAAGCGTAGAATCTTAGAGTGGGTAACAGCAGCGTTCGATGTACAATATACAATGTGTATGTGTAAGTGCACAAACTATAGGGAGTGGTAAATGAAAAAAAACATCTTGTAAGACACCTTTTAGAGTTGGATATGGAAGATACATACATTTTCATTTTAGCACATTTTAAATCATAATAGAATATGCTTCGATCTGATTGGATTTAGTTAAATACATTCTACTAACAAAAAGGTTTTTTAAGTTCACATACGTTCAATAATATTATTTGAACACTACTACAAAATACGGAAATTCAAGGTATTTTATATAATATAAATTGAAACGGCATTGTTATAATAACACAGCGCCCGTCTGAAAACACTATCACAAACTGAGATCCTTTTAAGAGTGCTTTACCAAATCTATTGAATAGTTTAACTTACTGTTTACACCAGATTAGTGATTGATAAGGCATCAATTTAACTTATAATATAATTGGTCGATTTGTACATTTGTAAATGACGAAATTTGAAGTAAAATGAAGTTCGATGTTTTAAGGATGAAAATAAATCGTCTACTGATATGACATTGTATAAAACTGTATAAATAGGATATCCTATCCAATGAGATACTAGCACAGTCAATTTCAAACACGTACTGAGGTGTAATCAGAATATTCGGGTTGTAAAAATAATGACGGGGCATGGTCCAAACCGTGATCATTGACAAAACCCTTTTTGTACTATAATCTTGGAGGAACTAGACTATAATCAAGAATAAACTTATCCCTCAAAAATCTACAAAGATTTTGGGAAACTATTCGATAATTCTGACAGCATAACCTGCAGCCAATTTATTTACATAAATAGATCATGCGTAATAAATATAAATAATAAAAAAATAGACAAATATAAATAATTTATAAAACGCCATTTTTTTTTTTAAATCAAGGCATGCCTAAGTTCGGGGAAAATTCATTAAATAAATTATGAATTTTTTAACGTTATTTACTACAAAACATGGAGCCATGACAGTTTTCACGCCGAGTCGTTTAGAGTCAGCATGAAGTCAATTTTGTATGAAAACACGATTGCCGCGACGTCCGTGGGGATGAAGTTTTGACTTTTGAAGTTTTGACTATTTAACCACACGGACCTTAATTCATGCTAGGAACAGTCAATCCATTGAAAAAAGTATGTCGTTTTTTGAAAAGAATATACTTTGTTTTTTGCGTTTACTGCTTTAAGTGTTAAAAATAATTACATTGACAAGGAAATTGTTGTTCTCATTAGCATTAAATGCGTTCTCACAAAATTATTATTTCTTTTACAAATATGCAATTTATGGCCATTTTGTCATTAGTTTGAAAGAAATTGTGATGTTATTTTTAATATAAATTATTTATAAGACCTCTCTGATAAATCCCAATAAATAATACTATTTGTAACATTCGTGTAATAAATAACCAATCAAAGTTAAACATAGACCACACGAAGTCATTGGCAGCCCGTAGTTAAATATAACAATATGTTGTGACCTAATTTTAAAGCCATATTGCTTGCATGTCGGCCGTTGACGTTGTCGTGCGGGTGGTTATTAACACAAAAACACTTTGCAAGTATGAGGTAGACACGACACCTAGTTAACAAGGATATTTTATGTTATGTTATTATAACAGTATAAGCTAATGTTAGGTACTGTTACTATATATCGGTAAAATATTTTGTTTAAAATGGGATAGTATTTATTGATAAATTGTTATTAGATCTTTACGGTTTTTTTAATTTTTTAGAAAGGATTTTGGTTTTTGGTAAATTTCAGCATGGCTATGGTTCAACATCCTAAATTGTACGTGGCCCGACATACACTGAACCGGTATTTCATAAAATTATTTCAACAATTTATTTAATTGAAAGAATTATACCTATATATACTACATGACTCTTTTACCGTTCATAAAGTATGTTATTTACTTTTATGTAAGTAACAATTTCTCAACTAACTGTACAAAGACTGAGTATCCGATGTACGCCGGTCTTCACGGCTAGTGGTTAGGGTCGGGTGACGTCCATGGAAACTTGTTAACTTAATCATGAAGATTAAGTTAACATGAGATGTTAGAACGTAAAATGTTAATATATTTAATAAACTGTATGTAAATATTCTACCATCTATAAGAATATTCTATGATAAGTATATTGATGACTCGTTTTTTAATTGATTTAAATTTCGTATTTGATCCACAACAGAATATTTTTTTAAGATAAAACATAACGAAATTATATGGCTGGTGGGTACGGGTTGGGTGGAGGGGTACAACTCGTTTCAGTAGTTTTCTAACTGTTTAGTGGAAGTAAGAAAATAAAGACAAAGAAAAATGTCGTCGCCCTCGTAGTTTACATTACGAAGATTTTCTTAAGTCTTCATGGCAAAGGAAAAGAAACATTTTATTTAATACCTACGAGATCTAATAATAAACTTCTATAGTGCAACAGTATACCTAATTACGATAACATGGAAACAATCTGAACATTCAGAACACATTTTTGTCTACAAAGTTGGGATTTTCATAAATTTCATTATGAAAATTATTAAGATGACGTTAAAATTAAGAGTTTTGGAAATACATAAATAAAACTATTGGAATTACTTATTTAGCTACAATCGATTTATTTAGGTAATATTGTTTTAAATTTTTGAAAAGTTCATTTTCGAAACACAGTTGGTTGATTAGTCTACTTTACTTTTTAGATTTTATATGATTAGGCGCTACGTCTTTCCCGCTCTACCGTGGGGTCCCCTAAAGCTCTGGGCACTAATCCATAGTCTGTGCGAAAAATATGCAACTTTATATGCGGACTTACAAACAGATGATGTGTATTTCCAGGCGAGGTCGAGTGCGGAACTCCTAGCGGAACTTTACAGAACTTCCTAAACCCAAGACCCTGTGGTGTATTTTGTGTACCCGAGGTTCTTGCTCTGCGCAGTTGATGGCTAAACTCCAGCACAGGAAACCAAATTTATTTATTTCGATCAATAATATCAGTACTGATACATGCTAACTTATTCATGCATTTAAAAGTCATCGGTGAGTCACGATCTAGCTATGTATTATTACCGAGGCGCGGGCGGCGCCTTTCACTCATTATTGACTCCAAGGCTGGCAGCTTGCTGCACAAACTTGCTCTATTGTCTATCATTAAAAAAGACACAAAATAGTTCCGATTGTTATACTTATTCTCAGTGTAAAGGTTCAGTAAACTCGGAATTGGTACAAAACGTTTTTAACCATATCAAGACATTAAAACTTTGTTGTATCCGTTTGCATCATGAAAGTTGAGTAATATAATATATTGACATGGTAAAAGTACATAATGCGTAGAGGTATTTAAATTGTTATCAGAGAGATATTGCGTGATTACCATAGGTTTCGAATGATCGTCGTATGCCGCGAGAATTAGAATTCAGAAGGTTATACTCGCACCAGATCAGTAAGGTGTTGAGATGAACGTCGATTTTACTCTCCCGAGCTAGCTGTGTTTTGTACTTCCAGGTGGGTACCTGGACGAAACACGCTAAAATTTTATAAGTTGTCAATGCATTGAAAACATTGCAGACGCTGCTCCCTGGTCTTAATATTTGTAAGCCTCACGTGTATACAGAAAATACGCAGACTGAGTTTCCTGATACTGTGACGAGAATATTTCGCTAGTGATCCTACACAGAAAATTAAAAAAGAATTCTGTTATCAAGAAAATAAAGTTTCCAATATATACAAATACCGCGTATTCTTGGACCAATGCAATTCGCTTTGATTTAAGAATTCTTTTTTTTCTGTGTAGTTAACGTTTTAAGATTGGTAATTAATCGAAGGACGCGTTTCAGCGGTTTGATTCAATATTTAATTTAAGATCCTTAAAATTCAGTGCTACTACATACAGCCACACAATTAATACGATATTTAACGGCATCACATGTTAGGGTGGACCCGCTATATCACGTCTAATCTATAATTCCCTTGGCGGGAAAAATATGTACAAAGCATCCGTTTTTACTTCCGTATTGCAAAGAAAAAGGAGATCCGATACAGGGTTAACAAATTGTGTCGGAGAGGTCAGATGCTGATTGTACTATCTACCCATAAAACACAAAATAAAAAGTGTTGTCTGAATCGCGGCTGTTGTATGTCTGTACGTTGTATAATTTTATTATCTTCATGTCTTTGTTATCTTCACGACCGCTTAGCCTAGTAGGTAGCGACCCTGCCTACAAAGCTGGAGGTCCCAGGTTCGAATCCCAGGTCGGGTCAGTATTTATATGATAATATTGATACTGGGGTACCGGGTCTTGGTTGTTATATGTATGTGTTGTCTTCGCTTGGTACCCAAAACACAAGCTAATGCTTAGTTTGGGGCATTGACGTAGTTGTGTTGTATACGTTATTATTATTATTATTATCTTCAGGATGATTTCTGTAGAAGCCGCACTCACATCTTTAAGGAGGTAGGCTTTTCATACAAAAAAGAGGGTTCGGCCCGTGTCTAATCCTCGCTGTATTTCTGTATCAACATTTACAGAAAAAATATATGTAACGGGAGAAATACTGCCACGGGGCGGTATGTTTTTTTTTATATCTTGTTTATTTGATTTAGAATTAATTCCTGAAAAACATAATTTCCGTCGGTTTTTTGTTTTTGAAAATAATGAGCCGTTTTGATATTAATACGAATTTAAAAAAAAAACAAAACGTGTGGACAAGCAAATTTTGGTTCCAATTCATACACATTTCAGAGGTGGAAACAGTTATGGCCTACAAGCTGTTTCGACGGGTATTTTATAGGTATTTTAGAGAATTTGCCCTTGTTATCTCTGACACTCAGGAACAGAGAGATTGAAACGGAGATAGCGATGCCAATTCGAAACCACGGAGAGAAAGACTATCCCCTATATAATAATCTCAACAATTTTTTTTTCTATGTCCATAAGGACGCCAAGTCTATTGATCACACGACTTTAGAGCGGGAGCGGCTGTACTCTACAGTAATTTATAACAAATTGATATAAATATTATTTACTACAATACAGCCGCTGTATATTTTCGACTTCAACTTTTGAATCACCGAGGACTTTATATCTGATTTAGAGATAAAATACGCGGTTTTGGAAATAAATAAGGGGCCATCCATGTAATACGTGTACGCATTAAAGGGATATACTGGACATTGATTTTTTAAGACCGCGATTAATTGAGTTACTCGTAGCACACCTCAAACAAAGTGTTACGAAGGAATTGGAGGCATTCGCAAATGTTTGAAATTAGCGTGCCGTATTTATGTACGGTTATTACGAGCGTTATGGGTACCTTTACATCAGGTTCGCCAGGGACTGGTTATTTTTAGCTTTTAACATTGTATATATAAACTTTATATTTGTAGATTGCGTCCATAGTTTTTAATCAAATTTTAATAATACCTATTATTCAGTAGACTCCTCGACATTTGAAAAACCGATTTAAGATATAATAAGAAAACACTGTAAGCAGTATGTTCCTAATATATATCCAATTTTTTATATAACACATCTTTAACAGGAATTTAACATATTTTGGAATTATCATGTCAGCATGTTGATTCGTACAATAACAAAGTGAACACAGTTTTCTCAAGCAAATTCTCTATAATAATAGCTGGATGCGTTCGCACGCGAAGAACGCCTTACTAAGCAACTGACCCAGATTGCGTCGCTCCAAATCTCGCGAATGCGTGCCAAGTTTAGACTTAACATACGCCAGACCTGACGCAACGATGTCGCACAATCACTTTAATGTGTCATTACGCGCGACATGCGATCGCTGGCGTTTTGGTGCTAACAATGCTGACTTGAATGCGTTTCACATAATGAACTATTATACCTTCGCACTTCGGTGGTACCGCTTGTCTATAAAATAAGAACTTTCTGTATTGTGAGTCAGCAATTTATAAGTTTAGTTTAGCCTGATTTAGAAATTCTTAAACAGCTTTTAACTTTGCTAACGTTTTATAATAATTATTATTATATTTAGAATAATATGATATAATATTATAACCTTTTACAATCTATATATGGTCTTTTTATGGTTGCCATCAATCGATGGCAGTCATGAAAATCCACCAATCCGCATTGGAGCAGCGTGGTGGATTAAGCTCCAATCCCCCCTCATCCCGAGGGGAGTCCTAAGCCCCTTCAGTGGGGCATTAATGGGCTGATGATATAAGGCCCTTATAGTCTGATGAAAGCTCTAGTTAGTTTTAAAAGAACACAATACTAATTTTCACAAAAATAATTACTTACTGAGACATGGTTGTTTGAGATAATAGCAGTGCCTAACGAATTCGTTTGTGCCTATACTATGTTCAAAGCTGTAATTTACGTGTCGTTATCGAAAAAAATAATTGTTACGTACACTTATTGCTAAGATGACACCTTTGTTATTGTATTGACTGATCGATTGGTCGAGTGGCTAGAGACCCTAACCAAAGGGCGCGGGTTCGATTCCCGCCCGGGGCAAATATTTATGTGTATGAATATATACATATCTAATTGTTCCCTGTATAGGTGTAAAATATCTATAACTGTATATATTAGAAAAACGTATAAAAAGTATGTATATCAGTTGGCTAGTACCTACCCCTAACAGGGGACTGACTACATGAGAGTGTGTGAGAGTTAACAGGAAGGTACAGTTATAGTATGAATAAATAATATACTTAAAAACATTAGCTAAGGATTAAAGATTATATTTGAGTATAATAATATTTCAGAGATATTTCTAAAAAAACGTGTGTCAACATACAATACCATTAATTAGAAAAGGCCAGAGGCCGCTAATCAAATCGGCGTAAGCGTGACGCAAGGTCCCGACTTTGAATTTCGTCTGACAATGACATTTGGCGTACGGCCACCCAATGTTAGGTTAACGCTGGACAGTCGACACATATCATTGTTCAATTTTCTTGTTGACTTTATAGACGGAGTGATGTTCATTCCAGGTTAACAGATGTCTTCAGGAAAATGAATGTCCCTCGTTTTGAATAATCACAGACTCATATGCTTTTCTTTGCAGGCAAATTAGCCAAAAGTTTGTTACTTTTAAATAATTTTTATCACACCACTGATATCAGGAAATAAGATAGGCTTATTTGCAGAAAACAAAGACGCCGTCTTCGATGGCGGACAAATGATTTGTCAGGAAAGAGGAGGTTCAAAATTGTATTTCAAATTAAGAAATTAAAGAAAAAGCAATACATGGTCCAAATAGTGGACATGAGAATATGACAGGTGGTTTTTTCTCTGACTTTCAAATGAAAATATTGAAAAACGTGTTTATTCTTTTAGTGCCACTTAATTGAGATATAGCGCCAAGAATGGCGGGACGCTCCTCCCCGCTACACCCGCGGTCCCACCTTCCTCATGCACAGTATTTATGTTTGACTTAGTAACCAAACCATGCAGTATTGAAAAATTTCTTGGGAAAAATGTCTTAATTAATGTGAAATTATTTTGCGTACTTTTTTACAAAAATTAAGAAGATGACATCAACGTCAAAAAATATTAAACAATCTTATTGCTTTGCAGTGAAGCTCATGTTTAAAAAAAAAACATTAGAATTGTGAATTACGAATATTATTCGAATATCATTCGACGCGTACGTTGCGCTGGCGATCGTTAAGTTCGTGGGGTACCCATCTGTCAAACTTTTTTACTTTGCCAATTTGTTGCAAATGGTCCAAAATTGTTTTGATGCTTACATCAAAAACTACTGCTAGTTCAGCTGTAGCTTGTGTATCATCAGCTTCCGCAATCGCCTTCAATTCATCATTGTTGACCAAAGTGTCCGGACAACCACGAGGTTCATTATTCAAGTCATAATTTCCAGAACGGAAGCGGGCAAACTAACAAGGCGTTGTGCGTTCGTTTGTTCTCTCGTAAACGTTGTTGATGTTACGTACCGTTTGTGCCGCATCAACGCCACGACGGAACTCATATTCTATAATGACACGAATTTTGAAAGTGTCCATTATGACGAAAAATGTTCAAATTTAATGAAAACACAATTCTTGTCAATAAACAAAAGACTGACTTTGTAAAAAGAACGTCACGTTTTTCAAACAATATTAATTTAAATTTCGAATTCACAGCCAATCAATTTTATTTTTTTTTTGTTTGAAATGGCCAGTACTGAAGAACGGCAACTTCATAGGTTAGGACCTAATATGCGGCTAAAGCGTGCTTTTTTAAAACTTCATGAACTTTTTTGTATAACGGCACAGCGTTTTTCGATGCAAAGTATTTGGAGCATACTGAACATTTTTTTCCTGTACAGCGCAATTGGACATATGGACAGAAAACCTCATAAGGGACCTTTTGGAAAGGAATGTCAATGTTAATCTTTAGTTACATCTGCAAAAATAAGGCTGTAAATTTAGTTGTAAGCGTAAATTTTATTTTAATTTTAACTTACTTTTTTGATCTTACGTAAGAACTATGTAGCCCCCTCCCGCCTCCATGTAAGAAAAAATAAGACCTAGTCGGACCCCCTCCCTCCCCAAATCATCTTACGTAATTAATTAACAACCCCTAATGTAAGTATGATTTAGTTAGTATTTTCTGCCATCGGTGGTTTTACCATAAAACAACTAAATCAAACATTTTTTTATTGCAACTCAGTGGAAACATTACACAAATATTTAATAAATTTGTGCTATGTATATATCTAAAAAAATAATTGTGTTTCTTTCAGTTTGGGGTCCTTACTACAAGCTCCGCTGTGCATCCGTACGATCTAAATGACAACCGGCACGGCAGACGGCAACGGCATTGAAAAGGTTCACGACATTTTCAAATGCACCATCCACACGCTACGTAACGGCAACAAACGATTGTTATCGGATTTTAATACACAATAGTATACACAATAGCGCAACACGTGCTCCCGGGGCGAGTGCGCCGTCAATGTGCCGGACGTGCCGTTTGTCTCGATCCGTACGCAACGGAACGTAACGTCACCGACCGGTACCGGCAACGGCAACGGCACGGCAAAAATTGCTTGCCAACGATATTTTGCTGGTGCCGTTGACGTTATCGCTACCGTTCCGTCGCGTACGGACGCTGGCATACAAAATGTATGTAAGACATTGGAAACAAATGCCGTTGCCGTGGCCGCCTGCAGCGCTGGTCGTCACGTGCGGATCAGCCTTTAATAACAGTTTTCAATGTATGAATTTAATGATATTATAAAATTTTAGTCTGTTAATATCAGCATTTTTGATGTTAATATCATCTTTTTGTTAATATTAAACCTACTATAATACGTACCTACGTAATCGATGAAGCTATGTTAATTATTCCTTAAAAAAAAGAAACGTTAAATTTTTTAAGTAACAAACTTTTGAGAACGTAAAAATGGGACACAGCCTCGTTTTTCGTTCTCAAAATATAATGATCGTATATTTTTTCAAATCACCTAAATATATACTTACGGACAAAATTAACTGCCCACTTTAAAAGCGTTTTTTTTTTCGCGAAAAATGATAATTAATAATTTTTCGTTCATAAATTAATAATGCAATAGGTAAACCAACAACCCATCAAACAAATTAATGGCTAAAATAAAGTTCAAAACGAATTAGAAAATGGTTTAAAAAAGAATTACGAAATTTAAAAAAATTGTAATCGGGGCGATTAATTTTGCCCGTGAGTAGGTATAGATAGAAATTACCAATATGTAAAAATACAAATATTTGTGTCACAGCTTCTAATCGCACTATTTCACACAAATATTCACAATTTCTAATCATATTTTATACGCAGGCACTTTTAATGTAAATCCAAACTGGTAAAATTAATGATAGTTATCTTGGATCTCTTACGGTATTTAGCTACTTATGCAATTAGGTTTCTCTAGGCCAAGGTGTAACGGTGACGCGTATGGCCAACCACATAGCGGTATGGAGGGATATATCCTACACCAGTAATTACTATACATCTTTAATTGATTGATAACATAGTATTAGATGCATTCTAAGAAAGGAATTCGATATCGACGAAGTTTTATGACTTAATAGTAGATTACGTTTTACATATTATTCGATGTAATTAATAGGTAAGTTTTTTAATTAATAGATATTTTTTATTATATCACTACATATTATATATTAAAGTCCGACACCGCGTCTGTCTGTCTGTCTGCACGCGATAAACTCAAAAACTACCGAACGGATTAGCATATTATTGCCACCAATGGACAGAATAATTCAAGAAGAAGGTTAACGTATATAATTTACGACGATTATTGTTGAAGAAGTCGGAAAAAAATCAAGCCGGTTGGGAACTTTCATCGAAAACGCTGCCTAATCCTTTTGAGATATAACAAAATAATGTACGGAGAAATTGTTCTTTTTGTATATGACTACAAAAAAGTCCGCGGTGGCGTATGTCTATCTTTTATGGATAGCTTACTATATCTATTTTTATGTTTGAAAAATGGTGTCATATGATGAGATGATTGGAAAGCAATTTATACGGATACAGTATTAATCCTTATCAAATTAAATACGTCATTTACCTTTAGCATTTCATGCAGATTATGATTGCCCTATACACCATACAAATTCAATTAATATCTTAGGAATTATCACGGAATAAAAACTATTGCGCGACCAGGTCCAGTGCGGCGCATAGAAACATATAAATAATATTACTATGTTATGTAACAGACGGCGCGAACAGTGCATACGTGCGCAACAGTGAGCAGTGCGGGGTGCACGCGAGGCGGCTAAATGAGCCGTACTAATAAGCCACAGATATACGATGTCGTCGTTACAGAGGCGACATGCGAAATTTTCTTTATATTCTGCCTATTAAATTGAGTAATGTAAAGGAACGTAGTAAAATAAATTGAAAGGGGCAAAACTAATGGTTTTAATTACAATGCCTATTTTAATTAATACTGTGTATACATATTTCCCCATAGAAGTAAAATAATTATACATTAAACTGTACTTAATTGGTACTGAATATAAGTAGTAGAATATGCGTTTGCACTAACTACACTCGACACTTTATCTCACTTTGCCTTATCGGTAAAGAAATGAACGAAGTGCAATGGAAATCATCGTTGCAATGCGATATAAAATTTACTTATCCTTAAATAAAATTAGCTTAGTAAGTTTCTGACTGAAAATTACTGACATTACGACAGAAAAAACGCTACGGCTTATATGCTCTGCTACCCGTGCGCAGCCGAGGCGGGTCGCTAGTATATTATAAAGATTAGATGTTTTTCATTAAAATTTTTATTTCATTATTCACCTATTTGTGTCTTTCTACCTCTCGGCTAACGATATGTCATAACATTAGCCGCGCTTCGCGCTTTCACTTACATCAAATTTGGTTTAGATATATGCAGATGCCTGTTTCGTGCCTACCACGCCGCCGCCGACGCACCAGTGTCGCCTGTCCTTTAGATTGTAGCGTGATATTATATATCTACAACTTCCCTTAATATAGAGGATTTTAAAGTAAAAAATATTTTTATAATCGGACGAGTAGATCTTGAGACTAGAGCGTTCAAACACATAAATTCTTCAGCTTTACACAAATCGAGTTTTTGTTTCTTTATATTTATGATCTGCGGTGAAAATAAAAAAACACACGTAAACGTAGTATCACTCAGTACATGTATATATTGAGATATAGCAATATAAAGGTTATCGTATTACGGAGGGGATGCGCGGGCGACTGATAATTACGTTGTGTCGGTCTGTTGGTATGTGACAGCCATTTTACACGGATACTATTAGCACTAGACGGATATTTAAAAAAATGATTTAATCTGTGAAACGTTATAAATTTTTGGAGTTAATCGCCATACATGTAACTGAGGGACGAAAAATTAATTTACAAGGCACATGTGGGGCCCCATAATTAGGCCTTTAAAAATTATAAAAAGGTTTCAAAATGACGTTTTGAATTAAGTCAATAGTTGTTAAGTTATGCGAACCTAAGTCCTAAAAAAATTGTCTCCCCCTTTAAGATTTGAACCGTAGGGTAGAATATTCTGAACTTTCAACAAAAATAAGTTTGATATATTGAGTAGTTTTTGAGATAATTGTTTTTAAACTTATTATTTAAATTTTTACTATGAGTGTTCATCCTAACTACGAAACCATTTACTGTGCGTTGTCCGATGATATCTAATTCCTAGAAAACAATTTGGAAAGTGTAGAAAATATCTGCCTATATAGTAGCATAGATAGACATATACACACAGGCAAATTTTATTGTTTTATTATACATGTATGGGTATTAGGGTATAATTTAATATATTATTGTTATTTTCGGAAATATTTTTACTGTATTTAAATAGTAAATTTTAAAAATTCTGATGGCATTTTTCTCGACGTAGAATAGAATAATACTCTCCGGTTTCACTTTTACGATCCCACTCCCAAGGTAAAGTTGTCAAGGTTAAATTGATTCTTTGAAGCTACGGCTTATCTCAGTGATTATGAATTTCTAATACTGCGGTTGGTTTAGTAGATGTGTTTATACGATTCGTTTTTGCAAGTTTAGATTAAGTAGAGGAAGGTTTTATTCATATACAATCAATCAAGTTTAGATTAAACAGGAGAAGCTTTTATTTATATACAAGCAATCAACGCTTACGCTTGACGACCGCTTAGCCTAGTGGGTAGCGACCCTGCCTACGAAGCTAGAGGTCCCGGGTTCGAATCCCAGGTCGGGTCAGTATTAATATGATGAATATTGATACTGGTACCGGGTCTTGGTTGTTATATATTAAAAAAAAATATATTTATATATGTATATATTATAAAGAATATTTAAGTATATATATCAGTTGTCTAGTAACCCATAACACAAGCGTAATATTTGCTTACTTTGGGACTAGATGGCTCTGTGTGGGAAGTCCCATGTATTATTATTATTATTTATTATTATTATTATTATCCATCAATCAGTTGGTGAAATTCACTGAAAATTGAAAGCCACACTATTCATTTTTACATTCTAATCTCGTGAAGTTAAGAATAACAAAGAAAATATATTTATATATACGGAATGTAATATAAAGGAGAATTTGTATATAGCAAATATTCACATCTCAGAAATGAGTTGAATCCGCAAATTAACAGATTTGCTTTTAAAATATTGTTTTCCAAAAGCATTGCTTTTTACTGTAGCTTTCTGCACTGCTTGTACAAAACGGATTTTCTTTATTTTATGTCCACAATCACAACGTCTAATTCGCCATAATCAATTATGTGTAATGAAATATTCATCAAACTGTCACTAATTATAGACGCAGTTGATTCTCGGACGATTTGTTCTCTAATCGTAATTAGCATATCTCTGTTTATTCAAGTCCTTGTATATATAGGTGGTCGTCTGCATGAGGTAGTCCTGTAGCGGTATTGAGACGTCGCGTCTGTCAAAATGAAACGCGTTACCATTTCAATGTCAGATACGGCCAAGATTTGACAGCAGCGTTTGGTGCGCGCGAGAATTTCTCGGGGGTGAAGAGCGGCGCGCGGGGACCTAGCACACTGAAACTCGGACTAAAACTCGCCATTTTACACCAGCTAGCTATAGTATGAGTGGTTAGACGGTAAACACAGAAGAAGGCTTCTAGTCAATTCGTACTTTTATGGAACTCTTGATGTTTAGGTTTCACAATAGTTTGTTTCTCAAATTATTATTCTGTAAAACTGCGATTTCTGGCCATATTTATGCCAACATATTCAAGTCAATATTATATTATAGTTTTATTATTTGCTTAAGTAGGTATTCTAAATTTCTCAAACAAAATTATATAAACTCTTGGGTTTTTTTTCTCTTTCAATTTCATATTTTTTTACCTAGTCGAGTCATTTTTTTTTATTTTAGTTACTGTTTGTATCTTACACTATGGCCTATAGATTTCTAAAAGTAGGTATTAGGTAATGGATTCATTTCATTTTAAATTGTTGTTTAGCAAAATAAACGTGTCACACAGAATTCGGGGTCTCAGCAATCTTACAAAAGAACACAATTACGAAAATTAACATGTTTAATTGTTGCCATTATTCTCATATGACGTGAAACGATGGCGACGTATCCACATTGTAGAGACATTGTGTACGTAGGAGCTGTGAGGCAACTTCCAGTGGGATGAGATGCATTCCCGTGGAACAGAATGAACCTACGCTTCGCTAAAATTGTAAAGCTAATTCGGATCTGCCTACGAACGGCATTGATGAAAGAATGAGTGGGCATCACGACCTCGTACTCGATTAATTATAACTTCGTAAAACTTCCTATCAAAGAAGGGACCTTTTCATAACTCCCAAAGTGTTGTGATGCCCTATGTATCGTTGTGATTCACAGAAAGTATAATTTTATTATACATCACGCGATATCCCAGGTCGGGTCAGTATTTATATGATGAATATTAATAGTGGTACCGGGTCTTGGTTGTTATATGTATGTGGTGTCTTCGCTTGGTATAGTTCCAATCAAACTTTATGGCGGATCGGAATACAACGCTATAAGCATGATTGCGCAGGTTCAGTCATATGCCCCTCGCTCCACTGCGTCCCGCTGCACCTAAAATTAGTTACTGCGACGCAACTTGTGCCTATGTTCACATCCGCCATAAAGGTTGATTGGAACTATACCCAAAACAGAAGCTAATGCTTAGTTTGGGGCCTAGACGTTGTTGTGATGTATACGTTATTATTATTATATACCAAGATAGAATTAAGAATGAAATATAAAGTAATTGAAAATATATAATATTTCTAGGACACCCCCACACTCAACACACAAGCCATCTAGTCCCAAAGTAAGCAAGTATTGTGTTTGTTTTATGGGGTACTAATATACAACTGATATACATTCTTAAATATTTTATTACAACATATACAGATATTTTTAGACCTATACACGGTACTAATAGACATGTTCATATACCCAACCCAACATATATTAAATTGTAAGTGTTCTATATATGTCGTGATAGCCCAGAGCGCAACGAAACTGTCTCAAATTTATACGGCCCCATAGGGCCATGGTTCCAATCCGGGCGTGTACCAATGAGTTTTCTGACTTAAGTACACAATATCACTGACACCGTGCTTCGGAGGGCACGTTAAGCAGTCGGTCCCGGACGCAGTCAATAGATGGCGGACGTTACAGTTCCCAACCCGCAGTGGAGCAGCGTGGTGGACTTAAGCTCCAAGCCCCCTCCTCACCCTGGGGGAGGCCTAAGCCCCTGCAATGGGGTAAAAAATGGGCTGATGATGATGATGATGAAGTGTTCCATATAACCTTAAGGGTGAGAGCACAGTGAAGACGCGGGAGCGGGCTCGGCAAAATCTAATATCGTAGTTAAGGCGATTACGTAGATATCTATGTTAACTCTGACTAACGGGCGCGGTGTCATAGCGTGGCGCGAGCGGACTTGATTTGTTGAAAGGTGATAGCGCAGGCAGCAGAATGTGTGCCCTAGGAGAAACGCATTCCATTCTAAGAATAGATTCGTCCAGGTGATTTCTTGATAATACCGAACGCAAATTAAATGGAAGCCATTTCAGCTACTTGACACCTACCCAACAACAAGAGTTTTCGCGTTTAACTGTTAACTAAATTGGGCAAGTTTTACATCCTTACACCAAATAATTTACTAGTATAATCGTCGGCTTAGCCGCGTGGTACATATACACCTATATATATTAATTAAAATAGTGTAGTTTTGGTGTTGTTTGGTGTCACGAGTATAAATAAATGAAAATGTTAGAATAAATTAGGTTGTTTGTGAGTATCGCTTTGGATTAATGTTGAATTCAAAAAATCTTTCCTAAATGAATGCCTAAGGCAAGAAGTTTATGTGCATAATTTCAAGTTTCTAAAACCAGGCCGTGCTTTGATATGTAGCCAGTCAGTTTGTTCTTATTTGCATATAAATTCACTTACGAAGGCGGCTGTAAAATCTCATTTTAAACCCAAAAATACTTATATACTATTATTCACAATCCATCCGATAAAAAATTGGAAAACCGATCAAATGTGAATTGGATTCGCGCATCAAGGTTGTCGTACCATCACAAAGTCATATATTTCCAAAAAAAATATGTTTTTTTTTTCATTCAGCTAGGGATCTTAGCACTAGTCCCACTCTTACTAGATTTTTATAGTATGTTGTCATGAATCTAGGAGTACTACCGACGCACCCTAATAGTAAGTCAGCTTCCTGTACGCACGCGTGAACTTGATCACACTACTCGTACTAATAAGCCTACCGACCACCAGTACACTGTAAAGTTCCACTCACAGATACACGCAGCCGCCATTGCAGTGCTTCATTGGTTGTTCAATGTTAAGTGACAGGGAGTCTAGAGTTTTTATTACGTCTATTTGTTGTTCTACAATTTACATTTGCACTATAACCTCAGGAGTATGACTACACTATGATATGACGCTTGTATGCAGTACAGTTACTTGTGTGGAGACCTCCAATGAATTTTGTACTTTATTTTATTATTCGTTAAAATATTCGCCATAAACATTCATATTCTACGAAAATTTAAACCGGTTACTTAATACAATTCGATACAGCACTTTGTAAAGATTCGACGGACGGATGAGTCCCGCTGGCCCTACTTTGAATACGGAACTCTGAACATAATGAAATCTGCTCCAAAAAATAACATATTTAATTTGTTGTTGTAGATATTTTAAATATATGAAATTCACCTGTAAGTAGGTGTATACATATTTTCGAAGACCTACAAAATTTAATATTTTACATTTTCAAAGTATTGATAGCCTTAACTGAACGTTTATTACTTAAATTATCTAAATTGTTACAGCCCTACCTCTTCACAATATTTACATTTTGTATCTTGTAATTCGTTCTATGCCGGACCGTAAAAGTCTAAGTAATATGTTAGCAAACGCTTTATAATGTTTTATCAATCAAATACTGTTGTCAAATTTATTTGCTCTATGGTTTTATCAATATCTTATTTTTGTCTGGTCACATTGTTCCGCCCGATATCGATACACTATTGAAAAATTGCGAAGGCATTGATAAGTAAAATTAATCAGTTTAATAAAGAAAATACTGGTTAGACCGAACCCGTTGAGCCGGATCAGAGAAAAAAAAATTGATAGCAGCGATAGGCTGATGGTGATGCGACGCCTGACATATGAAGATCATTAATTTATTATCCGAGCCGCTGTCCCGGCCGCTCTGTTGCCCGCAGTCGCTCTGTCCGTGTTTGTGAATGTTGTTTAAATTAGGTGTTAATCATTTTTAAGGTTATGGTTTATAAGACCATTAGTTTCGATTAAATTACATATTAAAGTTTTGTTTGATTTAATTTGGGTTCCGAATGGCAGTGATTAAGTCTACAACGCTCACAAATGTATAGATAACATGTATTTATTTTTCACGTATTTTTTTTCCAGATTATTACGAATGAAGGTATAGAATGAACGTATGAAAGTTTTGCGGATCTAGTAGTTCCCATTTCTCGCGTCTCCTACTTGTTGGTGATGGCAGTACCTAGGGCGGAGTCCAATGATTTCCCTCAATCCTGGAAATTGATTTTCACGATGTAAATTCACACGTCTGTGTAATCATAAAGTTTCAGTTGTTTACGTACACCCGGCATGTTTCCATAATGCATGACGAGACGTCGCTCGGGACGGCTCAATGGGCGTCACGTAAGCCAAATTGAGCGGCGTTCGGCTCTATACAGAATTGGAAATACTACATTCAGGCACGGAAGGTGGAAATAATAATCGGATATGAAATACGAGAAATGTATTAGGCTTAATAAATGCATAAAAAGCACGTAGCACGTAAGCAGATGTATAGAGTTTCGTAGTGCTGCCCTACGCATCTTTTCTATATAGAGAAGTCATGGTAGTTTTAATTAGAACTTTTAATCTAGTGATCCTCAGCTTGAAAGGGTTCCCAGCACCTCACTTCCACTTCTCCGAAAATTGGTTGGCCCGACTTTTAAAATATATGATAAATTATTTCAAAGGCGTGGGGGAATTTATCACTACGGGTTTTTCTTGTTATTTCAATAATTTGCACTAGGTACTATTATTATGAAAATTAAAAACTCAAATATAAAGAAAATAGTTTTTCAGACAACACAATAATATCTAATCATGCGACAAATAGCAACCCGGTTTACAATCTTCTAAATGAAGCATTACTTTATATGGATTATTATATGGAGTTATGCATTAACTGCACCCTGGTAACCCCTAACCGCATTTGCGAAAGTCATAGCTGAGTGAACTAACAAGTCTGTGGCTGGCGTAGGCAACGTGTGGCAATTTCCTCTAGTTAATTATGCCGTTGATGAAAACGTTAGGGTGTCTAATGAATAACTAGCTGGTCGTGCTTAACTGCCTGCCTTCTTAAGAAACTAGTTTAAGTTTAGTACGTATTCAAAGTAGATATTCACCAGCGTGTGCTTAAAAAAGTTAAACATAAAAAAGCTTTCGTAGTACAAAAGTATGTGAAAATACTAGTTAGCGTCTATGTTTTACTGCGGCGTTGAAAATTATTATTCTGTTAACGCCTTTTAATTTTTTAAGGCGTTAACAGAATGATTTTAAACAAACGTTTTTGGACCCTGAAAGCAGGGACCGAAAACAACCTTTATTTATTCTGGTACCTATATCGATGAGTTTTAACTGTTTTCTTTGGGAGTTTTGGGTTACTGTTTTGGAACCGGTTCCGGTACTTTTGCGGTGGTATATATTTATTTAATTTAGAAGCGAACCGTAAAAATAATGCCGGAAACAACATTTTTATTAAAAATATCGGTTTGCAGTTGGTTTGCAGCTATAATTAGGATGGCCGTAAGTTTAATAGTGTCGTGATAGCCCAAAGCGCAACGAACCTGTCTCAAATTTAAAGGCCTTAGGGCCATGGTTCGTATCTGCGCGTGTACCAATGAGTTTTTCTGACTTAAGTACATAACTATCACTGACTCCATGCCTCTGATAGCACGTGAAGCAGTCGGTCCCTGGCGCAGTCAATAGGTGGCGATCGTTACAATCCCTATCCCGCAGTGGAGCAGCGTACCCTAAGCAGCCTAAGCCCCTGCAGTGGGGTAAAAAATGGGCTGATGAAGTGAAGAAGTTTAATAGTAAGCGTCTTGTGCTTACGGAACCCTAAAAACAAGATCAATAAACAAGATACATAATTTTGAGTTCTTTAATAAAAAAATATTTGTGATCTAGTGTTTGAAAATTAATACGAATTAACACGTTAGAAAACGTCGAAAGCTCCAACACTCTTTTTTGACCAGATTTATTAGGCCTCAGGTAGCAAAAGCAAATCTAGCGAAAGTGAAAACGTCATCTCATTGGAAAGTTTAATAAAATCACATAAAAATCAATTTTATTATAATGACATTAATAATTCAAAAACAAATAAGTAACTCTTTCATGGATTATCTTTTTTTATGATGCGCTTTTTTAATTCTCTGACAGCATAAAATTTCTAAATGCATTATAGGAAACATTAGAAACTTTGTCTATAGATAAGAACTTAAAAAGTTCAAAACAACAATGGGCGGCATATATAGTTCATGAAGTCGATGCCAAGTCATTCCCTTCATATTATGTTATGATAGTTAAATTAAAAAAAAATTTAACTCTAGTTAATTTTTTTGTATATATAGACAATGGTTTGAAGTCAGTTTTTATTTTTTGTTAAAATTTACTTTATTTTTACCCAACTGTGGAGGGCAATGCTTTCCGAGAGTATGTATTATCATCATCAGCCCATTTTTACCCCACTGCAGGGGCTTAGGCCTCCCCCAGGGTGAAGAGGGGGGCTTGGAGCTTAAGTCCACTACGCTGCTCCACTGCGGGTTGGGGACTGTAACGACCGCCATCTATTGACAGCGTCCGGGACCGACTGCTTAACGTGCCCTCCGAAGCACGGTGTCAGTGATATTGTGTACTTAAGTCAGAAAAACACATTGGTACACGCCCGGATTCGAACCATGGCCCTATGGGGCCTTATAAATTTGAGACAGGTTCGTTGCGCTTTGGGCTATCACGACACTATGTATATCACCAGTATGTATGCATCCTAGATATTTCTTTGGCACGTGGTGACATTCGATTCGTCTTAATTATCAGAATGACTAAAGTATACCATCATACCTATTTCAATTTGACGTTTGCAAATCAAAAAAGAAAGGGGACATAAATAATTTTTTTTTGTTATTGTATTAAAAGAATGCTAGTAATTAATTTTTTTACTGTAGATTATTATTTGTATTTAGTATGAATAGGCCTATAGGCCTTCTAAACGTTCTGATCAAATGATACGGTACAGCGCCGTTTGAAGGAAAGTAGTGATGAAAGGAACAATCGTTTGAAAAAAGAATGGGAAGAAATGCAATAATTTGCGGGTCAGGTGCCGTATTCATGATTACAGTAGAAGCGGAACAGTGATGGCTTCATACAAATGCATACCTACTATCTTTCTTACTGCTCCCGCCTCACTTCCGTTTCCGCTGTGTTCGTGGCCTAGGTATCCTCGATGTCAGTTGAAACACAGATACGTCCTCGCCAAAACGAACCATATGAGCCCAAACAAGAGGTAGCTGCTGTACGCCATTGAGGAGTTCCCTTCGACTGCTTGCCATTTCCATCATCAGATCAGCTCTAAGCCGGGTAATATTTTATTTCCTATTAAACTACATCTATGTATCAAGTCTTATTTAAATCGATTAAAAGGAAATGGGTGAAAAACAAGTAGGAGTGATTCATCCCCTAATTTTCTGTTCTTAGAAGTGGAATATTTTCTTCAAATTTAAATAGGCCCGATCATGAGAAATAGCCTCCTTTTTTGGAAGTCGGTTAAAAAGAAGAATCCTTTTTTTAATACCGTATACATCACAACAGCATCTTGGCACTAAACTAACCATTAGCTTGAGCTTTGGGTGCCAAGCGAAAACACCACATACATACAACAACCAAGATCCGGTACCAGTATCAATATTCAACATATAAATACTGACCCGACCTGGGATTCGAACCCGGGACCTCCAGATTCGTAGGCAGGATCGCTACCCACTAAGCTAAGCGGTCGTCAATCGTCATTGAGCTAGATATTGAAATAAAGAGCTGAAGTTTAAATAGAATCGGAGCCTATTGATCAATAGATCGAAAGAAGGAGAAGGAACAGAAAACACCAAAGGTGATAAAAACATTAGCATTGTGAAATGATGATTATGCTAACAGAACGCGGATGTTCGTACACCATCATTAGAAATTCTTAAAACCGCAAAGAAATGTTAGCGCTCTCGGTCACGTCCGTGTATATGAATCACGCAGTAACTTTCTTACGAAATAATATTTGATTCGAATTTAGAATCATTGTTTTCTGAAATATCCGTATTTTATAATTCATTAACCAGTGCAACAAGAAGTCCATCAAATTCTTCACATTTATTAGGTTAAAAGTAGTTCGTAAAGATACAAGATACAACGTCGTGACAACAAAAATGTTAGTAAAAATATTACACGCTGTTAACCAAATATACACCGGTTGATGTTTTGAAATATTCGCTGTCTAGTAGAATTTTGTGTGAGCCACATAGAAAATTCGTACTAAAAAAGCAATAAAGATTCTGAAATTACATTTCATGTGTTATTATGTGTTTTGTGTTGTTATTTGGTTTAAAGCGGTGATGATGAGGTGTGATCTATCTATTCACGTTTTCAATTGTTTCGAATTATGAGACCCTCCATTCTGATTATTATGCTATTAGTGGTCGTACCCGGCTTCGCCCGGGTGGGCTACAGAAACGTTCCTCTTCCCGTTCCACGCATTAGTACGTTGTACCCGTTCGAAGTCGGGGTGGGTCGCTAGTCCAACTATATAGTATCATCGTTTCGAATTATGAGATCCTCCATCCTGATTATTATGCTGTGTAAGGTTAAAGGTAGTAATTCAACGGCATAAATTTAGATAAAAAGTGGGCGCCAAAAAAAAGCACTATGTAAATTGAACATGTACCTATTTATATGCAGATTTCAATAATAATTCAAATATATTCATCATTATGGAAAACTAAAGAATAAATTAAATAATTTATTAGTATTTTGTGTACATTATGGTTTTGGATTCGTGAAAATAAAGTAAAGATTCTGTATATACATTTCATGTGTAATTTAACATAATATATTTTTAAAACATTGATAATGACGTACGGTCTGTTTTATTTATGAGTTTGTCATTTTGCTCACGTTTTAGCTCGTTTTGGAGTATAAAAGTACGAATTGACTAGAAGCTCTCTTTTGCATTTACCGTCTAACCACTCGTACTCTAGCTAACTCGTGTAAGATGGCCAGTTTTAGTCCGAGTTTCAGTGGTTTGTTCGTTTAAAGACAGATTCGCTTTAAGACGGATTTTATACAGGCAAGAGAAAAGGTATCGATTTGTTCTGTTAAGGTCAGAAACGTTTTCAACCAACGTCCCATGAACGGACGGTAGAACAATCTGAAGAAAATCCGATTCGTTCTACTGTTCAGTATGACACACTGGGTTCACATTAATTTTTACCAACAGGAAGAAAGGGTAACTTTCCTGTATTGACTAGGTACTTAATCAAACAATGTGCTATGAATACGCGTAGGTAAGAAAATTTAGCGTAGCATGAGCGTAGTAGGTCCCATGTCAGCAGAAATTGAATGGTCGAGTTTACATAGTCTGATAATTATAATAATAGCTTATAAGTGAACCTCGTAAACGTATATTTAGGGGACGTTGGTTGAAAACGTTTCTGTTTTTACGGAACAAATCGAAACCTTTTCTCTTGTCTGTACAAAATCCGTCTTAAAGCGAATCTGTCCTAAACAGAATCTGTCCATAAACGAACAAACCGTTTCGGTGCGCAAGGTCCCCGCGCGCCACTCTTCACCCCAGAGAAATTCCCGCCAACCCCGCAAAATTTCGTAATGTCACTTCAATACTATTATATACTGTCAATTGACATTTATGACTCAATTAAAACATTAACAGCAAACGCTGCTGTCAAATTAATTTTCTGTATATTTTGAAATATGGGACGGACCATCTTGATTATTTTGCTAAAGATAAGGGTCGAGCTTAATATGTTTTTTATTAAAACGTTAAGGGTTGAATTCAACTTATAGCTAATGTGATGCAGTAGCGTTTATCGACAATGTAATTTAATATAAAATATGTAAATATTTATTATATTAAATAATAAAAAATATGGTAAATATAATTAAAATGAAAGATGCATTTAGAAAAAACGAAACGCGGATGTTGACAGTTAATGGTAATAAACTTATTAAACTAACATAACCGACAAATAAATGCGCAAATAATTATGTAGTTACGTTATGAAAATAGAAAAGCATGATAGCGATTAGTGTAAACTATTGAAACAAAAGTCCGGCTTCAAGGACCAAATATTTTTCAATAAAAAAAATTGAATGCGAATATGCATGTGTCACGTGTGTGTTATACCTAATATTACGTTTAGACATAAAAGTCGCGCAACTGCAGTGAACAGTGACAAGATTTGGTACGAATTTGAAAAATAATCCTACTACATATTTTTTTTTCTACAACTGCATTAAATCAAACCGAGTCTCCTTCGAGCGGCTGGCCTATGCGCACGCGTTTGGAGTAGGTACCACTCAAGTGTTTGTGTTTTGACATACTTAAAAATGTGATGTGGTTGTTTGATGTGGTTGTGAAATATTTGAGTGAATACAATGTTTTAGTTAATTAAAAGTGCATAAACATAAACATAATTAGTTCACATACAATTTGAATAGTTTCTGTGAAAGTTATTTGGCCGTCAATACTCACGAAAAGTGGTGTAAAGCTGAAATCAAATCGAAGTCGCTTCGCACAGGAGAATATTTTATTTGGTGAGGAAATTCCATTATACATGACTATAATTCAAATAAAAATTGTGCTAACCAAGAGCGATTGTGCGGAAAGTTCTCACGCGCAAAAGTGTAACATGTTGTGATTTGAATTAATTGAATAGTGTCATTTCTGTTTTTATGCTTTACTTTATATTTGTGTTGTGCTCATATATTACGTCATGATTCATAGCGAACTTTTGTTGCGAGGATGTAAGTACAGTCAGCGTCATAATCATCTTAGCGCCTAACGCGGCCAAAACGATCTCACGTACAAAAAATCAACTTCATCCAGGCAACCAAAGTTATCATGTTGATCTAAGCACGAAATGCCTCAAAATACCTGAACACTCTTATAATTCTTTTTAGGTAATCGGCATGTTCAAGTTTATGTTGGCAAGTGGATGGTTGAACGATATAGTATAAGCATTCATAGTAGTAAAACAAAAAACATTGATTTTGAGATACGTTTTTGGTTGAATTAAATTGACAACTGGGTAAAATTTAACATTTCTTGTTTTAACGCAATTGCCAATTTGTACAATAACGATAGGTAAGTAATTCAATACCATTAAAGTTGCAAAGATGACATTAATAACAAAGAACGTGTCATAATTATTTCTTTATTCGCTTCGAGTAATTCACTCCAAAGTTTACAAAAAAACAATTTAAAACTTAAACTTAAAATAAGTCGAAATAATACCCTATGGCTTACTAGGGATCAAAGATTATTTTTATTTTAAGAAGTACTTATTACCACTATGATTCCTCAGATACCGGTAAACCATTTATTTGCATTATATTAATGAACATTCTGACAACATACAGACAATATACAGACTGCTTTGTATACCTCAAACAATACGTTTGCTTTGACTGCCTACATATAAATAAAATAACGCTCAATAGATGATTACGACTATTTTAGACGCTGCGATCTATTCGACGCTGACTGTACACATTCAAGTGGTACCTACTTATTACTACTCAAACAAAAAATGACTGCACTAGCGGGTGGCTAGCGAGCGACGTGACATAAACAAAAAAAAGGGTCTTTAAACAAAGGAGCACATGTGTTTAAAAGCGTTCCCAAAACGTCTTAATACTTGAGTTATGAGTTCGACAAACGATCGAACTGTTCGGACTAACGTTTAACCATATCAATGGTTAGAAGTTAGAAAAGACCCAGCCGAATTCGTTCAAGAACACTCAAGCTGACAAGAACAAGTTAGCACTCCTAAATAATACAATTATAGAAGAACCAAAGCCAACGAAATAAAAGAAGAAAAATCAAAACGTATACGTGGAAAACAATTCACTAACGCTTAGGGAGGGGGGGGGGGGGGGGTGAAGATATACTAATTGCGCCTTCAGAATACTATGCTTAGACGAGATACGGGCTATTATAACCGAAACCACTTAGAGTGGGCTATACTGGCAGGAAACAAAACAAAAATGAAAAACACTGCCGACGAAGTATACGAACTTCGGGAAAAAGACACATAAAGCCTGCATCAAGTGAAGAAAGCGAGTAATGAATTAAAAAACGAAAATGCTCACAATAAGAAACTGATAAAACAACTTATGCTCCCTACTGTTATTTATAAACACACTATAATATTTATCACCTCTCCTGGCTCCCTTTTCTGGCTAAAGGTTGCACGAATACCGGCTGGCTCTTATTCCCGTCACTCACAATCCAGACTATAACCTACACTCCATCCTTTATCTACGTTCCCTTTGGTGTATTGGGACTTGTCCCTTTCAGACATTGCGTCTGGCTGAAGGTTGAACGAATTGATTGATTGATTGATTGAACTGCATTAAATCAAACCAAATTTCTATATAGCCAAGAAGATGCAACTTTCCCGTTTTCAAGTTTATTTGCATTGATTTGAATTGCAGGTTACGCCTCTGATAAGTCGGTTAATGGGATGCGGTTGGCTCGACGTGCGACAACGCTGGCGTATCATTTGTACCGAAGACAAATAATCGAGGGTCTCTTCCGTGATTAGTTCTAGGGTTGAATAGCTTCTTTAAAATACTCCAGACAAAATTATGGGGATATACGTTATCGATTGGGATTTCATTGTAATTTATTATTTAAATGTAATCTTGGTTTATTAAAGTTTAATAAAAACTTGACGCTAGCAGTGGGTTAGTGAAATTATATTTTCTTGAAAACCGGTCTCGTGCCCCGAGGGTCTCGTAATCTTATATAACGTATTTATCCCTATCTCACCGTCAGATGACACGAAAACGGATTGCAATTTAAAATGTGCCCAATTAAAATTTTCTAGATCATCAAGAAGTATCTACAGGTTTTGATGGGATTAAACCTTAGCTTATAGAATAATAACAAACCTTCGTATTAGACACCACTTTTAATGTAATATATATGCAAATCAAAGATCATTATTATAAAAACAATCAAGTAGATTGATCGCTTTCTCCGTGTTTGCTAACGTTTTTCGAATTACATATTAATTACTTTTAACGTAATAAACATGAATTTGAATAATTGCTTCGCTCATATTACATATTCGTTTCGGTTAAATTACTCGTTGATGCTGAATCGTACTTGATGGTTACTTCCGGTTCGGAATCGGTAAGTTAACAAGTCTAACATGTAGGTATCACTAATAATTTCAACTTTTCTTCCATAAATCTAATACAATTATGCAAATCGGATAACTACACTAAAGAACGAGAATAGAGAAAAAGGTTAACATTCAGAACAACTGTGATATTCTAAAGCGCAGGTTCGCTTTATGTGGGTTGGTTACAAAACTCTACTGTCGCGTGCCACTTTGTATACAAGTATTCGAAGCTCTTGTACCAAATGTTAATATTGCGGTTATCTGTGTCACTTTACTACTGAAAATGGTCGCTTTCTCGTATTTATTAGTACATCAAGAATTTACCAGCATACAAATGCCCGTGTAGTTTTTGACTGCTTGTGACTATATATAACTTAGAATTGACTAATTTGTTCATTGGAAATGAAAAAGTTGAAAATTTCAATAATATAGTCACTGTTAGATTCAAAAGCTAATTTTAATTTTGAGCTAAAGTTTAAAAAAACGATATCATAGGGTCAATACACCCAGTTTTGAATTCGTTACATTGTCTGCTATATTCAAAGTTCAGTGTGACGTACAAGTATTGTTTCCCAATAAATGTAAAAGAAATTTAGAATCATAATAAAAAAAAATTCTATACGTGTCAGCTTGAAAAGGTTTTTGCTAAAAGACATCGGAATAACCTCAAACTAACGATATTTCAATTGACGCGCGTTTCGCTCAGAGGATTGGATACTCGTAAACATAGCAATAACGTACTGGTTAAATCGTGCTTTTAAAATTTTGTTATACGTGATTAAAAAAGAAAAGAAATTGAAAACGTATGTGCTGGTCGAATGAAACATTTTTTTTATGATACAAGTTTATTACAAAATAATTTTAAATATTTCGTTTTTTAGCAACGTTGTATTTTGAAAGTTTAATTTTTCACACCGCGCTTCTTGATATTGGTACTTTTAACTTTAGTCTGCTTTACAAAAAAAAAAAAAAATTGGGTTTTGAAAAATAACTTGTTCGATATTTTTGGTATGACAATGAACGTACGTGCTATAAAAATATTATACATTTTACACGAACGGGCAAATGTAAATTCAATCAATTAATGGTATGCGATTGCAGAATTTCATATAATTGATATTTATTAATTGAAAGAATTGGTACACAACGAAGGATGTCACTTATTTAATTATGAGTTTTTATTATTAATTACTTTAACTTAAATTACAAAATAACCATGAAAAATTAAAATAAAACAAATTATATTTGTCATTAAAAAAATTTTAAGTTCAAGTTTATTCGCTTACATCAAGTGTTCATTGTCTGCACCTACAGAAATATTCTTTATTAAAGAATAATTCCACTGCTTCCTTTAACAATATGGTCTTGGATATAACAATACACGTTCATTATTCTTTGTAAATAATACTTCCTTTTTAAGACATAATGACATCGAGTCAGATTTCGTTTAGTTTGGACCTCCATTGTGCGTATTTTTTAATACAATAAAAGTATATATACTTAGTAAACTTACAGCTACGTGCGTTACGTGAGGTTGCGCCGGATCACAAATCGTGATTTAATTAAATACGCGACGACGTTAAGTTTGCCCACGCGCACATTTTTAACGTCTTCACTGTGCTAATAACGGTGCAAATAAATTGGGATATAATGAAAAACAAACTTTCAATAGAATTTGACGCATAGATAAATTTGAAATCAAGATTCTTCTTTGGAAGAAATTTTTAAATAGTCTAAAAATATATAAAATATGCAACGTGTTTAAGTATTATTAAGAGGCTTCGCTTACACGATTACGAAGGTACAAAAATCTCATTAATTTTCTATGTACCTATCTATTTACGATTTATATATTGTGTTTGTGTTCTGCGTTCTAAAAAATAAAAATTGAGTAACTTACCATTTGGACACGTGAATAAGTTTCCCTGAAACAAAAAAAAAGTTTATTAAATTATAAATAAGACAATATATATTTTTTTTAAATTTATAATTAATATGAACATTAATAGTGATAATCGTGTTCGGGATCAATTTAAAATATTATAGTGTATAGGATGTAACTTGTGATCGGGCATTTATTCGTAGATAGTAAAGCGGTGAAACAAAATAAAAATAATGCAAAAAATCCCATATTATTGAATGAGCTGTACTAAAAATTTAAACATAATACTTTTTTCTTTAAATATAAACCAATTTATATTTACATCTTGCTTCTGTTTTTTTACTATGGAATGCATCGGAATAAGCCAGTGGAATAAACTCAATTGTTCAAATGACGTCACAGAGACAATTTCAACGTCAAATTAATTTTCTTAAATATCTGGCAAAATCGTAAAAATAATTAATAAAATATTCTAAGGGATTGTTCTAGAACTTTATTCCTATCAATTTTTATAACTATCAACGCAATTTTAAAATTTTGATCCAAGTCCGTTACTTAATTACTGAGATATTACTAGTATTTTTTCTTTTTTAAATTGTGCCATATGACGTCACTTTTGAATGATAAAACAACCAAAGACAGATATACATTTTTAGTTTCGCTCCAGTGGCTGTGACTTTGTGAACTAGTTTACTTTTAGTGTTTATTTATTTGTGTTATTGTGTTAAAGCTACACCACGTTTTAAAAAAAATATAAATAGTTTTTTATGATTAAAATTGGTTTATCTGTAATCGTGCATAAAACTGGAGTATATATTTTCAAAAAAATACTCAATTTGAAACGACTACAACGCCGCTCACAAACAATTAGGAAAAGTACATTCTAACTCCCAGATTTAGACATACATTAGATAATCTATTTTAGAGTTGGGTTAGAGCTTATTGTGGTGACTTGAGTGGGATTCGGAGACGTAGCTCACAGTGGAACTTTCGTCTATTTTAAGACAATGCCTACTTTAGTAACACTAATTGTGATATTAGAAAAGATATTCTTAATTTTGTCTTTTATATCGTTGGCGAATTCTGATTTTTTTTTCATACTGTTTAGTATTACAAGGATATTCTGTTATACCATATTATGAAATTTTCATACATTTTCGAATTTTACAATGCCTGTCATACTGAAAATTAAAATATTTTACTCTGGCTTTTATTTATAGACCCATATAAATATAACGTACAATAGACACATATTTACAATTCCACGTTTTTTCTGAAGGAAATTACTGTAGCAGTATAAACATATAAATTAAATTTTTAAAAATCTTTGAATTAAAAAAAATAAAATAAACATTTCGAAAACATTTCATTAATCCGTTCAGTATTTCCGCAGCAGCAGTTTATCACACCTAACCCGACCTCAGAAACGCTAAACTCAAACATCTGCCCATAGGAAGTGTAGAATAATTTTTGACCCATATCAATGTTTATCGAAGACTTAAGCGGGACCGCTGTTTGGTTTCGCCTACCCATTGACGCGACCGAATGTAACATTTGCCAAACTGTCATGCGGAAACTGGGACGGTAGGAATGGCGATTGTATGTGAAGGGTCGTATTGTCGTATTTACCTACTAGTCGATATCGCGTGACAGAATCGTATGAGAAACTATACGAGGAATTACAATACCCATACGTTCCAGAAAATCGATTGAGCTAAGGATAGCAGTCTCGTCGAGATCGATATTGGTTGGTTACTAATTTAGTTATTCAAATTTTAACGTTAACACAGAGCAATAAGATTGTTCGACTATTCTCTAGTTATTTGGAACCATTTTTGGGATATAGTATAGCATTCCATGTTCCATACATGTTTACGGTGTTGTACTGAACAAATAAAATTATCATGGATGGCTACCAGTTACTTGTGGTGTCCTATAAAAAGGTAAGGTAAATAATCTAGGCGACAAGCACCATGTCATTTATCTGTAATAGTCTATTCTAATGTTAAGGGCCCGTTAGTATAAAATATTAGAATAGACCATTGTAATATAAATAAAAAGGTGTCTGTCACCTAGATTATCGCGGTCGGCTTATTTTTTATAAATCACCGTACAGTACGTTCCACAGTTATGGGATCAAACTTTTGAACAAATTTTATCGACAAAAATTAAATAAAAATTGCTCGAATAATTCCCAGTTTTTTAAATCTATTTCTGCATTGACACATAGTTTAACACATACTTCCTGAACAATGACATATATTATAAAGTTACAACTTTTAAAACATTTAACAACATAAACTTTAATGAAATGCATAAATTTTTCGTTAGCGAAATAAAGGATAAAAACGTAACACGTGCATTTAATTATGCGTGCCATAAAACTTGGAATATTGACTAATACATATTCGCCTACGCACACGTTAAATTAATATTTATGCAGACAACACTAGCAACAATCGAAAATAAACAAATAATCCAATTTTTGTCCAATCCATTCTAATGACTGACCGGTTGGCCGAGTGGTTAGACATCCCAACCGCGGAGCCGAGGATCGCGGGTTCGATTCCCGCCCGGAACAAATATTCGTGTGCATGAACATGTCTACCTGTTCCGTGTCTGGGTGTACAAGTATCAATATATGTATATGTTATAAAAAAAGAATATTTAAGTATGTATATCAGTTGTCTAGTACCCCATAATACAAGCATATTACTTGCTTACTTTAGTACTAGATGACACTGTGTGGGAAGTCCCAGATATTATTATTATTAATTGTTTCTTCACTACCTATGCTAACAGTTCTTCTCAATAAGTAAGTATTAGATAGGTAACTATGATAATAAATCTCTTTATATTCAGTTGCTTCGTCTCATCGACTCCGTTTTCGCATGAGAGATCATTCGAGAGATCTCGGGCTTTATAGAAAATGGACATTCATATAGATACGATTCACGTAGATAAAGATTTTCACTCAGAATACTGTGAGCACCGAGGCGGAATAGCAACCCAGAACCTCGTGGTCAAACGTAAAGTGCTAGCAAGCTGTGTTAAGTGAACCGTCTATAGTATCTTTAAAATAAAATTTGTGTATAATTTTCATCGTGAAGTATTACGAAGCAACAGTAGGCTCACTCAAAATAATTTATTGAACTTGGCGTCACAGTTCATGCACCCTTTCACAATGCAAACAACACAAAAGCCGGCGTCCTAAGACGCCACGAGCGCGGCTAACTTCAAGTTGATCCCTACTTCTGTTTTTTGGAATCATTCACGATACGAACGAGGCGACATTGAACAACACACCCGTAAAAGTATGTTTGATTGGTAAATAAGTTTGGGGTAGGTTAACTTTCATTTTAGTGTATTTATAGTACATTATGTTTTCTCTTATTATCCTCATTTTTACCGTGTTATGTTTAAAATAGTTTTATCAACTATTACGCACGAGGGTTTAAATAGTTAGGTAGTTATATTTTGAAGAAGAATTTTTTACAATAGCGCCGTAATGCATCTATCGGCCATACTTTTGCATACCCGGCACCCGGCACGTGTAAAAAGCTCCTAGTAAATAAAATCTTTAATTTTTTATTAAAAAATAGTTATTTAAGATATACGTGCGGAAAGTAAGGTTTTATACGAATAAGTGCCAAATTGAAAACACGAGCGCAGCGAGTGTTTTCATTGGGACGCATTCGGATAAAACCTTTTACGCTCAAGTATCTTACAACATTTTTCAATGCATTTTGCGAGGAAATACAACAAAAAATAAGTATAATAAAGAAAGTAATTTTATTTCACCAAAACCTATTTACAAAGAAATGGCGCGCTTTCTTTGCAGAGCGCGCGTTTCATACAGTTTTTTTTTTCTTGAGGCAAAGGTACAGTATACGTACAGCCAATAATGTGAAAAATATTTTTGTTTACGGAAACAAAACACATATTTTTAAATGAGATAAACAAGAATCTTATGTGTTGTGGTGTTTATCATCATTTAATTATTGCTAGAGCGCGCATACTTATAAATAATTGTTTTTTTTTTCGAATATCAAAACCTCCTTGCATCTTTGTAATTTTTTAAATTTAATCACTTGCACCATGCACCATAGAGACAAAAAATTTCAAAATATTACTTTATTTCACACGTGAAATAAAGGATTTCAGTACTGTTTTATTTCAAGCGTGAAATAAAGACTCGGTTTTGTTGCATAAAAAAGAAAACTACGAGCAACTACATTGAAAATAACATTTCGATGCTGTCTGTCGTCGTAGTGCTCATAATAATAACAAAATAAAACCAAACCTGACGCTCTCTCAAATTGATACATAGTATATGAAAAATAAAACTTTTTGGAGTTGGACACCGGAGTCGGAGATCCCTTTCAGACAAAAACAACGAGACAAAAATGAATAAATATTTACGAGATAATCCTATATGTACAGAATAATATTTTCAAGGGATTATTTTTGAATATTGGCACAATTATATGATAATTTGCGAGCTCGAGAACTCATCTTTAAATCAATGCATTCAAAATAGGTTTGGAATGTTAATGTGACATATTTGCATGGAAAAGAATGACGTCGGTTTCCTTTGTGCTAATGTCTGTGAATATATACCATGCTATTGCTTAATATGGTACTTTTGTTATGAAATAAATAAATAGCTGAAACACAGTTGTCAGACTTAGGTGCGACTCATGTATTATATAGGGAATCATTACACATACAGCATGATTTTTCTCATCACTTACCGAGTTTTTCCTAGGCAACACTATATAGGTAGACTTTATTTTTGAAAAAGAAAAAGGTCTAAATTTCACATTAATATATTTTCCCTAAAAAAATATTGACACAGAGTGGTTTGTAAAGAATGATTGAGATGAGAAAGAATGAAAAAGATTATTGAGGGTGTAGTGACCGACGTATTTGTCGGTCGCCCGCGTATCCTCACGGTACTATGATTATTTTGTGGCGGGGTATATCAATATTTTAGAACTGAATGATTCTAAAAGAAAAAAAAACACGATCATTATTTTCACCAAAGATAATATACAAATTTGGATAGTGACAAAAAATCTATATAATATATAATAGGTAGTAGGCATTGCAATAGGAGTATCATTTGAGGGCACGCGTGCCACACCTACATTACATTTCTAACTCTCTATTTTTGGACGAAATAGTCATAAATTTATTGCTTTCTCACTCACACTCATCACTGATACATAAGTTTTAGCTACACACAACACAGCTGCAGTTGAAATATTGTGATTATCAATCGAATAAATTTGCTGAAGTAATATTTTTGAATAGATTTCTGTTATATACAAGTAGAAATCAAACGAAAATGAACGAAAATCTCGATGTTTTTACTAGCTTTAAATTTTGCGTAACATATTTTATTTATGTACTAACAGATTTAGTCGAAATATCTAATATATAGATATAATAGCAATAGAAATATCACTCACCCACTCAAGCGAATCATAAGAAATTTTGACATTAGGTTTGTTTTGTTACGAAAGCATCCACTTAGAAAGAATTTTTCGGAATCATACTCTTGATGGGATAAAATTGATAAAAATTTATATTTGGACATTAAAGCAAAAATAAATTCTTAAAAATTGGTATTGGGCCTTGGGTCAGCGGAAATTATCGTTTCTGTAACGTAATTTTGATGAAGTGTACTGTTTTTCCCTCAGTTCTTCGTATTTATGATAATGTCGATTATCAATTGCTCTAGTGAAGCCATCATAATGAAATCTGACTATAGTGAGTATTTTTCTCAGTGCACTTTGTAAATCTTATGTTAGGTACTTTGTAAATAAACAAACATTAATAGCCAATGGCATTGACATAGATAATGAGCTTAAGATCGATTTCGTTCCCTTCTTTCATAATCGTGAATCACTCAAGGCCATACCTAAATTGGTTTTTAATAATCTTTTCCATTTTAATGAAATGAGTAACAATGTGCCACGGACAATTATTTCCACATTTGGTCACAGATAAAAATCCGTGTTATATTGATCGTTCTCTGGGATTTATTAGGTATACATTACATTAATTCCATTCCATTCCATCAGCCCTTTTTATACCCCACTGCAGGGGCTTAGGCCTCCCCTCAAGATGAGGCGGTTTGGAGCTTAAATCCACCACGCTGCTCCAATGCGGGTTGGTGGATTACATAACATTAATTACCTACAAATAATTATAATGACAATTAGACAGTACAACTTAAATTTTTTTTTAAATTTATTGTATTTTCTTTATTTATTTTACTGCTCTATTCCTTTATGAGGTAGCATGATTTACCTAATAAACGAACAGACAGATATATCTATCTGCATAGAAAGAAATTTGAGGCTGAATTTTATTAAACGCAAGTATATTAACTTGTTCAAAAAAGCTGTTTAATTATTGAACTTTAAAGCTGTTATATGACGGTCTGTGGACACCGGAGAGTATAGGCTATTGTTGTATAAGGTTTGTGTAATAGTTTAATAATGCGTGGCGCTTGTTTACCATACAATGCATACATACAATGTTCGAATGATTGAACCTTGTAAGATGATAGGTTGTATTTGTGTAGGAGTAGATTTAGTAACATCATAACTAATAGCATATTGTCTTTGAAATTTTTGTGTAATTTCTTTTTTTATCTTTGCATTTCGTCCACAAAAACAATTTATTCCTATAGCTAGTACAATAAAGCTGTAAAAGTTTAACGTTGTTTTTGGGGTATGCAGATAAGTTATTTGTAAGTTAACTATGAAAGTAGGTATTATAGCAGACAATGTAAGTTGTTAATTAATGTTACAAAAGTATTGATTCTTCTTTAATCACGATTTTTAAATATGATAAACTAATAGACTTACTATTTGAACTTCTTTCCATGTGATTCCTAATAATATGAATACGAAAGTATGTTTGTTGGTTTGTCCTTCTTTTACGTAGCAACGGATCGACACGTGAATTTTTGCATAGAGACAGGTTATGGGTCGGAGAGTGACCAAGGCAATTCGTTATTCCAGAAAATGCACATCTTCTGTGGCGTAATATTGTAATTATATCTTCGTGTCACGTTTCTTAAAAGGGCCCAATACTAATCGTGTAATCCATGCAGGCGAAGACGCGGACAAAAAGCTAGTTCCAATATAAATTGTTTTTTTTTGCCAAAGTACTAAACGAATGTGAATTTTTATGCGACACTGTTATTTTGACTTGTGCTATAGGTAGTAATCGAAGGGTTACAGTTATGCAAACTGTTAAGGTGAAGTAAGGGTAGATACTATAATAGTAATAATGATATATAGTTTAGGTTATATACAGGGTGAGATTTTTATGACCAGCCAAATTTTAATATAATGATCTTTGGTAGAAAACCTATAGCCGTCTTGTTTCCTTTTAGTATCGTTTTATAGAAAAATATTGAGATATGACTACATAAACCTTTCCCGAAAAAACCAAAAACTCTAGTTACCATTCTTGCCCGCCGCATCATTCCGTTTCAAAGGCCTCGGGCGCATACGTTTACTATAGCGTTAAGAAGGCAACCAAACGTTATAAAATAAACTGTAGATAAAATAATTTATTTTGAAAATGTAACCCATATTTTTTATTTACGCCATGAGGTCTATTGGTGATACCTAACACCTAGAAAAATTTTGGCCGGTTAATAAAATCTCACCTTGTATAGTATAGGTAAATATTATATACCGGTTGAAGTGTGGTTTTAAAAACGACATATAGGTGAACAAACGCGAACAAACCCGAACGAGCTTTGTATAGGTGATGATAGGAGACGCTTGAAGATTCATTATTACACGAATCGTTGACTGAATCGAGCGTTCAGTCCGTGTTTTCTAACGTTGTTTAAATTATTTATTAATTATTTCTAACGTAAAGAATCTGTATGCAAAATTTGTTTCAGTTCATTTACACATCCTCAACCAACCATGTCGATATTAGTGTTGAATTGGACAAAATAGTTCTGATTTCGTATTGGTACGTGGTTAAATTTGTCATGCTCTTGTCTGTGTATCAATGCGGCTTGGGCTATATTCTCTGTTTGTAAGCAAACAAATAGATATACGCGCCGATTGATGTTAGATAACTAAGGTGTAGTCGATCTCTCAAAGATTTCGCGTTTCAGTAAAGCAAAAATAGAGTTTGCATTAACGCCCAGCCTAGGCGTCTATCTAGGCGGACGAGGAGGCTCCTATTTCAAATTTTATGATTACTTGTTAAGTTGTTTTGCACTTACTTTGGCAGCGGCGGCGGCGGTGACGAGCAGGAGCACGGCGACAGCTGTTGCCACCGGACACCTTATCAACATCGTTGTTCTGTAAAAAGTAAATATATAACATCAGTAAATAATATACTATATTCGTAATTTCTCTCATATGTAATACGGTACAGAAATACTTTATTTGAAATGACTGACATATCCACGTATAGCCCAAACCCCTGAATTGAAACTTGAAAATTAGCACAGAATTAGTAGGTAGGCTTCAGGAAGCTTCAAATTTTAACTTTTAAGAAGGCGAAAAAAATATTAATTAACGTAATGATAGAAAATATATAAAGAACGCGAGTATACAACTACACAAACTGCAACTCTACCACACGGCGAATTCGTGTACAGATACTAGTTTGTAATAAAAAAAAACCTATAAAGACTTCTTTTTATTTAAAAAGCAATGTACTAAATATTTAAAAAATAATCATCAGCGTTTAATCTCAAAAATATAGTTATTAAAATATGAAAATGTGCCTATAAATTCGTAGGTACGTTAGTGGTACATTATTAGTTATGTTTGCTACTCCTGGTGATCCAGTTCCTCAGCACGAATCCCACCTTGAGCTTGGATCACTCACTCACTGGTTTTTCTATGCCATATCCCTATTTTACTTAACCTGGTCGAGGGCACTACAATGAGTTCACAAAAAGGCACTGAAGGGTTCTGTAATTCACTTTCCAGCTCCATCATCAGAGCCTTGTCAACGTGTGCTATGAAAACTGTTAGTGAAGACAAATCGAATGAGCCCAAACTCGTTGGGTTTATTAGTAACCACTGAAAGGTTCTGTTATTCACCTTCCAGTTCCATCATCAGCTCAATAGAACCTAAATTATTGATTGTCTTCCAAATATGTATAATATATTATGTATCTGTATTTGAACTCGATTTGTTTAACCGTTGACTTCCCTGTGAGGAGATCATCCTGGCTGCATCACCAGGACCTGGTCACCATATTATTGCATGGTCATCGCAGTTACATATGTTCAAATTTCTCTTCAATCAAATTGGGGGAAACTAATCCAAAATTTAGCTGCAAGAGCAAGGAGCCAAGTTAGGTACGGAGCGAGATCTACTGTGTGAATAAACTCATAAAAAGGGGGACGAGTAGTTGTGAAATGCAATGAAAAAAATAATTAAGTAATTTATTTCAGAACACAAATCAAATGTGGCACCTGTGTTGTTTGAATACGTATATGTTAATACTAAATCATTAAATGGCGTTTGTACGACGACGTCCGGCTTTCCGAGTTTAATTTGAATGTTGATTTTATTAAATTAAAGTTTACCGAAGCGATTGCATTGCGTTGTATTCTATTGAACCGCTATGATTTACTCAAATATGTAATAATGAAATTGAACGAGCAAAAAAGTCAGTTCTCATAGTATTTGTTTTGTTAATAGACTGAAAATAAACTTATACGAGAATACGCTGTAATCTATTTACGCTGGAGAACTCTCTTTTGCTTCTAAAGTTTTGTGGACAAAAACCTCTACTGTAACCTGTAAAAATTATTTCAAGAAAACACTTCGACTGCATAACCATTTGAATGAAAAGAAAAAGTTACTATCTGAAGAGACGTAGACTGCAGGTATTGCAGGTGGGGGGACAAACAAAAATCTACAGACCACATTTGTTGTAAAAATCTTTATTTTCCCATAAAGACCACCACCGAACATATTATAGTTTTCGCTTTTTGTCCCCACCTGCAGTACTTTTTAGGAAATTCTTATACAATTTAGCATTTCAGTTAATAACTTTTTTCAGTTAAATGGTTGGTTTTTTTATAATTTAATTTATTAATTGGCAAGCATTTACATTAGTTTTGGTTAGAGTCCAACAAGGATACTCGTATAACGTACTGTCTTTTGGTTAAACACACAATTTTTTAGTTTATGTCAAAATGCTATCATGAAAGTATTACACATATATATATATATATTTAAAATTTACATGGACTATTTACTAGCTTTCATTTGATACGCAAATAGTTGTAATGAAAAAATGTTTATATCCCCCCACCCCTCTTTTTTAAATCGCCGACGCCATATTGAAAAGTAATATACCTTATGTTATTTCCATAATTAAGACGTACCTAACGACACCTCATATGTTCAAATCTATCAAGTGGTCATGTTACAGGGCGTGTCTAAGAAATATCTAGGAGACAAATATACACTCGAAAAACATTACCCTTCGTAGTTGTGTAAAAAGGTAAATTATTTTTGTTTGTACATCAGCGTTTTTCTAGATACGAGTACTTTATTCCTTATTTTAGAACTTCAATAATCCGTAATATTAGAGTGATTTTTGTTTTCTTGGCTGCCTATTTCACCAACATCCGAAATATCTTAATACTTTTGATCTACTTTCATCCCAAGATCTATTTCTCTCGGCAATATAAAGGCTCGTGACTGGCATCATAACTGTTTAGTTGTCAAAACATTTTTCAAATCTACGTATATTTGTCTGCCTCGGTTTTCGCTGTAACATTTATAGGGAATAGCCACATCAAACTAATTCATGAGGATATATGTAGAATAGTAGTACAGAAATATTGAATAAGTTAAAAAGTTAGGCCCTCTGGAGCTACACATAAATATATATATAGTATAGGTAGGTCTCGTATAAAGTGTAGTTGTAACAAGTATTTAAGAATTTTGATGTTCCTAATATGTTTAATAGATTTAAGGCATCCTCTCTTTTATCCATTTTTTTGTTTGCTGTGCCCTCTATCACAGGGTCCACAATAATGATATATAGCATGTCTATTTTCTATGTAAGGTAAATGTATGCTAAAAACTGTGCAACGCAATAAAATTTAATTGAATTGAGTATATTTTGTAACTTCGAAAAAATGGTGCTAACCGTGCATTCGGTTCAAATATTATATAATTAATATTCAACGACATATATTAATTATCCGAATCGATATCGCTTACGGAATTTTCGTTATAAGCTGACTCACGATTTCCGGACTTGAAAGTTGATCTGTCGAGATAATTCAGCGTCAATATTGCTAATTAAATATAATTCTAATACCGTAGATAAACAACAATCCAGTGGTTCACTAATCCAGTATAATTCGGCTCTTTGCGATCACTTCATTTACTCACATCGTTTTCATTCAAGACGACCGCTTAGCCTAGTGGGTAGCGACCCTGCCTATAAAGCTGGAGGTCCCGGATTCGAATCCCAGGTCGGATCAGTATTTATATGATGAATACTGGTATCGATACTAATACCGGGTCTCGGTTATTATATGTATATGGTGTCTTCGCTTGGTACTCAAAACACAAGCTAATGCTTAGTTTGGGGTCTAGGCGTTGTTGTCATGTATACGTTATTATAATAATTATTATTATAATTATAATTATTTACTTCATTTTTGAAAGTTAACTTTGAGTATAACAAAAATAAACTAGTGTCCAATAATGAAGCTTTCTTATTCTGAGCTTGTCGATTATCCTTTGGGAATTTGAATCACGGTAACGTATATGTGTTAAGTGGAGATATAAAGTTACTAGATATGAAATTTGTCCTTTACTAAAGGATAAACGATTGGTGATAAAATGCCATAATAAATACATTTTTGGTTTTATAAATAAAATAAAAATAAATAAATAAATAACGTATACATGACAACAACGTCTAGGCCCCAAACTAAGCATTAGCTTGTGTTTTGGGTACCAAGCGAAAACAACACATACATATAACAGCCAAGACCCGGTACCAGTATCAATATTCATCATATAAATACTGACCCGACCTGGGATTCGAACCCGGGACCTCCAGCTTCGTAGGCAGGGTCGCTACCCACTAGGCTAAGCGGTCGTCAATTATAGCATGATATAAGACTTCCTAACATTTTATACAAAATATTGTCTTTGATAAAGCACCCATTTTTATAACGTAAACACAATTTATGCATTAGGTGAGAGATTTAAATTTTATTAAAATGTTTTTACCAAATTAACGGATGTAAACCATTCACTTGAAAGCTTAATTTTATCACGACCCGTTGCAACTGGAACGAGGGCAATCTAAATTATGTTTAACGTTTTTATGGGATTTAGTTTAGCACTTTTGGTTCATAAAATATCAAGGGACTAATTTGGAATATGAAAATAAATTATGTAATCAATAAATTTTAATAATAAAATGTTACGGTAATTTTCATTTTTGAATTACTACTGACAGGTATGTCACAGATTTATACAATTTTTGAAAAACGAATATCGCTGTATAAGTATTTTAAAGTAGTATTTAAAAAAAAAATTTAATGCATAGATACATCATAACAACGTCTAGGCCACAAACTAAGCATTAGCTTGTATTTTGGAATCCAAGCGAAGACCATACACAGCATGTATGTCAAACATGGTTTTATACCAAAGAGAATTTCTATATTAAATTATTGTACCGTGACCTCAGATAATTTTTTAAATGATATATTTTATTTGTAAATATGTTAATAATTTTTTTTTCTATGTCAATAATATTGTTATTTTCGATTGTCTATAAACCGATTAAATTATAGTAGTACATTGTTTATCAAAATTACTCTATACTTCTCTATGGCATGCATATACTTATCTCATGAATAAAATATATCGATTTAAAAATTTAAGTCTGTCTTGCATTTACTTTAGAAGCTAGGAGACGTTCATCGAATAATGTCTAAAGGAACAGAGGGTTCAGTTCGCTTCATAGCCACGTAGCCTCAATCACTGAATGAACTCGATTAACAGTTTGACATATTGTGCGAATGCATAGTTTTGTTAAAGGTATCGAATATAACCATCGAAAATCATCACAATTACAAACAAATTTTCGATTTAGTAATTCGACATTAATGCGATGAGCAATGAGTGATGTTGCGTAAATGCCCTAAGCCGGTTCGAACGTTGTTCCATCGTAAAAATTTAGCAACTCCTCGATTAATGGGGCGTAAACTGAACTAGTTTGGAAAATATTTCCACAGTCATTATACATCTATTAATGATGTTTTAGTGAAAGTTTTATAACAGTAATACGTATTCAATTTCGACGAATTTGATTACGTGTTTATTCAAATATTATGAATTGGATATTATGAAGAAAGTTAAATATTCATTCGAAATTTCATTTATATTATAAAGTTAAAAATTTCTTTTCATTGTTGCTTATGTTAATGTCGTTGTTTAATGTTAATATCTATTTTTAATGTTAATCTATATAAAGATTAACATTAAAAATAGATATTCAACTTTTCTTTTAATTTTCCGTATTATAGGTACATTCGTTATACAAAGAATAGTTATACAAAGAATTCAAGATAGGAATAAGTGGCGTCGCATGATTGAAAAAGCTGACCCCGCGTACCAGAAAAAGGCGAGGCCAAAGAAGAAGAAGAAGCCAACAATCCCGCAATTTGAGGGAATAGTACCAGATTACCACGAACGTTGCCATTTTTAGTTAATTTTTGGAACGTTTTAAATCGTCTCGTGAATGTAAATGATGTCCAGTATATAAATTATTTTATACAAATTGTACCTGCGAGACCGTAACCGATTGTTGGAACAAATTAGTGTGAGGAATTATTTCACGAGCCCACACTGTCTGATGAATTTAAATACACAAACCGCGTGCTAATTGGCATGTTATAAAACAGGTTAATTGTTTTATTTAATACGTCAATCGGATACATTATTTAATTATTTTATGAAATTACTGACTAATTCGTTAACGTTTTGAAATTGGAATAAAGACATATTGCACTGCATCGAAACGTATACCTATGATTGAAGCGTTATTCCAAATGTCATGTATTTACTGTTTTCCAAACATATTTTTATTTACAATGTTATTCGCTATATCTAGACAAAATATTGAACTCTAAATTGTCGTCGAACACAGTAAATTCAATTTTATTTTTTAGTGATGCAAATATATTACCACTGATTGTTGATACGTAATTGAATTGAAACTGTGAAAATAAATAACTCTGCAATAACGTGTTTAGTCTAAAAATAAACAAGAATTTATTATGATGTCAGATGTTGAGGTCATGTGAGAAATCATGATCTAATGTTAGTGGTTCGTGTTCATTCAATTACAGGAAATAAAATAATAATTTAATAAATTAAGTTTACAATACCGTTATACTCGTAATATTTTTATTTTCAATTCACCTACTAGAAGTCAGACTTAGGTAAGAGGTTTTTTTTGAGCAACGTATAACAAAATTCCTGACGCCATAAGCAAGTTCCAGGTAGAGGTTAAGGATAATATAATTAAAATGGCGTATTTATTAGGGGTTATTTAAATCACAAATCTGCATAATTTTTGACTTTCCTAGCTGATACCGCTATCATATTTGTACTCGTATTGTACAATAATAGTCTAAGTTTGTATTTGGAATATTTTATTACGGAAAAAGTCTCGTAAACTATATTACATTTTTATTTTATTCACCAATATAAGTGCTTTCACAGGGCCTATGTGTTTATACTTATACATTACTTGAATTTACCTAATTATAATTACGATAATTACTAAAATAATTTTTTTTTTCGTACAGTAATTTAATTTGACGGCAGCGTTTGATTTTAATAGTCATAAATGTCAATTCGGAGTATCGAAGTGACATTACGCAATTTCACGGGGTTGAAGACCGTCGCGTGGGGATTTCGCGGTAGTGAAAACAGGCGCGCGGGGATCTTGCGCACTGAAACTTCGACTAAAACTCTTGCAATCTTGCATCAACTAGCTAGAGTATGAGTGGTTAGACGGTAAACGCAAAAGAGGGCTTCTAGTGGATTCAAACTTTTATAATTTTTTCCGTTTCAATGTTTTAGAAAAACTGATACAAAAAGGTAGTTATTGATTACAGAATCAACTCGTATGTTATTCTGGGACAGTCTTTAACCTCCGAGACATTTTCATATACAAAGGGGAAACTTACTAAAGTTCTAACTAACTAAATAAACATGGATGGATATCCATGTTACCCATTTGGACCTCAATAACGTGGATACGTTATTGAGGTCCAAATGCGTAAATATGGGTAATTTTTAAAATTATTGCAATTATTGAATAATTCATAAAATACACGAGTTAAAAAAAAATCGCATGCGTTTAATGAAGTTCGTTTCGCACAAAATACACGTATAAACAGTGTATTACCGAGGTGTATTGTATAACTTTTTTGTAATATGAAAATTACCTGCCGCGGTGTGGGACGCTTATTTTATAACGTACTAACAACGTACTTCCCTAGTTTGTTTTTGTGTTATTGTTTTTGTTATTTTATATATTTTCTTGTCATATAAATTATTTGCTGTTTTATTATACGGCAACAGAGCTGGGCATCCTAATTATATAACAAAAAAATGTACAACGATCAGATTGCAGCCACTAATTTGTTTTTCTGAATGACCTTCTAATGACGATGATCTCATACGAACTGCTTAACAGTATGTTAACGCTGTCGACGTTCCATAAAATTGTTAATGAAAATTAACAACTGAAGTTTATTAATGTGTCTTGAGTGAGTAATTTGAGAATGTACTTGAAACATATAAACATATATATATATGTTTATATGTTTCAAGTACATTCTCAAATTACTCACTCAAGACACATTAATAAACTTCAGTTGTTAATTTCAGTCCTTCAGTCTTTTAGTCACCAGCTATAATTTTTCTAGATGTTAAGTATCACACCAATAGACCTCATTACGTAAATAAAAATATAGGTCAAATATTCATAATCAATAATTATATCCTAAATACTTTTTAACAAAATTTGGCTACCTTCTATTTACATAGAGCAAAAGGGTGGGGCGCGTGGACGTGCACTGGTGGCCTCGTGAAGGGTGTCTAGTATATTGGTAGTTTTGGGAAAGGTTTACGTAGACTTAACTGAATATTTTCCTATTGAACGATACTAAAAAGGAACAAGACGGCCAACGGATTTTCATCAATTTGGCTGGTTATTACAACCTCACCCTATATATATAGCATTACATATGTTTGAGTAGAAATTATATTTCGAAAATGAACGACGGAAGTGGTGACATGTAAAATAGCGGAAAATGATAACGTCAATTAAATTTGCAAAATGAAAGATGAATATGAATTTAAATAGAATATGTATTTCCTATAGAGTAATTAATTTGACAACAGCGTTTGATTTTAATAGAGTCAGAAATGTCACTTCACAGTATCGACAATTTCAAACGATATTTTGCGGGGGTGAAGGCCGGCGCGCGGGGATTTATTTTATTTTATTCAAGAAACATACAGTGATATATAACAAAAATAATGGAAAATAGTTATATCTAAACACCATTTAAATGGATCTCGCGGATTAAACTCGGACTGAAAGTCGCCATCCCGCAACGGGTACAGATCACCTAGCTAGAGTATAAGTGGGTATACGATAAGCACAGAAGAGAGCTTCCAGTCAATTCGCTTTTATGGTATGTTACCTGAACCTGAGTAGGTATGCATGATTGTGCAAAACGTATGAAATTTTATGTTGATTAAAGAAAATTATCACCTAAATTAAATTGTTCTAATATTTTCCTATAAAATCATGAACATGCTTCGATTGTGAAAATTGATATAGTTTGTCATGATGTTTTTATATACACGGGTGATAAAAAAATTCAATCATTTATACGAATATCGACTGAGAAAGTATATTTTTCTATTTGTTTTTATAACTCTGTTAATTAATGTTGGTGCTTGTTTCATTTGGTTTCTATCATAAAACAATGTTACCTACAGTTAATAAAACTATATTATATTTGAATAAATACAGTTTTAATAAGTTTAAAGATTATCATACGGAACCATACGTTCATTTACAGTGGTTATATTGACCTACATCCTGTGCATTCGACATCTTTTGTTGGCCAGCTCGCACGGCGTGACCTGGGAGCCAATCTCACATTGTCTATTGCTTTCTTTGTGTGAGCACGATGTATGGCTTAAATGGAAACTTCAGCGGGAGCGGGCTTTTATCTGTACTGATAATAAATCCGCTGGCTACGTATGAGCGTTTATGACTTCTTAAGGTTGCGCTAACCGGTCACTTGCCCATACAAACGGCGAATGGTTATAATTCACTATTTTATTGAAGAAGATTTAAAACTAAACTGGGTATCCATTCCTTTCCTTTTCAAATAGGTTTGTGATAAATGAAAATAGAAAATTTACATTTGTTTTAGAAATTGTAAATCTTGAAATATGTGGTTTGTAGCATTAATTCAAAGTGAATTGGGACGTTAATAAATTGTATAAGGTACAAAAAAAAAAAACTGCCAAGCAAGCTCATCCGGAGCACAGTTTAATTATTAACATTTTCAAATAACTTTAATTTGTTTAAATACATAAATTGTTCTTTTTTTTTTGATAACACTATAAACATAGGTCAATTCATAGCTTTTTACATACTGGTTTTTTTATATAAAATGTTGTACGTCTCACAGTAATATTTTTTAGCAATAATTCAAGGCTTAGCAAGATTAAAAGGATTCTTTCATACACTGTCTGATTCGCCAATGAAATCATATGAATTAATCTCGAAATTACAATTAAAAAAAATTACAAATCTGCTTCAAATAATAAATAATATAATTACATTAAAAAATTCTATTTATGATATAATAAATGGTACATTATTACCACCAGAATTAGAGAATATTAGATTTTTTACTTCTTTCTTTTACACGAGAACAAATGTCGCCGTTTAAAGAGTCGTGAAATTGATGATATGACGACCAAAATTTTTAATTCACTTAATCAAATGTAAACTTCAACACAAAAGTTAGTTTGATTGAATTTTATTATTTATTTAAATGAAAATAAAATGAAAGCAAAATTGAACGAAACTGCAAAACAAATATTGACATATCTTAAAAACTAACAAAGTCATAAGACTTAAAGTTGGGCCATAAATATTTTAATTCTATACGGTTGAATGACGACGTGACCACATGACGTGACGTCGGCTCCAGAGGGCCAAGTGTGAGTTTTTTACTATTAACTGTGTCGTATGCGTTTTTCATAATTTGTATGGAAACTCATACAGCACATCTAGCGGTCGTTTTAGGTAACTATGAGTTTCCATACAAATTACGGAAAACGCATACGACACAGTTAATAGTAAAAACTCGCACTTGGCCCTCTGTACATAGCGCTAAAAAAAAATATGCAAAATTTAAAATTCTATTTCTTTGTTATTTATTTACAAATTGAATTTTCATTTTACTATCATATTAGTTTTGATCTATATTACAATTTCAAAATTCAGTATTTTAAATTTTTTGTCACTTTGTCTACATAACATACACTCCCTCGGACAACTATAGACTTGAAACTGACCATAATGTGATCACTGCTAGGAAATATATTTTCTTTAGAAATATAATTTGTACCAAATTAATTCGCTCCTTTTTAATATAATATCGCTCAGCTCATCGCTCAGTTCAACATTCGTATCACACTCGATATTTTATAGACACGTAACAACCACCAAGCGGGTTACGGCGGCGCAACGTTCAGATTAAGAGAGATCAACGTACGACACTTCCATTGTTTTCGCTGCGGGTTGTAACGATAAAATTGCAACGATAAAATTGGGTTACCCAATATGCGTACGAGCATTGTTCGCGCAATCTGTTGACACATTAATAATGTGCCATGATATATTAGCTTCGGAATAGCGATTTAGTGAGTAATGGTAGTATATTATTTTACTTATTCATCGGCTGCAAAATACGGGCACGGTGATTTAGGTGCACGGTTGTGTAAAATATTTATGAATGCAATTCAGTTCCGTATAATTAAGATGAAAATGAAATAACCTTTTTACGACGCACGTAAATGAAATTAACCATCGGATTTAAAGGATAATTTTTTTAAACGAAAACGTATATTTGGGTGCGTCCATAATAATGGGAGTTCCCGTTTTACGCATTTCCTGTCCAGATTAATTACGATATAATATACATTGAATGATACTTCGAACACTTTATTTCTGAAAATATCAAAACATGGTTAGCCTAACGGAGTGAAGTAAGAGTATATTTTTATTAGGAAGGCCTAGCTTCAAGTCTATGAATAAGACATCAATGGCTTCATAATATTTAATTGAATTAATTTTTAATTTTTACTATATTCGTAATCGATATTGTGTTTGTGGAATAACAAACAACAAACAATTTTTGTATACTATAACTTTTTGATTCAAATGAATTTTTAATTTCAAAATGTTACTACCCACTTTTGAAACGTTTATTTAGAGACCTACTTCAGTTAAAATATGTTTTGTCCTTGTCTTTCTTTTGAGGCTCTCGCATTGAAAGAAAGAGACAATACATAAATCAATTCAATTAGGTTTAAATGAACGTTTCTGAATCGTGTCAATGAAGCTAAAAAAAGAAAATAAACGATTCGTTGAATTTGAATGTCAAAGCAATTTGCAAATAAAAGTGAATATCGGATGTTGGAAAACAAAATAAACGTAGAAAGAAATCGCCGTATGTTTGACTCCCGTCATCTCGAGGGGAGGTCTAAGCCCCTGTAGTGTAGCATAATGTGCTGATATGGTATGTTTCGCCGATTACCTACACTGAACCCAGTTCCGCTAATGTATAGCATGGAAACATATCTCGATAATTTTATTATAAGTAAAAATATAAAAATAGTTATAAGTAACTGTAATATTAAATGCGTGTAAAAAAATATAATTAGTTACGAATCGATTTTGACACTTAGCGTTTGTTCTTCGCAAGCCGATTCCCACATTCTGTTGATTCGCAGCTGAAACGGGGCAAGTTATAGTTAATTGACCATTGTTGTATGAGAAGATTGCCTAAGCTCGACCCGCTTACGGATAAAATTTTATTTTACGAAATTAATGTTTTATCTCACTGGGCAGTCTTAGATGGGCACAGAGATTAATGTTATTTCATTATTGCACATTTAAATATCAGGTAAATAAATTACTTTTTACTTATATTTGTTTGAAGTAATAATATAACTAAAATACGATTTAGATATACGTATACATTTATAGATAAAGCCGTTCGAACATATTAACGGTATCGCCTTGGAAACGTGTACCATTGATTCAAGGCGTGGCGTGTATTTGACTGACAAATAGCAAGTAGCGGCACATTTATAAATGATTTTAAATAGTTTGTACCTATTCTAAAAGTAAAGAGATGGGCTTCGACGTATAGTATAGTTGAGTCCGCAATAGCAAATTGAACTGTATATTGATCGAGCATTTAAATGGCAGATGAAGTCAGGTGCCCTGGTATTCACGGGCGGTTCTAGTCAGTTGTTTCCGAAATTAACTTTTCGGAAACAGTTGCGAAAAATGAAAAATAAAAATGGTATAATAAACATTTTGTGTCTAAAATATCCACAAGTATAGATCGTATTAAGTAGCTGAAATTTAGTAAGTAGCTAATAATTATCTCAAGGGTGCTTGTTCTTTGATCTCGATCAAATTTTAATATCGCGAGTTAAACTGTATGTGTTGATTGATTACAGAGAGTTAAGGATCGGCCGTATAGTCGATACGGCGTGTTTTCGCTCGTATATTAGCTTAAAATTTATTATCAACAGTTTTTGAACATTTATGTATTTTCTATTTTATGATTAATTTACCTGGATATGGGAAAATATTATACGAAAATGTGTAACTAAAAATCTTCCTTTCTGTGCTTAAATTTTAACTTAGTCGTTTTAATACAACCTCAACATTTCTTTTTGTTTTTGCCTAATGATATTTGTCTGTTGTGGTTTTCTTTGAAGTAGCATAAATGCCCTCTCTGATGTTGTATCTTATCTTCTGCAATTAAAAAACTGCAAAGTCAATATATAAATACTATGAAATTTAAAAAAATATTCAAGTATTTAACCATGATACACATTTGACAGTATTTGAAAGTCTTCTGGTTCGGAAAACTAGAATAATTAAGGTAGATGTTCAAAATGTCCGCCAGCCATTGTCAAGCACTGATCTAATCCTTTATAAGTCCTTTTTGTACTAATCAGAAAATTGCAGTGTTGATTGAGGCACTTGCCTCATGAAATTTAGTTACGAATTCTTCTTCGGTGTGAGGTTTTTTTTTGGATATTTTGAAAAATAACTCCAAGTTTTTAGTTTATAATATACCTAATAGTAACATAAACCAGCTTTGAATTGCTAATTCGTCAAATAAATCCTATCAAAAACAATACTTGTCAAAAAAACCAAGTCTCGCAACTCAGTTGTTCTGCGGTAAGAAGTTGTGAGATCCATGTAATACCAAGTCGAGTAGGTATGTTAATGTTTTATATAAATATATTGAGACTTGGCCATCGCCTGAAAACACGTGTAAATTCAATCGCCTAAAAACACATGTAAATTCAATTATTTAGTGCGATGGCACGATGGATGCGAAGTCTCAATATATTTATATAAAACACTAACATACTCGACTTGGTATTACATGGATCTCACAACTTTTTACCGCAGAACAACTGAGTTGTGAGACTTGGTTTTTTTGACAAGTATTGTTTTTGATAGGATCTCATTTCTTTTTGTATTTTGTAGACAGTTCTACTTTTTTCCTTTTCGGTACCTTCTACTTATTGTATATATGTATATCTACCAGCAACTAATTTTCTTAAAGCCCTCTCTCTGACTTATGAACTTTTCTTATTTTTGTAGGTAGCCTTCCGTTTTCCCTTTTCCGGTACTACTTCTTGAGCTTCAGCTACAGTTTTTCTAAGAGCCCACTCCCTGTCTCTATGCGTTTTTCTGGGAGGCTTTGATGTTACAATTTTTGACAAATCTGGACGGTAAATGCTTCTTAGTCTGTTGTATTCACAAATTGAGGATTCCTGCGCTTTAACACTTCCAAAGTCGACATTAATTAGATGTAAACCGCCCAGACTTGTACCTAACTCTCGAAAGTGCCACGTAAGCTTGACCGGATGTGAATACTGTAGAACCGATATCTATCAGTGCATTATGTAGACTTAGTCCTTGACTTTTATGTATAGTTATAGCATGGGCTATACATATGGGAAACTGTTCGCGATCGTTACGAATAAAGCCAACAATATTGAAAAATTTAACTGAAGACTTGGCTGTATGGGCTTAATTTTCTTTGCAGTCTTTTCTAGATTTTTTAGTTTTTCCTTGATTCATACACCAAACACTACTTATATTCCAAATTTGAAGCTTCTAGGTCTGCTAGAAGTGCCTTAGAATTTTGATGATCGTTGAGTCAGTGAGTGACAAAATTAAGAAATTTGACCCGTTATAATTTCTTAAAAATACTGGTTCAAATTGAATGAAGTTTGAAAATATGCTTATATAATATGCCTGCATGGTTACTGAAAATTTCAGTCTTCTAGTTTTATCCACAACGAAGTTACAGGGGGTCGAAAATGGTCTGAATTGCTTCGAGAAAAGGATGGTACGGCCGTGACGCTTTTTTCTCGACTTGGTGGGGGCACGGCCGTGCCCCCAGATAACTGTTTTAGGTTTTATTATAATGTTTATAAGATAAAAACATTAGGATCTAGCCATAAAGGTAACAAGAAAAAAAAAACAATATTAAGTAGCTCGCCTATTAAATATTTGTTCAAAATGAAGATCAGTTATGTATTTCATATTGATAGTAATTAAAACAAATCAAAATCTTTAGCACAATTTTTTTTACAATAAACAGATATATGTACAATGCACACACTTATATTAAATTAAATTATTAAATGGGAAAGTTTGTATGTATGGATGTTTGTTACTCTTTCACGCAAAAACTACCGAATGGATTTTAATGAAACTTTACAATAATATAACTTATACATCAGAATAAAACATAGGTTAAAATTCATAAAAATACTAGCTTTCCGCCCGCGGCTCCACTCGCGTGGACTACACAGTTGTACCCAGATCGCTATAATTTTTTGTATCATCATCATCATCATCAGCCCATTTTTACCCCACTGCAGGGGCTTAGGCCTCCCCCGGGGTGAGAAGGGGGGCTTGGAGCTTAAGTCCACCACGCTGCTTCACTGCGGGTTGGGAACAGTAACGACCGCCATCTATTGACAGCGTCCGGGACCGACTGCTTAACGTGCCCTCTGAAGCACGGTGTCAGTGATATTGTGTACTTAAGTCAGAAAAACTCATTGGTACACGCCCGGATTCGAACCATGGCCCTATGGAGCCTTATAAATTTGAGACAGGTTCGTTGCGCTCTGGGCTATCACGACACTTTCTTGCCTAGATATAGTTTATAAGCTGCAAAATGCCATAGGCTACTTTTATCCTTGGAAAAAGGGTCCCGGTACAACTCTGTAGTCCACGCGAGCGGAGCCGCGGGCGGAAAGCTAGTATTAGAATATACTGATAAACTTATTTACATCGAAATGGCACGAGCGCCCTGAAATGTCATCATATGTGCCTATTCCAATCTAAAAGATTAGGTACTCAGAAGTTCTACCTCTAATTTATGAAATTATAGTTAAATAACACGTCAGTTGACTGATCGATTAGCCGAGTGGTTAGACACCTTAGCTGAGGAGCCAAGGGTCGCGGGTTCGATTCCCGCCCGGGACAAATATTTGTGTGCATGAACATGTCTATTTGTTCCGTATGACTGGATGTAAAATATCTATATATGTATGTATTATATAAAATATTTACGTATGCATATCAGTTGTGTGGTACTCATAATAATACAAGCTTTGCTTAGTTTGGGACTAAATGCCTCTGTGTGGAATGTTCCAGTTATTATTATTATTATTATTGAGCAATAATAACGAACAAAATCGAAACAGTTTGTATTTGTGTGAAATCACTAATATTCGTTTTTATTCGAAGTGTCTCCATAACACACCAACCTATTCCAAATTTGTTGGTTCAAGGGTAAACGCTCGGTAATAAAATTGGTCATGATTTAAATGCTCAACTGATAGTTATTTTTACTATTCACAGACGTCCAGTTCGTTTTTTTCTTGTTACGTGATAGCAAAATTACGTTTACGTAAGCGATGAGAGATCGTTCGTTTCTTCATCTTTGGACGCGCCTTAAACGCGTTAATGTCTTTTGTACTGGTCAAAGATATTCAAAGTGGTTACTTTGACTGCCGATCAATAGTTTAATATTAATTCATATATTCGGGTCACTTATAAGTTTAATTCGATGGCACTTTGAAACGTGGGTGGTATAATTTCGTGACGATTATGATTGGCATTTCAAGTCCAATAACGAATAGACCAAAAAACAAAAATATTATTTATAAATACTTTTATACCTGAATTCCTAATTTAATTATTTTCTTATATACTAATTAAAATTATTACGACAGTAAAGCATAATATGAAAAATTTCATGGGATTACTTCTATGCTTTTGAAACAGTGTCAAACGCACGGTTAGACTTGGCACGTAGTTAAACTACCGAGATTTTGATTATCATAAAATGGATATTCTTATTGTTGGACGTTACGCGAATCAGTTCGTTTGTTTCTGTGATTGTTTGTTTGTCTCTTGTAAACGTTGTCACGAAGCAACAAAATAACATGATTTTTCGTATATAGTAGAAGAAACGTGCCTACTGTTTTTTTTCTTTATGTCGTAATGGCGCAATGAAACGACGTTTTCCATGACGATAGCATAGATACATAGACATCGCGTTGTGACACCAAAAATGAGAGAAACAAAATTTACGCCGCAGACCTAATAATATACGCTACTTGATGTTTCAAAATATTCACTACGAAGTAGAATTATGTGTAACCTACACGTAAAATTCGTAGAACAGAAAGTAAGGATTCTGAACTTACATTCCTTGTGTAATTTACCAAAATATTTGTTTGAAACAATGATAATAACGTAGGTACGGTCCCTCCAATCACTGAGCCTGTAATTTTGCTCAAGTTTTCGATTGTTTCGAAGTGTGAGACGCTTAATTTTGATTATTATGCTATCTAAAGGCAATAATTAAAGGGAGGGGATCGAAATAAGGTACAGTTTATCTTGATTGAAAGCTTCTATAGAATACATCTACAATTGTAATTTCTGCTCGTCGTAACGGGACAACGAAACGATGTGGAATTATCACATCGTTCTTTGGTAATAGTTAACATATACTGTTTGTCCCAGTCAACGTTTTCTATGTGATACAAAACGAATAAGCGAATTTGAACCTTTTCGACAATTCAAAATTGATGAATTCCGAATTTATGTCTTTACAAAATTGGAATACCCGAAAATTAAGAAGTTGCAATATCTTCTTAAGGTTGAAAGTCGTGTGTCAAGGATAATTGACAATTGGTAATACTTAATATAAAATTTTAATCACAATTGTGGATATTCGTTAGATTCTGATATTATGTAAGTCGTATTAAAAAAACAGGTTTCGCAAAAGGTCCTGAAGGTCGAAACTCCTGTGACAACAGTGAACTGATTCCAAATATTTAGTACGTCATTACTATCCCGACACATAAATTTGAACCTTATCGTAAAATGTGAATTTATGATGAATTTCAATGCTACGGCGATCAGCGGGAACGGAAAAATCCATGCGGAGACGCGGGCTAAAGGTAAGTATTCTCAAAATTAAATATTTTTGAACTACTTCGTACGGAACTAATAATAATAATAACGCATACATCACGACGACGTCTAGACCCCAAACTAACATTAGCTTGTGTTTTGGGTACCAAGCGAAGCCACCACATACATACAACAACCAAGACCCAATACCAGTATCAATATTCGTCATATAAATACTAACCCGACCTGGGATTCGAACCCGGGACCTCCAGCTTCGTAAGCAGGGTCGCTATCCACTAGGTTAAGCGGTCGTCAAACTAATACTATCTTATACATTTGCTCGATTTGATGGTTCACGTTGCGTTAAACATTTACAGTATTTTGGTAATATTTAACACAACGTTCTTTGGCAATCAATAATAAATAAAACGTACCTTTGAACTCAAAGTAGTTGCCTAACCAAAGTGTGAAAGCATACACATGTTTTGTAACTAGCAACGTGAACCGTAATATAAATTATCATAGACATGCTATTTTATTAGTGAAATTACGTTTAGACTTTTTGCAATCTATGTTATGATAAAAATCTTTATAACAACTATTATTATAAACGTACGTATTTTATCTTGAACGAATCTACACTGAAAATGTAATTTTTTACAGTGTTTTTTTTACATAAAAACATGTCAACAAAAAATACGAAAGGAACCCTTTCGCCCATTTCGTCCTGTCCGTATGTCTGGTCCATTTGTCAAAGCAATTTTATTCGGAGACTGTTGACATTCAATTGAACGGAATTTAGAAGGTAGGTGTAATCTATGAACCGCTGTGCAATGGTGTAGCGAAATAAGGAGGTTTTTTTGGTGTACGTCGCCGCACTGTCAGTCTCAGAACTGTCAATAGTTATGGCGTCATTATTTTTATACGTAAATATGCAACAGCAATTTCTAAACTTATAATTCCACCCTGTGACGTCACGCTATAACAATTTTCAATATAATTATATCCATGTAAATACCGATCCAAAAAGAAAACAACTCAAAGTGATTTCTTAAAATTGCCTATTATTTCGAAATAAAATATAACGGACTTAGTTTAAAAAATTTGCGAATGGTCCATTTTAACCATGTACGTTTTCCCAACAACATAACCTTTTCACTGTGCGTGTTCTGACACGTACTGGCCGGTTTTGTATGTTTAAAAAAAGTTTTGTGACGAACACGTCCTCGATATAGACCCCTCAGACTTCATCATAACTACTTCTGTTTCTGAAAGTTTATTGATTAAACAGATGATAGCTAATTGTTTTATTATTATTTGGATAATTAACAGTATATACACATATCAACTTATTACAGTTACATAATTTTCTATTATTATGTTGTACTAATTACGAATTAACACAATTTTCATAGAAATTTTCTGGAAGGCGTGTAAAATATAAATTATAACAAATATTTACATTTCTCCTAGATTTTCTTAAGCTACCATTCATCCGATTCTAAAGCTAAAAATTTTTTTTAAATATTTCAATGTAAAATTTTGGTGAATCACATTTTATTATAAAATTAACACATTTTCACTGCTATACCTACAGAAGCGTTAGTGGTACGTTTTAAAGTCTGTAACCTTGTCTGAGTATTGGGCACTGCAAAGCGTCGATATGACGCGAGTTTATAAAAGAAAATGGAAAATTAGCTCATTTATGAAAATCAATAAAAGAAAATTCATCTGAATTAACGTAAAATGCTTTGATTTTGAAATTTGACCGAAAAGAAAAACCACACTTTTTATACATTACATAACACCCTTGACAAGTAAAGTGTAAACTCGAATGATAACAACGAAAGATAATGAAGTAAAATAATAAACCAATTGTAACTGAGTGTCAAAGTCACGTGCGGATAATAGTGGATTTATTCAGCTGAAAATCATAGTTTAGCGAAATAAGGGTAAAATGGCGTTAGGGCATTTTAATGAGCGTCACAAAAGAAAATAGACATGGTAAAAATATCTGATATTGAGTATTTTATCACAAATATTTTATATTCCGGACAAACGTTCTAAAGGTTCACTAACTAAACTGAAATACTGTATAAACAACAGCATCAGATATTATATTTACTATTTATACAGTATTTCATATGATATTTATTCCAAAACACATATTATTTTCGTACATGGGTTTCGGTTAAAACGGTAAAACGAATTCCTCATGCAAAGGTGGCTTTTCTTTTCGTGTTTATAAGCAGTCGGTACACGTACGATACGCGCGAGGCGGCCCGGGAAGAATTTTTATCACACGCCAACTGGACACCATAGGACGACCGGTTTCGGGTGTTTGGCGGTATATCACGTTATCTTGATTCTTGTCCGTGAATACGTGGAAATATTCCGTTTCGGTGGGTGACTGACGGGTTCTAAAACAGTTCTTAACGTAATTAATATACCTAGAACTATTTATAGTTACACACGTTCGTTTACTTAATTAATATTCGCAGAATAATAATACAACGATATTAACCTATAGATTTATGGTGCGATTTAATAACGGTATTCCGATACATTTACTCCAAAGTTACAGTACGCAGGAGTAAGTGAAACTCAACTATCATGAGACAATTCGACTTAGCTACGCGCGTCCATACGTTATCAACGTTGTGATAGTACAAGTACGTAAAATCAAATAGCTGCTCAAATTACGATTTTATTGGTTAACCGAATGAATGGTACCTAAATGTAAATAAGCCAGAATAGGTCTTTATTGGGCAAAAATTCATGAATATTATGAAGAATTTGTATATGAACTTAAAGAAGAAAGATCGTATAACAAAAGTAAGCATTATAGAAATGATCCAGAAATGTTAGAAATGATCGGTATTATTCAAAAATGATTAAACGCACTTGCGCAATTGCTAAAGCAAATCATGTTTATGGTAACCATAGAATAAATTAATTTGACAGTAGCGTTTGGTTTTAATAATCATGTCATTTCATAGTATCGAACTGACATTACACAATTTTTAGGGGTTGAAGATTGCAGGGATTTTACGGGGCGAACACGACTTCGAGCACTGAAACTCACCATTTTGCACCAGCTAGCTAGAGGTTAGACGGTAAACGAAGAAGAGGGCTTCTAGTCAATTCGTACTTTTATGATGATAACATTAAAAATAGGTCAAAAAACGACATGGCAAACGTGAAGACTGAAACTGAAAAAAAGCTCGCAATTTAATTTCTATGACCCATGACCCAACTCATTAAATTTAGGCCTTCGAGAACTTTTACTCAGATGTTCCAGTTGACTATTAAGTCCTTAACCTCTTCTCCTGCTCTTCAAGCAAAATGTTAATGAAAGTACTGTTAATTCTAAGTTCTCATATGGATATCGACAGTGAATGTGGACTGTACAGGTTCAAAAAATAAGGTTCAAGTTTTAAATTCAACTGGCCGGCAGATATAGTCGCTAGTTCAAACTTTTACTCGATTTCTAATATTTCTACGTGATATAAAAAACAATATTAATAAAAAAACCTATCCGATGCCGACAGACGTCCTTTCACGTGGATAGCCATAGGATCTATTTTAAAGCACTAAAATAATTAGAAATGAAGAATATTGCGGAACTGCATGGCCTCTCAGTTAAAATTATAAAATTGATTATTGGTTGCATTTCATTTCATTTTGCTTGTTTATTTAATAAAAGCATAGATAATTGAGTTTTTCCCAGCTTAGTGAAATATAGTAAGGTTATGTATCATGTCAATATTCAAAGTCGGTAGCGCGTCTCACCTTGTTAATTTTAGACCTATTTCAGTATTGCGTACTTTAAGCAAAATTTTTGAATACATTTTATTGGATCAGTTACTTTCACACTTTAACTTTAACAATTAAAAGTTAACTTAGTTAACTAAACAAAAGTGTTATATGTCACTCCTGATAGTCTTTTTATCATATCTGTGAAGTTTCATTGAAATCGGTTCAGCCCTTTTGGAGTTTAGCTCGAACAGATGGACAGACAGACACACAGATAAATAATATCTAATGTCACTCCTAATAATCTTTTTATCAAATCTGTGAAGTTTTGTTGAAATCGGTTCAGCCGTTTCGGCGATTAGCCGGAACAGACAGACAGACAAACAGATAGTATAATTTTAATCGTCAATCTACAGTTTGCTATTGTTAAAGGTTACGATTACATTTCATAACATAATGCCCATAATTTAAATTTTTTTTTTCAAATTCACGAAAATCTATTCGTTATTTGTCTATCATCTAAAAGCGACGTTTTTGTATAAATTTCTGTTATTTATTTATAAAAATTTATTGCACATTTTAACCTAGGTAGTCGATTAACTACCGTTTCAAATCACCGGAATATGAATTTTAAACATTAATAAATACGGACCAATATGGTTTGACATACATCGAGTTCGTTGCGCCGTTTAGGCCCGTTACGTAGGTAAGGACGGACCGCAACGGAAACTTGACCAAAGTCGTCCTGAATATTAATTCGTTTGTCAAATAAAATCGCACGTTAACCGGTATGCGATCCCGTTAGTCAACTGACAAACACACTTGGCAAGAAATGTTTGCTCGTACGTGTAAACTTTTAAGGTCGCATCACCGACGATAAATTCCACGGAGTAGCAAATTTTAGAAAATTCCTATCCTTATGACATAGATTTAGAAGATGTGCGTCTCCCATACATACATTGTTTTGACCAAAATCTTCTTCGTGAGGACATTGCATTGCATGCACCTTTTATTGCGGCCTCCATGTGTCAGTGGAAAAGCGCTGTGATTGTAATGCGGAAGATATCGGAAACCATTCCTGTATCGAAAGTACGTTTGCATATGAAATATATTTTTTGATCCTTTTCGGACTCTGGCGATGAAATTGATTCCGGTCAAGGTTGCAAGGATGAGACTGAAGATACAAGAAAGCGCAGCAGGAACACCGATAGATTGTAAGTGAATCAGTTCCATACGGGTAAATTGTTTGTATGCGTGATGAGTAGACTGACCACAGACCAACACAATACAGGAGCGTCGATCGGTACTTTTTGATAAGGTACTTGAGTTCTATATTATATTATTGTAATTCTCGTTGCCCTGATATTCATAATTATATGAATACTAATTTAAAGCTAGTGTGATATGGTTAGTAATTAAGGTATTATTGACCTATTTCGATTTTATTTTTTTGTTATCATTGTACGACAAAGGTTTGAAGGTTTAAGACTATGCGCGTGGCGATGATGATGTTGTGAGCAAGGACGTTGAATGTGAGTGACACGACTTTTCGAGATAAATTTTGTGACTGATAGATATTTATATTTATATATAGTTACTAATATTGTTTTTGTATATGCGTTGTGTAAAAAAAAACCGGCAAATGCGAATCAGACTCGCAAACGTAGGGTTCCGTACCACCATACAATATAAAAAAAAAGAGCGCGATGATAATCGAACTTAACCATTAATCGTCATTGTTATGTAATTTAAGAATAATTGTTTAAATATATTTCATTTTTATTCCGTTACTTATTTGGAAGGCGCTCGATCCTCTCTGGCTAATCCGGAAAGTAATAACATGAGTGGACTGAAAGCTAGAGGCAATTTTTATTACTTATTTTATTACAGTGAACCTTTGACTTTTAGTATCGATTGTGAAGAGAATAAGCTCTGCAAAGGAAAGCGTAAATTTATAGTACCTAGTAATACAATGTGGTTTTCATCATAACTTTTCGCTTATTGGCTAAACGCTATCTGTCATTTTCTATGAAATTTTTACAAATTTTTTTCTTATAAAAGTACATTTTATAAGTTAATCTATTACTAGTTAAATAACACAGTCTAGTTAGTTGTGATAGTTTTTCTTTTAACTACGTTATATATACTCCTGTCATAAATTTTTTCCGCATATCCAAAAACAACGGTTTAGTTGGTAGAGGAGTGGGAGGACACATGACTAACAACTACTTTAGGAGTGCATATCTCAACAACTGTTCACTCAAATAAAATAAAATGTTTGAAACCTTTATATCATTTTTTAAGACCTATCGTTTGTTACTTCTCGCGTTAATATACGATCATTTTTTTTTTCGTATTTCAGTTGCATGTATGGCGACCTATCACAAAAAAATTTTTGGCTTAATTTCACTACGGCATTGTGTAGCGGTTAATAGATTTCCCCTGCCTTCCAAATTTCATCTATATATTGCCAATAGTTTCCGAGAAAAACATCAGACAGACAGATGGACGGACGTGGCGAAATTATAAGGTTTTTTTTGCCATTTGCCTCCGAACCCTAAAAAGATAATTTTCGATTAGGACGATTAATTAAAAAAGATATTTTTTTTACGACTCGAAATATCTAAAACGAACTTTAGATAATAGTTTGACAAGATAATTTAGATAATAGTTACAATACGTTTTGTACGTCGTACGATTTATAAAGATACCTATTAATTATTGTACTGTTAGTGTGTAAGGAAGTACTGTAATAGGGGAAGAGTTCTTTCTTCTGCGTTAAATATAGACTCGTCATTGTAAAACTGGCCTCAACAGCGTGCTGAGGCAGTATCGCTTTTTCATCGGTGACATCGCATACATAATTTTAGCTCGATGGGAAGATGATCGACAGCCGAACAATTGAGTGGGGTTAGCTGCCACTTTCACATATGCGCCGGACCCGATTTTGATACACGTTCGGAAATGAAAGTGAGACTTTACACTCTTTCTTTGCTCAGTGTGTTTACGTTTGGTGTATGTACAGTGCGCATACTTCAAACAGCTCTACGGTCATTTAAATAGTATGTCGTTTTTAGCGATACAAGTTTCTGTCGGTTTAAAAAAAAACCATTTGCATACGAGGGTCGCAGCAAGTCGAATTATATTGTTTATATTCTGAAATATAAACAATTTGATTTTTTTCAGAGTACCCCTCTGAAAAACAGGCGTAAACTTATGTAAATAAAATCATATTCGATTATTGGTATACAACGAAACTGAGAAATATATTTAAATATAGTTCTAAGTTAGTTACATATCGATGCACATTTACATAGGTACCTATACCAATACTTTATAAATGTAATAATGCTAAGACATGCGATATATACCTACATTACTTTTTGCGCACTGTACTCAAAATAAAACCACACCTCATAAGTTAATTTGAAGTTGTTACATACACCCAGATGTTAACAGCCTCTCGTATTGAATGGTTTCGGATAAGTACCTGCAAATAGAAAGGAAAATGAATATCACTATGACATTGTTATTATTTTAACATTATCGGAATACACAGTATAATTAAACGTAGGCACAAGGAGAACAAAATCTAGTTCCGTATACCAGGATATTGTCAACGTAAACATAATTTTTATGGTATATGTGATAACTATTCATTTTGTGGATGTTGTTAGAAAATTCTGATACCTAACAAGTCTAACAACCTGAGTTGTAAAATCTGTTACACATCACTAACCAATTTAGTTGTAAAATCTGTTACACATCACTAACCAATTTGTGTCATTCGGAAACCTTAAACTATTATCTTGTTGTAATAGGTGTAGGACATGCATAATTATAGTGATCTTTCTGATAGCAAAACATCAGGTTTGTCTGTATTTACGTACATTATCAGCTCGTAACAGGATCTTCTTATAGTAGCATTAAATTACTGGCTAAGAAAACTCAATTATAATGTTTTCAGTACAAACTACGAGTATACAACATGGAGACGACAATTGCATGTCAAAAAATTAAATTTCGTAAATGTAATATCACTCGGCGCTCCTAGGCTGCATGTAGAAAATGTATCAATAAATATCCAATAGTTTAGTCACTGGCTATAATTTTTTTATTTTTAACATTTTTTTAAAAATAATAATTTATTAAAAAAAAAAGTTCATTGACATGCACTTGACGTATTAAATACCATTTTAGGTTTCTCCGATAGCCACTTGCTACTACTAACTATTAACGACATGTCAAAAATGCTTGTATCCGTATGAACACTTTTCCCAAAATTCTTACATTTTATCTTACACAAACATATATTTGTTGGTGCGCAATAACTTTGTTTACTGAACTTCTAGTATCGTAACAGATTTTTGTTGTTGTTTTTAAAATAAAGTATTGTTAACAATAACAATTTTATAAATTAAACGTAAATAATTTGTTGGTTTATAGAAGAAAAAAATACTGGTTATGTAAAAATATCTGGATGAAAGAACTATGCAAATCTAACACTGTTAACCATACTTTTTGTACATGAAAATTTGGTGAACATAATTCTATATTGTACTCTTAAATTAAAAGTTCGTTCACTGAACAATTTATTCTTGTGAACAAAGTATTCAGTTTCGAATAGTACTGTGCACCAAATACATATTTTACTCTCTTATTAGTAACTATTAATTGGAACTATATTAAATATGTTGTTTACATAACACAATATTCTAGCGATCATAAAATTGTTGTAAGTTATCTATGTGAGTTAAATCTGTTTTATTTTACTAGAATCGTAACTAACTACCGTGCCGTACAATCTGGTGCTATGGTAAAATATATTTTTCTTCGTGTAATACGTACAGTACTCGGCCGTAAGTTATGCACACGAGATATAGAAAGCGGTTAAGTAACAAATTTAAAAATAAAACTATAGGTAACCCTATCATTTTTTTCAATTACAAAAGGACATTGTTTGACTTTATTGTAATTGAAAAAAAAAAATATAAAATTACCTATAGATTTACTTATAAACTTGTTTTTACTTACCTGATTTCTAGAACTCGTGTGCATTACTTACGACTGGGCACTATTTGTCTTACACTACTACATTTGTGTTGTGATTAACTTACCAAATTTTGGGTTTCTATTGTCATAACTAAATACTATTAAGTTCCAAATAATTAAAATATACTAAGTAAAGTCGAAGGCAAAATCCCCGATTCATGTTGAATAAACGAAGAATTTGCTCACGTATTTGCAATCGGGAAGTATTTTTATAGCTGGACCATAGCTGGACATTTAAATGCATGTACCTACATAGTACAATACACCGTTGTCAATATATAATAGTACATATAAAATTGATTTATATACTATGTAACAGTTCAAAATCTAATCTTAAATGGATTTTAAGACATGAAAATTACGTTACGCATCAATAATCTGAGTAAAAGTTGAAAAATAAAAAAAAAATGGCGATACCGTTAATATTTGTATTGTGCGTAAACCCAAGTTATTTATAGGGACGAAGCCACAAGTAGTTACTTAGTACGTGTCGAATAAACATTCTATCAATTTCCTCAAAATAATGAAACCAATGGCCAAACATCCTGTTACTATGGTTTCGTTTATAAAATGACAGATGGGTGTCATTAACGTGTTATAGCTATATTAGGTTGCTAATATCCTGTGATTAATTTATCTAGTTAATCGTGTCATTCATCACTCAAAAATTACAAAATCATACCCTAAAATACAGAATATATTCTTTCCATTTCACTTCATAGTATTAAGTATATCTTTAATTAAATTAAATCATAACTTAAATATTCATTTTATGACATTCGTTAAATAATTAGAAAATCAGAACGTATGAATACGGTTAATTTTATCATATCCACGAGTTTTTCATTTATCATATTAAAATATTACTATCAAAAATATTAGAATGATATCAATAAAAAAAATTAGTCAATGGATTGTTTTTTTTTTTCAAATAACTAAGTTTCCATATTATATAAATGCAGGAGTCATTCGATGCGTCCCGTTTCTATCGAGTTTGATGCAATCCGCGGTCGTCGGGAGACGGTTCGTTAATCATGGTTGAGCTAGCGGCGTGAATAACGGAACGCGACTCCAACATGGCGGAAATCAAATGGGCTACCAGACCATGTGTTAAGTAATTTGAGTAAACTAAGTAAATATATTTTTACTTAAAGTATATAACTATTCGTTTATATTTTATGAAATTCTGAACAATTGGAATTAATAATTTACGTTTTTATATTAATTAAATATTGTGAATTTATTTTTAAAAATACAATGAAATAAGTTATTCATGAGATGCAGAACGGTAATTAAGGATTGATATAAACCTAAGATGATGGAATTCAAGGAAAATATTTTAAAATTTTTAAACAACCCTCAAAACAAACACATGAAAACGTTTTGTGTACAGTGATATTCTCAAATACCAAGAAAAAGAAAATCCACGGACGCTATCTGCTACTAGTTTAAACACACGAACGCAATATTTCCTCACAAAACAGTCTATATATATACAAAATTTAATCTCCATTGAATTTCTAGCACTCGCTTTAACGCTGGAAAGTTTGTACGTGCTCAGCTTATGCCTCCAGTGGACGTAGCCGCGTGTTAATATGCGCCCAACGTACGTGACTTGCTATCGGCAGTGTCACTATACTACTCATTGATTACATTCAAAACTTTTAATAGGTTAAAGGTGTTGTTTAATTATCATATTAATAGAACACTATTAGGCTATCTATTTGTTTAATAAAGAATTAAATAAAATAAAAAATATAAAAAAACAGTTCTAAGTTTTGTTGTATAGGTACGGAATTTCTTACAATTGTTTTAAATAATTTTTGAATTAAGAAACAAACATAACCATTTGATAATGTTATGTTTATACGAATGCAATAAACAATAAAAAACTGAAAATATTGGATTTTTATAACAATACAAGTATCAGAGGTGGTTAATATAATAAGCATTAATATGAAGCGAGACTTAATTTTCGTGAAAAATAACATCTGAATAGAAGCTTCGAGTATAGTGTAACCTACTTCGGGTGCGATAGTGGATTTCTCGAACATTCGAAAATTTATTTATTGCGGCAGGACATAAGGACTTGCGGCCGCCTACCGAACGAGCCAACCAAGTGGATAAGTAACTTAACACAAGCGATAAACTATGAACAAAAACAACAGCAGTTGTTTTTATATTGCATAAATAAAAAACAGTATTCGGTCTGCATTCGCACTTTAATTCACAAAGAACCCCAAGTACTCATTGTTAAGGTATTTCTTTTCAGGAACTTCAGTAATTCGCCGCAGGTTTTTTAGTATAACTTAAATTTCTAATACGATGTACTAAACTAAACTAAAGCTTAAAATGTTTTAGTAATGGTGAGCTTTGTAAAAGCCGACCTAAGGTTTAAGGACTTAGTGTGTCAGTGGGACAACTAACAGTTTCCTACTATTGACTTTTAATCTTAGTATAGTTTATTATCTAATGGACAAGATAATAGACTATACGCATTAAATATAAACATATTGAGAATTGTAATTATTTCGTTATATATAATAAACTATTTTTTTTTATTTATATTACTTATTATATTTTTGTATATATTTTTTCGGGGTATAATTAAGTTATGAAAGTTACGTATGATTGTGTTTAACTAAGATAACAGCTAGTTTCAAACGAATATTTTTCAAATTTCTACTATTTAATTTTCAATTATCTTTAGTTACGTACATATTGTGTATCCAACTAGTTCTAATAGTAAAAAAAATAGCAGGGAAATTCTTTTTATAAACTATTTTCATAGAAGAAAAATGTATATTTGATATACACGAAAAGTTGTTATCACTCGCTCGTGGTACTGCCAGGGCTGTACTATCAGTTGGTCCACGGGGCATTTTTACTGTTGGTACAACGGGACATTTTTTACTTGCCCAAGTTAGTTGAAAATTGAAACATGCAAGTGATCCTATGACCGCGGGCCATATTATGCATGTAAATTTATATTGTGAGATGATCCTAACCTAATCTCATAGACAATTATTATAAATTACATAACTTTACCTACGATGATAATGGTTATACAACCGGTTGTTCAGAGTAAAACCACAAGCAAAAAAATCCCCCGTGGAGCAACTGGTAGTACAACCCTGGTAGTAGGTACCACGCGCAAGTCATGTATATTTTGAAATATTATCACTTGAATTCTGATAATAGTTTTATGGATATGGAGTAACTTAAAAACTAACAATCAGACATGAAAAAGTAATATTGTACTTATATTTATCGCTAATTTAAACTTTTTTCAGTTGTCTTTAGTCGTATTAATTTAGTAAACGAATTTTAATCTATAGCAATTTTAACATTGTTTTGGATATCCATATTCACAACGTTTGATTGAAAATGATTAAATATCAAGACTATTTTGTTACACTAACCATGGCAGTTGTCGTATGTGCTATTTATCGGGATTTTCTAAATATTTACAAACGAACTCCATTTTTCCTATAGCATAGCGACGCAATTCCCAAGAAAATGAATACATGACTGATAATATAGAGTAAATTAATTTGACAGCAGCGTTTGGTTTTAATAGAGTTATAAATGTCACTTCACAGTATCAAAAATGTTAAACACAATTTCCGGCGCGTGGGGATTTTGAGGGGTTGAAGACCGTTGCGCGGTGACCTCGCGGACTGAAACTCACCATCTTGCACCAGCTAGCTAGAGCATGAGTGGTTAAACTGTAAACGCAGAAGAGGGCTTCTAGTCAATTCGTACTTTTGTGCTGAATACAGTCATATATTAATTTCCTTGGGAATTGCGCCTTTGTAATTAAAAATAACACAATGAATCGCAAAATCTCGAGCATTTCTAATAGAGCGGATATAACTTTGACATTGTATGACATAATTTGACATCTAGACATCTAGACCATGGCTATACTGTCGTGACTCATTATACACTAGTTCCCTGTTAGACATCATTAGACACACAATACTAAATGTCATTATAATGGTCATATTGATGGAGGCAATAAATTTTTTTTAAATATTTTATGCATTTCATTATGCATTTCATTATGCATTTCATTATGCATACAAGATTATTAAGGTGAAGTCACTCAGTATCTACACAGACAAGTGCATTTACATTATTTGAACCCAAAATCTCTATTTTTCACCCAAACCGTAAAACAAAAAAAATTAGCTATATACAATGTATAGACATATCAAGTGGTCAGGTTTCATGTGATCAAATAGATCTGATATCATCCATTCATAAAAGTTACTTTAATTAAAAAAAAAAATAAAAACCGACTTCAAAAACATAGACTAAAAAGTTAAAAATAAAATTTTCACTTTAAAGAAAGGAGCATTAACAGGCGGCATATAGTTAATGAAGTCGGTGCCTACTCACTCAGACACTTTAAATTGTGTTCTATTTTTGTTATTGTTATAAATATATCATTGTTGTAATTGTTATTACCTAGTAAGTACCCATTCGAAGTGTCTGAGTTGGCACCGACTTCATTAACTATATGCCGCCTGTTAATGCTCCTTTCTATAAAGTGAAGATTTTATTTTTAACTTTTTAGTTTATGTTTTTGAAGTCGGTTTTTATTTTTTTATGACATTATTTTATTTTTCAATTTTTAGTTGAACGCATCTGTAGCTTATTTGTATTTAGTATAAATGGGGCTACTAAACGCGCTACTCTAATGAGACAGAACCACGATTACGCAACGTAAATTCAGTGTCAAATTGACGCATCAGCATGCCTAGTAGGCAGTAGTATTCCTATGTAAAACTTCAATCTTAATTATTATTTTTGTGCGAACTGAACATTTTGGCATATTCAACCGTATGAAGGAAGCTCAACAAAAAGTAACTGCTGTAAATCGTTGAGGAATTCCCTCGACTGTTTGTGGTCTTCACCATCAGACCTGTAATGGTTCTTATAACCCATATGAGTGCAAAGTTCTCTTCAATAGAAATGAATCAAGTCCAAACACCAGGTAATTGCTGTAAATCGTTAAGGAGTTCCCTCGATTGTGTATGCTCTCCATCATCAGATCTGTAATGGTACTTATAACCCATATGGGTGCAAAGTTCTCTTCAATAGAAATGAATTAAGTCCAAACACCAGTTAATTGCTATAAATCATTAAGGAGTTTCTTCAACTGTGTATGGTCTCCATCATCAGACCTGTAATGGTACTTATAATCTTTATAGGTACAAAGTTCTCATTAATAGAAATGAATTAAGTCCAAACACCAGGTAATTGCTGTAAATCGTTAAGGAGTTCCTTCGACTGTGTATGGTCTCCATCATCAGACCTGTGATGGTATTTATATAACCCATATGGGTGCAAAGATCTCATCAATAGAAATGAATCAAGTCCAAACACCAGGTAATTGCTGTAAGTCGTTGAGGAGTTCCCTCGACTGTCTTTCAGCTCCATCATCAGATCGACTCCCGACTTTCATTAAATAGTACTAGTAGTCGTACTTTATCAAAATACTTAAAATACGATACTTTAAAATACGATTTTCGAAGGTGGCCCTCGATTTCTCTAGGATGCCATCATCAGATCCTGGTTTCCTTATCATGGTACCATTTCGGAGATATCTCCATTTCACAAAAAAAAATCATCCAATTCGGTTCATAAACAACGAAGTTATCCCTGAACACACATAAAAAAAAAACATATATACGGTCGAATTGAGTAACCTCCTTCTTTTTTGAAGTCGCTTAAAAAAATGAAATATCTGCAAAGTAAATTTTTATTAACTATTTTTCATTGAAGTATCTATTGTTTCAAATTATCATGGTTGACCGATTGTCTAACTTCCAAAGTGACTTATTATGTCTTATGTCCTGCTTTATATTTCCTTTATATTGTCCTGCTGTTAAAACAGTACATCTCTAATATATGACGTCGTATAAAACATTCAATCACACGATTTATCTTTTTCGTGTGCCAATAATACGTAATTGCTAACAGTAATCGCATTTTTATAGTTTTCCGTTTGTATGCTACTCGAGATTGCGGAAGTCGGCAACATGCGGCTTAAAGCAGGAAAAAATATCTGTTTAGAAAATAGGAAGTAAGTTGGTGACTTGTTGCAGTAAAAGTAATTATGCAATATAATGAATTATAAAAATAAAAGCACTGAAAGATAATGGAGTTATTTTTTCTATCTGCAAATACACATTTACAGAACTAGAAGTTTATGATGTTTATGAAAGTTTAAGATCTATGGAAACATATTGAGAAAAATAAATTAAAAAAAAACTTGTGGAAACCATAGAAAGTCGACAAAACTCGAAATTAGAATTTAAATGTTTGTCCATGATTCTTCTTCGAAATTTGCGTAAAAAGAATAAGTTTGTTCCCTAATCAGCATCTATCTGAAAGGCACATTTAATGAGAATCAGGAACCCTAAGTGAACTCGAATAATATAATAAGAGTTAGTACTCTGAAAGTTAACGTTCATTAAAAATAACAACAGTCTGTCTGTACGAACGCATTTTGATTCGTCAGGGTGTTTGATATAAAGAACGGTACTCACGTTACGATGTTTATAATCTTCTCTCTATACATAAATACGTGAAGAAAAAGCTTTAGACCCCTTTTTAAGCATACTACGCGCACGGAGGGGTGTGAGATTTGGATAGTTAAAGTTTATGTGGAGTAGGAGTGCAAAAAGCTAAAATCTATATAAGGATGAGTTTTTGAAATGGGACTGTATGGCCAAATCCGAAACTATGAGAAATAGCAAAAAGTGTTCAAAAGATTCATGAGCTTCATTTATGAGGGAAAAAACTGCATGTTCGCATTTTTGAAAAATTTGTTAATTTAAGAGGGAAATCAAACCTCTTTATTTGATAGTGTATATATTAATACGTGGAGAGAATACTTTGTACCTCTTTTAAAGCTTTGCACGGATACGGAAGAATGTGAGGTTTGACATAGTTAAAGTTTACACGGAAAAGTAGTGCTAAAAGCTAAAATCTATATATAACCAATATGTGTTACAAATACTGTTAACCATACGAGTTTAATTATCTGTCGTTTGACGCAGTTTGAATTGACTTACTCTCGCCTATTTATTATTGGCGTTTTCAAAAAGTGAATACTTTTTGAAAACGCCAATATCTTGTTTAACTTTGACTACTTTGAATACTTGTTTAACTTTGACTGCTGGGCCACCACTAGTACATATATAATACGTGAATAAAAATAAAATTTGTAATATCGCCCATTTGCAGCGAATTTCACACAATGATTTTAATTTTTATTCTGCGAATCAAGAGCGGCAAATATAATCTCTAGTAGTTGGGACGAAGACCTATAAAGAATTCGCAAGGCATTAAAACGTTCAATCGAAGATTCTCCGCTCTTTTGTCTCTCTGTTATTTTATTTGATTAACTGAAAAGCGAACTTTTTTCGGTCATAAATTACGCCTAATAACCGACATCATATAATTTTTGGCTTCTTTTGAGTAGAAAATTAATTTTCTTCCCCTTGAATTCACTCTAATGACGGTTATCGTTCATGATTTGTTTATCTTTACGCTGAGTCACGACACAAAAAGTAAAAGTCGGAATGTTTAAATAGCTGGACGAGGGACAAAAAGAAAGTGCTTATATATAAAAAAAACGTGATGACTGCTTGGGTAGGTTGCAGTTGGATTGTCAGTCGTTCAGAGCGCATAAGCCATAGATTATCTGTCATAACCAAATAATATTTATTTTTATTGAAAACTAGCTTTGTCTATAGCTCCGCCGGCACAGACATATATAAAAAATATCCTTATAAATATGTTTGTACATTTTTCTATTTCACATCTGAAGTTCTATTCGCATTATCATGTCATCTCACAATTCGGTGACTGTATCCCATGGAAACCTTGGACCATGAAAAAGAGTAGCTTATAATATGTTACTATCCTTTTTTGATGTAACACTTTGCAAAAAAAAAACCGTTTCATTGCTGTCTTTAAGAAACGACAAACAGGTACACTTTTTGATTAATTATATTATGAGATTTTTAAATTTTATTTCTTCGATTCCGACACGTTTATATAACTGATAACTACGGAAGCATTTAAAAAATGTGTTTTACTAATTTTGTCCCTTTGGTTCTTCACTTCTTCACCTCATCAGCCCATTTTTACCCTACTGCAGGGGCTTAGGCTTCCCCCGGGTGAGGGGGCTTGGAGCTTAAATCCACCACGCTGCTCCACTGCGGGTTGGGGATTGTAACGACCGCCATCTATTGACAGCGTCCGGAACCGAGTGCTTAACGTGCTCTCCGAAGCACGGAGTCAGTGATAGTTATGTACTTAAATCAGAAAAACTCATTGGTACACGCCCGGATTCGAACCATGGCCCTATGGCCTTATAAATTTTAGACAGGTTCGTTGCGCTTTGGGCTGTCACGACTCCCTTTGGTTAACTAATCGTATTCCTTACTAAATTAAGATTATTATTTTTACTATCAAGTCTAAGTACGTACTGTCGTAATATCCATCACCACTACATATTTTTTATACATGCAACTGTGTTCATACATTTGCACACTCATTACACGTTTCAAATAAAGAAGCAATAATAAACCTTACGTCAATTGCAGTAAGAACTAAAATCGTTTGACGAATTTGTCACCCTAATCGTTCCGCAGCGCTTCCTACACAGAAGAAAGTCGGTGAGCCTTAAACAAGCCTTTTTATATGGGCATAGGTATCATTGACCTACCATAGTAAGGCAGGTGGCAAAATTATTATTAGAAGACCGTCGGCACTTTCCGTTCAATGAAGCGATACCGTTAGGCGTCAATTCTAAACACAACTGGAATATTAAATTTTGTCATTGAATATTTAAAGATTGTAGTGTTGTAATAAAATTTAATAAAAAACATTTAATAAAATTATATATCAAATCAATGAATTATCTTTAATAATGACAGAACAGCATCACCACACTTTGTTCCACGCTTCCGATGATAAGCTATCGTGTCTGACGGAAATTAAAAGCTTCTGGAGGACTTTGGGTATCGGTTTTCTACCCGCTCCCAGAAGCTTTTACCAGTTGATGTCCGGGATATACTCCTAATCTCGTATAATAATTTTAAATTGTCGTGATTTCAAAGTAAAATCACGTCAATCGGTCAGCTTTTCATGATTCTTAGTCGATATTTTATCATGTGTATTAATTAATACAAAAATACACTGTGTATTTAATCTAAGCAAAGCATTAAATGTACATTTAAAGTAAAGCCTACATAGCTTTATTTAGGTACCTATATTTATGATAAGTTAGAAAATGTACATTTTACGCTCCAACGTATATTCAAATGTATGATCATAACCAAAATATTTTTTATCTAAATGAAAACATAAAATTAATACAATTATGTTATAAAAAACAATTTTGTAACGTGGCCCAATATAGAAATGTCAAGCGTTGTTATTTCTCGAGTTGATTTACTTTCCTTACAAAAACATGCCAGTTTCCGTTTAACTTCCGTTCATTGTACGCGTCTGGAATCCTGAACTGGCTAAAATACCGGAATATGTAGGTCTGATGACAATAGAAATGACACTTGATTGTAAGCACGTGTGCGGTTCAAATGTTAACGCCATAATATTATACACTTTTTAGAGTGTACATACATACATACACATTCTCTCGATGTTAAAATATGCCATTGTTACCTGCGATTTTGGGAGCGTTCATAAATCAAGTTCAGAATATTATTACCTGGACAAAAGGAAAATAATTGAATAGTTCTTTTCGTGAAGTTACTATTCTGAACGCGACCATAGCCCAGCGCCCGCCTAACGTTTTATTATTCAATCACGATTTTATGATCTCTCTTTTGCGATGTCGGTCTAGCTAACAAGGCACAACGATAGCTGTTTTAGAGCTAAACTGAATCATATTACGAGTATATATTTATAATATTGTCTAAAAGGATGCCATTATATTGTGTTATTTTAATTTAAAAATTTTTAAAAATCGTTTTTTGCCAAAAAATATACAAAAAGTTTGTTATATTGTTACCTAATTTTAGATTTAATGCCGAACGGGATCGGCTCAGCATTCTGATGGTCTGCCACTAACAGATATGATCACTGCTGATATTCTCCCGATTCCATTATTTTAATTACATTTACCCAATAACCTTTCACTTCACTTCATCAGCCCATTTTTACCTCACTGCAGGGGCTTAGGCCTACCCAGGGTGAGGAGGGGGGCAATAACCTTTACGTAAGAGTTTTACATGTAATTTTCTTTTAATATTGTTATAATCGCAGCATTGATAATTTCATTGTTATAAAAATTTTGTATTATTTTTCTAAGAATATCCATGTCGTAGAAGAAAAACATAACTTTAATTAATACATTTGTAGTAGTTATTTTTCTTTTTGGTTTTATATATCACTGATAATTAACGATCTAATAAGCTTTCTTTTACAATAGAAAATGAATTCAATTACTGCAATTACATAAAATTGTATTTGTTCAACTAGAAAATGTAATAAATATTTTTCTAATATCTTTACACTATTTATTTTGCTGTATATCTGTATTTAAAATTTTAGAAATTCCTTAAAAAAAGTTTATTATAATGCGACATCGGTTTTTGGTAGTTGACATCCTTGTTGAAAAGTTCTAAGAGAGCTTTACTAAGAAACTTGAAACACATTTTGGAGCTTTCAACACTTTCCACGTACGGTCTAAACCCTTTTTATGACTTTGGGTAGAAGTAATTGTCGAGTATAATAATATGCTGTGTATGTGACCCTTTTGTATTCGAGCCGTACGAGGCTTAAGGCATAAGGCCAAGGTGAAGGGATTACTTAGAGGAGGAAATGGTTTTTACAGTTCCGTATAGGGTAGAAACTTATATTTTTAATGATCTATGCTTTAATGAAATCTGAGGATAAAGTTTTATTCATCTGTCTAAAATCAATTATCGATTGGTAGATTATGCTTTAGCCTTATTCTTAAAATAAATTATTTTTACAAATAATCTCGTAAGTTGGAAACATTCAGCGATAGACGACCACTATATCACTGGAGTACATAAGAGCTGTGCCTGGTTACCAACAGGTTTCTATCTAAAGAATAGAATCAGAGTATACCCAAGGTGAAAAATTAAAAACGTGAACAAGTAGTGCAGACACAGTTTATCTGTATCCGTGTTTTAGATTTCAAAGTGTGAGGTAGTAAAACTCCAAGCGCATGTTATAGTATGTTTTGTCGGTTTGTACGTTACAGTACATAATTATATGTTTTGCAATGTAAGTTTTTAATTTTTAAATTTAGAGTTTAAATGACTTTACAAATTTGAATTTTTCCTTTTGTTTTAAAGAATAGTTGAAGATACATTATACTACAGTAAGACACCAAGCGAAGACACCACATACATATAACAACCACGACCCGGTACCAGTATCAATATTCATCATATAAATACTGACCGGACCTGGGATTCGAACCCGTGACCTCTAGCTTCGTAAGCAGGGTCACTACCTACTAGGCTAAGCGGTCGTCATATAAATTGTTCATGTTTCCGTGAGCTTACTTATGTAAGTATGGAATCCTCGACAATGAAGATAAACTTTCTCTTGGCCATTCCCTATTATTTCGAGTATAATTAAAGTAGATATGTGGCTTATTTAAAATCATAGATATTATCAGTAATAACCGCCTCTACTGGTTTTCGCTTCATTTGCTGTAACGGTCATTCTGTTCGTTCTAACATGCAAAGCACTTGTTTTTACTTTGCTAACGGGTGGACTGGTTTAAGTAATGGTATGCTAAGTCACAACGGCAGTTAACTAGCGACACCTCTGGACTAGTATTTCAACTAATTAAGTGTTATAAATAAATCGTAAGTAATATGTATAGGATATAAAAACAAGGTCTCTAAAATAAAAAAATCATATTAAACTTTTTTTTCTGACATACTATGGCGTCCCTACTTTCTTTCTTATCATTAAGTCAACTACATTTTTACATGTATCAAATTTTTTTTCAACAGACACTCCAGAACAAGCCGGAGTTCGATCTGTGCATATGCATTATAAATAATAGATATAATTAAATTGTAATTTGTTAACAAAATGCCAAAATATGTATTTTTCAAAATACTCTGAATATCTTTTTATAATAATTAGCTATCCGCCCGCGGCTTCGCCTATGTGGACTACACATTTGTAGTAAAACGCAATAGAAATTCAAATGTATGTGTTCGTTGGACCGAGTGCCACCGAGTAATAGTTTCAGTTTGACTGAGGCGGGTACTGACTACTGACCATAACCCTTCTCCTCCACTCGGCTGGCACCCAGATACTCGATCGGGATGCTCTCATATATAGCCATCGCGCGCTCGCGTTATCTATTGTAACCAGCTAAGTATATTAATTTTTATACATTCAACTTTAAAAGAAAAAACGGGATTTTTACACAAACTTACGTTAAAAAAAACCCATGTTTTACTCCCCATAGAGGTAGATTTAAAAATTATTTTATTAGGGGATACTTACGTCACAAAAGAAATCAAATGCTAAAATATGTGTGAGTCACTTAGGGATTAAATTCCTTATACATTCTTTGAACATGGCATCTTTTCACGACGTTTCTTATCAAAAACCAAAGTGAGAACCAATTTTCATGCATTTGACGTCAAAAATTACGGATTTATTATCATATAAACTTATCTACCGGCTCTCCTAATCCACCCCCCCAAGGCTTAGTTTTTCAGAAATTCTATTTTAGTACGTTATTTCGTTAGTACGTTTAGTTTCGTCAAGTTTCTAGCATGAGCGGTTTCGACTCGGCGGTGATTAGTGGTATTTCGATTTTACTTACATTGTATATGTATAAAAATAACTGATCTTCCATTTAAGATACCACTCTCCATTTTAGACCCTTGAATGTAGACTTCTAAGTTTCTAACTTCAAAATTGTGCGAACAACAAAAAGACAAACTTCCATCTTTAGGGAGGACTAACATCCCCTAAACTCCATAATCTGTACATAGATAGACTGATCCGTGAGCTCAGCAGCGCCCAGATCGGATATTCGATTTATGGAGTTTTTATTAACAGAGTAAGTTACGCTGATGACATGGTGCTGCTGAGCCCATCGATAAGTGCCCTCAGAAAACTACTCAAAATATGTGAGTGCTATGCGGAAACTCATAGCCTCAGGAACAATGCCAGTAAAAGCGAGACAGTGGTTATTAAAGCTGGTACAAAAACTTATAATATTGTACCATCCTTCAGCATTAAACTGAAGAAAGTATCACAGTTCAAATATCTGGTCATTGGGTGACTGACTCATTCACAGATGATGTGGATATAGAAAGCGAACGCAGGGCATCGTCAGTCAGGCCGAATATGCTGGCCCGTAGATTTGCGCGTTGCACTACGCAAGTAAAAATTACACTATTTAAATTTGCCAATTATTCTACACGTGCAGTCTATGGGTTAAACACACATAAAAGGCTTGGAAGGGCCTGGAAGTCCAATATAACATAACAATGCATTCAGGGCAATGTGGGGTTGCCGTGCTTCTGTAGTGCATCAGGAATGTTTGCTGATGCAAGAGTAGACAGTTACCCGGCGATACTGCGTAAAAGAATAGCGTCTCTGATGCACCTACAGTTAATTGCTTATTGATAGACTATGATTCACAAATCATGCAATATTGGACAAAAACATATTTAAATGTGCATGCAAAAAAAAAACTTGTAAATCCTATATAAATTAATGATAAATTATTTTTACTATTTATGTAAACAATTAGTCTGAAATGAACAATTATTATTATTTCACCTCTTTAGGGGCATATTTTCCATAAGCACCAAAAGGAATATGTTACTGTTATAATTAATGATCTTAATGCTCACTTTCGGTATATCGACATGATCATTTAAAAAATTGGGAATTAAATGCAATAATTTACGAGGGCGGGGGGGTACTTGGCCGCTCCCATGAATACAGTTGAATCTAAGCAGTAATAGAAACAAATCACGACATCATCTAAATGCATACAATTTCTTACTGCTATCGTTTCATTTCTGCTTCCGCTGTGTTTGTGGCCGCAATTTTTGATGTCAATTAAAAACCAGATGGCAGTCCTCGTCATAACAAATCTTGTATACCCAAACACGAGGTAGCTGAGGACTTTATCTACTGCCTGTCATTTCCATCATCATATCAGCTTCTGATGACTATAATATTTTAGGAACTAGACCTACGTGCCAAATTTTATTAAAATCCCTTAGCGGGAAGTGAATGAAATTCAAATAAATGGTATTCACCCCCTGATTTTCCACAGACCCTTAGAGGGGGAATATATTCTTCAAATTTAAATAATATCAACATCGGGATATAGCCTATTTATTAAATAACAATCAATGAAATCGGTTCATAATAAGTGAAGATGTCACATAACACACAAAAAATCCTCAGTCGAATTGAGAACGCCTTCTTTTCGAAGTCGGTTAATAACTATAACAAGCCATTGACAGTCCAACGCAATCATTAGTTATACGACTGAAACTTAAACTATGAACAGAATATGAAAAACATAAATTAAGTATTTAAAACATTTTACGTCTATGCAACAGAAGACATGAATAATAATTGTTTTTCAAATGTTGCTTGTAAAAATCCCCTTTTTTACCATCGCCTCTTGTGTTTCTACCTGTCATGAGTCACGTTTACTTTATTTTCATGCCACAAAAAACGTTACCTATTTTTTGTAATCAAATACAAAACAGTAGTTTGTGCATATTGCTAGGGGAAGTTTTAACGGTAGATTGTTCGGGTCTTCTGAGGTTCAATTGGTCACAACTAATTTTAAAATGCTTATATTTACGTACAGGCTGATATTTTTAAAACTGATTAATGTCTTACGAACAAAATCCTCGAGGAGCAAAACGTGGGCACAGATTATGCTCAGTCTGTACAGGAGCTCAAATCCACCACGCTGCTCCAATGCGGGTTGGCAGACTGTAACGACCGCTATCTACTGACAGCAACAGAGACCGGCTGCTTAACACGCTCTCCGAGGCACGGAGTCAGTGATAGTTTGATTTGAACCACGGCACGCCCGGATTTGAACCACGGCTACATGGCCTTATAGATTTGAAACAGGTTCGCTGCGTTACACTCACTGCGTATTACTTATTTTCAATCTTCGGTTCCACTTCGAGATCACTCAGTCCACTTGTGATCGAAGAATCGCACTTAGTTTAGAATATTTACTTTCATTTAGGTTTTTAATTATTTTTTCAGGGCCATCATCGGTCCATTAAAAAAATCGATTTTGACGGGCGGTTCCACTATCGATTCTTTTAAAATTCTGAGTATGTTTACCGAAAATGGTAAAATAGGAAGTTGAGGAAAATTTTCAGAATTATAACCCAAAAGTTAAAGAGCTGTATAACAGACTATTTTGTCATTCATTGTCAATAATTAACTTGGCGGATTATGTTTTAAATTAAAATAATCACTTATATTTTTGGAACAAAATACTTACAATACTACAATACAAAATACAAAAAACAACGAGGGGTTCCATGTAGGCATACAATCGTTTTATATTTGTTTATTTAACCTTATTTTACTCTTTTGTGCCGTAATTTGTTTATGTTTTTAGTTACTTTATAGACGCTTATTTTCATTGACTGTTAATATTTCTTGTAATTTGAAGAAATCTACTATATTGTTATGAACCAGTATTAAATATTCAAAACGGAAAAGCTACGAAATTTTAAAACTGTCTTGCTTTTGGTTATGAATATATTTTTATGGATTTGTAGAATTTATACAATAGAAAAATGAATGAAATAAAAAAAGATTGATATATTCATGAAGACAACCTTAAAAGAGAACAATTGAACATATAAAGACATAGTAGAAAACTGTCTACCTTTCGATTATAGGATCATCTGGTGCATCTCTGTCAGCATGTTTGTCACAGCCCGTTTCGTTTCGCAGGATGAACAGCGTAAATAAACGAATTTTTATTTTGAGAGTCAATTTCAGGAACAATAGAATAAAAAGGCATCGTGTGACATATTAAGTTATGCCTTTTATAAAAAATACAAACATATTTTTGTATTTAAAAATTAAATTCAATTTTAAGAAAATTGAATCTCCGCTCTGAAATTGCTGAATCTAAAATTTTGAAAAAAAAAAATAATTTATAATTTATATTTTGAAGGAAAACCTAAATGAATTATTTGGCAAATATATAAATATAGATTTTTTATAATTTTAGAATGCATAGTTTAAAAGGTATCAAAGAGAACGTACAAAATTTGCTTTGTTTTACAGGAAAACCTAAGCGTTAAACGAATTTCATTATACTTAGCGAGCAAATTATAAAATAAAAAATCTCTTTGTGTAACATATAAAGTGAAAGTGCTCGTTATGAGAAAAATTAGTATATATTTTTATAATTTTAAAGTGCATAGTTTAATAGATATTAAAGAAAATATACGATAATAAACCATTTTATCTCTGAAACTACTGAACCTAAAATAAAAAATAAATACGGAATACAGGGCCTAATTCATAGTTTATACCAATCCTCCGTGGTTATACGAATTTAAATGGAAGAATTTGAATTCCCGCAGGAAACGGAATATATTCATGAAGAGAAAATGCAAAGGTTTAAAGTGTGTTCCTTAACTTCACTGAGAACAAATAAGTTCAATTTGTCTAGTGGTTAGTATAGTAGCTTAGTTTTATTATATAGAAGTCGAGTTCCACTACTAATCTAAATTTGAGTCAGACTTAAAAAAAAAACACACTAGGTGACGTGATGACTTATAATACGGAATCCTCTCCACGCGAGTCCAACTCGCACTTGACAAGTTTCTTGGAATATGTATTTTGCATGAATAGACATAGATTCACGTCTAATGACAGTCCGATTATATTATTACATTTTGTGTCGATCTGTGTCCATGTTTGCGTTTCACCTTTGACAGACTATGCCCTATGGTGAGAGTATGACAGAATAAAATAAAAATAATTAACTTTGACCAATGACTAAATAATTTGTAAACGAATAAGGTACTTATTAAATACAATGGCTCAGACTTGTACAAGGCCACCCGGTTACGCTTAAACATGCCAACAATTTTTTGAACCGCAAAAAGAAGATCTCACCGCAACTTCCTTGACATTAATATAAACATAATGTGAGGCATCATGTAGTTAGTTTCGGTTATGGCATTATTGTATTTTATACACTGTAGCTTTTAAAAGCTTATCACTTGAATGACCTTCTACATGGAAAACTAATGAAAACAATTCTTTTCATAAATGCTATAATTTATAAAAATAATAAGCTGTTAATATTATGAATGCGAAAGTGTTTATGTTTTTTGTTTGTTTTTAAGAAATTGAATAACGAAATGATTTTATTTTTGCACGGAGATAGTTGAAGGGACGAAGAGTAACATAAAGTACTGTGTATTATAGTCGAAAATTTTACAATTTAAAACCAATCACAATTTGAGACGAATGTGAGCAAATAATGTTCGAAATACCTGTCCATAGCGGAAGTAGAATTCAAAAGTGGATTATAATGAAATGGATATTTTGTACCTGCCGTAAATGCGGGCGGATCCGTGAAATCTGTATAAGATGGAATAGTTCAGAGTTTTGGTCTTCGCTTATGTCCCGGACGTCATACCATACAAGTGCAGTAGATAACGGACAAAACGAATAGAAAATAAATAAAAGCTACAGTTTGTAAAGCCGGCAGCCATCGTCAACCTGAATAGGGCTAACGAGGTGGTACACTTAACTTACAAACAGAAATTATAATGTATATTCATCACTTCTGGGGCGTAGTTCGTTACCTTAACACGCTAAAGGGTTCAAACGTAGTTATTCAAATGTAATCATTGACACGTCAATAACATTACTCTATTAATGTGCGGGCATTAACGACATCTACCACATTTGCTATATATACATAGATGGTCATATTATAATTAAAAAAAGCCCAAGCGTAGTCCGATCAATTTATTGGTCTGTAATAAAGTTGACCTGACTGTACCCAAAGCTTTGTGAGGCTGTGTAGAAAAGATCGCTTCTCACATTTACAGCCCTTTGTGTCTAATTTTCGGCACATACCTCGATGGCTACATTATCTCTCTACTAAATAACTTTTACTGTTTGATTCTCAGTTACTTTTAAATCTTGAATAAAATTTATTATAGTTGGTTTTATTACTAAACATTATTCCACGATTACGATCGTAAAATACAAAATGATTTACACTTTAAGAAGATATGAAAAAGTATAGATGCAAATGTCCATTACTTTATATTTATATACACGTACAAAGTATTAGACAAGAAAAAGTAACGTAAAATAAGTATTTAAAATTTTATACTGTTTTATAGTAAACCAGCGGTAGTACCTGACTCCGCCCGGGTGGACTACAGAAACGTTCCCATTCCCTCTACTACCCCTCCACCCTTCCAGCCACTTACTTTTCCCTGCCCTCCCTTTCCCCACCCCTCCCCTATCAACCCACCCTCTATATTCACTAAAATTTCCTTTTTTTGCTAATGAAAGCCCCATCAAAATTGGTTCAGCCATTCTGGAGATTAGCCCGGAAACAAACACAGAAATCTTTATATTATAGCTTTCCGTCCGCGGCTCCGCTCGCGTGGACTACACAGTTGTACTGTTAGTTAGTTGAAAAATAAAACAAAGCCCATGCTACTCGTTGATAATGTAGCTTTCTATAAGTGAAAGAAATTTTAAAATCAGTGTATAACTGTGTAGTCCACGCGCGAGCGAAGCCGCAAACAAAAAGCTACTATCTTTATAAATTATAACCTGTACTTTATTCTGATGTATAAGCTATATTATTGTAATGTTTCATTAAAATCCATTCAGTAGTTTTTGCGTGAAGAGCAACAAACATCCATACATTCAAACTTTCGCGTTTATAATAGTAGGATTAACTGTTACAAAAACATAATGAAATGTAGGATAGTAATTTCAACATATAAGTTGACAAAAGTATTTATATATTGTAATCAAAAGTATTAGTAAATATACTTTGAGCGTTGATGAGGCAAACCTATTGTAATTAACATTTCGCATAATGTTTATGTACAGTTGCATTCTTTTAGTAACCTCTTCAAAACGATTTATGCGGTAAGTTGTTAATGACAGTTTTGTTAAGCAATTCAATGTATAAATTATTGTTAAAGATGGCGAGACTGTGAATATCATTTTGAAATTGTTGGACGGGGCATCGTCTGGTAGGTAGGTTTAAAGACGAAAGTTCAAGGTTTTAAAAAGATTATCTGTAGTATCTATCTAAAATTTTAGTATCTTAATCTTTTATATTTTCTAATATAACTCAGATGAAACTTGTAAAGGTTCGAAAGTTTCATCTGAATGATTTTTTTTACAAATTACTTATTTACTTTCTTCCATTAAAACTTTCGAAATTTTTAAAAGTTATTTCTCACTTTAAAAAATATTTTAGTAATTTGCTTTCATATTATTTTTCCTTTATAAATAGCAAGATAATCATTCCAATCGTTCCACTTGTCAAATCAGACAGCACTTGCCAAACTACTTCTAGTTTAGAATACTCTAAGTACGTAGCTAATTCACAAGTGTCTAAGGACATCTCAAGCTATATGAATGCTAATGATCCATTAAAATTTGTATTGGTGTCGTTCGTATTGTCTCCACAATCCGCTGATGTCTTGAAACATGTGGCCTTGCGTTTCAGCTTGTTTCATTTCCGATGTCATTTACGGATGTCGTACTAAATAAAATTGCAAAAAAGATTTTTTTACTTTGTTCTACATATTTGACAACTTAGTGTGTTATTACACACATATGAACTTTAAGAGCTACGCGGTTATTTGTTTTTTAGAGTTCCAAACCCAGAAAAAAGAACCCTATAGAATCACTTCGTTTTCTGCCAGTCAAGACCATTTTACTCAGGAACATGTAGACATAAATTTGAAAATAATGTCTTTATAGTAGGTCTGTAAGTATATAATAGGTCTGCAGTACCTTGAAAGACTAAAAAAATTAAGATTCTTAGTCAACTCTATGACGGCCACTATGACACTATGACGACCGATTGGCCGAGTGGTAAGATACCCTAACTGCGGAGCCAAGTATCGCGGGTTCTATTCCCGCTCGGGACTAACATTTGTGTGCATGAACATGTTTATTTCGTTCCGGGTCTGGGTATAAAATATTTATATAGTATGTATTATTAAGAAAAATAATTAAGTATGTAGTATATAAGTTGTCTAGTAACCCATAACACAAGCATACCTAATACTTGCTTACTTTGGGACTAGATGGCGCTGCGTAAGATGTCCCATGCATTATTATTATAACTCAATGAAAACATAGGGCCATATATACTGCATACTTTGCCACTCGCAAATAAATGAAAACCTATATAGATACTTTCCGTTGACCTGGTATCATTAAATTTGGCAAAGAAAAAGGTCTTAAAGCGCAAGTAAAGAAATGAACCCGGAAATAGTTGGTTAACGGAACCCGTACCTAATAAATTTTTTTTTATTATTAAATTGAAATATGCGTTTACGTGGCATTCGGCGACAGCAACAAACATATCAATATACGTTTATAACTATATGGAAACCTGGAGAGGTTTCCGTGCTATAAATAATCGCATTACCGCACCAATAATAGCATGTTTATTAAATCTAAACCCTTTTAGCTAGAGTTTGAACCCTACTCCTTTATATAAGTGATATGTAAGTAATACAATAATGGTAACCCCTAAACCAAATGAATTTATTAAAGAACAAATATTTTCCGTTTTCGCAGAAGTTTAACTGCTATGATAATTTTCGGATGAAGTTTTCTGTGATTTTTTTTCATAATTCTAGAGCTTAGCAGTCGTACATTCGGAGGTAGAATAAGAACCCTCAATTTTCACATTTTTTATATCTTTTAAATTATAAATTTAAAATTGTGTGTCGTGTTTCTGACGAGTCTTTTCGTTTGATATGTCATACAATACACTTAACAAAAAATTTTTTTTTTTAATTATTAAATTTGCCCTTCAAAATAACACCCAAATTCGTTTATTGCTGACGTTTTACTGTAAAATATAAGTGAGACATTACATTTCGTATTTTTCAATATTAGAAAACCAAAATGGGTCAACGCATTTAAATTTTTTTTCTAAATTACGCTTCTTTTATGATCGGAAAATACTTTTTAAAAGGAAAATCCACGAGAGGATATTGAAAAGAAGGTAAGACGAATAAAGTTATGATTTTAAATAAGCTTTCAATGTAGCAAGGAGAAGGAAAAGGAATCCCGCGAACAAAATCTCTCATCGAGCGTACGGAACGAACCAGGCAACCGACTTCTAAGAAAAGCATTTGGAATTAAATCTATCCATGGAATTTTCCATGTGATATAATTCTTTAAATATATTTTCTAATTTCAGTTTATATTGGAATGAAGTGTAAAATATATTATATTTATCATTTTATCATCATAAATGATATGCTTTTTAATATGCAAAGTTAAATTCCAAATCATTTTTATTAATTTTAATACGTACGAGTACTTTAGATAGCATTAATTTCAAAATCTTTATTTTCTTTTCCAGCACGAATTTTACACGTGGGTCGCACAAAATTTTACTTCAAAGCGAATATTTCAAAACATCAACTGTATATTTGGTTTACTTGGGACCTATATTTTTTGTTGTGACCACGCGGAATCTCTATGAACATCCATGAGTTCAAACTTTAAGATATCTGAGGATATAGAGTTTGATAAGTAATATATTTCGAATTTTATTTCGCATAATATACTATAGAAGGATAATATCCTATTATTATCCTATTATATTCTGATTTCGAAAAATTCTTGGCCAACAAAGATATTTAAATAAATTCATAAGAATTCTTCGAAATTGAACAAAGGCTTCAAACAAAATAATTTCTATTTCGAATAAATATAAATTACTAGAAATTTTTGTTCCTATTATTTTTAAACGACTTCAAAAAGGAGAAAATACTCAATTCGACAGTTTTTTTTTGTGTATGTATTTACGCGATAATATCTTCGCCGACTGTGAATCGATTTGATTGATTATTTTCTTATTGAATAAATTATAATCTCGATGTTGGTTTCATTTAAATATGAAAAAAATATTCTACCTCGAAAGGTAGAAAATTAGGGGTTGAATAACTTTTATTGAATTACACCCACTTCCCATTAACCGATCTTTATAAAACTAAGCACATTTATATAGGGGAGTGATTTTTTTCTTATCGGTACTGGCTGATTGCTTGAGAAGTAACAAAATTTTTAAAAATAACTTGATATTACGCGCTGGATTAACTTTTATATAAAAAAAAAATATATATTACCCGTGTAGTACACAAATAATAAAATGCCGTCGTAACGGGTTCTCCGAGACCCTTTTATTACATAGCTGTAATAAATTCAATTCTATTAACCATTATTTGTGCTGATGAACAAGCAACGTGTACGTTCAAATACGAGCATGTAGTAGAACACAGATGTAGAAGGACGACCTCGCTAAGTGAGTTAGTATTCTGACCAGATGAGACGCCATAAGCTTTTAACCGCTGGATACTTTAGGTTAACGAGCATGTCAATTCATATTATTATTCAAAAGCAATTTTACTTAAATAGCTAAATTATGTTTAATTTTGAGCGTTTATCCGGTTTTCAATCAAAATTCGGCTTTCTTCAATTTGTCTTCACGGATCGATGGTAAATAGTTGTGACTTAAAGATTTTTTCTTTTAGACTCGTTCAACATTTTTAAGGTTCCAGTGCCAAAAAGAAAAAAAAAAGCGGAACACCTAAAGCTTCGTTACGTCCGTCTGTCGTCATGTCACACTGTCGTACTTTCTATATCTATAGACATGGGCGGATGAAATTTTGCATCTATATTGTATAATATTGAACAGGCAGAAATTACATTTTATTAATCGTCAAATTTTTTTTCACGCATCTCTACATATAACGAAGTGGGGATGACATTTTTTTCTTGTTCATAGAGCTTTATTAGAAATAGAGGTTTTATACAACAATTTTTATTTAAGCAGCCTCTGTTTGTAAAATACTTAGTTATAAAGTAGTTTTTCCCGTGTCTCTTTTGGCACTTCTAAATTAAAGCATTTAAAAATTTTAAACGATCTAGTAGGTAGATATCAGTTTTAGGATGTTTAATTAATAAAGATTGTTTTAAGCCTTCAGTACATTAGCTTCGGCATAATTGAGAAAAAACTGCTTCAACCGAAAATATGCGACTATATATACATACAGCTGTCTATATTACTGTATTGTTAATGGAACCATAAACTGTGTGTGGTCCGATATGCATTTTGCAGGTTGTATTCACAAATTGTTACGCACACACCTAGAAAACATTTCATACGAATTTTAATATTTAAATTGTATTATTTCAGCAGATATCGAGTTACAAGCAAACAAACAGACACACAGTCATAGAATTTTGTGCACTGTGATCATCCAATATTCAATAAATGTTAGCTGTATGGGCGCAGAAGAACGCTACTTAAAACTAAAATAGTGACAACTTCTATGGATTGCTAGAACGTCTTGCTCTGATAATAACCTCGTATCAATGGGAATTATATAGCGGGTTAAAATAGAAGAAATAATATACTTAGAGGAGAAAACATATTGGATAATGTGTTAAAAGTTCGAATACAAACATTTATTTATATGGGCACCTCCTCAGAATTACCGCATAAACCTAAGTCTTCCGTTGTGAACATTTCTATTATCGCTAAGAAACTCAAATTTAACCGGTTTATCTTTAATTATGTCACACTAGATTTGTATGTTGGCGTTAATGTGCAACCTACTTAATATAATTCTTTATAGCGTCCCTGTCAAAATAATATTTATTTGCTACTCTTTTAAACTTCAATTAAGTAATGAATTGTTCCTTCGAAATGTCAAAATTAAGATTATTAAGTCCTATTATCGGTTTTTAAACAAATTATTATTAAATGAATGGAAATATATACACAGTGTATTGATTTTAAATTGAATAAATTGAATACAAGATAAATGGATTCGGGTATTATTTCTGTAAGTATATGCAAATACCTTAATAATTAAGTTCATTTAATAAAACACCATAATATCGCAAAATTTAACAACAACGTATTACGCAGAAAATTAGACAAATATCAACAAAAAAGATGAACAATGTCAGAAATGATTTCCATCTTCAACTAATATGTCGTCAGTGCGCCACATATTGAAAGTTTTTTAAATTAAAAAAATATTTTCATATAAAATAATCACTAGTTAATATTACTATGACATCTATCCTTTTTTAAAATATTAGAGCGGAGTGTCGATACAGTGTTTAAAAAACTTTAAACAAAGGGTACTTAGTAATATATGAAAGTTGTATTTGTAAACAAATCAGGGTTGGTATGCAGCGTTTAAAAAAAATTAATCATATATTATGTAAAAAATTTAATATTCCTCGTAATTGACCGGTTTCAGAAGGTTATCGGTACTTTTTTATTTAATTTATACTGAATTTATTCAAGTAAAAACCAACACAATGTAAACCATCACAACATTATAGTAATATTCTTAATAAATAACGAATCAACATCGACAACATGAATGCGTCCCAAATATGTGTTTATACACTCATAAACGCGCCTAACGTGAGAAAATTTGCTTTTGAACTATAGCTTCACTCACGTAACACAGCGAATGCCGACATAGTTAACTTCTTACGCAATAGTTCACAAAGATCGGTGAGCGGAAAGCAAATTCATCAGCAATTGTTTAATTCCTTGTTCGTAACTATCCACACAAACGAACGTGTATAATTATCGATATTTTTTTTTATATTCTTGAACACGCATATTGCAGCGCTGGACTCAAAGTAGGCCGCACTACACTATTATTACAGCGACATGCCTACCTGCAGATGAAAAAACTGTTTTCTGACTACACGAAGCGTGACAGAATATGATCGTCTGTCTGTTGTCGATTACTGTTAGTTTATCTTCGTAACTAATAAAGATAAGACGGTGAAAATTTACACGTACAAGGAAGGTTTGATAGATGAATTCTTAAATGTATGTTGACAGTGTGTTCACGCCCAATATAACAGATTGATGTCTGCACTTGGGAAATATTGTTGGGTAATATAATCGACCAAACACAAAATGCGAATTTAGAATTTTTCGGTTGTTTGTGTTTTCGGTTGAATTTTATAATTCAAGAACCAATAATTAAATTAAATGACTTTCACATTTCAACATCTATATGTTACCCTATCCTACCCCCTTACCTACCCCTACCTACCTTATCACCTTTACCCCTACCTACACCCTACAAATACTCTATAGTATATATAGGGTGTAGGTAATTGGAGATCAGGCATTCACTCTAGATAACAATGCAGTGAAGTAAAATAACGAAAAAGAAATGGTAAAAACCCCACATAATATGGTTACTCAATTATCGATAGAGTCTCTGATTTCCTGAAGTAGTTTACTACATTTTTGACATAAAATTCGTATAACTATTTGTACATACATTTTTGTGCTGTTGTGTTTTGAACGGTTTGGGCGGTCGATGAAATCCATCAAGCCGTACTGGAGCAGCGTGGTAAATTAAGCTCCAAGCCCCCTCATTCCGAAGGGAGGCGTAAGCCCCTGCAGTGGGGTATTAATGGGCTAATAGTACGGTATGCGAGCTTCCGCTGCAGATGCCACTCCTCGTTTCTACGTTTGGCTTCATTCTTGTTCATATTTATAGGTACCTTCTAACTTATTTTTCGCGACTTCTTTTGGGTGGTTTTCATATTTTCTACAGTTTTTCAAATTTACGTAGGAACCCTAAATATTTTCGAAATAAAAAGTAGCTTAGAATATTTTAACTTCTTCTATACGCAGATAAAAGACACATCAAAATTGGTTCAGCAATTACGAAAACAACAAACAAACAAAATTTAGAAAAATGCGTTATAGAGTTTCTGTTAGTACACCCAAATAAGCATATGAGCATCAGAAAAAAAATATTCGAAATCAAAGAGAGATACTTAACTTTATTTCTTTGTATAGAAAACACATCTAAACATTTATCCTCAAATATGGGAAATTTCAAAGAAACTTTAGCTTTTGGCATATTAGTACATATTAAATATGACCGCCATTTTAGGTAATGTAATTTATGTTAAGCTCGAAACAACTATACCCAAAATTGGTGGTTCAGTACTTTAGTATTCTGATTTAGGCACTCACCGGCAGAGCAAGAAAATTCGTTCCATATCTTGTTAATTACGTTTGTGCTAACTTAAAATGTCTGGGTACGGTAACGAAATGGAATTAGTATAACATAATAAGGGCCTTTAGACTTTCTGAAATATGTTGAAAATTTATCTTCACCTACATATTTTTATTATGTTTTTAGTTATATTTTATAAGACGAAAATTAAAGGGTGTGGAAACAATTTTGTTTGCTTTTATATTTTAATGATAGGTATGTTTGTTTATTACGTTAGAAACAAAATTTACAAAGTTTTTTATCAAATCACTCGTTCCCTGCGCTTTATATGATGTCAAATAAAACTTTTTTTTGCCGGCGGCTTCGCCTACGCACGTACATTGTACACAAATCGCGTACAGGTACACAATTTAAATATTTTTCTTTTTTCTTTTAAGCAATCATAAAAACACGTTTTTTGATTATTAATATTATAATACTATATAAAAATATTATGTTTCTTTTTAAATATCAAAATTTCAAAATATTATATTTACCACCTTGGAACTTTTTTTTACTTTTTTATTTAGACAGAGTTGAGGTGCCATTTTACAATTAGATTATTCCAATAGCGACATAGCCACATAAGGGCGAAACAGCTGAAGATGACCGTCCGCGGACCCCGCGCACCTGCCTTCACACCCTCTATTTTGTTGAAACACTCTAATCTAGCGCACTTATGCCATGCACCGTAGCTCTTGATTTTGTTACTGTAAGATTTTATCGAACGTCAGTAATACTTCCATTTAGCGACCACACGCTAGCTCGCTGCTATGTTACGGTATATTCAACCAATTTTTCACAGCAATCGTTTTGCTTTTTATGTGACTTCCCATACAATAAACTAAATTATATCCTCACCTTTACCCCTTATGGAGTATTTATGGAAAATTACCTTTTTTAAATAACTTAATGCCTTTAACTAATCGTTAATTCTTCTATTAACATAAGTTCGATAGATCTTGTGTCTTGCTTCTGACCGACACTGATTTTCATCCGTAGATACAAATACGTAACGAAACCGACACATTAACTTGCACAAATATACTCTGTAAACAATAACAACAATTATTATTATTGTTCGTCCATTGTAACTGATTCAATGAGTTTTTTACAATACCTATAGGGTGAGAATCCTGATTTTATTTCACAGAATTACTCCTATCTCGGGCGTCAGTCTCACAGCTAGAAAATTACCTAATTTAAAAATAACGTGCAGATAAGTGAAAGCGTACGTTTTTGGGAGAAATAAATATAGAAATAAATAGCGACAAATAAGTGTTTAACCTTAAAAATACGAATTGACTAGTTGCCCTCTTTTGTGTTTACCGTCTAACCACTCATACTCTAGCTAGCTGGTGCAATAGGACGCGTTTTAGTCTGAGCTCCAGTGCGCGAGGTACCCGCGCGCCGGTCTGCACCCTTCTGAAATCCCCGCGCGCCAGTATTCATCCTCGCTAAATTGTGTATTGACATTTATGACTCTATTAAAACCAAACGTTGCCGTCAAATTAATTTATTCTATGTGTTTAATAAATACTGGTCCCCCAAACCCAAAATGGGTTTGGGCAAAACCGGAGCGAAACATATATTTAGAGCAGTTAATCGACCTAGATACGATTTGCATGCCGGTATGATTCGTTTCGAAATGTGTATTGAAGCGAAAATAATTTGTTAGAACGCGTGAATGTTTTTTATTTTCAGCCTTAAATGGGATACAGCGATTTCATATTTAATGCTTTCTGAAAAATAAAATGTGTTTTTCGTAGGATATTTCATTAGATGTTTTGTTTTTCAGGTTAAGCCTTGTGCTGATCGAAAAATTGCGACACGCTTTGTAGGTAAATATTTCGCATATGAAGGCTTTAGTCGCAGCTTAAACCATGAAAAATCGGCCTGTTCCATTTATCCCTACCAGATCAGCCATACCAGTATGGAAGAATGGAATATTTTTCCACTTATCCATACTAGTAGGGATACTTTTCCACATATCCCTCCTATCGAAATGTAAGTATAACCAACTTGAAAATGTTTAAAGTGTTTTGTTATTATGATAAAATAATAAGGAAACCTGTATACAGGTAAGTTACTGGCTGATAGTATACATAATCATACATACCTACTATTATTTATAATTCATTTATTTAATAGAATAAAGTCGATTGTCAATATATATGTGATTTCATTTTACCAAAAGAATATGAACAATCAAATAATAATTGTATACAAAATGTGTGATGAGCTAGTTTATTATAAAGAGGGGCCGTGGAGTTGTACTGCTTAACGATGACTATCAATATAATTCTAAAAAAACTGTGTGCTACTACAAAAACTACAAATTGTGTCGGATCCGTAACAATTAATGTAAGTATCTTTAAAAGAGATTATGTCTAGATATTAAGGTGCGGCTTTCCAAAACTTCCACCCTAGAAGTATCAATAATAATTTAGGGGATGGTAGGACAAAGACAAGAAACCAACTTACAGAATTTTGAGAATTGCGGAAATGCAAAAAAAACCAAAAATAAAAAATACATACCCGTTACCACCGACATGAATTCGCTCCTTGGACTGACATGATTCAAAGGATCGACTATTGAAAGAGGGACTAGACTTCAACATTAAAATAAATTGAAGACAGTAAATACGTTAGAATTTCCTAACCTAACATTAGTAACAAGTGAAAATTCGATTTTTATGTTCCTAGTGGGTTGGAACCATCGATTGTTGGTACAGTAATCGGAGCGTCCATATACATTAGGTTTTTATTGGATTTTTTTTAAACTAACCTAACCTACCTATTGATTGGGAAATAGTGGAAAAGCAACCTATCTTGACCGTATTTCTTTTAAACATTGATAATACATAGATAAAAGTATCTACCATAATTAAATAGTTCAGACTTATTAGAAGAGTGGCTGGCCATTGAGAGTTTAGTTTGAAGTCTATCTAAAATGTCTTAGTAGCAGGTATGTCTTACTCATTTTAAATTCGTTTTTTTTTTCGAATTCCCGCATTTCTAAAAGTTGGTTTAATCTCTTCATCTCGCCCTCCTCCTTCTTATTATTTATTAATACTCTCAGAGTGGTAGTTTTAGAAAACCAACCCAAACCAATAGTGGTAAGTAGAGACGATCTCATTTTTAGTGTCATAATATATTATTTTCTTAATAAATATGAATTTTATTATGATAGACATTTTTTTAACTATAGTGTACATTAACTCGGTAGTAGATAAATGGATGTATGATTTCTATATACCCGTACTAGTATGGATAAATGGACATACAATTTCCATCTATCCATACTAGTATGGATAAGTGGAAAAATATTCCATTCTTCCATACTGGTATGGCTGATCTGGTAGGGATAAATGGAACAGGCGGAAAAATCAACGTTAACCAATAACCAATCACGCACGAGTTGACATTGTGAATGACGTAACTATTTAAAACTTATTTCGTTAGTATTATTATTCAGTTGGTATTATTTTCAATAATGTTCCGATTCCATAAACATTTCACTAGCGTTCCACAATTCTTTCAAAGTCAATATCAATCTTTTTTCGTTTATCTATTTTGCTTCATTGTGATTTTGAACTTGGAAGTTTTTTTACGATATATTTGATGTGCTTTATTAGGATAGGGAGGAAAAAGGTTTGTGTCTATAATACAAGGATTATTGGGAAATAAAGTAACTAAGTATTAAGCTATTGATTAGATTGAATTTCAACCTTTTTAGCGAAGGAAATTGAAAATGTATTTTAATATATGTCCTTACAAATTAACCCGCAAAGGGTGTTCTGACTACAGATTATTCCACAGGAGAAGAGAATAATTTGTGGATATATTGATTTCTTCGGGAATATGTTCAAATGTTAAAAATAAATTTGCGCTCTTAATAACTATTTAAGAATTTTAACACAAAACGATTATTTAGCCAAAGTATATTAATATTTAGTAGGCATATCCGTCATTAAGTAACTGGACTTTGACTAGAAAATAACAAGTCTTGTTAGTTAATTGAATGTCGCACTACTAGCCGACCGACGAAACAATTCACTTAGGTAATATGCATGAATGTATTTATTAATACGAAGTAGTACAGACAGCAAATAAGGAGTAAATAATTTTAGTAATAAATCAATGAAATTATTAGTGCTACCGAAACTAAATGTAATATTATTGTTTAAAAAAAATTTAAAAACATACATTTCACTGTGATGACAAAGCAAGTTAAAATTCTATAAGTAGAACATCTTCGCGATAAATAGACGACATAAGTGGGTAAACGGTGCAATGGGGGCAGAGGACGTTTCTCGGCGATCACTACCGCGAGCGCCAAAGAAGCGAACAAAAAAGGTTAAGTTAATTTAAAAAATGATATTAAAATGGCACAGAAGTTTACGTGTGTCTAATATATTTGATATGTATGCGAAGTTACGAACAAAAAAGATATTTGTTCGTAGCTACACTATGTCGACGTCCATACACGTGTGTCTCGCGCTAAATATCCGTAAACCGGCGTTTGTACCGAAGATGACTTACTTACTTGGGGCCGCGCGCTCCAAGTACTATGATGGTGACTATTTTCCTCGGTCGGCGTATACTTAATAACGAAACGTGTTAACTTTGCGGCTGTGGTTTGTTCTGAATAAAATGTAACTCATGCTCTCTTAACAGTCGATCTTCAACGCAACGCCACTATAAAGCTACTATAACGTCGTTAAACAGCAATGTATGAACTTAAGGCTGAATAATTTGCGTCTATTTAAGAATAATAGCAGCTGAAAAAGAGGCTATCAACACGGAAGATATAGTCACACGTTTGTTTTTCAGACTAAAATTTTTAGCATTCAAAAAACTAATAAAAAATTATAAAATCATTAGTTTTCTTTTTATTCACAATATAGATTTTACCGTGAATGCCCGATATAGGAGAAAGTTACGATTCACCGCCGCGAAGCTCTCTTCTGTGCTTACTGTCTAACCACTCATACTCTAGCTAGCTGGTGCAAGATGGCGAGTTTCAGTTCGCGAGTTCTCTGCGCACCGGTCTTCACCTCTGCGAAATTGCGATTGACATTTTCGATGCTGTGAAGTGACATTTATGACTCTATTAAAGACAAACGCTGTTGTCAAATTTATTTACCCTATGCTAAAATCTAGCTCCGCTTCGCCCCTCACGTCAAATTAATTTCAAATTGATACAAAATTGACGGGTAGCTTGTCACTTTTTTGAGGTTTGTTCCTCACAGTGACATAAACATACCTAACCTATTCATTTAGATATGAATGGTTTTTTCTTAGATTAACAAAACCCTCGCAGTCTGTCTTTTCCAGTGTAAGTCTAATATGATCATAAAATTTAAATAAACGGACTTTTACTGTTCCGCTTGGAAGTTGTCAACATGCACTAGTGTATCTTGTGATACGTAGTATTTCAGACATTAAAGGTGACATAGATACCAAGTATATACCTACACTTAATGTGGATTATGAATCAAGCCTTAATTTTATTATAGAACGAATGCTTTCCTGCTGACTAATCCAATATTTAACTTACCTCCGTCGTTTAAATGCAACATCGATAAATAATATAAAGATAAATTCAGACCTTAAAGTATAGGTATTGTGCGAGAACCGGTTTGTTGTGGCAATATGCTGCATACCTTACAGAGGTCGACTGCATTCAACGATTCGGCGCGCAATTCTTGTATTGATCCTTAACACGCCTTTGACACATAGCACACATTTTTGAATAGCTTAAATGTGGTCACTTTTATATGTGAATGATGTTAGGTATAAAAAACCATTGACACATTTAGATGTGCCTACTGTAGTCAAAGAAAATCAAATAGATTTTGTAGTGCAAAGTTTCACTTTTATACATTTACCAGTTAAATTAAAACAAATAAAAACTATGCAGTGAACATTGATGCAAATTCCGTCAGATAGTGAGTAAGGTATCAATTAGCCAGAGATTAAGTAAAACCGGCGGGAAACAATATTTTAATGTTTCATTTTTTGAAATGTAACCTTTTTAATGGTATCAAAACCATCCACATACAACTAATACAGCCAAAGAGATTTTCTTAAAAATATATACAAACTATATGCGAAAAGACTTTATCCCCGACCTAATATATCTCAAACTATGTTAACCGTGGTTTCTGAGCTTGTCGCCCACAGCATAGCAATTGCCAAATACTCGTAATACGTAATACATAAACCACGAACTAAATTGCCTGCAACAGTTTGTTGCGTTGACAAAAAAAAAATCAAGAACGAAAACGGATTTCACTTAGGTAGTAAGTTATTATTACTTCATTACTTTTTGTCGATCAAAACGAGAAAAAACGTAGATCGAATTTGTCTATTATAATTTGTTATTGTATATTCCTTTTTGATAGTATTTACTGATTCTAAATAACAAGCAGACGGAAATACATAAATGAAATTAATTAACAGCTATAAAAACTGTAGTCAAAATGTTGTGCCGGCATCGTCACTTCTGAGGTGATGGATGTCACGTCTACAGTCCCTAACCAGCATCGCACCAAAGTCGTGTGATTATTTATGGTCGCCTAGTAAAATTATAATTTATAGCTATTCTTACATTTGAAAATAATAGTGACGATATTGTAAATAAGTACATTGCTAAACAATGTCGTGATAGCCCAGAGCGCAATGAGTTTTTCTGACTTAAGTACACAATATCACTGACACCGTGCTTCGGAGGGCACGTTAAGCAGTCGGTCCCGGACGCTGTCAATAGATGGCGGTCGTTACAGTTCCCAACCCGCAGTGGAGCAGCGTGGTGGACTTAAGCTCCAAACCTCCCTCCTCACCCTGGGGGAGGCCTAAGCCCCGGAAGTGGGGTAAAAATGGGCTGATGATGATGATGATGATGACATTACTAAATTATTTCTTCTCTGTCTGATTATTTTTTATTATTACTATTAATACGATACGTGATTAATTGTAGTTTATAAGTTGTGCAATGTTGTTCATGATGTGATGAAGTTTTAAAAGTGGACGTCTATGTCTGTCAGAATAGTCTATGATAGCAAAAATATAGAACGACAAACGAAAATAAAATATATAAAAATATTTTTTCAAAGCTTTATTTGCACCCTTACAACTAATACTAACAAAACATCTTTATTAAAGACCCTCTTAGATTTTTTTGTGGTCCAAACTTCTAAAATTGTATTTACTAGTATCGGTTTGTCAGCAGAGGTGAACCACGACCGGTCTCTGCAAGGTTATTTGCACTCGGTGAAGGGGCGAATTGCTTTGTTTATCGATACTGTATTTCCTTTACAAAGCTATATGTATATAAAAGTTTAGCTTGATTAAGATGTAAATGTATATGTTAATACCGTGAATGTCCGAAGTTTGAAAATGTTAAAATGCACTAATAACAACTAATAATCATCCCGTAATTAAAGTTTAGTGCTGCTTTGAGAGATGAAGGTTTAATCATTATAAACTTTTTGTCATAAAAAGTTATTTCGTGGCAAATATTTTGACGTTAAGATGGCGCGTAGTATGTCGCAAATATTTTATACATATTATTAAAATCAATTGAAAAATAATAACAATACTAACACATACAATCACAACAACGTCTAGGTCCCAAACTAAGCATCAGCTTGTATTTTGGGTACCAAGCGAAGACATCACATACATATAACAACCAAAACTCGGTGCCAATATTAATATCCATCATATAAATACTGACCCGACCCAGGATTCGAACCCGGGACCTCCAGCTTCGTAGGCAGGGTCGCTGCCCACTAGGCTAAGTGGTCGTCAAAAATCTTTGCAGGCTGTGATAATGAAACCAAAGTATATAAACGATCAATAAATGTGGCTAAGCAAGATATGTACGAATATGTCCCTCACTCAAAAGCATTGTCTACAAAGTCGAATCCTGTCCTAAGATACTAAATAGCGTTTGCATAATGAGACACAAACCAATCCTTGGTCATGTAGCACATTGATTTTGAGAAAATTGAATTCGGATTGGCTTTAACACTAAGTGGAAATTAAAAGTGTGGCTATAAGTCATTGAAACTGAAACGTTTAACTGGGAATTGAAAATATTGAGACTGTGAATAGAGAAAACTCTAGAAAGGCCCTCTTTTAGGGAAATTTAGAGTTAAAACGAGACAATAATAGTTACGCATTCACATTTCCACCTCGTCTCAGAACTGAGAGTTTAAAGTTATGTATGTAACACTAGAAATAATAAATAGCTCCAGAAGACAGGTCATCGCACGGTTGAGTTGTCCGTAAACGAGTATCAGCCGTGCATGCTAATTACACTTCGGTTGAGTACAGTGAACGCCGAGGAAAATGTCACGGCACGTACAGAAATTACTATGAGTGACAGTACAATGAAGTAAATCGTTAAAGCGACATACTTTGTTTAATTTCATGCATCTTCAGAGGATGAACTTGGCGTTTTAGTGTAGAATTTTAATTCAGTGCATCAAAGAAGACGTCAATTTCTACTAAAAGTTGTTTTATAAAAATGGTACCTTAATGTCTAAGTTATACACTTTCATATATAGTATTTTTTAAATATTATTACATGTCTATCGTTGAATTTTCAAACACATTTCCATCACTAGTTTTGTTTCTAATACTATGGTCAAGAACTAACAACAACTTATTATTGATGGGAGTTTCATGTAAAGCGCTAGAATGTTTGAACTCTCGGTTATAAACTCTTGATAAGTAGTGAGATTAGGTCAGTCGAATAAACTTGACTGGTTGGTTGGTCTGCTGTCTGAACACAAAGCCAAGTTCAGACAAAAAATAAACGCCCTATCAGTGTCATTGAAGTGAAAATCTTCTCAGAATGGTCGCCCAGAAATTCTAATGATGTTGAGAGAACTTCATTGTCGTGCATTTTACAATTCAAACACGTAACATATAAACAAGTCGGAGCGCCAGTGGTTGGAATAAAACGCACACGTGCACCCTTTCGCCAATGTAAGCTGGTAATACGCATAAGAAGTGGCCAATCGGTGAACGTAAGCGTGTTTAATCGCCAATCAATTATTATTTTCACAGGACAGGCGACGCCTAGTGTGAGGGTCAACAATTTCAGTTTTTGTGTATAACCATAATAGCAAATAAACATATTTCAAACATATTTAAAGCTATTTAAATCTAATCCACATGTTCGACGCAACAAGCTGATACGATACTACGACAGAAAAAAATTTAGGCATATATGCTCTGCTGCTCGTGCGAAGCCGGGGCGAATCGCTAGTATATAATAATAGACGAGGATTGACGTAAAATACCATAGACTAATGTGAAATTGTAAAAATACAAAATATGAAATTGCCGTCTCATATAGAAAAATTAAATAAAATAAAATTAGAAATTACTCAACAAAAAAGTGTTCATTATTTCAATAAAATTCCTTTCGTTATGCATTTTTTCCTTTGTGGTAGAACTCCGGGGACATGAATAATGGCGATGTGTACTGCTTCTCGGGAATAAAAATTTTTTCTATAGAAAAAGTTCTGCAAATTGCAAAAAAAAAATGGTAGTCGGCAGGCACTAGGGCGGCAGAATACCGAGAATGACGAAAGGTTTCTAATATGGCTTCTGGCGTTAAAAAATAATGGTAAAAGATAATAAAGGCAAAATTTACTCATTTCTGTGTCGATCGATCAACATAAGGTTAATAAGCATCGATGTATAAGATAGGATAAGATATTTATTTGCAACATACAATAAAAGCAATTAGCAAATAGGTATAATAAAGGTTGTACGGAAGTGGTCATTAGATATCAGTCCGTCACCGACTCCTAAACTGGGTGGTTAGCCCGTACTATAGAAGTCGATTGTATTGTCTATGTATGTACTTTTATGCAGGTCAATTAATTCATGTGGCACCAATTGTCTAGTTTTAAAATTTGGCCAATTTGACTCAAATTAGTCTATTTAGAGGGCATGCTAACCTCAAATCATGCTACTAATTCTGCAGTAGATTGATATGTATTAGCTTCCACCGTGAGCTTGCATTTCTGCATTATTGACTTTTAATTGGCTAACCTGCCTCTTGCTTCATTTTGCAAGTCAAAAGCTTCAATGGAAAAAAAAACACACAATGCGTTTATTAGTCATGTTTCCTCCAAACACAGCTGTATCTGCTGCTTTAGTGCTCCGATGGAACTCGTATTAAAAAAAATACACGAATTTTCGACATGTCCATGTTTGAATGCAGATATGATTATGGAAGCAATTCAAAAACAATTTATTATTAAATTTTCGTAATTATTCTGAACTTAAAATATACTAATTTTAATTTAAAAAAAAAAAAAATCCAAAAATAGTAGACCTTATTTTTATAAAACCTGTTCAGTGTAAATCCCCATCATTATATAAATGAAAATCTTAATTGTGACCACAGATTACCAAAATAAACGTTTTGGCAATAGTTTGTTTAGCAACGGCTCCTCTGTACCTCTTGTGGTTTCAGTGATGAATTGCAAATTGTGAGCTCAGTACGGGCGTGGGCTTTCAATCTGTTAGTTCCTTGCCAATGCTCAAAGTAATCGAATTCGACCCTAATTCCATTAACGTTTTAGTGTCGCGTGTACTCTTCAATACGCTATTCGTAAGCTCAATTAGTTGATTCACTATAACCTATCCTTACAACCTGTTGTACAAAAATGGGACAATATCGGATGTTTGTTATCTGATTAAATACTAATTTATCGGTAGTTTAGATGTATTTAAAATATGGGCAGTAGAATTTCTTGTCAAAAATTAGTACTTTACTGTACTTCCCGTTGACTTAACATTATTAAATTTGGCAAAAAATGATTTCTTACAACACAAGTAAAGGAAAAAAATCCAAAAATTGTTAATTTGCAGTCATATCACATAATAATAAAATACTCCTTTTTCAGGAATGCCTGGAGGTATCAACATAAAATTAATAACTAGTGTCCCTCGGCGCTCTAAAAAACTACGCTTCTATAACAACTCAAGAAAAAAAGGTCATTCATACCTAATATTTTAACACTTGCAAATAAATCAAAACCTATATAGAGTATTTTCTGTTGACCTAGAACCATGAAATTTAGCAAGAAACAAGGTCTCGCAGACAAGTAAAGGAATAAATCCGAAAATCATTATTTTGTTGCTAAATACGTAACATAGAATTTTTTAACTTTTTTAAATTAAAATAAATCCCATCAAAAACAATACTTGTCAAAAAAACCAAGTCTCGCAACTCAGTTGTTCTGCGGTAAAAAGTTGTGAGATCCATGTAATACCAAGTCGGTTATTAATTTATTCGGTTATAAATATATTGAGACTTGGCCATCGCACTAAATAATTGAATTTACATGTGTTTTTAGGCGATTGAATTTACACGTGTTTTCAGGCGATGGCCAAGTCTCAATATATTTATAACCGAATAAATTAATAACCGACTTGGTATTACATGGATCTCACAACTTTTTACCGCAGAACAACTGAGTTGCGAGACTTGGTTTTTTTGACAAGTATTGTTTTTGATGGGATCTCATTTCTTTTTGTATTTTGTAGACAGTTCTATTTTTTTCCTTTTCGGTACCTTCTACTTATTGTATATATGTATATCTATATGTATATAGTTTTTCTAAGATATATTATACAACCTTACGCACTCGTAATAAGTACGAATACGCACGTAGGTACGTTTTTTGCATTAATAAATAATTTAATACACGTGTTTTCATGACGGGAATACCCATTTTTTGCTCGATTTGGCAGGGGCACTACCATGCGCCTATATTTATATGGGACTAGCTTAAACCCGCGGCTTCGCACGCAATATAATAATAACTGCCGTAATAAAACATCGTTACGAATAAAGCCAATATTGAAAAATTTAACTGAAGACTTGGCTGTATGGGCTTAATTTTTTTTTGCGGTCTTTTCTAGATTTTTTAGTTTTTCCTTGATTCATACACAAAACACTACTTATATTCCAAATTTGAAGCTTCTAGGTCTGCTAGAAGTGCCTTAGAATTTTGATGATCGGTGAGTCAGTGAGTGACAAAATTAAGAAATTTGACCCGTTATAATTTCTTAAAAATACTGGTTCAAATTGAATGAAATTTAAAAATATGCTTATATAATATGCCTGCATGGTTACTGAAAATTTCAGTCTTCTAGTTTTATCCACAACGAAGTTACAGGGGGTCGAAAATGGTCTGAATTGCTTCGAGAAAAGGATGGTACGGCCGTGACGCTTTTTCGCTCGACTTGGTGGGGGCACGGCCGTGCCCCCAGATATGCGTTTACGTGGCATTCTGAGCGTATAGCGATAAACATGTCTATATACGCTTATAAATCTATGGAAATCTCAGGGCGCGACTGCGACTCCTTAAATATATATTTAAGTAAGGCAAGGTAATAAAGCTTTTCATTTTTGGCAATAAAGTTTTAGTTAAAAAAATAAAAATTCCTAAATCTACATCGGCAATATTTAATACTAAATCGGAAATGTGATTTCATAGTTAACTAAAGATAATCATAACGATAGCATATCAAAAGTCATGATTGATTCGAATCATGAACGCTCCGGCAAAGACATCATCCGGTCGATTCATAGTAACGTATAGAGCGCGCGGTACGACGCATGACGTTGAGTTGAAAGCGCGCGAGTGACCCGCTTGTTTGTAACGGATCTGTAACCGTTGCTCGAGCCGACGCGGGCCTGAATTTGCCTCTTGAAATCGATACCAAAACGACGTTGAAAATGGTTATTGTAACGCCTAGTGTGTTTCTAGTGACATTTTTTGGATAACAACTGCAATATCTGATTGTTGATAAGTTTTTTTTTTGTATTGTCGTGTTAATAATAAAACTTTAAAAATTTTTAGTGTGCCGTACCTCAGAAGGAAATCATATTGAATCACTTCGTTGTCCATCTGCCTGTCTGTCTGTCTAGCAAGATTCTTTTTCTCAGAAACGCGTGTAGATAAAAAATTGAAATTAATACGTAGGCCTATAGTCCGTTAAAGTTGTAAAAAACAAATAAGCTTTAATAAATAAAACCGTAGAGGGTATACAGATTTATGAAACTTGACAAAAGCAAGGTCTCTGAGTAGAAATAAAAGTCCGAAAATACTTTAATTTGTAGTCGTATCACTTAATTTTTTTAATATAATTACTTCTTTCTCAGGACGTATTTAGTTGAAATTCATATAGTATTGTAATATAGTGCTTAGATCTTTGGTCCCTAAGAGCTGTATAAAAATCAAGCTTCTAAGTCAAGACCATTTATACCGCATAATTTGACACTCGCGTGTATATTAAAACCTTCAGGGTACTTCTTGTTGCCCTATAATTGAACCCTCAGGACGTAAATCCGAATCACGTTTTACTGATTTTTCATATTTAATAGTATGTGGAATATTAAAACTTTAAAATATACTTATAAATATTTCTATGTTAAAACCGACCAAAATTAATTTTACGAAATAGTTTAGCAATTCGTGCGTATTCAAGACCTTGGTCCGATGAATTTTCTTATTTGATTTACGAAACGAAAATTACAATATTTTATGAATTAAAAGTCAATCTGACTACGAAGCGACCTTACGAATGAATTGACTTTGAAATTGGATTCTATGTTCTACTTTTTAATTAAATGTGCAAAGGTAAATAAGAAAATTGTATCATATTTACATATTTCTGTATATAAATGGATGATTTGTAGTTATTTGTGAGTGATTAATATCATGAGAATGCATACGTTGAACTTAATATCAGCATTATGTGCGTAACGTAATCCAAAATGAGTTCATTCAAATTAATGAAAGTATACATACTATATATACTCACGCCTGCTTCCCTTTGGAGTAGGCAGAGACTACAGATTTCCACTTAGTGCGATCCTGGCATACCTTTTTCGCCTCATCGACACTCATCACTCTTCTCATACACGCTCTCCGGCTGCACCGGATACTCCGGGTACTCTGGGCTTAACCCTTTTTCAGTACGTCTCCTATCTGGTTCCTGTACGTTCGTCTAGGCTAGGACGACCTTTCCGACCCTACCATTTACGTCCGCACAGTAAATTTCTTTCTTCAGTCTTCTTTCTAGAGTCTAGAGAAGTATTGACGCAATAAATCATAAAATTGCCTAATAACGCAGTGCCTACATCTACACAATTTATCTGCCAAAGGTGTAAAGGTATTACACTCTAATAATAAAGCAGCATCGCACAGTACCGCGTGGTTGGTGGTGCATAGCCAACATCATTTATAATTGCACGGCTAATGCCCCGCTCTCTTAATACTTGAGAGCTTATGCGGCACATATAGCTTAGTTATGATGAAAATTATAACATACTCGTAGAAGCTTAATATTTATTTTTGCGGTACATATTTTTAAATTGAAATTAAGTCGTTACACTGACTTAGTTTGAAATGGGCTACGCTACGTATAAAATTATCAACTAGTGAGAGTTTCATTAAATGTGATAGGTACATCTACCCTTTTCTTGATAATGTGCCTATATAAAAAATATACTTTTGTAAACTGGTTGAAAAACTTGAAAAACTGGTATTAAGTATTTGGTTACTCATAATATTTTTGTGTGGTAGGTGATTAGAATGCTTGTAGTACGTGCTACAGAACTCTAAGTTGATACGTGTCTGATGACAAGCACTTTGCCGGTTTTAGTTTTGACGCTCAAGAAATACGAGCTCACAAATTAAATTGTTCTCTCTCACCCTTGGTAGTTTTACAACCGATCTACGTGTATCTGAAAATCGGAAAATGACAATACACGATTTCAATAAAAATTAATATCGTTACGTTCACATGATACGATAAACATACATGATAAACATATAAAAAACTGTCAGTACCTGACTACCTTCGACCTCTATGGGAATAATTTGAACATTTAGACTTTGAAATAGCTATAAATACCTTATTCCAAACAGTTCTTGACTTTTAGCTCATTTTTATTTCGTTTTCCCATTTTATTTCACTACCTGCCATAGTAAATATGTTAAATTTTATTTTTTATCGTCTTTGTTCGAGGTTTCGTAGTCCGTCAAAAAATTCTTATTGTTTATTTAGTTATGTGTCCGTATGTCACAGTAATACATACCAATAATGTAACACAGGCATATATAATAGTCATATATAAAGTTTATAAGTTCTTTATTGTTTGCATGGCTACAGAACATCGACCGACGACGCCATCTTGACCAGTTATTGATTAAATAATAATACTCATAAGTGAAACTGAATATTTTTTGCTGAAGTCGAATATAAAATAAAGTTATGAATTTTCGAACTTCAAATATTCTATTTAATCAATATTGCTCATCAATTGAATCAAAATTTTTACAAATGTATTTTGGTTTTATTTTATGTGTGGCTGAGTAGGTATATAGTTCTTACAAGGTCAATGTCCGTAAATAAATAACACTACTACGGTTTTTGCTCATATATGAAAACTGTGATTCGATAGGATACTTGACAACTAAGTTAGACACTGAAGTTAAACCTACTAACATTATAATTACAGTTTTTACATACAATATTCCAATAAAATAAGTAAAAGGTCACAGATTACTCTTTCTTTTGTACACATTTGTGTGTTTCTTTTAGGACAGACCATCCTGTTTTTATTGTTTTTACCCTCAAGTTATTGTAAGCCAGAAATAACAGCCAGCAGCGTGATTTGATGGTTCTCTCTAGAACATTGGAACTCCAAATTTTCACACACAACACGAGGAACCGCCCCTTTTTTCAAGATTTGTTATCAGAATTTGAAAATATTCAAATTCTATGATTCGCCTCTTTTTTATTTACCAATATAATTTTACCACGAACACAGCAAAAGTGGTTTGGATGTAATATACACTTCCTTGTTTAATATGTGTATATTAAAACAAAATTAAATATTTGCCCATAGTGCACACAGCAATAATAGACCACAATTGAAGACCACGTATTAAGTTAACTTATAATTAAATGAGGGAATATTTAAAAATTTGAAGTGATTATTTTGTGTAACAGTTTAAAATTTATGTTTTATTTTTGGGTAAACGATTGTGTGTATAATTAATGTACTACATACCTACATGCCTATACATATTGCACGTTACTGGCTTCAACCAATGAGAGGAAAGCGTTTAATGTAATCAAAATATATATAGAATCAGATAGTGCAAAAACGTCGTTTCGTGGTTTGTATTTTGACTGCGTCTCAAATAATTTTACACTGGTCTGATCTATGTTTCGGTTGTCTGAATATACATAAAATGACAATATTCCACATGACAGTTGTTAGCGGTAGTAACAATTGTTGCTTTTAAGAATGTTTTTGAATACAGAATATTAGTGCGAATTCAGAAAGTTGTAGAAACTATACTTATATGTGGATGAAATTCGATGTACGTAAATCCGATTAATCGCCACAAACTTACTTGAGTAACACACAAATGATACACGTTTCATTTTTTTTTATTCTGATATTGAAACGCATCTAAATATATAACTTATTTCCAGATATAAACAGTGAATAAATATGACACTCAATACCTACTATGCCAACTTTTAGGTAGGTAGGTACCTAGGTAATTTAACGGTCGTCACGCTGTAGGAATTTTTGTTTTTGAATGTGGCCGTTTTCCTTGAAATGACGCAATACAATGGAATTCAAGGATACCGAGGATACGATACGTGGTGGGGATGCACTGCAACAGAGAGGAGGGCAGAGGGGCGTCTCTGGATCCGGTTTAGCTTCGTCTCAACGCATGCGCTTCTCTCGCTGTCCCCATTTGTATGAAGCCAAGAAACTCGTTTTTTAAATAGGTACGTCACTGATATATACTTTTTATTAAATTTCTAAACCATCTATTAGGAAAATTTAATCCGAAGGCCAATCGGTTCTATTATGAGTTTAACGTTAGTTATTGGACATTTTCTAGAGGTTTTATTTATATATTCATCTAAAATGTTTTAAATACTTAGTTTAGATTCAAATAAAAGCCGATAGGATTTTTTATTTACATTGATATGTCAAGGTAACTTAATCAATAATACGATCGATGCATATGCGTTGATGTCTTATGCATGGATATTTCGTTAAGCTCTCGCTCACAGGTATCGTTTTTAACTATACTGGAAAAGAATAAATAACTAATAATATGAAGGAATCCGAGGCACACATTGTAGACACGATATTCATGTTAATACACACTATTTACTTGTTTCATATTTAAAAATCAATTGTCGGAATTCGCCACATTTCCTACAACACATGAAATCACGGAAGAAAGTTGCCTAAACGGAAAGCGGTGTCGCGAGATCGGTATTTCGGACTTCGGGCTAAGACCACCTGCGCCCGCACACCTGACCGGCCGCAACTGTGTCACCAGCGGAACTTTCACATTACCTTAAATTAACACTCGCTCCTCGTTGACCTTAATATGCTAAGAAACTTATTTAAACCCACCTTTTGTACACAATCCTGATGAGAATCGAATATCAGCACTATCCTTTTGATACACAAAGTAACACTACCACTGTATTCACTTGTTTTTCATTATTAACGTCCTGACACCGCGGCCGCCAGCTCAGCACTGGCTGGCTTGGCTTTCTTCAAGACGCGGCGGAAGAATTATTGAGACTACCTTACGAGGGAACGTGATTGTGTGCGTATGCGCCGGGCAGGTAAAATATTGAGAATAATGGAGTAGGGTGAACACTAAAAGATCACGTATTATTATTGTTATTTGTATAACAATACATATTGTAAATGATTACGTCAAATAAACAATTGAATGCGACCATTGATTATTTTCATTTTAAAATAATTGAAATTGCTATATTAATTGTTATACCTACCGACCTATAAGTTTTGTGTTTGTGTTCCGATAACATAAAAATTGGCCAAGTGTGTACTAGAACACTCAAAAGTAGGGATCCCTATTCAGCCCATTATATATTATTCTTTAGTTGCCGACGTAGGCACCTACCTACGTATTATCTTATAACTTTATGAATGTAGCATACCTATCCGAAATAATTTTGAACGATCATGCTTAACCTAATTCCTAAGCAATTATTACGAAATTTCATTGTACTGTTTCTTGTGTTACTCATACATGTAAAACAAATTCAGAGTGACGTGCTTACAAACGAAAGAAATAATCGCATTTTAATTGTAGTCGGAACTTTTATCCATCGGTCAATTTACAAGTACAAAAATGTAAAACTAACCAAATGAAAAATTTGTAACACTAACAATTTCTTTTGTTAAATTTAAAATCAACGTTCACTATAGACACGTGTGTCGGTACAAACTAAATTCAAAATATTTTTATTCAAATACATAGATATAGGCCTTTGCAAGATATCGCACTTTGAAATCATCATAACAACTACAAATTCAAAAATTTAATCTGCTCAGAAGAACGGACAACAAAATCAATAGGTAGTTACTCTTTTCAATACAAGTTTAACATTAAAGCAGGGCAAGCAAAGCAAGTTTAACATTAATCGATATTTTTAATACCGGTATTATTTTGGATACAACCTTAATAATTTTTACCGGTATTTTTACAGGTTATCCTGAAACACAGACCAGTCAACCTAAAGACCATGCTTTAATAAACGTCAGTATGAAAACGAAATCGCCAAAAAGTGGCGGGGTGCGAGGAGAAGTCGGCTAGTTTTCATTGGCTCGTTCAAAATTGACAATTTAATGGCTTCCTACCTGCTTATAACTGACGGCTCACTAGTGACATAGTTATGTAGTGTCACTACATAGCCTTGGCGAATGCTACTCCCTGTCAAAGCGTGGTCTATAAGGTTGACTTGTCTGTGTCCTGAAATCACTACCATCCTATAAATACCGGTTAGTATAAATAAAAATTCGGGTAATCGAAATAAAAGTAACCTTTGTCTTTGTGTCGTTGTCATCGTATGTGTTTATAGCGTTTACGTTGTAAAAGGGTGACCAAAAAATAAATACAAATAACCCTTTTTTTCGGTTAGCACAATAATGGTTTATAAAATATATTAACTGTTGCGGTAACCACAAACTTTTCGGTTTCAATATTAAAATAAAGAAAGGTTTTCGGTCCCTGTGGACTTACAAAATTATCAGCTAGTTGCAAGAAGCCTTCTTAAAATTAAAAACGACAAGTTAATAGATGTTCTAAGTAAGACATCGACTTTAAGTAGCTATTTTGTAACTGACTCTGTTTATACATGCATGTTAATCCTTTGAGAATTCACCCGTTGTTGAACAATTCCTTTTAGGGTTCCCTAGCCCGAAGAGAAATTCTGATAGTTATTGGTAATTTACTTGTAAATTACAAATTTTTTTTTAATTTTATTTCAAGAACATATAGTTTGCTTAATTCTAATAAAGCTGAAAATTGGCACTGTGATACATACTTGTAACCAATGTGTATTAGTTTTGTATAAATATAATAAAACCAAAAAGAAGACAGTCATTGAGGAGTGCCAACAGAAGTGAAACTCATAAGATTTTGCCCATCCAAAAATCGCCTAATGTACCTACCCATAGAAGCTTTCACTTATATTATATTTTATTTATAAAGTAAATATATATTTAGTGGAACAGTATAGTTTTAAGGAATAAAAAAAATAGGAAGAGCACAATTAAAATATATAAAGTGGTCGTTGGACTTGACACCTGAATCCCAAACTATATAGTTTATAAAGCAATGGAAACGAACAAAATGCGAGTAAGCGCAGGAAAGAAAGTAGATTTAAGATTAAATCAAATCTGGGGAAATGATTATTTAAAAAATGTTAAGAGGAAAAACAAAGAAGGGTAGAAGGAAGAAAATTATATGATAGGGAAAGATTCTACAAAGAAGCAGCTACAGTGGAGAAGAAGTGAGAGGAGAAGACAAAATGGTGAGAAGATGGAGAAATTCATAGACAGACGAGTAATAGAGAGGCATAGAAAAATAGAAGCAATGGGAATATAGTAGGATAATGAAGACACGATAAAAGATGTAAGGAATTGAGGGTTAGGAAGAGGCCAACATACCTAAAAAAGGGGGAACAATGATGACAATGTAAGATGATGATGTAAGAAAATAATGACGAGATTAAGGTGTAGGAACTTGCAAGAGATGAACATACATTGAATGGTAGATAAGGATGGGAATGCAAAATATGTTGAAGAGAAGAAGATTTAAAATACTTGATGTAGAATGGGAAAAAGGAGAGCTATTGGTGGGAAGTAGGAAAAGAAAGCTGTGGAATTGGTACGGAGGATAGAGGTGTAGAAAAAATAAATGCAGCTATAATGTATTGATCCAACTCCAAGAACCTAGCCGATAGCAAAGAATATTTAAGTTAGCCAATGGAATGTTTGCTAATTTAAAAAAATAATTAAAAATAAATAGTGTAGTATCGACTCCAATCGTGTATCTACTCACAACTACATAAATAAAAAAGTTATAAAAACAATTTCAAGTCCGTTCCATTCCTTATAACACACACGTACGAAACATCGTGACCGCTCGCTTCGGAAGCTTCACGTTTGTTTAGAGCGCTTTAAACTCTAGATGGCAATTTGATGTTATCACTACGATTAGACATTATTTTAGTATGATGGAATACTGTTGTTTATTTTTTGTGGTCCCCATAACTGGTCCCGTTTGAGATTTAATATCAGAGGAGCGTTGAAATCACGTTATAAAGCTAGTTTCAATATAAACCGTTATAGTTTAGTATTAATTTGTATTTCAAGCCTGTAGATGTAGATGTATTCTAGAAAATACATATTACTATAACGTCACAATAGTTTAAAAACATGATTTTATAAGTAATACAACAAAAGCATAAATAATTAACGAACCTGTTCTCTCTGTCTGTCTCATAAGGGCCGCGTGTGTTATGTGTGACGTTGTGATTCCATGGCTCTGAAATTAGACTATAATTTAACATAAACGGATGTTATCTGAAGCTTCTTATTCAATTTACTCTTATGGCGTTGTACGAATTGCAGTAGATCCCGTATATATACTTTTATTAGTATTTATTTTTTCAAATCTCTTATTTAAGGTCTCTATTGCCTTCTTGCAGTTTTCGGCAGTTGGTGGAATTATTTACAAGTTGACGGGAGTAACATTTGTTTTTTACTTGATTGATTATGATTGATTATGTACGCCTGATTATTACTTTTGATTGAGAATGTTTTCATCGACATTTATATCTATCTTATACAAGATAGTGAAATTTATCTTCTTTATTTACGAGTAGTTTAAAATCATATTGTACTTTTTTAAATTGTTCCTAAAGTCCAAAACATTCTTTAATACCAATTTTAAAATGTTATTGTATCTAATTGCTAACTAAAATAAATAAATAGTTCACTTATTTAACTTACGGATTGTTAAAAATGAGACCCATTTTCACGAAAATACGGATTCATTCTTTAATGAAATTCGTTTCATGTCCCCTTTTGTATTGATTTATGGCGAAGATTTGGAATAATATTTGGAACTTCTGTTTTAAATTCCTCCATTGACTTGTTGCCACAGAGTAAATTTTGACAAAATAATCGAATGGGGTTAGATCCGGAGATTTTGCAGGTCATCTAATAGACCTGTTAGTATCTATCTATATTTGAAAAAAAATAAATCATATTGTTCAATGGGAACTATACAATTACGAACAAGAGCATCGTTTTGTTAAAAAATAATATTGCGTACGTACTTCTTCACAAAATGCGTGCATCAAACTGTTCTGTAAAAACCGCAGTACTTGAAGAAATTTTGGCGTATTATGACGTTCTTTATAGAGGTGTATCAAAATAACTTTTTTCATTATAACGTTAAGCAACAACAGTTGAACGAAAAGCTTACTTGACTATTCGTTTCACGAACACCTTCACGATTATAGTGAACAAGTAATGATTGTTCCGGAGAATGTAAAGTCCGTTATTACTAAAATTTGTCTTATGGAACCAAATAGACTGTTAAAAAAAATTCTGAATTTGAACTATGTACATCTATATAATTTGACACAATTCTGGCCTTCTTTCAGAATTATGTGAATATGTTGTCTGTAATAATCGTCCGTAATGGTAACGTTTACTTCCGTACTTATACATCAGTTTAAGAACACGAATATGCAAAGCGCCTACTTCATTAGCAACTTTCCTACTTGACATGTCAGCGAAAGCCTCGAAATAAGATAAAATATTTATTTTAAACTCCAAATGGTTGCGCTGCGGCTGTCCTGCATTTCTTTTCTAGATAAATAAAAATGTTAAGTCATTATTCATTTAGGAATCACCGATATCGTAAATTGTAGTGGAATTCATACGATATTTATTTATCACTAATATTGTTTTATTTTTCTTTGTCTTCCTTTTATTTAATATACTATGTAATTTAGAATAAATTGACCCATAAGATCAATCCTATCGATTGGTGCTACAAAAGTGCAGGATTTTTTTTTTCATATTTCACAAGTACAATTTCCTGATCAAGAATGTCATTTATCACAAATCTTTGAATGCAGTTTGACTTTTGAAAATAAAAGACTTTCTCTCCAACACTCGTTTCTTATTTTCAACCTGCATGTATTTTTTGTAAATGAAAAATGAATTCACATTATAAGATACTGTAATAAAAACTTATCACTAAAACATCAATTTTCTTGTGTAAAAAAAAAACTTTTTTACCATACCTACATAGTTTTTAAAACTAGGCCTACTAGGCATACTAGGCAACTAGGATATATTCAAAATCTAAATTAAAAATATATTATACGGCAATGATGAGACATACCATGTGGGTCCAGTCTTGTCCTCGAAAACAATGATCATTTATTTACATTAAGTACAATAAATGCTTTGTTGCAAAATAAAATGATTCAGTGTTTCGGCGGTGACAGAGAAACTAAGTGTGTGCGGAAATATACATAGAGTCATAAATGTTAATTTTTGCGGGGTTGAAGGCCGGTGCGCGGGGATCTTGCATATATACATATATATATATATATGTTATATATATATATATGTTCTTGCTACGGTTTAACTTAAAAACTATTTGACGGAATTCAATGAAACTGTTTTAAAAATGTTCCTTATGACTACAGGTAATGTTTTACAGTTGTACGCTAGTTAGCTAGTGTTAGTGCTAGTTGGGGCGCTTCATTAAACATGTTTCTACAAAACGGCTGGGCCGATTTTAATATATTTTTAGCGAATAGAAACGTTTTTTAGACAGGTTTCGCGGTTTTTGCCGACAAGCGGGGGCGGCTACAGTAGATGTGTTTTGCTGAAATCGCTTAGCCGATTTTGATAGCATTTCGAACTTTATAAGAGTCATCTCATAAAAGTTGTAGCAAATGTGTTTCTTTGAATGTAAATAGCTCATTTTGATGCATTTTTCGCATTACATAGGTATCACCTCAAAGCATATTAAGTTATAATCCTGAGAGAGGAATTCAAAAGGACACGAAACAGAATATTAATATTTAACTGGTGATTATTTGATGATGTACAAAATGATTGCAACTAAAAAAAAAATTTGTCTGAAAGGTATTCAGACAGGTCTTTGCAGCCTTAGCCACTCGTCAATTATCAAGTAATTTGTAGTTTTTCAGACATTTTTCACGCTACTCTTCAGGAAACAATTTTATATTACATAACAAACAAACAAGTTCATAAAAAATACAGCATTAGAAATTTATTTTTTAATTAAAAACTTCGTCACTAGCTTCACTTATTATTTAATTTTTTTTTGGACTTTTGAACATAATATAAATATCCTAATTTCATCGATGCATTAATTATACGAGTTTGTTTCTTTACTGCTGTACATTTTATTTTTTGGTTCGTTCGGAAAGTGCGATATTACCTACCATCATAAAAACTTTAATAGTAACTAAATAATTTAAATTCTCTACTTCATATTTGATGTTGCTTTAACAAATTAAACGACATTTTGAAGAGAATAAGTCTCAAAAACACCAATTAATCGAAAGTCAAGCAGTTTTTTTTTAAATTATACTATACTTCAGAGTGTAAAAAAATTAATTCAACAGTGCGTGTTTGCTAGTGCTCATATAAGCTTCGTCAAGTCAAAATATTCGCAGAAGGACTTGAGTAATCGACATGGTTCACAAAATTTTCAAGTTGAAGTAGTGGCAGGCAGGTCACATCACTCGCCGAACTGCAAGCAGCTGGGGAAGAGGGGTTGTCGAGTGGCGACCAGAAACACAACGTTGCAGTGTGGAAGGCCTTCTCACTATGTAGAGTGAAGACCTAGAAAGGATTGTGAGTTACCGGTACTTACAGGTGGCCTAAGACAGTGCGTCGTGAAGACGTAGGGGAAGGGAAGGGAAGGAAGAAATTCATAGAGACAAGTATAAATAATTAATTTAAATTAATTTTAATAATGTGCTTCATCATCAGCCCATTTATACCCCACTGCAGGGGCTTAGGCCACCCCCAGGGTGAGGAGGAGGGGGTTGCGGGGGGGGGGCTTGGAGCTTAAGTCCACCACACTGCTCCACTGCGGGTTGGGAACTGTAACGACCGCCATCTATTGATAGCGTCCGGGACCGACTGCTTAACGTGCCCTCCGAAGCACGGTGTCAGTGATTTTGTGTACTTAAGTCAGAAAAACTCATTGGTACACGCCCGGATTCGAACCATGGCCCTATGGGGCCTTATAAATTTGAGACAGGTTCGTTGCGCTCTGGGCTATCACGACACGTATCACGTATCACGACAATAATGTGCTTGCATTAATCGATTAGATTATTAATGTAATTTTAATTGACCTTATAATTATAATCTTTTTCAAGTTCACTAACGTCATCGATTTTTTGGGTTTTGTTTAAACAAATTTTGCAAAGCCGGCAACTGAAACGTGTTCAAACGTATTATGTTCGTTTTTCGTTCACAATCGCATCTGCCTTCGTGAGAAAAATGTCGAGGAAGCGCTTGTTGGCAATACCATTGTGTTTTTTTGGTACAGTAATAACTTAGCTTTACTTCCTAGTCATATAGGAGGTCGTTTAACACGTACAAGTATACGTTTTATTTCATATTAGCGTTATGTATTAACATTATTTTAAAACTATTATTTTAAAATATTGGTTCAACAAAAATATTACGCCGCTGCTGTCAATTTTGTCACTCCAAGGAGAAAATTAAATGAATTACAGAGATTCGACATTTTAAACTAAGCGGTAAGTATCTGAGTCCATTTGAGCACTATAGCTATAACCACGAAGGTAGTATATCTAATCCATTTCGATTATTGTTCAGGGAAACCTCCCGAAGCTTTTTCTCTTACCTTAATATTTTCATGTAAGAATTTTCCTTAATGAATCACCGGATAATATTCATAATATAACGTCCGTAAAATTTTCACGTTCAACTGAATGTTCCAGAAATAAAAACGCAATAATACTCACCAATTTCCCACTCGTTTTCATGATGGAATATAATGAGTTACATTTGCATGTGCTTTCTTTTTTTTTAGTCCAAATGTACGTCCAAGTCCCGGTGGATGCCGACTTAATTACTCGTTTTTAAGGTCTCGGCCCAAATGAGCTTGTGGATTAGGGATTTTTCTCTCAACAGGCCTTTGTAAAGGTTATGTGTTGCATTATAAGGGTATCATAAAATATTTTAGCTACATTAAGGTAAACAATTCGAAATAAAATGCAATTAATACGGCATTCTTTTTACATGTGTTAAAAATAAGGAAACTCATTGTAATGGCAATAACACAATTATTTAAATTAGCATTTGTCAATTAGATACATTCTAACCAATTTATATAAGGTCTATGTATACAATAATATAAGCTAAAAATAACCAGTGCCTGGCGAACCTGATGCAAAGGTACCCATAACGCTTGCGGCATTACCGCGCTGGATCGCTATGGCGAGCCTCTGCATCAGAAACGACCCCGAGCGAGGGTCACACCCCCTCTCCTTAAGTCGGCGACCGATGCTCTTAATTAAATTTCTCGCCTCGAGGCTCCAACAGCCCGTGGTCTCCACAGCAAATGCAATATATTGCATTTCATTTTGTTGAGTAGGGTGTATGCGTTTGTGTTTATGTACCTGTGTACGTGAGAGTGTATATGTGTGTATGTTTCGAGGGTGCAAGGGTGTGTGTACGGGTGTGTATGAGTCTGTGAATTCATTTTAAGGGTGTCGTCGTAGGACCGCGTAATACGAAATTACGAGAAATCGCGAGGAGTTTCATGGAATAGGCATGGAAACAGTTTCATTCCGCGCTCTTACAAGCTTCATCAAATAATAATCAATTATTGAGACAATAAATGGCTTTGCGATAGAATATTTTTCCATAGAGTAATTATCCAAATTGCGGATACAATAGTAGTCAGTAGGAGCCAAGCCAGTTGAGTACGGAGGTCGACAAAAGATTTCTAAGTTCAACTTCTGTAGTGTTGAAACGGTTCCTTGTGCCGTATGAATCCTCGCTAATGTGAAGATGTAAAGATCATGATGAAGACGTGGTGAAGATCAATTGACCAATCGGGCTGTTTTTCTACCAGTTTTACCACCATTGATCTGTGGATTCGAATTTTCAGATTAAGCTACTAACTTGAATGGGACAAATAAAATAAAAGGAATATAATCCTTTTTTACTGTGCAATAATTTTAGGATATTAAATATGACTAGAATACAATACTATTAGATTATTTAAAATTAAAAAAAGGTACCTAGGTACTAAAATACAATAACAATTATATTTACTAAATTAAAAAAATATTATACTTTTAAAATTTTTATTTTTATTTTCCTATATAGGAAACAACAACATTAGACATAGTTAATGAGTTAATATAATTAAATTTTTATTGGTAAATAAAATGTTTCGAAAAAGGATTATCTGTTATAAAAACAAGGTTTAATAGAATAGAACCTTTTTATTTTACTTCTTTCCTTGCCTAGAAACATCCTGATTTTTTTAGTAAGTTCCGCACTATCCATACTCGTTCCTCTAGCCGCCCTGGTACAAATCTTTAATCTATGCGAAGCTGCACGCAAAACTTTAGTATTGAACATAATTTTTGTTGCAATTGCAGGGGTCAATATCTACTTGAGCGAATTTTTAATTTGTGTTGTTTTATCCTTATTAGTATGAATGTTTATAAGTTTAGTAGTTTATAACCGTGTCTGTCTGATGATCGAAAATTTTTAGTATTTTTTTTTAATATGCTGCCATGTACAGGTACTGATGGGATGTTTCTGTGTATCTTAGAAATATACTGAATTTAACATTCTGTAGTGCTTGTTCGTGGAAAGAATGATGATGTAGCTCTCATTTATTGACGATCGAACATTCACGGTGTTCGGTAAGCGGTATAAAAAAAAAATGAAATTCACGAACACATCTTTTACGAGTCGCTAGCGAATGTCGAAACGTTTAAACCACTTCGAACCTCATGGGAGCCGTGCTGCGCAGAATTTCGCGCACTCCGAGTATGGGTCGCTATTCTAACCTGTTCCTGGGTTTCGAATAATACAACCGTTTCAAAAACAAATAAACGCTATCTGAAACGCCATAACACCAATTTCTGGTCTGATTGCGCGGGTTAGTAGTAATATTATTTTCATGTCTTTAACAAAACACCTATGACCAATGTTATATGTTATTCTCAAAAGAGTTACTATAGATATTTTTAACAATTTTATTTATAATCATTTTCCACATTACAAAGACCTTCACATTAAGAAGATATCGGATTATAGTCGTTAAAAACTCAAAAATTTCTATGCCAGCCATTTTCTTTTGGTTCTGATTAAAAAAAGTGATACAACACAGACAGTACAGACACAGATAAATCGTATCCAATCCTGCATACGAGATATCAATTGAATCAGTTCAATAATTTCAAATGAATCCATGACTCCGATTGTATGAAAATTTCCATTATCGAGATTTTCTTACGAAGAGTTGTTCCTACTGCTGTAACAAAACACAGTGCCATTCACTCGAGATCCCTTAAAATTGAATTTATACGGCATCAACAATGATCGAGAGGCAGTCTTCGGAAAAATTTATATCTCATCGGGAAAAATCATATGAATGATATCATTCTATCTAATCTTGTTTTTCTGCGGGGCGTATACATTCACCGACGAATTTTTTATTAAAATCCTTTCAGAGTATGGCGTGCGGTGCGTCCCTTAGGGAACGCAAACAGAGCGGGGTTTCATTTTATCCTAACGAGTTTATGACTCGTTGGGATACATGCGGATTCAATGGATACCTCACGATGCAGTAAAAAAGAAAAACCTCTACCAAGAGGAACCACTTGTGATAACGCTCTCCATCGCCGTTCAAGGACTTACACAAGCTACGATCAGACAAATAAAACGTGCAATGGACATTAGTTTTAGCGAGCCACGTGCGAACCGATGCCCTGATCTATCGTACAACTTAAGAAAAAGGTTATGTATTCGTACTGTATAAATATTAATGGGCTTTTTGAGTGCGGTCGACGATAAGCGTAAAGGGTAGATAAGTGAAAAGTTTTATTTCCTTCGCCACATCAAGCATTTTCTTTATTCCTTCACTTTCTAAAGTGGTAAAATAAAGTTTTCGAATAAACAAAACCTACTATATAAATAAATACCGAAATTAATAAATATTTAACAGTATGGAAAGGATAAGCTCTATTATTGATTGTTTATTGACCGAAAATAGTCGAATTTCAATATTTTACAGAAAAGTTTGTACTTGATAATCAAAAAACACACTTATTGAAAGTCGAGATGCAATTACCGCCGGTTCCAAATACTAGAAGGAGAAGAACCGGCTAGAAAATACCTCACGTATTTTTACTGTATTAAAGGTTTTCAATATAAAATGGTAGAGATTTTTACAATAATAATGGCCATGCGTTATTATCATTTCAATAATCCTTGACACATTTTTACTTTTTTTTTGAAGAACTGAATTTTTTATAAATTTGTTAAACATAAACAAAATTGTTTTATTTGTCTAATAAATAAATAAAACATAATAATAGTGTTAGGGTTTTCCTTTAAAACCGTATAATAGATATCACCTTGCTTTTACAGTTCCTGAAACTGAATACGCAAATATCGATCTTTTACGAATAGTTATAAAAATCTGTTACGGATTTGTTAGTATGTTCCGACTGCCAACCTTTATGACTTTGAATCAAAGTTTAGTCTCAATAGGTGGGGGTAAATTTTTTAAATTTTGTCCCAAAAATATTATTGATTTTAAATGTTATGTTTTATTGAACTACTAACTCTGTGTTTGGTGAATCGATAAAATGTAGAATTTTTCTATTGCTCGATAAAGTAATTCGATATAATTATACATTAGGTTTCGCAACGATGAATTTTATCGAAGTTATGTGGTCGACCTCCTGGGGTCTGATACTAGGATATGAATATGTTAAGATAATATAAAAATATGGTCACATAATCTATTACTAGTTCCACTACGAAACCATAGAGAACTATAATCAATTTAAACACTGTTCCATAAGCGATCTATCTACAATATCTTAATTACGAATCAACGTGCTCTTGATGGATTTTCTCATTATTGTTTTTTTTTTAATTACGCTAAGAAAGGTGATATTATGTATAATTAAGGTGTTTGTGTAAGCCACGAGGTAAACTAGAGCTGATGAGGTCAGGCTTGTGCCTCGTGACCGCGCTGCCTGGATTACGGCCATGATTAGGCGAAAGCCTCTTTGTTACCTTTAACCTAATGCTGGACCTTTACAAGATAATAATTCAACTGTCTTCTACAGTGAAAAGTAATTTGGGACGTTAATTTTGGTTTGAGTATTGTTTTATTATTTAATAAGTTTCAATAAATTATAAGAACTTTGCCTTAGACATGTTTTTGTGTGATTAGTAAGGTTAGAGTTCATAACAGTTATATTTAGCTCATAAGACTTTTATAATTTAGGCAAAATAGAAAATCCATTTAATATTCATTTGATATATTGACATTCGACTGACCGTTTGGCCGAGTGATTGGACATTTTAACCAAATGTCGCGGGTTCGATTCCCGCCCGGGACAAATATTTGTGAGCATGAACATGTTTATTTGTTTCGTGTCTGGATGTGAAATATAATAAAGAATATTTAAGTATGTATAAGAGATTTGCTTTGCTTGCTTAATTTGGTATTAGATGGCGCTGTGTTGGATGTCGCAGGTATTATTATTAAAGAAAATAATAACCCATTAGTCGACCTAAGAAAGAGTAGGTACGTTACTAAGTGTATCTGCGACAATACTCCCTTACTTAATTTACACGAGTAAAACACCTTTTGGAGTAGGTATTTTTCTTTCACTAAAGAACACCAGGTTGGAATTCATTGGAAATTTAGATCAATAATACTTTAACAAAACAAAACTTAGCTTAACCCACAGAATTAGGAATAATATTAGGTAGGTACTAGAATACTACATACTACGCTTAGGCTGCCTTACCGGAATTACACTTAAATAATTTGTAGTTGAAGCAGCATGTTCGGCAACAGGCTTGTTGGAGGTCTGGTACAATATTAATTATAATAATGAAAAATGAACGAACATGCTCTGATGCTCTATTTCCCCTTCCCGTGACTCACTGTCGCTGCACGTGTTGACCCCTCCCTCACAATGCCGCAAAGCTTCCCCCGTATTTGCGGCTTACGGCGTCCTAATCGTTCTATTTCTAGTTCTATGGTTTAACCCTGTGGCAAAACCCCTTAGCCGATTTTAAAGGGATAATTTTTGACATGTATAGCTTTCATTATCATAGATTCTTTTCTTAAGTGCCGACGATACTTTATAATTTTGGTATATGGTAGTTTATTTGTTTGTCCGTCCGTTCGTTCTCTAAAACGCTGTTATTTTCGAACGGCTTTCTTTGAAACTTGGCACAGAGGTTACCTTTGACCTATACTTTTGCAAATACAATTTTGGACCTGGTTGCATAAGTCTTAGGGAAAAAATTTACCTATAAGGCTTACTAGGGGTACTTACCAAATTCTTATGTTTGGCTAGTTCATTTAAGTGAGAGGGTGACATTATTCCACACAAAAAAGGAGTCGACGAAAAATGAGCCAAGTCTCACGACCGTTGCAAGGTAATAAATAACCCATGTAAACACTTTAATATATATAGGATTAAAGTATTTTGCTATTCGGTAATTTATTTTTCATTAAATGATACATATCACTGTTAAATGAACTTCATCTTATTGTCAAAAATATACAAATTAGATCGTATTTTATAATAATAATAATATAGGTGTTTCATCTATTTCATGTTAAGTTTTCGGAGAGAAAATGTATAAAGTAACGTATACGTTTTTAAGCTAAATTAAATTTTTAAACAAGTTAAAAGGATTCACGTATTTACACGCGAGCGACGATGTAAATGGAATAAATAAGGGACGTGGTACGCGGCCCGCGCTGTTCACTTTTATTTCAGGTGAAGGCATTTTACGAGTGCGGGGTGAAGGTTCGGGACCCGTCTTTATGAATATTTATATTGGTCCGAGTACACTTGCTCGAGTACACTCGGTTACAATTATATATTTTCCGTAACAAGATAACAGTTTTGGGTTCAAATCTCGGTCATTTTAAGGAATATTTTTTATTATAATAAAGCTGAGAAAACTGTAGAATGTTTCTTGCTTAAATTAAGTGAATAAAAAAACCTTTTTGAAAAAAATTAAAATAGTTTTTCGTTAAAAAACCACCACCAAACATATCATGGATATTAGTTTATCCTTGCCTGTAGTGTCTAATAACATTCGATTTAGATATATACGAGTATTATTGTAATATATTCTATTATTTGAAAAAAAAAGAAAAATATATTGCATGAAATATTCTACATTTTTCTTAAACGAAATTCGGTACGATATAGAGCTTGTTTTACACTTATCAGATGATTATTTTTAATGCAGTCGGGTTTATCAAAATATCTTTATCTTACTGATTTTTTTATTTAAACGAAAAACTATGTCTGAGCTTTTCAAAGATAAGTGGGCTAAAATTAACTACAGCCGATCCCGTGTACTGGACGATTACAGCCCAACAAATAAATGTCCTTACATAAATTATACTTTTTGTAGTTAGTGTCAAAATGATAGTATAGAAGTTTTGTAAATGTCGGAGATAAATCAAAATGGTCGTTTTCGTTAGACATTTTCATGCACGCTGATGATAATACTAACACTAAGAATTAACAATATTAAAATAACAAATTACTCAAATTAAATGAATCTATTATAATAAACATTATTGTGAACATTAGACACTGCTGTACTTAACTCTTCAATCGCGCTAATAAAACGTGACCTAACCTTAATTGAACCTCAACCGTATAAGCATTCCGTATCGCGTTTTTAATTTGACAGATAGTTGAAACGTTTGGAAATCGATCGCAACTGGCAACCGCCGTCAAACAAAAAGTTAGACTTTTGCGACAATGGCTAGAGCTCACGAAAACGATATAGCGGTGGCGCGAGCACAAGCCAAAAGTGTGAATATAAATGCAAGAATAAAGAACGGTGCGTTTAGTATGACAGATCGGCAGTTTATAAAACGTTACAGGTTGTCGAAGGATTCAACTCGCCAATTGATTGCCGACATAAAGCCTTACATGCCACTTACTCTACGTTCTGATGTTTTGGACTTAGAAACCAAGGTAAGGGATGTTTTTGAGAGGCCTATAATCACTCTCTTATAATAATGTTAATTGTTTGTTAGGTTTTAGTTGCTTTACGCCACTGCATTTTTTCTTCAAAGTTGACTCATTTTTACACGTTTTTAACACGCACAACGTCATTTTTGAATTGTTGTTTAATAATGATTTAGTTGCACTTTCGGCACGTAATCACGACAAGTGTAAACGAGATCGCTGCGTTGTCGTCCCCATACCGATGCGACACGTGTGGTTAGGCAGAAGTAATCAATGTTATATACATATAAAGAAATATATTAGTTTGTTTTTATGTATATATTCTTTACTTTTTCAAATATTTACTGAATTGGAAATAAAATGCATCAAAAATACTCCAAGCTGGATGAAATTAATCCACATGTTCGACGCAACAAGCTGTTAAGACACTACGACAGAAAAAACACTACGGCTTATATGCTCAGCTACCCGTGCGAAGCCGGGACGGGTCGTTAGTAAAGAATACATCAATGCTAATGCTAATGTATTTATGGCTAGAGGAATGATGTATGCAGTTTTATTCCAAAACACAATTTTTTAACTTTACCAAGATACGACCTCTAATCGATAGATACGCGCAGTTTGTTATTTTGGTGAATTGAGGGAGTGTTATTTTCACGAGTGCTATATGTAACGTACTTTTCTTTGTTTAATTCTTAATTTACATTATCTTCTTTATTTTTGTATAATATTAATCTAAATAACGCTTAGAAAATAAGTTATTTATTTTATGGTATTTCTATTAATTAATCTAAAATGATCAATTTAGTATGTTTAATATCTAATTCGCAGATCTAGAGTCAAAATCAGAACGAAACGCTGAATCCTCCTATTTGCGGCTCATCTAACGGAATAGCAAGTGGCCACAAAGCTAACGTAGCTAGTGAGCCGTCTGGCCAGTCAGCTCAGTTAAGCTTGACTAGCAGCTTGCAACGAATATCCTAGACGTTCATGGCTAGGCGAAATGGTTAGATTTCGCAATTTTACTTGACTAATATTTCAAGTGTTTTCAGGTATTAACTTAAGGCCTATTGTATTGTAATGAAAATATTATACTCAGCAACTATTCAAAAAATTTATATGATTAGCAAAATAGGAAGTATGTAATAAATAGTTTTAGCCATATAAATGTGCGGCTCTGACTGTGCATTAGGGCATGCGCAATGCGCAATGATTTTCAGAGCTGCATACACATCACTACATATTATAAGATAAAGTCCCTCCCCGCGTCTGTCTGTCTGTCTGAACGCGATAAACTCAAAAACTACCGAACAGATTTGCATATGGTTGGCACCCATGGACGAAGTGATTCAAGAGGAAGGTTTATGTGTATAATTTATTAATGTTTAATGCAAGTTAGTTGAAATATGACGATTATTGTTGAAGACGTCGGAAAAAATCAAGCCGACTGGGAGCTTTCATCGAAAACGCTAAAAAAATAAGATAATTTATTTGTCACATTATAGGAACATAGGAATCCTCTTTTATAGGACTAAAGAAACGTTCGCATTGGCATATGTCTATCTTTTATGAATAGCTATTTTTTATAATTTTTATGCTTAAAAAAATTATGTCATAAGATATAGTAATTGGAAAACAATTTATACGTATAAAATATTAATCCGTATCAAATCAAATACGTTATTTATATAAATTAATTTCTTAGGAGTTATCGCGAAATAAAAAAGCTCAATTCACAAGTTGTCAAAGTCAGTCCATTATTATTTTGATCCGTATTTTTTCACGTATTTTATTATTGTCATTGTTTACTTACTTTCCTTAGTAAGAATTTAAAATAAATTTATAATTTTCACACATTACCGTTACACATGCCCATGGTTACATTTTCTTGGGATTATCGTTGTCATTTTCACACATTTTCAACATTAAAAACAGTTGAGAATTCATTTCAAGAAGAACGAATACGAAGTATTTGATTTTTTCTCCGGTTAGTTTATTCATTTTTGTTTTTATTCAAATAATTTTTAAAATCCTAGCGCGAAAATATAAGGATTCTTATTTTTTTTTGCTTTCAACCACGGAACCCTAAAAAGTGATGGATTTATGTAATAAAAATCCACAGATCTTGCAGTCCCCGCAACCATCGGTTTCATTGAAAATGAACCTACTCAAATCCGATTTTCACAGATTATTTTATTTTATTGCCACGAAAACGTGGCACTATTCTTTTCAACTCTTTAAACTCAGAAATAAATCAACGAAAAAATTCTCTGCTACCCGTGCGAAGCCGGGGCAGGTCGCTAGTTCAACATATTTGAAACATTTAGGTTTTAAACTGCAGCCTCTGATATCCTTAAACGTTCTGAACTCGATAATTAAGCATTCGAACGAATACAGGCCGAAATGCGATGACCGTAATGTAAACAAGTTCCCGAACGTCCATAAAATCTAACATGTGATGTCAAATTTCTTGTTCGATTTCCAACCGATTTCCGAAATTTTGGTCTCAAACTGTAGCTACTAACGCCTTCTAATCTTTGGTATAACACTTTGAAGCGATCCGACGAATACCTTCTGAAATATACTAACTTATATCCACAAACACAAGCGATCGACCAAAAAATCCCATCTTTCGGAAATAATTTCTCTTACAATTACCAACCGATATCCAAAAACTTGGTCTCAAATCGTAGCTACGTTAATGGCCGAGATACTATTTTTTTTAATTTTCGATATTGGTCCCCGTTCTTGAAATATTTTGGATTTAGTAAAAAAAAATTCCGAAAAAATTCCGATTTTTTTACATTTTCCAATTTTTTTTCAAAAACTACATAACCGATTTCTAAAATTTTTAATGTCATACAATGCACAACTAAATTCTTAATCTTTTAAAACCTTAAAATCTTGGCTAGACTCCATACCCTCGGAGTTATGACCAAAAATGCGTCTCCCGTGAAATGGATCTGATAGTCATTTTCAATGACAAAAGTTTAACTAAAACTGGGCTTTTTTTAATATTTTGTTATGTTCTGTACTTCAAAATGAAAAAAAAATAGAATAAAATAAAAACGAAGCCCTAAAAGGTTGTCAGACTATCTGTGAATCAAAACCTGGACATCAGGAATGGCTTGAGGCATAAAGTTCTAATTAATCAAAACACTAAGTGTCTGTCCTCCTGGTCATTTAATACTAATTCAAACTATTTGAGTACTTATCAACTAAATAAAAACTAAAAAAATAGGCTTGGCTTACTAAAAATTATATTTTGTTACGACTTCATATTTAAAAAAAAAAACGGAACCCTAAAAGAAATTTCGTTGTCCGACCAATTTTCGTTGTCCGACCAATTTTCGTTGTCCGACCAATTTTCGTTGTCCGACTAATTTTCGTTGTCCGACTACATCAAAAACCAGGAACTCAGGAATGGCTTGAGGTATAAAGTTCTAATAAATCAAAACACTAAATGTCTGTCCTCCTGGTCATTTAATGCCAATTCAAACTAGCTGAGATAACCATTTCAAAGGCTTTTCTTAAATTTACTTATTTTTATTACGATTCTTGTAATTCATTCAAAATATAAAAAAAGAAAAGGAAACCTAAAAGATTTTCGTTGTCTAACTACCTGTACATCAAGAACCAGGAACTCAGGAATGGCTTGAGGTATAAAGTACTAATGAATCAAAACAATAAATGTCTGTCCTCCTGGTCATTTAATAACAGTTCAAACTAGCTCAATGTAATAAAAAAACATTTTTCAAAAAAAAAGCATAAACTAACTAACTAAAAACTGAAAATAGGCTTTTTCTAAATGAAAACGATTCTGTACTTCAAAATGACAAAAAAAAAACGAAACCCTAAAAGATTTTCGTTGTCTATCTGTACATTAAAAACCAGGAACTGAGGAATGGCTTGAGGTTTAAAGTTTTAATTAATCAAAACAATAAATGTCTGTCCTCTTGGTCTATTAATACCAATTCAAACTAGCTCAAAAACAAGGCTTTCAAAAAAAGTCTAACTAAAAATAAGCTTAACTAGGCTTTTTCTAATATTTTGTTATATTCTGTACTTCAAAATGAAAAAAAAATAAAATAAATAAAAACGAAGCCCTAAAAGGTTGATTTCGTTGTCAGACTATCTGTGAATCAAAACCAGGACCTCAGGAATGGCTTGAGGCATAAAGTTCTAATTAATCAAAACACTAAGTGTCTGTGCTCCTGGTCATTTAATAACAGTTCAAACTAGCTCAATGTAATAAAAACAAGGCTTTCAAAAAAAGTCTAACTAAAAACTTAACTAGTCTTTTTCTACACTTATTTTGTTATGATTCTGTACTTCAAAATGAAAAAAAATAATAATAAAAAAAAAAGACGCGTGGCACTCGAGGACTGCCGCGGTAAAGCTATTGCATAAATAAAATAAATAAATAATTATAATTGCATAAGTTGATACAAAATGTATGCAGTAGCTTTACCGCGGCAGTCCTCGAGTGCCACACGTCTTTTTTTTTAAATTCTTGTCGTTGGGCAGCAAGTAACGATGCAAACATCCCACGCATTTCTTCCTTAAATGCGGACAACTCATTGTTACCAGTACTAGCGATAAATCAGAGGGACTGTCGTGTTCTTTTCTCTTTTTCGCACGAACGAAGACAGAGTTTAATGGGGTAATAGTTGGTTCAAGCATAATCGCGAGTCGTTCAAGTTTGATTCGAACAAAGACTTATTCATATTGCCACCTTGTACTAGGAGAACAACAAGCACGTGGAGATTATAGTCAAGTAGGCCACAATGGAAGTATATTATTTGACGTTAATAAATTATGTGGGTCCCAGTCACAGACAATTTTGTCTGTGGTCCAGCGCGACAATGGCCCGATTTCGTGCGTAGTGGTATTATAAACGCAGTGCCAGGATCGCATAAATTAGAGGTAGTTCGGTCGAAGCACACTCACGGAAGTAGGAGACGCACACGACGACGAGGCGGCGATAGGCGTATGCACACGCACCGAGCACGAAGTGACGTAATCACTCTTAACGATTTATGCACTCCTATTTTCTTGCACTGATTATAAGCGTAAGGTTTGTTTTCGTTACAGAATTTTTCGATTCGGTCCCCGCGCTCAAAGGCCCGCGATAGAACCTATGAAATAGCTTTATAAATAAAAACAAAGCCCTAAAAGGTTGATTTCGTTGTCGAACTATCTGTGCATCAAAAACCAGAAACTCAGGAATAGCTTGAGGTATAAAGTTGTAATTAATCAAAACACTAATTGTCTGTCCTCCTGGTCATTTAATACTAATTCAAACTATTTCAAAAGTACTTACTAGGCTTACTAAAAATTAATTTTGTTAAGATTTCAAATTAAAAGAAAAAACGGAACCCTAAAAAGACGTTGTCCGACCAATTTTCGTTGTCCGACTAAATAAAAAATCAGGAACTCAGGAATGGCTTGAGGTATAAAGTTTTAATAAATCTTAACACTAAATGTCTGTCCTCCTGGTCATTTAATGCCAATTCAAACTAGCTAGTATAAAACCATTACAAAAAAAAATAACTAAAAAAATATTACTAAATTTACTTATTTTTATTACGATTTCGTACTTCATTCAAAATATTAAAAAAAACGGCCTAAAAAATTTTCGTTGTCTAACTATCTGTACATCAAAAACCAGGAACTCAGGAATGGCTTGAAGTATAAAGTTCTAATTAACCTCAACAGACATTTATATGTCTGTCCTCCTGGTCATTTAATACCAATTCAAACTAGTACTTACTATAAAATAAAATACTTACTAAAAATTACTTATTTTGTTACGACTTCAAATTAAAAAAAAGAACGGAACCAAAGACATTTCGTTGTCCGACCAATGTTCGTTCTCCGACTAAATAAAAAACCAGGAACTCAGGATTGGCTTGAGATATAAAATTCTAATAAATCAAAACACTAAATGTCTGTCCTCCTGGTCAATTAATGCCAATTCAAACTAGCTCTACTATTAAAACCATTTCAAAAAAAGACATTAAATTATGGCTTTTTCTAAATTTACTAATTTTTATTACGATTCATTCAAAATGTTTAAAAAAGTAACGATGCAAACATCACACGCATTTCTTCCTTAAATGCGGACAACTCATTGTTACCAGTACTAGCGATAAATCAGAGGGACTGTCGTGTTCTTTTCTCTTTTTCGCACGAACGAAGACAGAGTTTAATGGGGTAATAGTTGGTTCAAGCATAATCGCGAGTCGTTCAAGTTTGATTCGAACAAAGACTTATTCATATTGCCACCTTGTACTAGGAGAACAACAAGCACGTGGAGATTATAGTCAAGTAGGCCACAATGGAAGTATATTATTTGACGTTAATAAATTATGTGGGTCCCAGTCACAGACAATTTTGTCTGTGGTCCAGCGCGACAATAACCCGATTTCGTGCGTAGTGGTATTATAAACGCAGTACCAGGATCGCATAAATTAGAGGTAGTTCGGTCGAAGCACACTCACGGAAGTAGGAGACGCACACGACGACGAGGCGGCGATAGGCGTATGCACACGCACCGAGCACGAAGTGACGTAATCACTCTTAACGATTTATGCACTCCTATTTTCTTGCACTGATTATAAGCGTAAGGTTTGTTTTCGTTACAGAATTTTTCGATTCGGTCCCCGCGCTCAAAGGCCCGCGATAGAACCTATGAAATAGCTTTATAAATAAAAACAAAGCCCTAAAAGGTTGATTTCGTTGTCGAACTATCTGTGCATCAAAAACCAGAAACTCAGGAATAGCTTGAGGTATAAAGTTGTAATTAATCAAAACACTAATTGTCTGTCCTCCTGGTCATTTAATACTAATTCAAACTATTTCAAAAGTACTTACTAGGCTTACTAAATAAAAGAAAAAACGGAACCCTAAAAAGACGTTGTCCGACCAATTTTCGTTGTCCGACTAAATAAAAAATCAGGAACTCAGGAATGGCTTGAGGTATAAAGTTCTAATAAATCTTAACACTAAATGTCTGTCCTCCTGGTCATTTAATGCCAATTCAAACTAGCTAGTATAAAACCATTACAAAAAAAAATAACTAAAAAAATATTACTAAATTTACTTATTTTTATTACGATTTCGTACTTCATTCAAAATATTAAAAAAAACGGCCTAAAAAATTTTCGTTGTCTAACTATCTGTACATCAAAAACCAGGAACTCAGGAATGGCTTGAAGTATAAAGTTCTAATTAACCTCAACAGACATTTATATGTCTGTCCTCCTGGTCATTTAATACCAATTCAAACTAGTACTTACTATAAAATAAAATACTTACTAAAAATTACTTATTTTGTTACGACTTCAAATTAAAAAAAAGAACGGAACCAAAGACATTTCGTTGTCCGACCAATTTTCGTTCTCCGACTAAATAAAAAACCAGGAACTCAGGATTGGCTTGAGATATAAAATTCTAATAAATCAAAACACTATATGTCTGTCCTCCTGGTCATTTAATACCAATTCAAACTAGTACTTACTATAAAATAAAATACTTACTAAAAATTACTTATTTTGTTACGACTTCAAATTAAAAAAAAGAACGGAACAAAAGACATTTCGTTGTCCGACCAATTTTCGTTGTCCGACTAAATAAAAAACCAAGAACTCAGGAATGGCTTGAAGTATAAAGTTCTAATTAACCTCAACAGACATTTATATGTCTGTCCTCCTGGTCATTTAATACCAATTCAAACTAGTACTTACTATAAAATAAAATACTTACTAAAAATTACTTATTTTGTTACGACTTCAAATTAAAAAAAAGAACGGAACAAAAGACATTTCGTTGTCCGACCAATTTTCGTTGTCCGACTAAATAAAAAACCAGGAACTCAGGAATGACTTGAGGTATAAAGTTCTAATAAATCTTAACACTAAATGTCTGTCCTCCTGGTCATTTAATGCCAATTCAAACTAGCTAGTATAAAACCATTAAAAAAAAAAATTTACTAATAAATCACTACTAAATTTACTTATTTTTATTACGATTTCGTACTTCTTTCAAAATATTAAAAAAAACGGCCTAAAAAATTTTCGTTGTCTAACTATCTGTACATCAAAAACCAGGAACTCAGGAATGGCTTGAAGTATAAAGTTCTAATTAACCTCAACAGACATTTATATGTCTGTCCTCCTGGTCATTTAATACCAATTCAAACTAGTACTTACTATAAAATAAAATACTTACTAAAAATTACTTATTTTGTTACGACTTCAAATTAAAAAAAAGAACGGAACAAAAGACATTTCGTTGTCCGACCAATTTTCGTTGTCCGACTAAATAAAAAACCAAGAACTCAGGAATGGCTTGAAGTATAAAGTTCTAATTAACCTCAACAGACATTTATATGTCTGTCCTCCTGGTCATTTAATACCAATTCAAACTAGTACTTACTATAAAATAAAATACTTACTAAAAATTACTTATTTTGTTACGACTTCAAATTAAAAAAAAGAACGGAACAAAAGACATTTCGTTGTCCGACCAATTTTCGTTGTCCGACTAAATAAAAAACCAGGAACTCAGGAATGACTTGAGGTATAAAGTTCTAATAAATCTTAACACTAAATGTCTGTCCTCCTGGTCATTTAATGCCAATTCAAACTAGCTAGTATAAAACCATTAAAAAAAAAAATTTACTAATAAATCACTACTAAATTTACTTATTTTTATTACGATTTCGTACTTCTTTCAAAATATTAAAAAAAACGGCCTAAAAAATTTTCGTTGTCTAACTATCTGTACATCAAAAACCAGGAACTCAGGAATGGCTTGAAGTAAAAAGTTCTAATTAACCTCAACAGACATTTATATGTCTGTCCTCCTGGTCATTTAATACCAATTTAAACTAGTACTTACTATAAAATAAAATACTTACTAAAAATTACTTATTTTGTTACGACTTCAAATTAAAAAAAAGAACGGAACAAAAGACATTTCGTTGTCCGACCAATTTTTGTTGTCCGACTAAATAAAAAACCAGGAACTCAGGAATGACTTGAGGTATAAAGTTCTAATAAATCTTAACACTAAATGTCTGTCCTCCTGGTCATTTAATGCCAATTCAAACTAGCTATTATAAAACCATTAAAAAAAAAATTTACTAATAAATCACTACTAAATTTACTTATTTTTATTACGATTTCGTACTTCTTTCAAAATATTAAAAAAAACGGCCTAAAAAATTTTCGTTGTCTAACTATCTGTACATCAAAAACCAGGAACTCAGGAATGGCTTGAAGTATAAAGTTCTAATTAACCTCAACAGACATTTATATGTCTGTCCTCCTGGTCATTTAATACCAATTCAAACTAGTACTTACTATAAAATAAAATACTTACTAAAAATTACTTATTTTGTTACGACTTCAAATTAAAAAAAAGAACGGAACCAAAGACATTTCGTTGTCCGACCAATTTTCGTTCTCCGACTAAATAAAAAACCAGGAACTCAGGATTGGCTTGAGATATAAAATTCTAATAAATCAAAACACTAAATGTCTGTCCTCCTGGTCAATTAATGCCAATTCAAACTACCTCTACTATTAAAACCATTTCAAAAAAAGACATTAGTAGATTGATTAATAGGCTTTTTTTAAATTTACTAATTTTTATTACGATTCATTCTAAATGTTTAAAAAAGTAACGATGCAAACATCCCACGCATTTCTTCCTTAAATGCGGACAACTCATTGTTACCAGTACTAGCGATAAATCAGAGGGACTGTCGTGTTCTTTTCTCTTTTTCGCACGAACGAAGACAGAGTTTGAGGGGGTAATAGTTGGTTCAAGCAATTTCAAGTCGTTCAAGTTTGATTCGGACAAAGACTTATTCATATTGCCACCTTGTAGTAGGAGAACAACAAGCACGTGGAGATTATAGTCAAGTATTGTACTTACTGTACTGTATGTACTGTACTGTAAGTAAGTACTTGACTATAATCTCTACGTGCTTGTTGTTCTCCTAGTACAAGGTGGCAGTATGAATAAGTCTTTGTCCGAATCAAACGTCAAATATGACGTTAATAAATTATGTGGGTTCCCAGTCACAGACAAATTTGTCTGTGGTCCAGCGCGACAATGGCGCGATTCCGTGCGTAGTGGTATTATAAGCGCAGTACCAGGGTCGCATAAATTAAAGGTAGTTCGGTCGACGTGCAGTGATCAGTAATCACTCTTAACGATTTATGCACTCCTATTTTCTTGCACTGATTATGAGCGTGAGGTTTTTTCGTAACGGAATATCTCGGATTCGGTGCCCGCGCTCAAAGGCCCGCGATGAATAGCTTAAAAACGGAACCTAGATTTTCGTTGTCTAACTATCTGTACATCAAAAACCAGGAACTCAGGAATGGCTTGAGGTATAAAGTTCTAATTAATCCTGGTCATTTAATACCAATTCAAACTAGCATTAAAAATGGCTTTCAGCTTAACTAAAAACTTAACTAGGCTTTTCTAAATAACTTATTTTATTACGATTCTGTACTTCAAAATAAAAAAAAAAAGAAAATTAAGGTCGTTGTCGAACTATCTGTGCATAAAAAACTAGAAACTCAGGAATGGCTTGAGGTATAAAGTTGTAATTATTCAAAACACTAAGTGTCTGTTCTCCTGGTCATTTAATACCAATTCAAACTAGCATAAAAAATGGCTTTCAGCTTAACTAAAAACGTAACTAACTAGGCCTTATTATGTTACTATCTGTGAATCAAAACCAGGACCTCAGGAATGGCTTGAGGCATAAAGTTCTAATTAATCAAAACACTAAATGTCTGTCCTCCTGGTCATTTAATACCAGTTCAAACTAGCGCAATGTAATAAAAACATTTTTCAAAAAAAAGCATAAACTAACTATCTAATAAAAACGATTCTGTACTTCAAAATGATAAAAAACAAGGCTTTCAAAAAAAATTCTAACTACAAACTTAACTAGGCTTTTTCTAATATTTTGTACTTCAAAATGAAAAAAAAAAAATAAAAAATAAAAACGAAGCCCTAAAAGGTTGATTTCGTTGTCGGACTATCTGTGAATCAAAACCAGGACCTCAGGAATGGCTTGAGGCATAAAGTTCTAATTAATCAAAACACTAAGTGTCTGTGCTCCTGGTCATTTAATACCAGTTCAAACTAGCTCAATGTAATAAAAACAAGGCTTTCAAAAAAAGCCTAACTAAAAACTTAACTAGTCTTTTTCTACACTTATTTTGTTATGATTCTGTACTTCAAAATGAAAAAATAAAATAAAAAAAAACGTGCAATGCAATAGCATACATTTTGTATCAACTTATGCAATTATAATTATTTATTTATTTTATTTATGCAGTATTTCTTTTTCTTTGGTTTTGAAGTAAAACTTTTTTAGGCGCGACTAGGAGTAACTCAGATTTAATACTGCATAAATAAAATAAATAAATAATTATAATTGCATAAGTTGATACAAAATGTATGCAATAGCTTTACCGCGGCAGTCCTCGAGTACCACACGTCTTTTTTTATTAAATTCTTGTCGTTGGGCAGCAAGAAACGATGCAAACATCCCACGCATTTCTTCCTTAAATACGGACAACTCATTGTTACCAGTACTAGTGCTAGGCTGCGATAAATCAGAGGGACTGTCGTGTTCTTTTCTCTTTTTCGCACGAACGAAGACCTCAGAGTTAGGTGGGGTAATAGTTGGTTCAAGCATATAATCGCGAGTCGTTCAAGTTTGATTCGAAAAAAGACTTATTCATTTTGCCACCTTGTACTAGGAGAACAACAAGCACGTGGAGATTATAGTCAAGTAGGTCACAATGGAAGTATATTATTTGACGTTAATAAATTATGTGGGTCCCAGTCAAAGATAATTTTGTCTGTGGTCCAGCGCGACAATGGGTCGATTTCGTGCGTAGTGGTATTATAAACGCAGTATCAGGATCGCATAAATTAGAGGTAGTTCGGTCGAAGCACACTCACGGAAGTAGGAGACGCACACGACGACGAGGCGGCGATAGGCGTATGCACACGCACCGAGCACGAAGTGACGTAATCACTCTTAACGATTTATGCACTCCTATTTTCTTGCACTGATTATAAGCGTAAGGTTTGTTTTCGTTACAGAATTTTTCGATTTGGTCCCCGCGCTCAAAGGCCCGCGATAGAACCTATGAAATAGCTTTATAAATAAAAACAAAGCCCTAAAAGGTTGATTTCGTTGTCGAACTATCTGTGCATCAAAAACCAGAAACTCAGGAATAGCTTGAGGTATAAAGTTGTAATTAATCAAAACACTAATTGTCTGTCCTCCTGGTCATTTAATACTAATTCAAACTATTTCAAAAGTACTTACTAGGCTTACTAAAAATTAATTTTGTTAAGATTTCAAATTAAAAGAAAAAACGGAACCCTAAAAAGACGTTGTCCGACCAATTTTCGTTGTCCGACTAAATAAAAAATCAGGAACTCAGGAATGGCTTGAGGTATAAAGTTTTAATAAATCTTAACACTAAATGTCTGTCCTCCTGGTCATTTAATGCCAATTCAAACTAGCTAGTATAAAACCATTACAAAAAAAATAACTAAAAAAATATTACTAAATTTACTTATTTTTATTACGATTTCGTACTTCATTCAAAATATTAAAAAAACGGCCTAAAAAATTTTCGTTGTCTAACTATCTGTACATCAAAAACCAGGAACTCAGGAATGGCTTGAAGTATAAAGTTCTAATTAACCTCAACAGACATTTATATGTCTGTCCTCCTGGTCATTTAATACCAATTCAAACTAGTACTTACTATAAAATAAAATACTTACTAAAAATTACTTATTTTGTTACGACTTCAAATTAAAAAAAAGAACGGAACCAAAGACATTTCGTTGTCCGACCAATGTTCGTTCTCCGACTAAATAAAAAACCAGGAACTCAGGATTGGCTTGAGATATAAAATTCTAATAAATCAAAACACTAAATGTCTGTCCTCCTGGTCAATTAATGCCAATTCAAACTAGCTCTACTATTAAAACCATTTCAAAAAAAGACATTAAATTATGGCTTTTTCTAAATTTACTAATTTTTATTACGATTCATTCAAAATGTTTAAAAAAGTAACGATGCAAACATCACACGCATTTCTTCCTTAAATGCGGACAACTCATTGTTACCAGTACTAGCGATAAATCAGAGGGACTGTCGTGTTCTTTTCTCTTTTTCGCACGAACGAAGACAGAGTTTAATGGGGTAATAGTTGGTTCAAGCATAATCGCGATACGTTCAAGTTTGATTCGAACAAAGACTTATTCATATTGCCACCTTGTACTAGGAGAACAACAAGCACGTGGAGATTATAGTCAAGTAGGCCACAATGGAAGTATATTATTTGACGTTAATAAATTATGTGGGTCCCAGTCACAGACAATTTTGTCTGTGGTCCAGCGCGACAATAACCCGATTTCGTGCGTAGTGGTATTATAAACGCAGTACCAGGATCGCATAAATTAGAGGTAGTTCGGTCGAAGCACACTCACGGAAGTAGGAGACGCACACGACGACGAGGCGGCGATAGGCGTATGCACACGCACCGAGCACGAAGTGACGTAATCACTCTTAACGATTTATGCACTCCTATTTTCTTGCACTGATTATAAGCGTAAGGTTTGTTTTCGTTACAGAATTTTTCGATTCGGTCCCCGCGCTCAAAGGCCCGCGATAGAACCTATGAAATAGCTTTATAAATAAAAACAAAGCCCTAAAAGGTTGATTTCGTTGTCGAACTATCTGTGCATCAAAAACCAGAAACTCAGGAATAGCTTGAGGTATAAAGTTGTAATTAATCAAAACACTAATTGTCTGTCCTCCTGGTCATTTAATACTAATTCAAACTATTTCAAAAGTACTTACTAGGCTTACTAAAAATTAATTTTGTTAAGATTTCAAATTAAAAGAAAAAACGGAACCCTAAAAAGACGTTGTCCGACCAATTTTCGTTGTCCGACTAAATAAAAAATCAGGAACTCAGGAATGGCTTGAGGTATAAAGTTTTAATAAATCTTAACACTAAATGTCTGTCCTCCTGGTCATTTAATGCCAATTCAAACTAGCTAGTATCCATTAAAAAAAATAACTAAAAAAATATTACTAAATTTACTTATTTTTATTACGATTTCGTACTTCATTCAAAATATTAAAAAAAACGGCCTAAAAAATTTTCGTTGTCTAACTATCTGTACATCAAAAACCAGGAACTCAGGAATGGCTTGAAGTATAAAGTTCTAATTAACCTCAACAGACATTTATATGTCTGTCCTCCTGGTCATTTAATACCAATTCAAACTAGTACTTACTATAAAATAAAATACTTACTAAAAATTACTTATTTTGTTACGACTTCAAATTAAAAAAAAGAACGGAACCAAAGACATTTCGTTGTCCGACCAATTTTCGTTCTCCGACTAAATAAAAAACCAGGAACTCAGGATTGGCTTGAGATATAAAATTCTAATAAATCAAAACACTAAATGTCTGTCCTCCTGGTCAATTAATGCCAATTCAAACTACCTCTACTATTAAAACCATTTCAAAAAAAGACATTAGTAGATTGATTAATAGGCTTTTTTTAAATTTACTAATTTTTATTACGATTCATTCAAAATGTTTAAAAAAGTAACGATGCAAACATCCCACGCATTTCTTCCTTAAATGCGGACAACTCATTGTTACCAGTACTAGCGATAAATCAGAGGGACTGTCGTGTTCTTTTCTCTTTTTCGCACGAACGAAGACAGAGTTTGGTAGGGTAATAGTTGGTTCAAGCAATTTCAAGTCGTTCAAGTTTGATTCGGACAAAGACTTATTCATATTGCCACCTTGTACTAGGAGAACAAAAAGCACGAGGAGATTATAGTCAAGTATTGTACTTACTGTACTGTATGTACTGTACTGTAAGTAAGTACTTGACTATAATCTCTACGTGCTTGTTGTTCTCCTAGTACAAGGTGGCAGTATGAATAAGTCTTTGTCCGAATCAAACGTCAAATATGACGTTAATAAATTATGTGGGTTCCCAGTCACAGACAATTTTGTCTGTGGTCCAGCGCGACAATGGCGCGATTCCATGCGTAGTGGTATTATAAGCGCAGTACCAGGATCGCATAAATTAAAGGTAGTTCGGTCGACGTGCAGTGATCAGTAATCACTCTTAACGATTTATGCACTCCTATTTTCTTGCACTGATTATGAGCGTGAGGTTTTTTCGTAACGGAATATCTCGGATTCGGTGCCCGCGCTCAAAGGCCCGCGATGAATAGCTTAAAAACGGAACCTAGATTTTCGTTGTCTAACTATCTGTACATCAAAAACCAGGAACTCAGGAATGGCTTGAGGTATAAAGTTCTAATTAATCCTGGTCATTTAATACCAATTCAAACTAGCATTAAAAATGGCTTTCAGCTTAACTAAAAACGTAACTAACTAGGCCTTATTATGTTACTATCTGTGAATCAAAACCAGGACCTCAGGAATCGCTTGAGGCATAAAGTTCTAATTAATCAAAACACTAAGTGTCTGTGCTCCTGGTCATTTAATACCAGTTCAAACTAGCGCAATGTAATAAAAACATTTTTCAAAAAAAAGCATAAACTAACTATCTAATAAAAACGATTCTGTACTTCAAAATGATAAAAAACAAGGCTTTCAAAAAAATTCTAACTACAAACTTAACTAGGCTTTTTCTAATATTTTGTACTTCAAAATGAAAAAAAAAAATATAAAATAAAAACGAAGCCCTAAAAGGTTGATTTCGTTGTCGGACTATCTGTGAATCAAAACCAGGACCTCAGGAATGGCTTGAGGCATAAAGTTCTAATTAATCAAAACACTAAGTGTCTGTGCTCCTGGTCATTTAATACCAGTTCAAACTAGCTCAATGTAATAAAAACAAGGCTTTCAAAAAAAGCCTAACTAAAAACTTAACTAGTCTTTTTCTACACTTATTTTGTTATGATTCTGTACTTCAAAATGAAAAAATAAAATAAAAAAAAACGTGCAATGCAATAGCATACATTTTGTATCAACTTATGCAATTATAATTATTTATTTATTTTATTTATGCAGTATTTCTTTTTCTTTGGTTTTGAAGTAAAACTTTTTTAGGCGCGACTAGGAGTAACTCAGATTTAATACTGCATAAATAAAATAAATAAATAATTATAATTGCATAAGTTGATACAAAATGTATGCAATAGCTTTACCGCGGCAGTCCTCGAGTACCACACGTCTTTTTTTATTAAATTCTTGTCGTTGGGCAGCAAGAAACGATGCAAACATCCCACGCATTTCTTCCTTAAATACGGACAACTCATTGTTACCAGTACTAGTGCTAGGCTGCGATAAATCAGAGGGACTGTCGTGTTCTTTTCTCTTTTTCGCACGAACGAAGACCTCAGAGTTAGGTGGGGTAATAGTTGGTTCAAGCATATAATCGCGAGTCGTTCAAGTTTGATTCGAAAAAAGACTTATTCATATTGCCACCTTGTACTAGGAGAACAACAAGCACGTGGAGATTATAGTCAAGTAGGTCACAATGGAAGTATATTATTTGACGTTAATAAATTATGTGGGTCCCAGTCACAGATAATTTTGTCTGTGGTCCAGCGCGACAATGGGTCGATTTCGTGCGTAGTGGTATTATAAACGCAGTATCAGGATCGCATAAATTAGAGGTAGTTCGGTCGAAGCACACTCACGGAAGTAGGAGACGCACACGACAACGAGGCGGCGATAGGCGTATGCACACGCACCGAGCACGAAGTGACGTAATCACTCTTAACGATTTATGCACTCCTATTTTCATGCACTGATTATGAGCGTGAGGTTTTTTTCGTTACGGAATTTTTCGATTCGGTCCCCGCGCTCAAAGGCCCGCGATAGAAGCTATGCAATACTTAATAAATAAAAACAAAGCCCTTAAAAGTTGATTTCGTTGTCGAACTATCTGTGCATCAAAAACCAGAAACTCAGGAATAGCTTGAGGTATAAAGTTGTAATTAATCAAATTACTAATTGTCTGTCTTCCTGGTCATTTAATACTAATTCAAACTATTTCAAAAGTACTAGGCTTACTAAAAATTAATTTTGTTAAGATTTCAAATTAAAAGAAAAAACGGAACCCTAAAAAGACGTTGTCCGACCAATTTTCGTTGTCCGACTAAATAAAAAACCAGGAACTCAGGAATGACTTGAGGTATAAAGTTCTAATAAATCTTAACACTAAATGTCTGTCCTCCTGGTCATTTAATGCCAATTCAAACTAGCTAGTATAAAACCATTAAAAAAAAAAATTTACTAATAAATCACTACTAAATTTACTTATTTTTATTACGATTTCGTACTTCTTTCAAAATATTAAAAAAAACGGCCTAAAAAATTTTCGTTGTCTAACTATCTGTACATCAAAAACCAGGAACTCAGGAATGGCTTGAAGTATAAAGTTCTTATTAACCTCAACAGACATTTATATGTCTGTCCTCCTGGTCATTTAATACCAATTCAAACTAGTACTTACTATAAAATAAAATACTTACTAAAAATTACTTATTTTGTTACGACTTCAAATTAAAAAAAAGAACGGAACAAAAGACATTTCGTTGTCCGACCAATTTTTGTTGTCCGACTAAATAAAAAACCAAGAATTCAGGAATGGCTTGAAGTATAAAGTTCTAATTAACCTCAACAGACATTTATATGTCTGTCCTCCTGGTCATTTAATACCAATTCAAACTAGTACTTACTATAAAATAAAATACTTACTAAAAATTACTTATTTTGTTACGACTTCAAATTAAAAAAAAGAACGGAACAAAAGACATTTCGTTGTCCGACTAATTTTCGTTGTCCGACTAAATAAAAAACCCGGAACTCAGGATTGGCTTGAGATATAAAATTCTAATAAATCAAAACACTAAATGTCTGTCCTCCTGGTCAATTAATGCCAATTCAAACTACCTCTTCTATTAAAACCATTTCAAAAAAAGACATTAGTAGATTGATTAATAGGCTTTTTTAAATTTACTAATTTTTATTACGATTCATTCAAAATGTTTAAAAAAGTAACGATGCAAACATCCCACGCATTTCTTCCTTAAATGCGCACAAGTCATTGTTACCAGTACTAGCGATAAATCAGAGGGACTGTCGTGTTCTTTTCTGTTTTTCGCACGAACAAAGACAGAGTTTGGTGGGGTAATAGTTGGTTCAAGCATAATCAAGTCGTTCAAGTTTGATTCGGACAAAGACTTATTCATATTGCCACCTTGTACTAGGAGAACAACAAGCACGTAGAGATTATAGTCAAGTACTTACTTACAGTACAGTACTAGTACAGTAAGTACAATACTTGACTATAATCTCCACGTGCTTGTTGTTTTCCTAGTACAAGGTGGCAGTATGAATAACGTTTGACGTTAATAAATTATGTGGGTTCCCAGTCACAGACAATTTTGTCTGTGGTCCAGCGCGACAATAACGCGATTCCGTGCGTAGTGGTATTATAAGCGCAGTAAGTACCAGGATCGCATAAATTAGAGGTAGTTCGGTCGACGTGCATAAAGTGACGTAATCACTCTTAACGATTTATGCACTCCTATTTTCTTGCACTGATTATGAGCGTGAGGTTTTTTTCGTTACGGAATTTTTCAATTCGGTCCCCGCGCTCAAAGGCCCGCGATAGAAGCTATGCAGCTTAAAATTAACTTAAAAAAAAAAACTACTAAATTATATTTTTATCGTTCGTACTTCATTCAAAATATTAAAAAAACGGCCTAATAGATTTTCGTTGTCTAACTATCTGTACATCAAAAACCAGGAACTCAGGAATGGCTTGAAGTATAAAGTTCTAATTAACCTCAACAGACATTTATATGTCTGTCCTCCTGGTCATTTAATACCAATTCAAACTAGTACTTACTATAAAATAAAATACTTACTAAAAATTTATTTTGTTACGACTTCAAATTAAAAAAAAGAACGGAACCAAAGACATTTCGTTGTCCGACCAATTTTCGTTCTCCGACTAAATAAAAAACCAGGAACTCAGGATTGGCTTGAGATATAAAGTTCTAATAAATCAAAACACTAAATGTCTGTCCTCCTGGTCAATTAATGCCAATTCAAAGTAGCTCTACTATTAAAACCATTTCAAAAAAAGACATTAGTAGATTGATTAATAGGCTTTTTCTAAATTTACTTCTTTTTATTACGATTCATTCAAAATGTTTAAAAAAGTAACGATGCAAACATCCCACGCATTTCTTCCTTAAATGCGGACAACTCATTGTTACCAGTACTAGCGATAAATCAGAGGGACTGTCGTGTTCTTTTCTCTTTTTCGCACGAACGAAGACAGAGTTTGGTGGGGTTAATAGTTGGTTCAAGCAATTTCAAGTCGTTCAAGTTTGATTCGGACAAAGACTTATTCATATTGCCACCTTGTACTAGGAGAACAACAAGCACGTGGAGATTATAGTCAAGTATTGTTTTTACTGTACTGTACTGTAAGTAAGTACTTGACTATAATCTCTACGTGCTTGTTGTTCTCCTAGTACAAGGTGGCAGTATGAATAAGTCTTTGTCCGAATCAAACGTCAAATATGACGTTAATAAATTATGTGGGTTCCCAGTCACAGACAATTTTGTCTGTGGTCCAGCGCGACAATGGCGCGATTCCGTGCGTAGTGGTATTATAAGCGCAGTACCAGGATCGCATAAATTAAAGGTAGTTCGGTCGACGTGCAGTGATCAGTAATCACTCTTAACGATTTATGCACTCCTATTTTCTTGCACTGATTATGAGCGTGAGGTTTTTTTCGTAACGGAATATCTCGGATTCGGTGCCCGCGCTCAAAGGCCCGCGATGAATAGCTTAAAAACGGAACCTAGATTTTCGTTGTCTAACTATCTGTACATCAAAAACCAGGAACTCAGGAATGGCTTGAAGTATAAAGTTCTAATTAACCTCAACAGACATTTATATGTCTGTCCTCCTGGTCATTTAATACCAATTCAAACAAGTACTTACTATAAAATAAAATACTTACTAAAAATTACTTATTTTGTTACGACTTCAAATTAAAAAAAAGAACGGAACCAAAAACATTTCGTTGTCCGACCAATTTTCGTTCTCCGACTAAATAAAAAACCAGGAACTCAGGATTGGCTTGAGATATAAAGTTCTAATATATCAAAACACTAAATGTCTGTCCTCCTGGTCAATTAATGCCAATTCAAACTACCTCTACTATTAAAACCATTTCAAAAAAAGACATTAAATTAATAGGCTTTTTCTAAATTTACTTCTTTTTATTACGATTCATTCAAAATGTTTAAAAAAGTAACGATGCAAACATCCCACGCATTTCTTCCTTAAATGCGGACAACTCATTGTTACCAGTACTAGCGATAAATCAGAGGGACTGTCGTGTTCTTTTCTCTTTTTCGCACGAACGAAGACAGAGTTTGGTGGGGTTAATAGTTTGTTCAAGCAATTTCAAGTCGTTCAAGTTTGATTCGGACAAAGACTTATTCATATTGCCACCTTGTACTAGGAGAACAACAAGCACGTGGAGATTATAGTCAAGTATTGTACTTACTGTACTGTACTGTAAGTAAGTACTTGACTATAATCTCTACGTGCTTGTTGTTCTCCTAGTACAAGGTAGCAGTATAAATAAGTCAAACGTCAAATATGACGTTAATAAATTATGTGGGTTCCCAGTCACAGACAATTTTGTCTGTGGTCCAGCGCGACAATGGCGCGATTCCGTGCGTAGTGGTATTATAAGCGCAGTACCAGGATCGCATAAATTAAAGGTAGTTCGGTCGACGTGCAGTGATCAGTAATCACTCTTAACGATTTATGCACTCCTATTTTTTTGCACTGATTATGAGCGTGAGGTTTTTTTCGTAACGGAATATCTCGGATTCGGTGCCCGCGCTCAAAGGCCCGCGATGAATAGCTTAAAAACGGAACCTAGATTTTCGTTGTCTAACTATCTGTACATCAAAAACCAGGAACTCAGGAATGGCTTGAAGTATAAAGTTCTAATTAATCCTGGTCATTTAATACCAATTCAAACTAGCATAAAAAATGGCTTTCAGCTTAACTAAAAACTTAACTAGGCTTTTCTAAATAACTTATTTTATTACGATTCTGTACTTCAAAATAAAAAAAAAAGAAAATTAAGGTCGTTGTCGAACTATCTGTGCATAAAAAACTAGAAACTCAGGAATGGCTTGAGGTATAAAGTTGTAATTATTCAAAACACTAAGTGTCTGTTCTCCTGGTCATTTAATACCAATTCAAACTAGCATAAAAAATGGCTTTCAGCTTAACTAAAAACGTAACTAACTAGGCCTTATTATGTTACTATCTGTGAATCAAAACCAGGACCTCAGGAATGGCTTGAGGCATAAAGTTCTAATTAATCAAAACACTAAATGTCTGTCCTCCTGGTCATTTAATACCAGTTCAAACTAGCGCAATGTAATAAAAACATTTTTCAAAAAAAAGCATAAACTAACTATCTAATAAAAACGATTCTGTACTTCAAAATGATAAAAAACAAGGCTTTCAAAAAAATTCTAACTACAAACTTAACTAGGCTTTTTCTAATATTTTGTACTTCAAAATGAAAAAAAAAAATAAAAAATAAAAACGAAGCCCTAAAAGGTTGATTTCGTTGTCGGACTATCTGTGAATCAAAACCAGGACCTCAGGAATGGCTTGAGGCATAAAGTTCTAATTAATCAAAACACTAAGTGTCTGTGCTCCTGGTCATTTATTACCAGTTCAAACTAGCTCAATGTAATAAAAACAAGGCTTTCAAAAAAAGCCTAACTAAAAACTTAACTAGTCTTTTTCTACACTTATTTTGTTATGATTCTGTACTTCAAAATAAAAAAAATAAATAAAAAAAACGTGCAATGCAATAGCATACATTTTGTATCAACTTATGCAATTATAATTATTTATTTATTTTATTTATGCAGTATTTCTTTTTCTTTGGTTTTGAAGTAAAACTTTTTTAGGCGCGACTAGGAGTAACTCAGATTTAATACTGCATAAATAAAATAAATAAATAATTATAATTGCATAAGTTGATACAAAATGTATGCAATAGCTTTACCGCGGCAGTCCTCGAGTGCCACGCGTCTTTTTTTATTAAATTCTTGTCGTTGGGCAGCAAGAAACGATGCAAACATCCCACGCATTTCTTCCTTAAATACGGACAACTCATTGTTACCAGTACTAGTGCTAGGCTGCGATAAATCAGAGGGACTGTCGTGTTCTTTTCTCTTTTTCGCACGAACGAAGACCTCAGAGTTAGGTGGGGTAATAGTTGGTTCAAGCATATAATCGCGAGTCGTTCAAGTTTGATTCGAACAAAGACTTATTCATATTGCCACCTTGTACTAGGAGAACAACAAGCACGTGGAGATTATAGTCAAGTAGGTCACAATGGAAGTATATTATTTGACGTTAATAAATTATGTGGGTCCCAGTCACAGACAATTTTGTCTGTGGTCCAGCCCGACAATGGCCCGATTTCGTGCGTAGTGGTATTATAAACGCAGTACCAGGATCGCATAAATTAGAGGTAGTTCGGTCGAAGCACACTCACGGAAGTAGGAAACGCACACGACGACGAGGCGGCGATAGGCGTATGCACACGCACCGAGCACGAAGTGACGTAATCACTCTTAACGATTTATGCACTCCTATTTTCATGCACTGATTATGAGCGTGAGGTTTTTTTCGTTACGGAATTTTTCGATTCGGTCCCCGCGCTCAAAGGCCTGCGATAGAAGCTATGCAATACTTATAAATAAAAACAAAGCCCTAAAAAGTTGATTTCGTTGTCGAACTATCTGTGCATCAAAAACCAGAAACTCAGGAATAGCTTAAGGTATAAAGTTGTAATCAATCAAAACATTAATTGTCTGTCCTCCTGGTCATTTAATACTAATTCAAACTATTTCAAAAGTACTAGGCTTACTAAAAATTAATTTTGTTAAGATTTCAAATTAAAAGAAAAAACGGAACCCTAAAAAGACGTTGTCCGGCCAATTTTCGTTGTCCGACTAAATAAAAAACCAGGAACTCAGGAATGACTTGAGGTATAAAGTTCTAATAAATCTTAACACTAAATGTCTGTCCTCCTGGTCATTTAATGCCAATTCAAACTAGCTAGTATAAAACCATTAAAAAAAAAATTTACTAATAAATCACTACTAAATTTACTTATTTTTATTACGATTTCGTACTTCTTTCAAAATATTAAAAAAAACGGCCTAAAAAATTTTCGTTGTCTAACTATCTGTACATCAAAAACCAGGAACTCAGGAATGGCTTGAAGTATAAAGTTCTAATTAACCTCAACAGACATTTATATGTCTGTCCTCCTGGTCATTTAGTACCAATTCAAACTAGTACTTACTATAAAATAAAATACTTACTAAAATTACTTATTTTGTTACGACTTCAAATTAAAAAAAAGAACGGAACCAAAGACATTTCGTTGTCCGACCAATTTTCGTTCTCCGACTAAATAAAAAACCAGGAACTCAGGATTGGCTTGAGATATAAAGTTCTAATATATCAAAACACTAAATGTCTGTCCTCCTGGTCAATTAATGCCAATTCAAACTACCTCTACTATTAAAACCATTTCAAAAAAAGACATTAGTAGATTGATTAATAGGCTTTTTTTAAATTTACTAATTTTTATTACGATTCATTCAAAATGTTTAAAAAAGTAACGATGCAAACATCCCACGCATTTCTTCCTTAAATGCGGACAACTCATTGTTACCAGTACTAGCGATAAATCAGAGGGACTGTCGTGTTCTTTTCTCTTTTTCGCACGAACGAAGACAGAGTTTGAGGGGGTAATAGTTGGTTCAAGCAATTTAAAGTCGTTCAAGTTTGATTCGGACAAAGACTTATTCATATTGCCACCTTGTAGTAGGAGAACAACAAGCACGTGGAGATTATAGTCAAGTATTGTACTTACTGTACTGTATGTACTGTACTGTAAGTAAGTACTTGACTATAATCTCTACGTGCTTGTTGTTCTCCTAGTACAAGGTGGCAGTATGAATAAGTCTTTGTCCGAATCAAACGTCAAATATGACGTTAATAAATTATGTGGGATCCCAGTCACAGACAATTTTGTCTGTGGTCCAGCGCGACAATGGCGCGATTCCGTGCGTAGTGGTATTATAAGCGCAGTACCAGGATCGCATAAATTAAAGGTAGTTCGGTCGACGTGCAGTGATCAGTAATCACTCTTAACGATTTATGCACTCCTATTTTCTTGCACTGATTATGAGCGTGAGGTTTTTTTCGTAACGGAATATCTCGGATTCGGTGCCCGCGCTCAAAGGCCCGCGATGAATAGCTTAAAAACGGAACCTAGATTTTCGTTGTCTAACTATCTGTACATCAAAAACCAGGAACTCAGGAATGGCTTGAGGTATAAAGTTCTAATTAATCCTGGTCATTTAATACCAATTCAAACTAGCATTAAAAATGGCTTTTAGCTTAACTAAAAACTTAACTAGGCTTTTCTAAATAACTTATTTTATTACGATTCTGTACTTCAAAATAAAAAAAAAAAGAAAATTAAGGTCGTTGTCGAACTATCTGTGCATAAAAAACTAGAAACTCAGGAATGGCTTGAGGTATAAAGTTGTAATTATTCAAAACACTAAGTGTCTGTTCTCCTGGTCATTTAATACCAATTCAAACTAGCATAAAAAATGGCTTTCAGCTTAACTAAAAACGTAACTAACTAGGCCTTATTATGTTACTATCTGTGAATCAAAACCAGGACCTCAGGAATGGCTTGAGGCATAAAGTTCTAATTAATCAAAACACTAAATGTCTGTCCTCCTGGTCATTTAATACCAGTTCAAACTAGCGCAATGTAATAAAAACATTTTTCAAAAAAAGCATAAACTAACTATCTAAAAACTGAAAATAGGCTTTTTCTAAATAAAAACGATTCTGTTCTTCAAAATGATAAAAAACAAGGCTTTCAAAAAATTTCTAACTACAAACTTAACTAGGCTTTTTCTAATATTTTGTACTTTAAAATAAAAAAAAAATAAAATAAAAAATAAAAACGAAGAAGCCCTAAAAGGTTGATTTCGTTGTCAGACTATCTGTGAATCAAAACCAGGACCTCAGGAATGGCTTGAGGCATAAAGTTCTAATTAACCTCAACAGACATTTATATGTCTGTCCTCCTGGTCATTTAATACCAATTCAAACTAGTACTTACTATAAAATAAAATACTTACTAAAAATTACTTATTTTGTTACGACTTCAAATTAAAAAAAAGAACGGAACAAAAGACATTTCGTTGTCCGACCAATTTTCGTTGTCCGACTAAATAAAAAACCAGGAACTCAGGAATGACTTGAGGTATAAAGTTCTAATAAATCTTAACACTAAATGTCTGTCCTCCTGGTCATTTAATGCCAATTCAAACTAGCTAGTATAAAACCATTAAAAAAAAAAATTTACTAATAAATCACTACTAAATTTACTTATTTTTATTACGATTTCGTACTTCTTTCAAAATATTAAAAAAAACGGCCTAAAAAATTTTCGTTGTCTAACTATCTGTACATCAAAAACCAGGAACTCAGGAATGGCTTGAAGTATAAAGTTCTAATTAACCTCAACAGACATTTATATGTCTGTCCTCCTGGTCATTTAATACCAATTCAAACTAGTACTTACTATAAAATAAAATACTTACTAAAAATTACTTATTTTGTTACGACTTCAAATTAAAAAAAAGAACGGAACCAAAGACATTTCGTTGTCCGACCAATTTTCGTTCTCCGACTAAATAAAAAACCAGGAACTCAGGATTGGCTTGAGATATAAAATTCTAATAAATCAAAACACTAAATGTCTGTCCTCCTGGTCAATTAATGCCAATTCAAACTACCTCTACTATTAAAACTATTTCAAAAAAAGACATTAGTAGATTGATTAATAGGCTTTTTTTAAATTTACTAATTTTTATTACGATTCATTCAAAATGTTTAAAAAAGTAACGATGCAAACATCCCACGCATTTCTTCCTTAAATGCGGACAACTCATTGTTACCAGTACTAGCGATAAATCAGAGGGACTGTCGTGTTCTTTTCTCTTTTTCGCACGAACGAAGACAGAGTTTGGTGGGGTAATAGTTGGTTCAAGCAATTTCAAGTCGTTCAAGTTTGATTCGGACATTATAGTCAAGTAGAGATTATAGTAGAGATTATAGTCAAGTACTTACTTACAGTACAGTACATACAGTACAGTAAGTACAATACTTGACTATAATCTCCACGTGCTTGTTGTTCTCCTAGTACAAGGTGGCAATATGAATAAGTCTTTGTCCGAATCAAACGTCAAATATGACGTTAATAAATTATGTGGGTTCCCAGTCACAGACAAATTTGTCTGTGGTCCAGCGCGACAATGGCGCGATTCCGTGCGTAGTGGTATTATAAGCGCAGTACCAGGATCGCATAAATTAAAGGTAGTTCGGTCGACGTGCAGTGATCAGTAATCACTCTTAACGATTTATGCACTCCTATTTTCTTGCACTGATTATGAGCGTGAGGTTTTTTCGTAACGGAATATCTCGGATTCGGTGCCCGCGCTCAAAGGCCCGCGATGAATAGCTTAAAAACGGAACCTAGATTTTCGTTGTCTATATATCTGTACATCAAAAACCAGGAACTCAGGAATGGCTTGAGGTATAAAGTTCTAATTAATCCTGGTCATTTAATACCAATTCAAACTAGCATTAAAAATGGCTTTCAGCTTAACTAAAAACTTAACTAGGCTTTTCTAAATAACTTATTTTATTACGATTCTGTACTTCAAAATAAAAAAAAAAAGAAAATTAAGGTCGTTGTCGAACTATCTGTGCATAAAAAACTAGAAACTCAGGAATGGCTTGAGGTATAAAGTTGTAATTATTCAAAACACTAAGTGTCTGTTCTCCTGGTCATTTAATACCAATTCAAACTAGCATAAAAAATGGCTTTCAGCTTAACTAAAAACGTAACTAACTAGGCCTTATTATGTTACTATCTGTGAATCAAAACCAGGACCTCAGGAATGGCTTGAGGCATAAAGTTCTAATTAATCAAAACACTAAATGTCTGTCCTCCTGGTCATTTAATACCAGTTCAAACTAGCGCAATGTAATAAAAACATTTTTCAAAAAAAAGCATAAAATAACTATCTAATAAAAACGATTCTGTACTTCAAAATGATAAAAAACAAGGCTTTCAAAAAAATTCTAACTACAAACTTAACTGGGCTTTTTCTAATATTTTGTACTTCAAAATGAAAAAAAAAAAATAAAAAAAAAAACGAAGCCCTAAAAGGTTGATTTCGTTGTCGGACTATCTGTGAATCAAAACCAGGACCTCAGGAATGGCTTGAGGCATAAAGTTCTAATTAATCAAAACACTAAGTGTCTGTGCTCCTGGTCATTTAATACCAGTTCAAACTAGCTCAATGTAATAAAAACAAGGCTTTCAAAAAAAGCCTAACTAAAAACTTAACTAGTCTTTTTCTACACTTATTTTGTTATGATTCTGTACTTCAAAATGAAAAAATAAAATAAAAAAAAACGTGCCGCAATAGCATACATTTTGTATCAACTTATGCAATTATAATTATTTATTTATTTTATTTATGCAGTATTTCTTTTTCTTTGGTTTTGAAGTAAAACTTTTTTAGGCGCGACTAGGAGTAACTCAGATTTAATACTGCATAAATAAAATAAATAAATAATTATAATTGCATAAGTTGATACAAAATGTATGCAATAGCTTTACCGCGGCAGTCCTCGAGTACCACACGTCTTTTTTTATTAAATTCTTGTCGTTGGGCAGCAAGAAACGATGCAAACATCCCACGCATTTCTTCCTTAAATACGGACAACTCATTGTTACCAGTACTAGTGCTAGGCTGCGATAAATCAGAGGGACTGTCGTGTTCTTTTCTCTTTTTCGCACGAACGAAGACCTCAGAGTTAGGTGGGGTAATAGTTGGTTCAAGCATATAATCGCGAGTCGTTCAAGTTTGATTCGAAAAAAGACTTATTCATATTGCCACCTTGTACTAGGAGAACAACAAGCACGTGGAGATTATAGTCAAGTAGGTCACAATGGAAGTATATTATTTGACGTTAATAAATTATGTGGGTCCCAGTCACAGATAATTTTGTCTGTGGTCCAGCGCGACAATAGGTCGATTTCGTGCGTAGTGGTATTATAAACGCAGTATCAGGATCGCATAAATTAGAGGTAGTTCGGTCGAAGCACACTCACGGAAGTAGGAGACGCACACGACAACAAGGCGGCGATAGGCGTATGCACACGCACCGAGCACGAAGTGACGTAATCACTCTTAACGATTTATGCACTCCTATTTTCATGCACTGATTATGAGCGTGAGGTTTTTTTCGTTACGGAATTTTTTGATTCGGTCCCCGCGCTCAAAGGCCCGCGATAGAAGCTATGCAATACTTAATTAATAAAAACAAAGCCCTAAAAAGTTGATTTCGTTGTCGAACTATCTGTGCATCAAAAACCAGAAACTCAGGAATAGCTTGAGGTATAAAGTTGTAATTAATCAAAACACTAATTGTCTGTCCTCCTGGTCATTTAATACTAATTCAAACTATTTCAAAAGTACTAGGCTTACACTAAAAATTAATTTTGTTAAGATTTCAAATTAAAAGAAAAAACGGAACCCCTAAAAAGACGTTGTCCGACCAATTTTCGTTGTCCGACTAAATAAAAAACCAGGAACTCAGGAATGACTTTAGGTATAAAGTTCTAATAAATCTTAACACTAAATGTCTGTCCTCCTGGTCATTTAATGCCAATTCAAACTAGCTAGTATAAAACCATTAAAAAAAAAAATTTACTAAAAAATCACTACTAAATTTACTTATTTTTATTACGATTTCGTACTTCATTCAAAATATTAAAAAAAAACGGCCTAAAAAATTTTCGTTGTCTAACTATCTGTACATCAAAAACCAGGAACTCAGGAATGGCTTGAAGTATAAAGTTCTAATTAACCTCAACAGACATTTATATGTCTGTCCTCCTGGTCATTTAATACCAATTCAAACTAGTACTTACTATAAAATAAAATACTTACTAAAAATTACTTATTTTGTTACGACATCAAATTAAAAAAAAGAACGGAACAAAAGACATTTCGTTGTCCGACCAATTTTCGTTCTCCGACTAAATAAAAAACCCGGAACTCAGGATTGGCTTGAGATATAAAATTCTAATAAATCAAAACACTAAATGTCTGTCCTCCTGGTCAATTAATGCCAATTCAAACTACCTCTACTATTAAAACCATTTCAAAAAAAGACATTAGTAGATTGATTAATAGGCTTTTTTAAATTTACTAATTTTTATTACGATTCATTCAAAATGTTTAAAAAAGTAACGATGCAAACATCCCACGCATTTCTTTCTTAAATGCGGACAAGTCATTGTTACCAGTACTAGCGATAAATCAGAGGGACTGTCGTGTTCTTTTCTGTTTTTCGCACGAACAAAGACAGAGTTTGGTGGGGTAATAGTTGGTTCAAGCATAATCAAGTCGTTCAAGTTTGATTCGGACAAAGACTTATTCATATTGCCACCTTGTACTAGGAGAACAACAAGCACGTAGAGATTATAGTCAAGTACTTACTTACAGTACAGTACTAGTACAGTAAGTACAATACTTGACTATAATCTCCACGTGCTTGTTGTTTTCCTAGTACAAGGTGGCAGTATGAATAACGTTTGACGTTAATAAATTATGTGGGTTCCCAGTCACAGACAATTTTGTCTGTGGTCCAGCGCGACAATAACGCGATTCCGTGCGTAGTGGTATTATAAGCGCAGTAAGTACCAGGATCGCATAAATTAGAGGTAGTTCGGTCGACGTGCATAAAGTGACGTAATCACTCTTAACGATTTATGCACTCCTATTTTCTTGCACTGATTATGAGCGTGAGGTTTTTTTCGTTACGGAATTTTTCAATTCGGTCCCCGCGCTCAAAGGCCCGCGATAGAAGCTATGCAGCTTAAAATTAACTTAAAAAAAATACTACTAAATTTACTTATTTTTATCGTTCGTACTTCATTCAAAATATTAAAAAAACGGCCTAATAGATTTTCGTTGTCTAACTATCTGTACATCAAAAACCAGGAACTCAGGAATGGCTTGAAGTATAAAGTTCTAATTAACCTCAACAGACATTTATATGTCTGTCCTCCTGGTCATTTAATACCAATTCAAACTAGTACTTACTATAAAATAAAATACTTACTAAAAATTTATTTTGTTACGACTTCAAATTAAAAAAAAGAACGGAACCAAAGACATTTCGTTGTCCGACCAATTTTCGTTCTCCGACTAAATAAAAAACCAGGAACTCAGGAATGACTTGAGGTATAAAGTTCTAATAAATCTTAACACTAAATGTCTGTCCTCCTGGTCATTTAATGCCAATTCAAACTAGCTAGTATAAAACCATTAAAAAAAAAAATTTACTAATAAATCACTACTAAATTTACTTATTTTTATTACGATTTCGTACTTCTTTCAAAATATTAAAAAAAACGGCCTAAAAAATTTTCGTTGTCTAACTATCTGTACATCAAAAACCAGGAACTCAGGAATGGCTTGAAGTATAAAGTTCTTATTAACCTCAACAGACATTTATATGTGTGTCCTCCTGGTCATTTAATACCAATTCAAACTAGTACTTACTATAAAATAAAATACTTACTAAAAATTACTTATTTTGTTACGACTTCAAATTAAAAAAAAGAACGGAACAAAAGACATTTCGTTGTCCGACCAATTTTTGTTGTCCGACTAAATAAAAAACCAAGAATTCAGGAATGGCTTGAAGTATAAAGTTCTAATTAACCTCAACAGACATTTATATGTCTGTCCTCCTGGTCATTTAATACCAATTCAAACTAGTACTTACTATAAAATAAAATACTTACTAAAAATTACTTATTTTGTTACGACTTCAAATTAAAAAAAAGAACGGAACAAAAGACATTTCGTTGTCCGACTAATTTTCGTTCTCCGACTAAATAAAAAACCAGGAACTCAGGATTGGCTTGAGATATAAAGTTCTAATAAATCAAAACACTAAATGTCTGTCCTCCTGGTCAATTAATGCCAATTCAAAGTAGCTCTACTATTAAAACCATTTCAAAAAAAGACATTAAATTAATAGGCTTTTTCTAAATTTACTTCTTTTTATTACGATTCATTCAAAATGTTTAAAAAAGTAACGATGCAAACATCCCACGCATTTCTTCCTTAAATGCGACAACTCATTGTTACCAGTACTAGCGATAAATCAGAGGGACTGTCGTGTTCTTTTCTCTTTTTCGCACGAACGAAGACAGAGTTTGGTGGGGTTAATAGTTGGTTCAAGCAATTTCAAGTCGTTCAAGTTTGATTCGGACAAAGACTTATTCATATTGCCACCTTGTACTAGGAGAACAACAAGCACGTGGAGATTATAGTCAAGTATTGTTTTTACTGTACTGTACTGTAAGTAAGTACTTGACTATAATCTCTACGTGCTTGTTGTTCTCCTAGTACAAGGTGGCAGTATGAATAAGTCTTTGTCCGAATCAAACGTCAAATATGACGTTAATAAATTATGTGGGTTCCCAGTCACAGACAATTTTGTCTGTGGTCCAGCGCGACAATGGCGCGATTCCGTGCGTAGTGGTATTATAAGCGCAGTACCAGGATCGCATAAATTAAAGGTAGTTCGGTCGACGTGCAGTGATCAGTAATCACTCTTAACGATTTATGCACTCCTATTTTCTTGCACTGATTATGAGCGTGAGGTTTTTTTCGTAACGGAATAAATATCTCGGATTCGGTGCCCGCGCTCAAAGGCCCGCGATGAATAGCTTAAAAACGGAACCTAGATTTTCGTTGTCTAACTATCTGTACATCAAAAACCAGGAACTCAGGAATGGCTTGAAGTATAAAGTTCTAATTAACCTCAACAGACATTTATATGTCTGTCCTCCTGGTCATTTAATACCAATTCAAACAAGTACTTACTATAAAATAAAATACTTACTAAAAATTACTTATTTTGTTACGACTTCAAATTAAAAAAAAGAACGGAACCAAAAACATTTCGTTGTCCGACCAATTTTCGTTCTCCGACTAAATAAAAAACCAGGAACTCAGGATTGGCTTGAGATATAAAGTTCTAATATATCAAAACACTAAATGTCTGTCCTCCTGGTCAATTAATGCCAATTCAAACTACCTCTACTATTAAAACCATTTCAAAAAAAGACATTAAATTAATAGGCTTTTTCTAAATTTACTTCTTTTTATTACGATTCATTCAAAATGTTTAAAAAAGTAACGATGCAAACATCCCACGCATTTCTTCCTTAAATGCGGACAACTCATTGTTACCAGTACTAGCGATAAATCAGAGGGACTGTCGTGTTCTTTTCTCTTTTTCGCACGAACGAAGACAGAGTTTGGTGGGGTTAATAGTTTGTTCAAGCAATTTCAAGTCGTTCAAGTTTGATTCGGACAAAGACTTATTCATATTGCCACCTTGTACTAGGAGAACAACAAGCACGTGGAGATTATAGTCAAGTATTGTACTTACTGTACTGTACTGTAAGTAAGTACTTGACTATAATCTCTACGTGCTTGTTGTTCTCCTAGTACAAGGTAGCAGTATAAATAAGTCAAACGTCAAATATGACGTTAATAAATTATGTGGGTTCCCAGTCACAGACAATTTTGTCTGTGGTCCAGCGCGACAATGGCGCGATTCCGTGCGTAGTGGTATTATAAGCGCAGTACCAGGATCGCATAAATTAAAGGTAGTTCGGTCGACGTGCAGTGATCAGTAATCACTCTTAACGATTTATGCACTCCTATTTTTTTGCACTGATTATGAGCGTGAGGTTTTTTTCGTAACGGAATATCTCGGATTCGGTGCCCGCGCTCAAAGGCCCGCGATGAATAGCTTAAAAACGGAACCTAGATTTTCGTTGTCTAACTATCTGTACATCAAAAACCAGGAACTCAGGAATGGCTTGAAGTATAAAGTTCTAATTAATCCTGGTCATTTAATACCAATTCAAACTAGCATAAAAAATGGCTTTCAGCTTAACTAAAAACTTAACTAGGCTTTTCTAAATAACTTATTTTATTACGATTCTGTACTTCAAAATAAAAAAAAAAGAAAATTAAGGTCGTTGTCGAACTATCTGTGCATAAAAAACTAGAAACTCAGGAATGGCTTGAGGTATAAAGTTGTAATTATTCAAAACACTAAGTGTCTGTTCTCCTGGTCATTTAATACCAATTCAAACTAGCATAAAAAATGGCTTTCAGCTTAACTAAAAACGTAACTAACTAGGCCTTATTATGTTACTATCTGTGAATCAAAACCAGGACCTCAGGAATGGCTTGAGGCATAAAGTTCTAATTAATCAAAACACTAAATGTCTGTCCTCCTGGTCATTTAATACCAGTTCAAACTAGCGCAATGTAATAAAAACATTTTTCAAAAAAAAGCATAAACTAACTATCTAATAAAAACGATTCTGTACTTCAAAATGATAAAAAACAAGGCTTTCAAAAAAATTCTAACTACAAACTTAACTAGGCTTTTTCTAATATTTTGTACTTCAAAATGAAAAAAAAAAAATAAAAAATAAAAACGAAGCCCTAAAAGGTTGATTTCGTTGTCGGACTATCTGTGAATCAAAACCAGGACCTCAGGAATGGCTTGAGGCATAAAGTTCTAATTAATCAAAACACTAAGTGTCTGTGCTCCTGGTCATTTATTACCAGTTCAAACTAGCTCAATGTAATAAAAACAAGGCTTTCAAAAAAAGCCCAACTAAAAACTTAACTAGTCTTTTTCTACACTTATTTTGTTATGATTCTGTACTTCAAAATAAAAAAAATAAATAAAAAAAACGTGCAATGCAATAGCATACATTTTGTATCAACTTATGCAATTATAATTATTTATTTATTTTATTTATGCAGTATTTCTTTTTCTTTGGTTTTGAAGTAAAACTTTTTTAGGCGCGACTAGGAGTAACTCAGATTTAATACTGCATAAATAAAATAAATAAATAATTATAATTGCATAAGTTGATACAAAATGTATGCAATAGCTTTACCGCGGCAGTCCTCGAGTGCCACGCGTCTTTTTTTATTAAATTCTTGTCGTTGGGCAGCAAGAAACGATGCAAACATCCCACGCATTTCTTCCTTAAATACGGACAACTCATTGTTACCAGTACTAGTGCTAGGCTGCGATAAATCAGAGGGACTGTCGTGTTCTTTTCTCTTTTTCGCACGAACGAAGACCTCAGAGTTAGGTGGGGTAATAGTTGGTTCAAGCATATAATCGCGAGTCGTTCAAGTTTGATTCGAACAAAGACTTATTCATATTGCCACCTTGTACTAGGAGAACAACAAGCACGTGGAGATTATAGTCAAGTAGGTCACAATGGAAGTATATTATTTGACGTTAATAAATTATGTGGGTCCCAGTCACAGACAATTTTGTCTGTGGTCCAGCCCGACAATGGCCCGATTTCGTGCGTAGTGGTATTATAAACGCAGTACCAGGATCGCATAAATTAGAGGTAGTTCGGTCGAAGCACACTCACGGAAGTAGGAAACGCACACGACGACGAGGCGGCGATAGGCGTATGCACACGCACCGAGCACGAAGTGACGTAATCACTCTTAACGATTTATGCACTCCTATTTTCATGCACTGATTATGAGCGTGAGGTTTTTTTCGTTACGGAATTTTTCGATTCGGTCCCCGCGCTCAAAGGCCTGCGATAGAAGCTATGCAATACTTATAAATAAAAACAAAGCCCTAAAAAGTTGATTTCGTTGTCGAACTATCTGTGCATCAAAAACCAGAAACTCAGGAATAGCTTAAGGTATAAAGTTGTAATCAATCAAAACATTAATTGTCTGTCCTCCTGGTCATTTAATACTAATTCAAACTATTTCAAAAGTACTAGGCTTACTAAAAATTAATTTTGTTAAGATTTCAAATTAAAAGAAAAAACGGAACCCTAAAAAGACGTTGTCCGGCCAATTTTCGTTGTCCGACTAAATAAAAAACCAGGAACTCAGGAATGACTTGAGGTATAAAGTTCTAATAAATCTTAACACTAAATGTCTGTCCTCCTGGTCATTTAATGCCAATTCAAACTAGCTAGTATAAAACCATTAAAAAAAAAATTTACTAATAAATCACTACTAAATTTACTTATTTTTATTACGATTTCGTACTTCTTTCAAAATATTAAAAAAAACGGCCTAAAAAATTTTCGTTGTCTAACTATCTGTACATCAAAAACCAGGAACTCAGGAATGGCTTGAAGTATAAAGTTCTAATTAACCTCAACAGACATTTATATGTCTGTCCTCCTGGTCATTTAGTACCAATTCAAACTAGTACTTACTATAAAATAAAATACTTACTAAAATTACTTATTTTGTTACGACTTCAAATTAAAAAAAAGAACGGAACCAAAGACATTTCGTTGTCCGACCAATTTTCGTTCTCCGACTAAATAAAAAACCAGGAACTCAGGATTGGCTTGAGATATAAAGTTCTAATATATCAAAACACTAAATGTCTGTCCTCCTGGTCAATTAATGCCAATTCAAACTACCTCTACTATTAAAACCATTTCAAAAAAAGACATTAGTAGATTGATTAATAGGCTTTTTTTAAATTTACTAATTTTTATTACGATTCATTCAAAATGTTTAAAAAAGTAACGATGCAAACATCCCACGCATTTCTTCCTTAAATGCGGACAACTCATTGTTACCAGTACTAGCGATAAATCAGAGGGACTGTCGTGTTCTTTTCTCTTTTTCGCACGAACGAAGACAGAGTTTGAGGGGGTAATAGTTGGTTCAAGCAATTTAAAGTCGTTCAAGTTTGATTCGGACAAAGACTTATTCATATTGCCACCTTGTAGTAGGAGAACAACAAGCACGTGGAGATTATAGTCAAGTATTGTACTTACTGTACTGTATGTACTGTACTGTAAGTAAGTACTTGACTATAATCTCTACGTGCTTGTTGTTCTCCTAGTACAAGGTGGCAGTATGAATAAGTCTTTGTCCGAATCAAACGTCAAATATGACGTTAATAAATTATGTGGGATCCCAGTCACAGACAATTTTGTCTGTGGTCCAGCGCGACAATGGCGCGATTCCGTGCGTAGTGGTATTATAAGCGCAGTACCAGGATCGCATAAATTAAAGGTAGTTCGGTCGACGTGCAGTGATCAGTAATCACTCTTAACGATTTATGCACTCCTATTTTCTTGCACTGATTATGAGCGTGAGGTTTTTTTCGTAACGGAATATCTCGGATTCGGTGCCCGCGCTCAAAGGCCCGCGATGAATAGCTTAAAAACGGAACCTAGATTTTCGTTGTCTAACTATCTGTACATCAAAAACCAGGAACTCAGGAATGGCTTGAGGTATAAAGTTCTAATTAATCCTGGTCATTTAATACCAATTCAAACTAGCATTAAAAATGGCTTTTAGCTTAACTAAAAACTTAACTAGGCTTTTCTAAATAACTTATTTTATTACGATTCTGTACTTCAAAATAAAAAAAAAAAGAAAATTAAGGTCGTTGTCGAACTATCTGTGCATAAAAAACTAGAAACTCAGGAATGGCTTGAGGTATAAAGTTGTAATTATTCAAAACACTAAGTGTCTGTTCTCCTGGTCATTTAATACCAATTCAAACTAGCATAAAAAATGGCTTTCAGCTTAACTAAAAACGTAACTAACTAGGCCTTATTATGTTACTATCTGTGAATCAAAACCAGGACCTCAGGAATGGCTTGAGGCATAAAGTTCTAATTAATCAAAACACTAAATGTCTGTCCTCCTGGTCATTTAATACCAGTTCAAACTAGCGCAATGTAATAAAAACATTTTTCAAAAAAAGCATAAACTAACTATCTAAAAACTGAAAATAGGCTTTTTCTAAATAAAAACGATTCTGTTCTTCAAAATGATAAAAAACAAGGCTTTCAAAAAATTTCTAACTACAAACTTAACTAGGCTTTTTCTAATATTTTGTACTTTAAAATAAAAAAAAAATAAAATAAAAAATAAAAACGAAGAAGCCCTAAAAGGTTGATTTCGTTGTCAGACTATCTGTGAATCAAAACCAGGACCTCAGGAATGGCTTGAGGCATAAAGTTCTAATTAACCTCAACAGACATTTATATGTCTGTCCTCCTGATCATTTAATACCAATTCAAACTAGTACTTACTATAAAATAAAATACTTACTAAAAATTACTTATTTTGTTACGACTTCAAATTAAAAAAAAGAACGGAACAAAAGACATTTCGTTGTCCGACCAATTTTCGTTGTCCGACTAAATAAAAAACCAGGAACTCAGGAATGACTTGAGGTATAAAGTTCTAATAAATCTTAACACTAAATGTCTGTCCTCCTGGTCATTTAATGCCAATTCAAACTAGCTAGTATAAAACCATTAAAAAAAAAAATTTACTAATAAATCACTACTAAATTTACTTATTTTTATTACGATTTCGTACTTCTTTCAAAATATTAAAAAAAACGGCCTAAAAAATTTTCGTTGTCTAACTATCTGTACATCAAAAACCAGGAACTCAGGAATGGCTTGAAGTATAAAGTTCTAATTAACCTCAACAGACATTTATATGTCTGTCCTCCTGGTCATTTAATACCAATTCAAACTAGTACTTACTATAAAATAAAATACTTACTAAAAATTACTTATTTTGTTACGACTTCAAATTAAAAAAAAGAACGGAACCAAAGACATTTCGTTGTCCGACCAATTTTCGTTCTCCGACTAAATAAAAAACCAGGAACTCAGGATTGGCTTGAGATATAAAATTCTAATAAATCAAAACACTAAATGTCTGTCCTCCTGGTCAATTAATGCCAATTCAAACTACCTCTACTATTAAAACTATTTCAAAAAAAGACATTAGTAGATTGATTAATAGGCTTTTTTTAAATTTACTAATTTTTATTACGATTCATTCAAAATGTTTAAAAAAGTAACGATGCAAACATCCCACGCATTTCTTCCTTAAATGCGGACAACTCATTGTTACCAGTACTAGCGATAAATCAGAGGGACTGTCGTGTTCTTTTCTCTTTTTCGCACGAACGAAGACAGAGTTTGGTGGGGTAATAGTTGGTTCAAGCAATTTCAAGTCGTTCAAGTTTGATTCGGACATTATAGTCAAGTAGAGATTATAGTAGAGATTATAGTCAAGTACTTACTTACAGTACAGTACATACAGTACAGTAAGTACAATACTTGACTATAATCTCCACGTGCTTGTTGTTCTCCTAGTACAAGGTGGCAATATGAATAAGTCTTTGTCCGAATCAAACGTCAAATATGACGTTAATAAATTATGTGGGTTCCCAGTCACAGACAAATTTGTCTGTGGTCCAGCGCGACAATGGCGCGATTCCGTGCGTAGTGGTATTATAAGCGCAGTACCAGGATCGCATAAATTAAAGGTAGTTCGGTCGACGTGCAGTGATCAGTAATCACTCTTAACGATTTATGCACTCCTATTTTCTTGCACTGATTATGAGCGTGAAGTTTTTTCGTAACGGAATATCTCGGATTCGGTGCCCGCGCTCAAAGGCCCGCGATGAATAGCTTAAAAACGGAACCTAGATTTTCGTTGTCTATATATCTGTACATCAAAAACCAGGAACTCAGGAATGGCTTGAGGTATAAAGTTCTAATTAATCCTGGTCATTTAATACCAATTCAAACTAGCATTAAAAATGGCTTTCAGCTTAACTAAAAACTTAACTAGGCTTTTCTAAATAACTTATTTTATTACGATTCTGTACTTCAAAATAAAAAAAAAAGAAAATTAAGGTCGTTGTCGAACTATCTGTGCATAAAAAACTAGAAACTCAGGAATGGCTTGAGGTATAAAGTTGTAATTATTCAAAACACTAAGTGTCTGTTCTCCTGGTCATTTAATACCAATTCAAACTAGCATAAAAAATGGCTTTCAGCTTAACTAAAAACGTAACTAACTAGGCCTTATTATGTTACTATCTGTGAATCAAAACCAGGACCTCAGGAATGGCTTGAGGCATAAAGTTCTAATTAATCAAAACACTAAATGTCTGTCCTCCTGGTCATTTAATACCAGTTCAAACTAGCGCAATGTAATAAAAACATTTTTCAAAAAAAAGCATAAAATAACTATCTAATAAAAACGATTCTGTACTTCAAAATGATAAAAAACAAGGCTTTCAAAAAAATTCTAACTACAAACTTAACTGGGCTTTTTCTAATATTTTGTACTTCAAAATGAAAAAAAAAAAATAAAAAAAAAAACGAAGCCCTAAAAGGTTGATTTCGTTGTCGGACTATCTGTGAATCAAAACCAGGACCTCAGGAATGGCTTGAGGCATAAAGTTCTAATTAATCAAAACACTAAGTGTCTGTGCTCCTGGTCATTTAATACCAGTTCAAACTAGCTCAATGTAATAAAAACAAGGCTTTCAAAAAAAGCCTAACTAAAAACTTAACTAGTCTTTTTCTACACTTATTTTGTTATGATTCTGTACTTCAAAATGAAAAAATAAAATAAAAAAAAACGTGCCGCAATAGCATACATTTTGTATCAACTTATGCAATTATAATTATTTATTTATTTTATTTATGCAGTATTTCTTTTTCTTTGGTTTTGAAGTAAAACTTTTTTAGGCGCGACTAGGAGTAACTCAGATTTAATACTGCATAAATAAAATAAATAAATAATTATAATTGCATAAGTTGATACAAAATGTATGCAATAGCTTTACCGCGGCAGTCCTCGAGTACCACACGTCTTTTTTTATTAAATTCTTGTCGTTGGGCAGCAAGAAACGATGCAAACATCCCACGCATTTCTTCCTTAAATAAAGAAAACTCATTGTTACCAGTACTAGTGCTAGGCTGCGATAAATCAGAGGGACTGTCGTGTTCTTTTCTCTTTTTCGCACGAACGAAGACCTCAGAGTTAGGTGGGGTAATAGTTGGTTCAAGCATATAATCGCGAGTCGTTCAAGTTTGATTCGAAAAAAGACTTATTCATATTGCCACCTTGTACTAGGAGAACAACAAGCACGTGGAGATTATAGTCAAGTAGGTCACAATGGAAGTATATTATTTGACGTTAATAAATTATGTGGGTCCCAGTCACAGATAATTTTGTCTGTGGTCCAGCGCGACAATAGGTCGATTTCGTGCGTAGTGGTATTATAAACGCAGTATCAGGATCGCATAAATTAGAGGTAGTTCGGTCGAAGCACACTCACGGAAGTAGGAGACGCACACGACAACGAGGCGGCGATAGGCGTATGCACACGCACCGAGCACGAAGTGACGTAATCACTCTTAACGATTTATGCACTCCTATTTTCATGCACTGATTATGAGCGTGAGGTTTTTTTCGTTACGGAATTTTTTGATTCGGTCCCCGCGCTCAAAGGCCCGCGATAGAAGCTATGCAATACTTAATTAATAAAAACAAAGCCCTAAAAAGTTGATTTCGTTGTCGAACTATCTGTGCATCAAAAACCAGAAACTCAGGAATAGCTTGAGGTATAAAGTTGTAATTAATCAAAACACTAATTGTCTGTCCTCCTGGTCATTTAATACTAATTCAAACTATTTCAAAAGTACTAGGCTTACACTAAAAATTAATTTTGTTAAGATTTCAAATTAAAAGAAAAAACGGAACCCCTAAAAAGACGTTGTCCGACCAATTTTCGTTGTCCGACTAAATAAAAAACCAGGAACTCAGGAATGACTTTAGGTATAAAGTTCTAATAAATCTTAACACTAAATGTCTGTCCTCCTGGTCATTTAATGCCAATTCAAACTAGCTAGTATAAAACCATTAAAAAAAAAAATTTACTAAAAAATCACTACTAAATTTACTTATTTTTATTACGATTTCGTACTTCATTCAAAATATTAAAAAAAAACGGCCTAAAAAATTTTCGTTGTCTAACTATCTGTACATCAAAAACCAGGAACTCAGGAATGGCTTGAAGTATAAAGTTCTAATTAACCTCAACAGACATTTATATGTCTGTCCTCCTGGTCATTTAATACCAATTCAAACTAGTACTTACTATAAAATAAAATACTTACTAAAAATTACTTATTTTGTTACGACATCAAATTAAAAAAAAGAACGGAACAAAAGACATTTCGTTGTCCGACCAATTTTCGTTCTCCGACTAAATAAAAAACCCGGAACTCAGGATTGGCTTGAGATATAAAATTCTAATAAATCAAAACACTAAATGTCTGTCCTCCTGGTCAATTAATGCCAATTCAAACTACCTCTACTATTAAAACCATTTCAAAAAAAGACATTAGTAGATTGATTAATAGGCTTTTTTAAATTTACTAATTTTTATTACGATTCATTCAAAATGTTTAAAAAAGTAACGATGCAAACATCCCACGCATTTCTTTCTTAAATGCGGACAAGTCATTGTTACCAGTACTAGCGATAAATCAGAGGGACTGTCGTGTTCTTTTCTGTTTTTCGCACGAACAAAGACAGAGTTTGGTGGGGTAATAGTTGGTTCAAGCATAATCAAGTCGTTCAAGTTTGATTCGGACAAAGACTTATTCATATTGCCACCTTGTACTAGGAGAACAACAAGCACGTAGAGATTATAGTCAAGTACTTACTTACAGTACAGTACTAGTACAGTAAGTACAATACTTGACTATAATCTCCACGTGCTTGTTGTTTTCCTAGTACAAGGTGGCAGTATGAATAACGTTTGACGTTAATAAATTATGTGGGTTCCCAGTCACAGACAATTTTGTCTGTGGTCCAGCGCGACAATAACGCGATTCCGTGCGTAGTGGTATTATAAGCGCAGTAAGTACCAGGATCGCATAAATTAGAGGTAGTTCGGTCGACGTGCATAAAGTGACGTAATCACTCTTAACGATTTATGCACTCCTATTTTCTTGCACTGATTATGAGCGTGAGGTTTTTTTCGTTACGGAATTTTTCAATTCGGTCCCCGCGCTCAAAGGCCCGCGATAGAAGCTATGCAGCTTAAAATTAACTTAAAAAAAATACTACTAAATTTACTTATTTTTATCGTTCGTACTTCATTCAAAATATTAAAAAAACGGCCTAATAGATTTTCGTTGTCTAACTATCTGTACATCAAAAACCAGGAACTCAGGAATGGCTTGAAGTATAAAGTTCTAATTAACCTCAACAGACATTTATATGTCTGTCCTCCTGGTCATTTAATACCAATTCAAACTAGTACTTACTATAAAATAAAATACTTACTAAAAATTTATTTTGTTACGACTTCAAATTAAAAAAAAGAACGGAACCAAAGACATTTCGTTGTCCGACCAATTTTCGTTCTCCGACTAAATAAAAAACCAGGAACTCAGGATTGGCTTGAGATATAAAGTTCTAATAAATCAAAACACTAAATGTCTGTCCTCCTGGTCAATTAATGCCAGTTCAAAGTAGCTCTACTATTAAAACCATTTCAAAAAAAGACATTAAATTAATAGGCTTTTTCTAAATTTACTTCTTTTTATTACGATTCATTCAAAATGTTTAAAAAAGTAACGATGCAAACATCCCACGCATTTCTTCCTTAAATGCGGACAACTCATTGTTACCAGTACTAGCGATAAATCAGAGGGACTGTCGTGTTCTTTTCTCTTTTTCGCACGAACGAAGACAGAGTTTGGTGGGGTTAATAGTTGGTTCAAGCAATTTCAAGTCGTTCAAGTTTGATTCGGACAAAGACTTATTCATATTGCCACCTTGTACTAGGAGAACAACAAGCACGTGGAGATTATAGTCAAGTATTGTACTTACTGTACTGTACTGTAAGTAAGTACTTGACTATAATCTCTACGTGCTTGTTGTTCTCCTAGTACAAGGTGGCAGTATGAATAAGTCTTTGTCCGAATCAAACGTCAAATAACGTTAATAAATTATGTGGGTTCCCAGTCACAGACAATTTTGTCTGTGGTCCAGCGCGACAATGGCGCGATTCCGTGCGTAGTGGTATTATAAGCGCAGTACCAGGATCGCATAAATTAAAGGTAGTTCGGTCGACGTGCAGTGATCAGTAATCACTCTTAACGATTTATGCACTCCTATTTTCTTGCACTGATTATGAGCGTGAGGTTTTTTTCGTAACGGAATATCTCGGATTCGGTGCCCGCGCTCAAAGGCCCGCGATGAATAGCTTAAAAACGGAACCTAGATTTTCGTTGTCTAACTATCTGTACATCAAAAACCAGGAACTCAGGAATGGCTTGAAGTATAAAGTTCTAATTAACCTCAACAGACATTTATATGTCTGTCCTCCTGGTCATTTAATACCAATTCAAACAAGTACTTACTATAAAATAAAATACTTACTAAAAATTACTTATTTTGTTACGACTTCAAATTAAAAAAAAGAACGGAACCAAAAACATTTCGTTGTCCGACCAATTTTCGTTCTCCGACTAAATAAAAAACCAGGAACTCAGGATTGGCTTGAGATATAAAGTTCTAATAAATCAAAACACTAAATGTCTGTCCTCCTGGTCAATTAATGCCAATTCAAAGTAGCTCTACTTGAAACCATTTCAAAAAAAGACATTAAATTAATAGGCTTTTTCTAAATTTACTTCTTTTTATTACGATTCATTCAAAATGTTTAAAAAAGTAACGATGCAAACATCCCACGCATTTCTTCCTTAAATGCGGACAACTCATTGTTACCAGTACTAGCGATAAATCAGAGGGACTGTCGTGTTCTTTTCTCTTTTTCGCACGAACGAAGACAGAGTTTGGTGGGGTTAATAGTTGGTTCAAGCAATTTCAAGTCGTTCAAGTTTGATTCGGACAAAGACTTATTCATATTGCCACCTTGTACTAGGAGAACAACAAGCACGTGGAGATTATAGTCAAGTATTGTACTTACTGTACTGTACTGTAAGTAAGTACTTGACTATAATCTCTACGTGCTTGTTGTTCTCCTAGTACAAGGTAGCAGTATAAATAAGTCAAACGTCAAATATGACGTTAATAAATTATGTGGGTTCCCAGTCACAGACAATTTTGTCTGTGGTCCAGCGCGACAATGGCGCGATTCCGTGCGTAGTGGTATTATAAGCGCAGTACCAGGATCGCATAAATTAAAGGTAGTTCGGTCGACGTGCAGTGATCAGTAATCACTCTTAACGATTTATGCACTCCTATTTTCTTGCACTGATTATGAGCGTGAGGTTTTTTTCGTTACGGAATTTTTTGATTCGGTCCCCGCGCTCAAAGGCCCGCGATAGAAGCTATGCAATACTTAATTAATAAAAACAAAGCCCTAAAAAGTTGATTTCGTTGTCGAACTATCTGTGCATCAAAAACCAGAAACTCAGGAATAGCTTGAGGTATAAAGTTGTAATTAATCAAAACACTAATTGTCTGTCCTCCTGGTCATTTAATACTAATTCAAACTATTTCAAAAGTACTAGGCTTACACCAAAAATTAATTTTGTTAAGATTTCAAATTAAAAGAAAAAACGGAACCCCTAAAAAGACGTTGTCCGACCAATTTTCGTTGTCCGACTAAATAAAAAACCAGGAACTCAGGAATGACTTTAGGTATAAAGTTCTAATAAATCTTAACACTAAATGTCTGTCCTCCTGGTCATTTAATGCCAATTCAAACTAGCTAGTATAAAACCATTAAAAAAAAAAATTTACTAAAAAATCACTACTAAATTTACTTATTTTTATTACGATTTCGTACTTCATTCAAAATATTAAAAAAAAACGGCCTAAAAAATTTTCGTTGTCTAACTATCTGTACATCAAAAACCAGGAACTCAGGAATGGCTTGAAGTATAAAGTTCTAATTAACCTCAACAGACATTTATATGTCTGTCCTCCTGGTCATTTAATACCAATTCAAACTAGTACTTACTATAAAATAAAATACTTACTAAAAATTACTTATTTTGTTCGACATCAAATTAAAAAAAAGAACGGAACAAAAGACATTTCGTTGTCCGACCAATTTTCGTTCTCCGACTAAATAAAAAACCCGGAACTCAGGATTGGCTTGAGATATAAAATTCTAATAAATCAAAACACTAAATGCCTGTCCTCCTGGTCAATTAATGCCAATTCAAACTACCTCTACTATTAAAACCATTTCAAAAAAAGACATTAGTAGATTGATTAATAGGCTTTTTTAAATTTACTAATTTTTATTACGATTCATTCAAAATGTTTAAAAAAGTAACGATGCAAACATCCCACGCATTTCTTCCTTAAATGCGGACAAGTCATTGTTACCAGTACTAGCGATAAATCAGAGGGACTGTCGTGTTCTTTTCTCTTTTTCGCACGAACGAAGACAGAGTTTGGTGGGGTAATAGTTGGTTCAAGCATAATCAAGTCGTTCAAGTTTGATTTGGACAAAGACTTATTCATATTGCCACCTTGTACTAGGAGAACAACAAGCACGTAGAGATTATAGTCAAGTACTTACTTACAGTACAGTACTAGTACAGTAAGTACAATACTTGACTATAATCTCCACGTGCTTGTTGTTTTCCTAGTACAAGGTGGCAGTATGAATAACGTTTGACGTTAATAAATTATGTGGGTTCCCAGTCACAGACTATTTTGTCTGTGGTCCAGCGCGACAATAACGCGATTCCGTGCGTAGTGGTATTATAAGCGCAGTAAGTACCAGGATCGCATAAATTAGAGGTAGTTCGGTCGACGTGCATAAAGTGACGTAATCACTCTTAACGATTTATGCACTCCTATTTTCTTGCACTGATTATGAGCGTGAGGTTTTTTTCGTTACGGAATTTTTCAATTCGGTCCCCGCGCTCAAAGGCCCGCGATAGAAGCTATGCAGCTTAAAATTAACTTAAAAAAAAATACTACTAAATTTACTTATTTTTATCGTTCGTACTTCATTCAAAATATTAAAAAAACGGCCTAATAGATTTTCGTTGTCTAACTATCTGTACATCAAAAACCAGGAACTCAGGAATGGCTTGAAGTATAAAGTTCTAATTAACCTCAACAGACATTTATATGTCTGTCCTCCTGGTCATTTAATACCAATTCAAACTAGTACTTACTATAAAATAAAATACTTACTAAAAATTTATTTTGTTACGACTTCAAATTAAAAAAAGAACGGAACCAAAGACATTTCGTTGTCCGACCAATTTTCGTTCTCCGACTAAATAAAAAACCAGGAACTCAGGATTGGCTTGAGATATAAAGTTCTAATAAATCAAAACACTAAATGTCTGTCCTCCTGGTCAATTAATGCCAATTCAAAGTAGCTCTACTATTAAAACCATTTCAAAAAAAGACATTAAATTAATAGGCTTTTTCTAAATTTACTTCTTTTTATTACGATTCATTCAAAATGTTTAAAAAAGTAACGATGCAAACATCCCACGCATTTCTTCCTTAAATGCGGACAACTCATTGTTACCAGTACTAGCGATAAATCATAGGGACTGTCGTGTTCTTTTCTCTTTTTCGCACGAACGAAGACAGAGTTTGGTGGGGTTAATAGTTGGTTCAAGCAATTTCAAGTCGTTCAAGTTTGATTCGGACAAAGACTTATTCATATTGCCACCTTGTACTAGGAGAACAACAAGCACGTGGAGATTATAGTCAAGTATTGTACTTACTGTACTGTACTGTAAGTAAGTACTTGACTATAATCTCTACGTGCTTGTTGTTCTCCTAGTACAAGGTGGCAGTATGAATAAGACTTTGTCCGAATCAAACGTCAAATAACGTTAATAAATTATGTGGGTTCCCAGTCACAGACAATTTTGTCTGTGGTCCAGCGCGACAATGGCGCGATTCCGTGCGTAGTGGTATTATAAGCGCAGTACCAGGATCGCATAAATTAAAGGTAGTTCGGTCGACGTGCAGTGATCAGTAATCACTCTTAACGATTTATGCACTCCTATTTTCTTGCACTGATTATGAGCGTGAGGTTTTTTTCGTAACGGAATATCTCGGATTCGGTGCCCGCGCTCAAAGGCCCGCGATGAATAGCTTAAAAACGGAACCTAGATTTTCGTTGTCTAACTATCTGTACATCAAAAACCAGGAACTCAGGAATGGCTTGAAGTATAAAGTTCTAATTAACCTCAACAGACATTTATATGTCTGTCCTCCTGGTCATTTAATACCAATTCAAACAAGTACTTACTATAAAATAAAATACTTACTAAAAATTACTTATTTTGTTACGACTTCAAATTAAAAAAAAGAACGGAACCAAAAACATTTCGTTGTCCGACCAATTTTCGTTCTCCGACTAAATAAAAAACCAGGAACTCAGGATTGGCTTGAGATATAAAGTTCTAATAAATCAAAACACTAAATGTCTGTCCTCCTGGTCAATTAATGCCAATTCAAAGTAGCTCTACTTGAAACCATTTCAAAAAAAGACATTAAATTAATAGGCTTTTTCTAAATTTACTTCTTTTTATTACGATTCATTCAAAATGTTTAAAAAAGTAACGATGCAAACATCCCACGCATTTCTTCCTTAAATGCGGACAACTCATTGTTACCAGTACTAGCGATAAATCAGAGGGACTGTCGTGTTCTTTTCTCTTTTTCGCACGAACGAAGACAGAGTTTGGTGGGGTTAATAGTTGGTTCAAGCAATTTCAAGTCGTTCAAGTTTGATTCGGACAAAGACTTATTCATATTGCCACCTTGTACTAGGAGAACAACAAGCACGTGGAGATTATAGTCAAGTATTGTACTTACTGTACTGTACTGTAAGTAAGTACTTGACTATAATCTCTACGTGCTTGTTGTTCTCCTAGTACAAGGTAGCAGTATAAATAAGTCAAACGTCAAATATGACGTTAATAAATTATGTGGGTTCCCAGTCACAGACAATTTTGTCTGTGGTCCAGCGCGACAATGGCGCGATTCCGTGCGTAGTGGTATTATAAGCGCAGTACCAGGATCGCATAAATTAAAGGTAGTTCGGTCGACGTGCAGTGATCAGTAATCACTCTTAACGATTTATGCACTCCTATTTTTTTGCACTGATTATGAGCGTGAGGTTTTTTTCGTAACGGAATATCTCGGATTCGATGCCCGCGCTCAAAGGCCCGCGATGAATAGCTTAAAAACGGAACCTAGATTTTCGTTGTCTAACTATCTGTACATCAAAAACCAGGAACTCAGGAATGGCTTGAGGTATAAAGTTCTAATTAATCCTGGTCATTTAATACCAATTCAAACTAGCATAAAAAATGGCTTTTAGCTTAACTAAAAACTTAACTAGGCTTTTCTAAATAACTTATTTTATTACGATTCTGTACTTCAAAATAAAAAAAAAAGAAAATTAAGGTCGTTGTCGAACTATCTGTGCATAAAAAACTAGAAACTCAGGAATGGCTTGAGGTATAAAGTTGTAATTATTCAAAACACTAAGTGTCTGTTCTCCTGGTCATTTAATACCAATTCAAACTAGCATAAAAAATGGCTTTCAGCTTAACTAAAAACGTAACTAACTAGGCCTTATTATGTTACTTTCTGTGAATCAAAACCAGGACCTCAGGAATGGCTTGAGGCATAAAGTTCTAATTAATCAAAACACTAAATGTCTGTCCTCCTGGTCATTTAATACCAGTTCAAACTAGCGCAATGTAATAAAAACATTTTTCAAAAAAAAAGCATAAACTAACTATCTAATAAAAACGATTCTGTACTTCAAAATGATAAAAAACAAGGCTTTCAAAAAAATTCTAACTACAAACTTAACTAGGCTTTTTCTAATATTTTGTACTTCAAAATGAAAAAAAAAAATAAAAAATAAAAACGAAGCCCTAAAAGGTTGATTTCGTTGTCGGACTATCTGTGAATCAAAACCAGGACCTCAGGAATGGCTTGAGGCATAAAGTTCTAATTAATCAAAACACTAAGTGTCTGTGCTCCTGGTCATTTATTACCAGTTCAAACTAGCTCAATGTAATAAAAACAAGGCTTTCAAAAAAAGCCTAACTAAAAACTTAACTAGTCTTTTTCTACACTTATTTTGTTATGATTCTGTACTTCAAAATAAAAAAAATAAATAAAAAAAACGTGCAATGCAATAGCATACATTTTGTATCAACTTATGCAATTATAATTATTTATTTATTTTATTTATGCAGTATTTCTTTTTCTTTGGTTTTGAAGTAAAACTTTTTTAGGCGCGACTAGGAGTAACTCAGATTTAGCACTGCATAAATAAAATAAATAAATAATTATAATTGCATTAGTTGATACAAAATGTATGCAATAGCTTTACCGCGGCAGTCCTCGAGTGCCACACGTCTTTTTTATTAAATTCTTGTTGTTGGGCAGCAAGAAACGATGCAAACATCCCACGCATTTCTTCCTTAAATACGGACAACTCATTGTTACCAGTACTAGTGCTAGGCTGCGATAAATCAGAGGGACTGTCGTGTTCTTTTCTCTTTTTCGCACGAACGAAGACCTCAGAGTTAGGTGGGGTAATAGTTGGTTCAAGCATATAATCGCGAGTCGTTCAAGTTTGATTCGAAAAAAGACTTATTCATATTGCCACCTTGTACTAGGAGAACAACAAGCACGTGGAGATTATAGTCAAGTAGGTCACAATGGAAGTATATTATTTGACGTTAATAAATAATGTGGGTCCCAGTCACAGACAATTTTGTCTGTGGTCCAGCCCGACAATGGCCCGATTTCGTGCGTAGTGGTATTATAAACGCAGTACCAGGATCGCATAAATTAGAGGTAGTTCGGTCGAAGCACACTCACGGAAGTAGGAAACGCACACGACGACGAGGCGGCGATAGGCGTATGCACACGCACCGAGCACGAAGTGACGTTATCACTCTTAACGATTTATGCACTCCTATTTTCATGCACTGATTATGAGCGTGAGGTTTTTTTCGTTACGGAATTTTTCGATTCGGTCCCCGCGCTCAAAGGCCTGCGATAGAAGCTATGCAATACTTAATAAATAAAAACAAAGCCCTAAAAAGTTGATTTCGTTGTCGAACTATCTGTGCATCAAAAACCAGAAACTCAGGAATAGCTTAAGGTATAAAGTTGTAATCAATCAAAACACTAATTGTCTGTCCTCCTGGTCATTTAATACTAATTCAAACTATTTCAAAAGTACTAGGCTTACTAAAAATTAATTTTGTTAAGATTTCAAATTAAAAGAAAAAACGGAACCCTAAAAAGACGTTGTCCGACCAATTTTCGTTGTCCGACTAAATAAAAAACCAGGAACTCAGGAATGACTTGAGGTATAAAGTTCTAATAAATCTTAACACTAAATGTCTGTCCTCCTGGTCATTTAATGCCAATTCAAACTAGCTAGTATAAAACCATTAAAAAAAAAATTTACTAATAAATCACTACTAAATTTACTTATTTTTATTACGATTTCGTACTTCATTCAAAATATTAAAAAAAAACGGCCTAAAAAATTTTCGTTGTCTAACTATCTGTACATCAAAAACCAGGAACTCAGGAATGGCTTGAAGTATAAAGTTCTAATTAACCTCAACAGACATTTATATGTCTGTCCTCCTGGTCATTTAGTACCAATTCAAACTAGTACTTACTATAAAATAAAATACTTACTAAAAATTACTTATTTTGTTACGACATCAAATTAAAAAAAAGAACGGAACCAAAGACATTTCGTTGTCCGACCAATTTTCGTTCTCCGACTAAATAAAAAACCAGGAACTCAGGATTGGCTTGAGATATAAAGTTCTAATATATCAAAACACTAAATGTCTGTCCTCCTGGTCAATTAATGCCAATTCAAACTACCTCTACTATTAAAACCATTTCAAAAAAAGACATTAGTAGATTGATTAATAGGCTTTTTTTAAATTTACTAATTTTTATTACGATTCATTCAAAATGTTTAAAAAAGTAACGATGCAAACATCCCACGCATTTCTTCCTTAAATGCGGACAACTCATTGTTACCAGTACTAGCGATAAATCAGAGGGACTGTCGTGTTCTTTTCTCTTTTTCGCACGAACGAAGACAGAGTTTGGTGGGGTAATAGTTGGTTTAAGCAATTTCAAGTCGTTCAAGTTTGATTCGGACAAAGACTTATTCATATTGCCACCTTGTAGTAGGAGAACAACAAGCACGTGGAGATTATAGTCAAGTATTGTACTTACTGTACTGTATGTACTGTACTGTAAGTACTTGACTATAATCTCTACGTGCTTGTTGTTCTCCTAGTACAAGGTGGCAGTATGAATAAGTCTTTGTCCGAATCAAACGTCAAATATGACGTTAATAAATTATGTGGGTTCCCAGTCACAGACAATTTTGTCTGTGGTCCAGCGCGACAATGGCGCGATTCCGTGCGTAGTGGTATTATAAGCGCAGTACCAGGATCGCATAAATTAAAGGTAGTTCGGTCGACGTGCAGTGATCAGTAATCACTCTTAACGATTTATGCACTCCTATTTTCTTGCACTGATTATGAGCGTGAGGTTTTTTTCGTTACGGAATTTTTCAATTCGGTCCCCGCGCTCAAAGGCCCGCGATAGAAGCTATGCAGCTTAAAATTAACTTAAAAAAAAATACTACTAAATTTACTTATTTTTATCGTTCGTACTTCATTCAAAATATTAAAAAAACGGCCTAATAGATTTTCGTTGTCTAACTATCTGTACATCAAAAACCAGGAACTCAGGAATGGCTTGAAGTATAAAGTTCTAATTAACCTCAACAGACATTTATATGTCTGTCCTCCTGGTCATTTAATACCAATTCAAACTAGTACTTACTATAAAATAAAATACTTACTAAAAATTTATTTTGTTACGACTTCAAATTAAAAAAAAGAACGGAACCAAAGACATTTCGTTGTCCGACCAATTTTCGTTCTCCGACTAAATAAAAAACCAGGAACTTAGGATTGGCTTGAGATATAAAGTTCTAATAAATCAAAACACTAAATGTCTGTCCTCCTGGTCAATTAATGCCAATTCAAAGTAGCTCTACTTGAAACCATTTCAAAAAAAGACATTAAATTAATAGGCTTTTTCTAAATTTACTTCTTTTTATTACGATTCATTCAAAATGTTTAAAAAAGTAACGATGCAAACATCCCACGCATTTCTTCCTTAAATGCGGACAACTCATTGTTACCAGTACTAGCGATAAATCAGAGGGACTGTCGTGTTCTTTTCTCTTTTTCGCACGAACGAAGACAGAGTTTGGTGGGGTTAATAGTTGGTTCAAGCAATTTCAAGTCGTTCAAGTTTGATTCGGACAAAGACTTATTCATATTGCCACCTTGTACTAGGAGAACAACAAGCACGTGGAGATTATAGTCAAGTATTGTACTTACTGTACTGTACTGTAAGTAAGTACTTGACTATAATCTCTACGTGCTTGTTGTTCTCCTAGTACAAGGTGGCAGTATGAATAAGTCTTTGTCCGAATCAAACGTCAAATAACGTTAATAAATTATGTGGGTTCCCAGTCACAGACAATTTTGTCTGTGGTCCAGCGCGACAATGGCGCGATTCCGTGCGTAGTGGTATTATAAGCGCAGTACCAGGATCGCATAAATTAAAGGTAGTTCGGTCGACGTGCAGTGATCAGTAATCACTCTTAACGATTTATGCACTCCTATTTTCTTGCACTGATTATGAGCGTGAGGTTTTTTTCGTTACGGAATTTTTCAATTCGGTCCCCGCGCTCAAAGGCCCGCGATAGAAGCTATGCAGCTTAAAATTAACTTAAAAAAAAATACTACTAAATTTACTTATTTTTATCGTTCGTACTTCATTCAAAATATTAAAAAAACGGCCTAATAGATTTTCGTTGTCTAACTATCTGTACATCAAAAACCAGGAACTCAGGAATGGCTTGAAGTATAAAGTTCTAATTAACCTCAACAGACATTTATATGTCTGTCCTCCTGGTCATTTAATACCAATTCAAACAAGTACTTACTATAAAATAAAATACTTACTAAAAATTACTTATTTTGTTACGACTTCAAATTAAAAAAAAGAACGGAACCAAAAACATTTCGTTGTCCGACCAATTTTCGTTCTCCGACTAAATAAAAAACCAGGAACTCAGGATTGGCTTGAGATATAAAGTTCTAATAAATCAAAACACTAAATGTCTGTCCTCCTGGTCAATTAATGCCAATTCAAAGTAGCTCTACTATTAAAACCATTTCAAAAAAAGACATTAAATTAATAGGCTTTTTCTAAATTTACTTCTTTTTATTACGATTCATTCAAAATGTTTAAAAAAGTAACGATGCAAACATCCCACGCATTTCTTCCTTAAATGCGGACAACTCATTGTTACCAGTACTAGCGATAAATCAGAGGGACTGTCGTGTTCTTTTCTCTTTTTCGCACGAACGAAGACAGAGTTTGGTGGGGTTAATAGTTGGTTCAAGCAATTTCAAGTCGTTCAAGTTTGATTCGGACAAAGACTTATTCATATTGCCACCTTGTAGTAGGAGAACAACAAGCACGTGGAGATTATAGTCAAGTATTGTACTTACTGTACTGTACTGTAAGTAAGTACTTGACTATAATCTCTACGTGCTTGTTGTTCTCCTAGTACAAGGTAGCAGTATAAATAAGTCAAACGTCAAATATGACGTTAATAAATTATGTGGGTTCCCAGTCACAGACAATTTTGTCTGTGGTCCAGCGCGACAATGGCGCGATTCCGTGTGTAGTGGTATTATAAGCGCAGTACCAGGATCGCATAAATTAAAGGTAGTTCGGTCGACGTGCAGTGATCAGTAATCACTCTTAACGATTTATGCACTCCTATTTTTTTGCACTGATTATGAGCGTGAGGTTTTTTTCGTAACGGAATATCTCGGATTCGATGCCCGCGCTCAAAGGCCCGCGATGAATAGCTTAAAAACGGAACCTAGATTTTCGTTGTCTAACTATCTGTACATCAAAAACCAGGAACTCAGGAATGGCTTGAAGTATAAAGTTCTAATTAATCCTGGTCATTTAATACCAATTCAAACTAGCATAAAAAATGGCTTTCAGCTTAACTAAAAACTTAACTAGGCTTTTCTAAATAACTTATTTTATTACGATTCTGTACTTCAAAATAAAAAAAAAAGAAAATTAAGGTCGTTGTCGAACTATCTGTGCATAAAAAACTAGAAACTCAGGAATGGCTTGAGGTATAAAGTTGTAATTATTCAAAACACTAAGTGTCTGTTCTCCTGGTCATTTAATACCAATTCAAACTAGCATAAAAAATGGCTTTCAGCTTAACTAAAAACGTAACTAACTAGGCCTTATTATGTTACTTTCTGTGAATCAAAACCAGGACCTCAGGAATGGCTTGAGGCATAAAGTTCTAATTAATCAAAACACTAAATGTCTGTCCTCCTGGTCATTTAATACCAGTTCAAACTAGCGCAATGTAATAAAAACATTTTTCAAAAAAAAAGCATAAACTAACTATCTAATAAAAACGATTCTGTACTTCAAAATGATAAAAAACAAGGCTTTCAAAAAAATTCTAACTACAAACTTAACTAGGCTTTTTCTAATATTTTGTACTTCAAAATGAAAAAAAAAAATAAAAAATAAAAACGAAGCCCTAAAAGGTTGATTTCGTTGTCGGACTATCTGTGAATCAAAACCAGGACCTCAGGAATGGCTTGAGGCATAAAGTTCTAATTAATCAAAACACTAAGTGTCTGTGCTCCTGGTCATTTAATACCAGTTCAAACTAGCTCAATGTAATAAAAACAAGGCTTTCAAAAAAAGCCTAACTAAAAACTTAACTAGTCTTTTTCTACACTTATTTTGTTATGATTCTGTACTTCAAAATAAAAATAAAAAATAAAAAAAACGTGCAATGCAATAGCATACATTTTGTATCAACTTATGCAATTATAATTATTTATTTATTTTATTTATGCAGTATTTCTTTTTCTTTGGTTTTGAAGTAAAACTTTTTTAGGCGCGACTAGGAGTAACTCAGATTTAGCACTGCATAAATAAAATAAATAAATAATTATAATTGCATTAGTTGATACAAAATGTATGCAACAGCTTTACCGCGGCAGTCCTCGAGTGCCACACGTCTTTTTTATTAAATTCTTGTTGTTGGGCAGCAAGAAACGATGCAAACATCCCACGCATTTCTTCCTTAAATACGGACAACTCATTGTTACCAGTACTAGTGCTAGGCTGCGATAAATCAGAGGGACTGTCGTGTTCTTTTCTCTTTTTCGCACGAACGAAGACCTCAGAGTTAGGTGGGGTAATAGTTGGTTCAAGCATATAATCGCGAGTCGTTCAAGTTTGATTCGAAAAAAGACTTATTCATATTGCCACCTTGTACTAGGAGAACAACAAGCACGTGGAGATTATAGTCAAGTAGGTCACAATGGAAGTATATTATTTGACGTTAATAAATAATGTGGGTCCCAGTCACAGACAATTTTGTCTGTGGTCCAGCCCGACAATGGCCCGATTTCGTGCGTAGTGGTATTATAAACGCAGTACCAGGATCGCATAAATTAGAGGTAGTTCGGTCGAAGCACACTCACGGAAGTAGGAAACGCACACGACGACGAGGCGGCGATAGGCGTATGCACACGCACCGAGCACGAAGTGACGTTATCACTCTTAACGATTTATGCACTCCTATTTTCATGCACTGATTATGAGCGTGAGGTTTTTTTCGTTACGGAATTTTTCGATTCGGTCCCCGCGCTCAAAGGCCTGCGATAGAAGCTATGCAATACTTAATAAATAAAAACAAAGCCCTAAAAAGTTGATTTCGTTGTCGAACTATCTGTGCATCAAAAACCAGAAACTCAGGAATAGCTTAAGGTATAAAGTTGTAATCAATCAAAACACTAATTGTCTGTCCTCCTGGTCATTTAATACTAATTCAAACTATTTCAAAAGTACTAGGCTTACTAAAAATTAATTTTGTTAAGATTTTAAATTAAAAGAAAAAACGGAACCCTAAAAAGACGTTGTCCGACCAATTTTCGTTGTCCGACTAAATAAAAAACCAGGAACTCAGGAATGACTTGAGGTATAAAGTTCTAATAAATCTTAACACTAAATGTCTGTCCTCCTGGTCATTTAATGCCAATTCAAACTAGCTAGTATAAAACCATTAAAAAAAAAATTTACTAATAAATCACTACTAAATTTACTTATTTTTATTACGATTTCGTACTTCATTCAAAATATTAAAAAAAAACGGCCTAAAAAATTTTCGTTGTCTAACTATCTGTACATCAAAAACCAGGAACTCAGGAATGGCTTGAAGTATAAAGTAAGGCTTGAAGTTCTAATTAACCTCAACAGACATTTATATGTCTGTCCTCCTGGTCATTTAGTACCAATTCAAACTAGTACTTACTATAAAATAAAATACTTACTAAAAATTACTTATTTTGTTACGACATCAAATTAAAAAAAAGAACGGAACCAAAGACATTTCGTTGTCCGACCAATTTTCGTTCTCCGACTAAATAAAAAACCAGGAACTCAGGATTGGCTTGAGATATAAAGTTCTAATATATCAAAACACTAAATGTCTGTCCTCCTGGTCAATTAATGCCAATTCAAACTACCTCTACTATTAAAACCATTTCAAAAAAAGACATTAGTAGATTGATTAATAGGCTTTTTTTAAATTTACTAATTTTTATTACGATTCATTCAAAATGTTTAAAAAAGTAACGATGCAAACATCCCACGCATTTCTTCCTTAAATGCGGACAACTCATTGTTACCAGTACTAGCGATAAATCAGAGGGACTGTCGTGTTCTTTTCTCTTTTTCGCACGAACGAAGACAGAGTTTGGTGGGGTAATAGTTGGTTCAAGCAATTTCAAGTCGTTCAAGTTTGATTCGGACAAAGACTTATTCATATTGCCACCTTGTAGTAGGAGAACAACAAGCACGTGGAGATTATAGTCAAGTATTGTACTTACTGTACTGTATGTACTGTACTGTAAGTAAGTACTTGACTATAATCTCTACGTGCTTGTTGTTCTCCTAGTACAAGGTGGCAGTATGAATAAGTCTTTGTCCGAATCAAACGTCAAATATGACGTTAATAAATTATGTGGGTTCCCAGTCACAGACAATTTTGTCTGTGGTCCAGCGCGACAATGGCGCGATTCCGTGCGTAGTGGTATTATAAGCGCAGTACCAGGATCGCATAAATTAAAGGTAGTTCGGTCGACGTGCAGTGATCAGTAATCACTCTTAACGATTTATGCACTCCTATTTTCTTGCACTGATTATGAGCGTGAGGTTTTTTTCGTAACGGAATATCTCGGATTCGGTGCCCGCGCTCAAAGGCCCGCGATGAATAGCTTAAAAACGGAACCTAGATTTTCGTTGTCTAACTATCTGTACATCAAAAACCAGGAACTCAGGAATGGCTTGAGGTATAAAGTTCTAATTAATCCTGGTCATTTAATACCAATTCAAACTAGCATAAAAAATGGCTTTTAGCTTAACTAAAAACTTAACTAGGCTTTTCTAAATAACTTATTTTATTACGATTCTGTACTTCAAAATAAAAAAAAAAAAGAAAATTAAGGTCGTTGTCGAACTATCTGTGCATAAAAAACTAGAAACTCAGGAATGGCTTGAGGTATAAAGTTGTAATTATTCAAAACACTAAGTGTCTGTTCTCCTGGTCATTTAATACCAATTCAAACTAGCATAAAAAATGGCTTTCAGCTTAACTAAAAACGTAACTAACTAGGCCTTATTATGTTACTATCTGTGAATCAAAACCAGGACCTCAGGAATGGCTTGAGGCATAAAGTTCTAATTAATCAAAACACTAAATGTCTGTCCTTCTGGTCATTTAATACCAGTTCAAACTAGCGCAATGTAATAAAAACATTTTTCAAAAAAAGCATAAACTAACTATCTAAAAACTGAAAATAGGCTTTTTCTAAATAAAAACGATTCTGTTCTTCAAAATGATAAAAAACAAGGCTTTCAAAAAAATTCTAACTACAAACTTAACTAGGCTTTTTCTAATATTTTGTACTTTAAAATAAAAAAAAAATAAAATAAAAAATAAAAACGAAGAAGCCCTAAAAGGTTGATTTCGTTGTCAGACTATCTGTGAATCAAAACCAGGACCTCAGGAATGGCTTGAGGCATAAAGTTCTAATTAATCAAAACACTAAGTGTCTGTGCTCCTGGTCATTTAATACCAGTTCAAAAAAACAAGGCTTTCAAAAAAAGGCTAACTAAAAACTTAACTAGTCTTTTTCTACACTTATTTTGTTATGATTCTGTACTTCAAAATGAAAAAAAAAAAAATAAAAAAAAAACGTGTGGCACTCGAGGACTGCCGCGGTAAAGCTATTGCTTACATTTTGTATAAACTTATGCAATTATAATTATTTATTTATTTTATTTATGCAGTATTTATTTTTCTTTGTTTTTGAAGTAAAACTTTTTTAGGCGCGACTAGGAGTAACTCAGATTTAGCACTGCATAAATAAAATAAATAAATAATTATAATTGCATTAGTTGATACAAAATGTATGCAATAGCTTTACCGCGGCAGTCCTCGAGTGCTACACGTCTTTTTTATTAAATTCTTGTTGTTGGGCAGCAAGTAACGATGCAAACATCCCACGCACTTCTTCCTTAAATGCGGACAACTCATACTTACTAGTACTAGTTGCTAGGCTGCGATAAATCGGAGAGACTGTCGTGTTCTTTTCTCTTTTTCGCACGAACGAAGACAGAGTTTGGTGGGGTAATAGTTGGCTCAAGCATATAATCGCGAGTCGTTCAAGTTTGATTCGAACAAAGACTTATTCATATTGCCACCTTGTACTAGGAGAACAACAAGCACGTGGAGATTATAGTCAAGTAAGTCACAATGGAAGTATATTATTTGACGTTAATAAATTATGTGGGTCCCAGTCACAGATAATTTTGTCTGTGGTCCAGCCCGACAATGGCCCGATTTCGTGCGTAGTGGTATTATAAACGCAGTACCAGGATCGCATAAATTAGAGGTAGTTCGGTCGAAGCACACTCACGGAAGTAGAAGACGCACACGACGATGAGGCGGCGATAGGCGTATGCACACGCACCGAGCACGAAGTGACGTAATCACTCTTAACGATTTATGCACTCCTATTTTCATGCACTGATTATGAGCGTGAGGTTTTTTTCGTTACGGAATTTTTTGATTCGGTCCCCGCGCTCAAAGGCCCGCGATAGAAGCTATGCAATACTTATTAAATAAAAACAAAGCCCTTAAAAGTTGATTTCGTTGTCGAACTATCTGTGCATCAAAAACCAGAAACTCAGGAATAGCTTGAGGTATAAAGTTGTAATTAATCAAAACACTAATTGTCTGTCCTCCTGGTCATTTAATGCCAATTCAAACTAGCTAGTATAAAACCATTAAAAAAAAAAATTTACTAATAAATCACTACTAAATTTACTTATTTTTATTACGATTTCGTACTTCATTCAAAATATTAAAAAAAACGGCCTAAAAATTTTTCGTTGTCTAACTATCTGTACATCAAAAACCAGGAACTCAGGAATGGCTTGAAGTATAAAGTTCTAATTAACCTCAACAGACATTTATATGTCTGTCCTCCTGGTCATTTAATACCAATTCAAACTAGTACTTACTATAAAATAAAATACTTACTAAAAATTACTTATTTTGTTACGACTTCAAATTAAAAAAAAGAACGGAACCAAAGACATTTCGTTGTCCGACCAATTTTCGTTCTCCGACTAAATAAAAAACCAGGAACTCAGGATTGGCTTGAGATATAAAATTCTAATAAATCAAAACACTAAATGTCTGTCCTCCTGGTCAATTAATGCCAATTCAAACTAGCTCTACTATTAAAACCATTTCAAAAAAAGACATTAAATTAATAGGCTTTTTCTAAATTTACTAATTTTTATTACGATTCATTAAAAATGTTTAAAAAAGTAACGATGCAAACATCCCACGCATTTCTTCCTTAAATGCGGACAACTCATTGTTACCAGTACTAGCGATCCCATCAAAAACAATACTTGTCAAAAAAACCAAGTCTCGCAACTCAGTTGTTCTGCGGTAAAAAGTTGTGAGATCCATGTAATACCAAGTCGGTTATTAATTTATTCGGTTATAAATATATTGAGACTTGGCCATCGCACTAAATAATTGAATTTACATGTGTTTTCAGGCGATTGAATTTACACGTGTTTTCAGGCGATGGCCAAGTCTCAATATATTTATAATCGAATAAATTAATAACCGACTTGGTATTACATGGATCTCACAACTTTTTACCGCAGAACAACTGAGTTGCGAGACTTGGTTTTTTTGACAAGTATTGTTTTTGATGGGATCTCATTTCTTTTTGTATTTTGTAGACAGTTCTACTTTTTTCCTTTTCGGTATCTTCTACTTATTGTATATATGTATATCTATATGTATATAGTTTTTCTAAGATATATTATACAACCTTACGCACTCGTAATAAGTACGAATACGCACGTAGGTACGTTTTTTGCATTAATAAATAATTTAATACACGTGTTTTCATGACGGGAATACCCATTTTTTGCTCGATTTGGCAGGGGCACTACCATGCGCCTATATTTATATGGGACTAGCTTAAACCCGCGGCTTCGCACGCAATATAATAATAACTGCCGTAATAAAACATCGTTACGAATAAAGCCAATATTGAAAAATTTAACTGAAGACTTGGCTGTATGGGCTTAATTTTTTTTTTTTTGCAGTCTTTTCTAGATTTTTTAGTTTTTCCTTGATTCATACACCAAACACTACTTATATTCCAAATTTGAAGCTTCTAGGTCTGCTAGAAGTGCCTTAGAATTTTGATGATCGGTGAGTCAGTGAGTGACAAAATTAAGAAATTTGACCCGTTATAATTTCTTAAAAATACTGGTTCAAATTGAATGAAATTTGAAAATATGCTTATATAATATGCCTGCATGGTTACTGAAAATTTCAGTCTTCTAATTTTATCCACAACGAAGTTACAGGGGGTCGAAAATGGTCTGAATTGCTTCGAGAAAAGGATGGTACGGCCGTGACGCTTTTTCGCTCGACTTGGTGGGGGCACGGCCGTGCCCCCAGATAAATCAGAGGGACTGTCGTGTTCTTTTCTCTTTTTCGCACGAACGAAGACAGAGTTTGGTGGGGTTAATAGTTTGTTCAAGCAATTTCAAGTCGTTCAAGTTTGATTCGGACAAAGACTTATTCATATTGCCACCTTGTACTAGGAGAACAACAAGCACGTGGAGATTATAGTCAAGTATTGTACTTACTGTACTGTATGTACTGTACTGTAAGTAAGTACTTGACTATAATCTCTACGTGCTTGTTGTTCTCCTAGTACAAGGTGGCAGTATGAATAAGTCTTTGTCCGAATCAAACGTCGACGTTAATAAATTATGTGGGTTCCCAGTCACAGACAATTTTGTCTGTGTCCAGCGCGACAATGGCGCGATTCCGTGCGTAGTGGTATTATAAGCGCAGTACCAGGATCGCATAAATTAAAGGTAGTTCGGTCGACGTGCAGTGATCAGTAATCACTCTTAACGATTTATGCACTCCTATTTTCTTGCACTGATTATGAGCGTGAGGTTTTTTTCGTTACGGAATTTTTCAATTCGGTCCCCGCGCTCAAAGGCCCGCGATAGAAGCTATGCAGCTTAAAATTAACTTAAAAAAAAATACTACTAAATTTACTTATTTTTATCGTTCGTACTTCATTCAAAATATTAAAAAAACGGCCTAATAGATTTTCGTTGTCTAACTATCTGTACATCAAAAACCAGGAACTCAGGAATGGCTTGAAGTATAAAGTTCTAATTAACCTCAACAGACATTTATATGTCTGTCCTCCTGGTCATTTAATACCAATTCAAATTAGTACTTACTATAAAATAAAATACTTACTAAAAATTTATTTTGTTACGACTTCAAATTAAAAAAAAGAACGGAACCAAAGACATTTCGTTGTCCGACCAATTTTCGTTCTCCGACTAAATAAAAAACCAGGAACTCAGGATTGGCTTGAGATATAAAGTTCTAATAAATCAAAACACTAAATGTCTGTCCTCCTGGTCAATTAATGCCAATTCAAAGTAGCTCTACTATTAAAACCATTTCAAAAAAAGACATTAAATTAATAGGCTTTTTCTAAATTTACTTCTTTTTATTACGATTCATTCAAAATGTTTAAAAAAGTAACGATGCAAACATCCCACGCATTTCTTCCTTAAATGCGGACAACTCATTGTTACCAGTACTAGCGATAAATCAGAGGGACTGTCGTGTTCTTTTCTCTTTTTCGCACGAACGAAGACAGAGTTTGGTGGGGTTAATAGTTGGTTCAAGCAATTTCAAGTCGTTCAAGTTTGATTCGGACAAAGACTTATTCATATTGCCACCTTGTACTAGGAGAACAACAAGCACGTGGAGATTATAGTCAAGTATTGTACTTACTGTACTGTACTGTAAGTAAGTACTTGACTATAATCTCTACGTGCTTGTTGTTCTCCTAGTACAAGGTGGCAGTATGAATAAGTCTTTGTCCGAATCAAACGTCAAATAACGTTAATAAATTATGTGGGTTCCCAGTCACAGACAATTTTGTCTGTGGTCCAGCGCGACAATGGCGCGATTCCGTGCGTAGTGGTATTATAAGCGCAGTACCAGGATCGCATAAATTAAAGGTAGTTCGGTCGACGTGCAGTGATCAGTAATCACTCTTAACGATTTATGCACTCCTATTTTCTTGCACTGATTATGAGCGTGAGGTTTTTTTCGTAACGGAATCGGATTTGGTGCCCGCGCTCAAAGGCCCGTGATGCCTATAGCTTAAAAACGGAACCTAGATTTTCGTTGTCTAACTATCTGTACATCAAAAACCAGGAACTCAGGAATGGCTTGAGGTATAAAGTTCTAATTAATCCTGGTCATTTAATACCAATTCAAACTAGCATAAAAAATGGCTTTCAGCTTAACTAAAAACTTAACTAGGCTTTTCTAAATAACTTATTTTATTACGATTCTGTACTTCAAAATAAAAAAAAAAAAAGAAAATTAAGGTCGTTGTCGAACTATCTGTGCATAAAAAACTAGAAACTCAGGAATGGCTTGAGGTATGAAGTTGTAATTATTCAAAACACTAAGTGTCTGTTCTCCTGGTCATTTAATACCAATTCAAACTATTTCAAAACTAAAAATAGGCTTACTAAAAAAATTACTTTATTTTGTTACTTCAAATTAAAAAAAAAAAACTGAAACCAAAGACATTTCTCGTTGTCCGACTACATCAAAAACCAGGGAACACAGGAATGGCTTGAGGTATTAAGTTCTAATAAATCAAAACACTAAATGCCTGTCCTCCTGGTCATTTACAAAACCATTTCAAAAAAGGGCATTAATCTAACTAAAAAAATAGGCTTTTTCTAAATTTACTTTTTTACGATTCTTGTACTTCATTTAAAATATATAAAAAAACGGAACCCTAAAAGATTTTCGTTGTTTAACTATCTGTGAATCAAAACCAGGACCTCAGGAATGGCTTGAGGCATAAAGTTATAATTAATCAAAACACTAAATGTCTGTCCTTCTGGTCATTTAATACCAGTTCAAACTAGCGCAATGTAATAACAACATTTTTCAAAAAAAAGCATAAACTAACTATCTAAAAACTGAAAATAGGCTTTTTCTAAATAAAAACGATTCTGTACTTCAAAATGAAAAAAAAACGAAACCCTAAAAGATTTTCGTTTTCTCTCTGTACATTAAAAACCAGGAACTCAGGAATGGTTTGAGGTATAAAGTTCTAATTAATCGCCAAGAGGACAGACATTTATATGTCTATCCTCCTGGTCAATTAATACCAATTCAAACTAGCTCAATGTAATAAATATAAAAAAAGGCTTTCAAAAAAAAGCAGTACTAAAAAACTGAAATAAGCTTTTCTAAATTTATATGCATTACGTATTCTGTCTGTAAGTTTAAAATAAAAAAAAAAAACGGAACCCTTAACTGTACATTAAAAACCAGGAACTCTGGAATGGCTGAAGGTATAAAGTTCTAATTAATCTAAACAATAAATATCTGTCCTCCTGGTCATGTAATAGCAATTCAAACTAGCTCAATGTAATAAAAAACAAGGCTTTCAAAAAAATTCTAACTACTTAACTAGGCTTTTTCGAATTTTGTACTTCAAAATGAAAAAAAAATAAAAAATAAAAACGAAGCCCTAAAAGGTTGATTTCGTTGTCAGACTATGTGTGAATCAAAACCAGGACCTCAGGAATGGCTTGAGGCATACAGTTCTAATTAATCAAAACACTAAGTGTCTGTGCTCCTGGTCATTTAATACCAGTTCAAACTAGCTCAATGTAATAAAAACAAGGCTTTCAAAAAAAGTCTAACTAAAAACTTAACTAGTCTTTTTCTAAACAACTTATTTTGTTATGATTCTTTCTGTACTTCAAAATGAAAAAAAAATAAATAAATAAAAACGAAGCCCTAAAAGGTTGATTTCACTGTCGAACTATCTGTGCATCAAAAACCAGAAACTGAAATGGCTTGAGGTATAAAGTTCTAATTAATCTAAACACTGTCTGTCCTCTTGGTCAATTAATACCAATTCAAACTAGCTCAATGTAATAAATATAAATAAGGCTTTCAAAAAAAGCAATACTAAAAAACTGAAATAGGCTTTTCTAAATTTTATATAGCATTACGGATTCTGTCTGTACTTCAAAATGAAAAAAAAAAACGGAACCCTTAACTGTACATTAAAAACCAGGAACTCAGGAATGGCTTAAAACTCAGAATTCAAACTATTTCAAAAGTACTTATTACTAAAAACTAAATTAAATTAAATTGCCCCGAAATCGTGGCATTGCCACGATTTAAACTGCAGCCTCTGATATCCTTAAACGTTTTGAACTCGATAATGAAGCATTCGAACGAATACAGGCCGAAAGGCGATGACCGTAATGTTAAGTTCCGGATCGTCCATAAAATCTAACATGTGATGTCAATTTTCTTGTTCGATTTCCAATTGATATCCAAAATTTTGGTCTCAAACTGTAGCTACCGACGCCCTCTAACCTTTTGTATAACACTTTGAAGTGATCCGTCAAATACCCTCTGAAATATAGTAACTTATATCCACAAACACCAGCGATCGACCAAAAAATCTCATTTTTCGGAAATAATTTCTCTTACAATTACCAACCGATTTCCAAAAACTTGGTCTCAAACCGAAGCTACATTAATGGCCGAGATACAATTTTTTTTTATTTTCGATATCGGTCCCCGTTTTCGAAATAATTTTGATTTAGTAAAAAAAAAATCCGAGAAAACCCCGATTTTTTTACATTTTCCCATTTTTTTCATAAACTGCCAAACTGATTTTCAAAATTTTGGTGTCATCCGATACGCAACTAAATTATTGATCTTATAAGACCTTAAAATCTTAGCTAGACCCCATACCCTCGGAGTTATGGCTAAAAATGCGTCTCCCGTGAAATGGATATGATAGTCATTTTCAATGACAAAAGACATTTTAAAACACTTTATTTGAAATAAAACATGTTTATTTAATGTTTGTTTAAATGTTATTCATACAATTTCAAGACTGTACAATTACTATATTACGAGTATTAAAACCTCTGGGTTCCGCGTGAGAAACTCACGACAAGATCTTTATGCATTTATTTCGCAAAATACAATTGTAATTTGTTCTTAGACTTTAAATTTCACGTCTCGCAAGTCTCGCAACTATCTGACTCATTGACAAGTACGCCGCTTTTTGTGTTCGCTGTTTCGTCGTTCTACAACTTTCCAGAAAACTTCAACCGAAAAGAATTAGTTGTCATTTCTTTTGCACCTTATATCTTCCTAACTTAAAATTAGTGACGAGGAAGTAAATGATCGATCTCATAAACGTGCACGTAATGATTTATCAACACGCTTAAAGCCTTAGTAGGTACTTATGGAGTTGAAATCAATTATTACAATTTGAAATAAATTATTGTATGTGAATACAGTTTCATTTACTGCAATCTATTATCCCTAGAGAACACGAGAAAAAGAACTCCTGATGATAATAAACCCAAGTTACAAAAAATCATATTCGCGTAGGTTTTTTTTCCAGGCGCTTGTAATATTTAATACAAAACATTTACAGATAAAATTAACAGCACTAGCTAATTTATTACCGGAATTAAAATTAATATCACGGGACATTAATTACAGATTTCGTAATAAATTGAATAAAATTAATTTTTATCATCGCTTTACGTTTCTTATTTGCATTTCGCGATCTAAAATGTTAAGTATGTAGATGTGTTTTTGTATAGCGACTTCATTTCGTGCACCCCATTCCGGCAATTTGTCAGGCTTTTACAGTATTAGCGAGTTGAAATTATGAGGCAATATAATGAGGACAGTGCTAGCTGCGAGTTTAGTGTGTAATATCTTAATTTAATGGAATAATAGGATCACAATTTGTAGAATTGTGGATGGTGATGGAATGAGATAGTCATAGGGCGTCTAGTTCTACGAGTAATCTAGTAAAGCAAATTAGGCCAGATTAAGAGACGATCCAAAGAGAGACACACAGACACAACTTTTTATTGTACAAATTTATGTTAGAACTAGCGACCGCCCGCAGCTTCGCTTGCGTAGACTACACATTCCTGTTTTAGGTAGTATTAACATTCGAAATAGTTTATACATACTTTTTGCTGAAACTAATATTAGATACACCCATTCAAACTTTCAATCTTCATTTTCCCCACTCTTTTAAGAAAACCGATACACCCATACTTTTCACCTCCGGTTTCCCACCCTTAAAATGTGGAAGTCCAAAAACCCTGAAACACGTCATTATTTTTTTATGTTAAAATTTTTATGTTTCTAACTTTAAAGAACAAAGACTCTCATACAAAGCCCCTCCATCCCTCGCTCCTCAAATTTGAAATTTCCAAACATTCCTTTCTTAAAAAAATAATGCTCACGTTATAAAATAAACCACTGTTTCAAATTTTGGCTTCCTAGACTTAGTAGTTTCGGTCTTATCTACGCTGATAGATCAGTGAGGACAAACGACAGACAGCCACAAAAAGTAACTGATGTGACTCTTGACAACCTTCTTTCACGTCTGCAAAGTTTCATTAAAATCTGTTCAGCCGTTTTGGAGATTAGCTTGAACAGACACATAGACATACAGACAGACAGATGAACAAAAAGTAGCGTATGTCACTTTTGACCATCTCCTTTTCATACCCGTGAAATTTCATTAAAATCGGTTTAGCCGTTTTGGAGATTAGCTCGAATACACAGATGGACGTACATACAGACGTACAAAAAGTAGTATATGCCACTTTTGACTACTTTCTTTCCATATCTGTGAAGTTTCATCAAAATCAGTTTAGCCGTTTTGGACATTTGCTCGAATAGACAGACAGACAGATAGTATTATTTTATATATATAGCCTATAGCCTTCCTCAATAAATAAACTATCCAACACAAAAAAATTTTAATTCGAACCAGTAGTTCCTGAGATTTGCGCGTTCAAACAAACAAACAAACTCTTCAGCTTTATAATATTAGTATAGATTAGACTCGTTTTGAGTTAAAACGCGTATTTTTCTTCATGTTCATTTCATCAGCCCATTTTTACTCCACTTCAAGGGCTTAGGCCTCCCCCGGGGTGAGGGGGGCTTGGAGCTTAAATCCACCACGCTGCTCCACTGCGGGTTGCGCTTTGGGCTATAAAGACACCCACGTATATCTTTAATGTAGGTACATTAATTTTAACTAAACGCCTTAGATGTGAATACAACTATGTTTTCTTGACAAACAAAAGTTTTGCGTTTGTTATGAACCACTAGGGTGTGCTACAGTAGATCTGTTTCTTAAAAAGGGCAAATCGATTTTGATGCGATTTTTCACATTACATAGGTAATTTTCAGATCGCGTTTTTAAATTAGTTTACAGTTATGTATTGCTCGAGGGGGCTGCAGTATGTGTATCTTCAAAACTGCTTTTTCATCATCATTTGTTTGTATCGTTGGGCAAAGGGCTCCTTAATTTTAAAATAAATTCGCGACAAAAAAGTAAAAGAAAAAAAGATAAATAAGTGGGCTACATTTTTAATATTTTCTAGAAAGTCGTACAATGATAAGGTAGTATTTAAAAGAATTCCACGAACAAAAAGTGCCAATCAATATCAACAAACTTTGTTAACTTAGTGATATGACTATTAAATAAAAAATAATAACATTTTTTTTTAAACTAAATTAGATAATTCTTTTTTAATACTGTAGTTAAAAACAGCCAATGATTATATTTCTTTCGATGAAAATAAAGCTACACGGGCTGGCAAACTTTAAACAGCTTGCGAAAATGAAAAAATTGTGCCTTGATCAAGAAAAATTATTACAAATAACAAATTATTAGATACATTTAAAGCTAAGATAGCGTAATAATCAGGAGGAAGGGTCTTTATACTTTGAAACGTTCGAAAGCGTGAGCAAAATGTCAGACTATCATTATTTTATACAAAAATTTTGTTTAATCGTACATATGTAACATCCGATTTTCTCTTTTCTTACGTGTGGGTTACAAAAAATTCTACTTAACAGCAATAATATTTGGTCTACTACGTATATTAAGTATATTTTTTGTTCACATTTTTGTTGCCACAACGCGGTATCTTTATGAACATCCATGATTTAAAGTTGTAAACTCCAAACTGTTGCCACGTTACAAAGGAAGGATTGATCTCAGTGTTTGTCACATACAAGAAATAAAAAGAGACGTTTGTTCAGCCATTTACTATAGTATTTTTGAAGTGATTTTGTTTGTTTGTTTTTTGAGATAACTCCTAAGATAAGATAATCTCCTATTATAAAGTTCAGTCCTCCAAGCTATTTTAGAGTTACAATGAGCGAGCAGTGCTAGGACAGAATATTCAAGTTCTGTCCTACATAAACAAACGAAACCACGTAAAAAACTATAGGAAATGGCTGAACAAATGTAAGTTTCTTTTCATTCTTTTATGTCAGAAACCCTGAGATCTATCCTTCCTTTTGTAATGTGACACTGTGTACGGGACATTGTTTCCGGAGCAGGTCCACTATTCCCTTATCATATTCTAAAGTATATTTAACTATTCTAACACGAGATAGAGGATTGGACATTTAACGCAGTAGCTTACATAGAAGGTTATTTGGGAAATAAGGTTTTATTTTTATCGCAGGGGAATGAAAAGCTGAGTGTTTCCTTCGGGTGGTCAGGGTACTGAATTTTTTTGAATGGAGTATTTTTGAACATTTATCTGTTAGAACGTAGTGATTCGCGACAGAAATCTTTTTACATTTTTCAATGAACGAATGGTTAAATTTTTGTGATCACCCCACACGATTATAATATAGAAAAGCATAGAAAAATATTTCATAAATTATTTTAAAATTGAATCAACCAACTTTAGAGAGAGAGTCGGAGGGTGGTGCTGGAGAATGGATTATTTTTAAAAGTACCTAATACGTCCCGGTACGTTAGAGAGAAAGGCGATTGATTTCAAATCTTGAATTTATTATATATGACAAAATCATCACTATGTTTTCCGCTTGTGGTAATTATTATGATCTCTCTATTATGAGAAAGCCTTGGAATATTTTCCTAAAACAAAGAGCTCAACGGACATCGTAGCATTGATAACAAGTATTATTCTTTTTTAAAGCACGGCCCTTAAAATACAAAATGGAACACTTATTTAATTAACACGTGAAAAATGGAAAAATAAAGGGAACGGAATAACGAACTCAGCGTTATTAATTGGTGTAACTTGTTACACCCTTTTTTTTTGATTCGCCCACGGGATGCCGTGCTCTAGAGCTTTCGGTGAAAAAGAAAAAGGGCTAATTAACATTATGTAAATAAATTATTTTTCAATTGTTTCCCAACCTTGAACTTTATTCACGAGAGTTTTATTAAAAACTTTGTTCTTTCTTACAACATATTTCTTTGAGAATACCCTTTGAAATAAAAATTACTGAAGTGATATTTTCTACTTTATTTACTTTAAATGTTTTCTAGTGACAGATTTCTTTACAATAACAATATCCAACAAAATTTTTCAAATAATAATGTTTGTACTTTTTTGTCAATGAATATAATTCTTTTTTTTTTATTTTGTTATTTTGTCCGTCCTTGCAACGTTCATAAGACTGACATGGTCACATAGTTCCTAAAATTTGCCGTCTATAGGAATGAAATTTCAAATATATCACCATCATCATCATCAGCCCATTTTTACCCCACTGCAGGGGCTTAGGCCTCCCCCAGGATGAGGAGGGGGGCTTAGAGCTTAAGTCCACCACGCTGCTCCACTGCGTGTTGGTGCGTGGGAGTCCATTTCTACACGGGAAGGTAGTGATTTGGAGGTAGAGCTACTGTAAATCTCCTTCAAGCGTTGAAGCAATATAAGCGGTCCCAGTCATGTTCAAATATATGGTATTTACAAATTCCATAAATATGCAAAGGTCAATCAAAAACTCTCCGATATTGGATATTTTAGTTTATAATTTGAATGTGACGTGATTCAACTATTTTTCGGACATTTTGTTTCATTGGTAGTTCATGCTGTTATTTGCAAGATTTCAGTTGTTTTATGTATTTTACAATAGTGTGTATTACAGATATAAAACTGTAAATAACACGATACTGCAAATAAACAGGGGAGAGCTGCGTTTGTGGTTTGTGTGAGTAGACGTCTAAAGTAGAGACGATGCGATATAGCGATTGCGGGGGCACAAATGACAGACGAGGTTGCATCCCGGTTCAGGCCTATTGTGTAAAACATATGATCGCGACTAGGACCAATTTAACTTTGTGTCGTTTGTGTGAACCACAGAACAGTCAACCTATAGACCACGCTTAAATAAACGTCAGAAAATTGACAATTTAATGGCTTCCGACGTGCTTCCAACTGACCGCTCACAAGAGACGTAGTTATGTAGTGTCACTACATAGCCTTGGCGAATGCTACTCCCTGTCAAAGCGTGGTCTATAAGGTTGACTTGTCTGTGGTGTGAACAAACGCTATTCTCAGGTCTCGCTTTTTTATCTATATCTACTAGCACTTTACAATTAATATTATTCGTCCCGCCCTCGATTGGTAACGATAAAATATTTAAAAAATTATAATTTTTATGATTTATATGGAAGTGAATAAAAAGTATTTAAAGGAATATCACAAAAAAAATGTATACTTACATAGTAAAACGAATGTATTCGTAAAAAGTAATGACCCAAATAAGATATACCAAGGTATAGTCGTAATAATATTAATACAAATACAAACAATAATAATGAGTACCTAGTAAAAGTCTCTTAGGGATAGTTTACCGTTGCAAGTTTGCCATTATACAACTTTAACCTAGAAACATTTCAACAAAGTAACTTATTGCAATGTGACGAACAAACGTAGCATAATGCAAGTTTTCAGATTGAAATTTCAAAATCTTTCTCAACTTGTATCATCGGAACTGCAAAATGATTATGAGGATATGAATTGTTTAAAGCGGGTTTTATTCTTGGAATTTTAGAACTTCGAACGCTCCAGCATAATTCAAAGTTCCTTACAATGAAGCAAATTCGTACTACAGTCGGGCTGTGGACGTCGCTGGGTACAATGGCTCGGTGCAAACGGCTAAAAGGAAAGCATTGTTCTCCATTTATTTCCTTTCCTGTGGGGACAAATTAGAAGAGTGCGCCTTTAAAAGTTTGTTTTGTGAAGGATTATTGGCGTCGAAGTCACTAATGCTTTGTTTGTGGACTGGCCTTTGATATTGAGGCGTGTTTATTCTATCCTTATTTTGTCTGTGATATATCATTCTAGGTTGAAAAAAAAAACTGAATGGAGAACATAATTATTAAAAAAAAATTCCAATTGGAAAATAATTTACTTCAGAAAGAAATTTAATTACTTATTTACCAGTATCATTTTCGATCGCTATTAATAATTTTGTACTTTGATTAGATATGTATTAAATGGGAACATCAAACAAATGGATATATTTTTCCAAGTATGAGACGTTTCACGGTTATCGATATTTGGTTAACTCATATAATCGATTATCACTGTCGATTTATACTGTATCGATTTATACCGATGTCAAAAATATAAGTCGGTACAATAAAAATCTGAACATAAAATTAAAGACGCAAATAAAAATTTATATTGTACAATTCCACCAAAATCACAATCAAAGTTACTATTCGAATTTTTCTCATGAGTACTATAATAAATTCTATTTGTATTAAATTTATCGAAATAATTCTAACGTCACTGTCATAAAGTATTGTATCTATGCACCATGAAAAGTCAAACTAGGAAAATGCTACATCCGTGGAAATGGCACTCAACATTTACGATATTTGAAGGATATGTAAACGTCAGGAATACGTTCTCATTTTGGGAATTGTATAATTAAATTTCTTATGTTACATTATTGTGTATCTTATTACTTTTTCGTTCATTGCAGCATTTATAAGAAAAATCTATAAACAATTCTCTCGAAAAAGCTATTCAATACAAGCACGTGTACCGAAATTACAAAGTCTAGCTAACGGTGTGTGGTCAGCAGCACTGTAACAGAAATAAGGACGCCCGAGTTATCACTGAATCCGGTTAAGCTAAGCTAAAAGGGGCTATAAATTGTACACTCGCATTACTTCTGTGATACAACTGCATAGTGCATTTATTTATTGTATTCAGTTCTAGAATACCTATTACAATTATGTAACTGATGGTATAAAAAATTAATAGAGACCTAAACGCAACCATTGGCATACATATGAGATGTGACTTTTCAACGACAAGATTCCATCAGTACTGCAGTGTAATTATTGAATACAGATACTCATCTAGTTTACATGATAATTCTCTAAAAGTTTAGATGTTATTATCATCTATTAAGCAGTAGGATAGTACGTGTAAGCATACTTGCAACCGTGAGATAACCATTCGCTTAAAAACCAATTTAATACAATGGAAAATTCCGCAGAATAAAAGTATAACAAGGTTTGATTTTAATTCCTTGCGACGCGAAGAAAAGAATCGGGCGCTTTTGTTACTTGTTTTGATATTATTCCGAACGTAGAATAAACACGTCGAAAATACTCGTATAATTGAAACTTGATTTTTCGCTTGGTTTATAACGTGATTTATATATAGCTTTTGTGTTTAAAACAACAGAGACTTCATAAATATATACCATTATTAAAACTTTCATGAAAATTATTTGAATTTTTAATGATTAGTGATTTTAATTACGAAGATAGTAATATGAACGTTATCGTAAGAGGGCCCATAACCATTGGATCCCAATGAAATATTTATTTTTAGCAATAATTCAAGATTTTATTTTATAGATTGAAGGAGATAAAAACAAATAATTTGTTGGTTTAAGTACATACACTCATAGAGTAAATAAAGACAGCAACATTTGGTTTTAATAGAGTCATAAATGTCATTTCGTAGTATCGAAAATGTCAAACGCAATTTCGCGGTGATGAAATGAAGATTGGCGCGTGGGGATTTCGTAGGGGTGAAGACCGGCTCGCAAGGACCTTGCGGAATTAAACTCGCCGTTTTGCACCCGCTAGCTAGAGTATGAGTGGTTAGACAGTAAACATGAATACACTTGTGGAGAAGGCTGTGCCTGTAGTCATAGAGTAAATAAATTTGACAGCAGCATGATTCTACAAACTCAAGCTGGGGTCGGTTGGGTCTAATATCCATCCGACCCAGACCACAGACCCAGAACCCATTAAAATTAGAAAAGAGATTGAACTATCCCGTTAACGTGTTGCACGTAATCACTACATAGTATAAAACAAAGTCGCTTTCTCTGTCCCTATGTCCCTTTGTATGCTTAAATCTTTGAAACTACGCAACGGATTTTGATGCGGTTTTTTTTAATAGATAGAGTGATTCAAGAGGAAGGTTTATATGTATAATAACATCCATTAAATAGTGGAGAAGTACTGTTATTTTTGAGGTTTCTAATGTGATGTCGTAAATAATTACATTTTTTCCGCTTACATTGCAAACGCAGGCTGAACCCTACGAGTTTTATCAAAATAATGTACTAAGTATTGTACACATTGAAAAGGTCTACAGAAAAGTCCGTGATGGTATATGTCTATCTCTTATGGATAACCCACAATAACTTTTTTTTGTCATTTACTTTTTACGACAAATAATGGCTAATTTTCGAAACGATTTTAACCAATACAGCATTAATCCTTAACCAATTAAATACCTTGAATACATTGTTCATTTAATATAGATCTATATGGCCCTTTACACCGTATGATTTAAGTGAATATTTTCGAAGATATTACAGATTTAAAATTGCGGGACATAGCGTTTGCGGCGATACCGCCCGGCCGCCCGGTGCGGCAAGAGCGTGCCTATAAACGAAAATATACTACTCGGTCGATACTGTTCTCGATTTGGAAGAAGCTGTTCGTTTTCCTACAGAATTTCTAAATTCTTTGAACCCATCTGGACTCCCTCCTCACAAAATGGTGTTGAAAGTAGGTTGTCCTGTTATTTTATTAAGAAACCTGAATCCACCTAAACTTTGCAATGGCACGCGTTTGTTGGTAAAATCATTGAAAACTTTCATAATAGAGTGCACAATACTCACAGGATGTGGTACCGGAAAAGATATATTGATTCCCCGAATCCCTCTGATACCATCGGATTTACCCTTCCAATTTAAACGTTTACAGTTTCCGGTAAAGACATCTTTTGCAATGACCATTAATAAATCGCAGGGTCAAACCTTCAACGTTGCAGGCTTAGATTTGAGCGTTGACTGTTTTTCACATGGACAACTGTATGTCGCTCTTTCAAGAGTGACCTCCAGAGAAAACATGTTTGTATTGTCTAATGACAAGAAAGCTGTGAACGTTGTTTATAAAGACATTTTGTAATATGTTGTAAAAATAAAATAAATAGTTAAAAATGTAAAAAGTAAATAAGTAAAAATGTAGTGTATGAATTTAGATATTCCAAAGATAGCAGGAAATCTTCATGGTATAGGGAAAGGGGGATTGTTTTACTCCAAATTTAACGCGTGCGGGCCACGGGCAGTAATGAATAAATCAAAACTACTGAATCGATTTTAATCACATAGGCTATATATTTTATACCCGTGCGAAGCCGGAGCGGGCCGCTATGTTTTTATATACAACGTTCACAGTTTTTCTGTAGTGTATTTAGTATCAGCATTGCACCCGTGCGAAGCCGGGGCGGGTCGCTAGTAAATGATATAAAATTGTAAATATGAATTTGAATTTGAACATTTCATATTAGTAGGTTATTTACGTGGATAAAACAAAGTTTGTCTAAATACAAAGTAGGAAACTAAACAAGTAGATGAAGTTGCCAACAAACACGATAAAATTTGTGGTCTGCAAAAGTGATTATTACAACAAAAAAGGAGCCAACTTTTGTATGCTTGTGTGTGTAATTAAACAGGCTATATACCTACATGCATTCGCCAATCCACACTAACCGCGTATTAACCGTCTCTGTGTGCGTTGATAGTAACTAAATTATTAGGTGATATTTTCATCTACGTTTTTTATCGCTGAAACTCTGTCTAGACATGTATGTAATCAAAGAAAAAACCCTAAACTTATGAAAATGTTTTATAAAAAAGGTTTTGATTATTATGGACCCTCCAAATAATGTAAATTTTATAGAAAATAATAAAAAAAAAACTGTGGGAATGGTGATTAAATAAGATTAGGATTATTACATATCTTTATTTAAAAAAAATGTAAAACAATACCACAATATAATCACAGCCTAAATTACTATTTTATTGTCAAATAAAAACACTCCTTAAAGAAATATGTTATTTCTAAAAATTGTGTGTAAAGTTTCTTAAAATTACAAGTATTTTTTAAATGGTCAATAATATAAAATATTTTATATGAGACATAAATTAATATTGCACATTTTTATGTAATTAGAAGACTTATTTTGTAGAGTATAACGTTTTTTGTGTGTAAGAATAATTTCATAATAAACAAATTCATTATTATTACATCTTGAAAATCTCAGTACAAATAAAACGAACTTTTCTTGAAAGGTCTCACTCTTTGTGTATGAAATTCTTTAATTTCAAGGTTAAAACTTATCACAGCCTTCAATTCCTATTGATAAAAAAGTGAATGAATTGGTTTGAAAAAAAAAAACATGTGCTTTTAGAAGAATTAATTTGAAGACAAAAAGATTAATTTACCGAGGTGTAATCGAGCAAATTATAGTAAACATTATTTTTTGGTGTGTCGGTAAATGTAAAAATAAAATAAATACTAAATAGATGATTGATGTATCCCATCTCCTATTTTCTTAATGGTTCATAGAGATGCAAATCGATGTCACCATTTATGAAATTCTAGGTCATCCCCACCACCAACTACAAAATATAAAAAAAGGATCTGCCTTTAAGGATCAAAAATCATTAGACAATGAACAAACTTGTATTATCTCACACTTTTTAAAGGTTAGTTTTTTTGTGTCGGGGGTTTTTTAAAGTTTAAATTTAATTTTTATTTCAAAATTTTTAAACTTAGTTATTTAGTTAAACTAATTCATTCATGATCAGACAAAAAAACAATTTTCAAGTTTTTAGTTTTCATTTCATTAGTTAATATTCCTCATTCCCTTTCAATATAGTGTACAGTATTCTACCCTAGACAAGCCCTTTCATTTGCTACCCCTATTGATGGAGTGGCGAAAAAATATGATACCGGCCATTTTGGACTGATTTTCATCAAACATAGCTAAGAACACTCCCGACTAATTTAACTTTCATATAAAAATATCCGCATCCAAATCGGTTCATCCGTTTAGGAGCTGCGATGGCACAGACAGATACACGGATACACACACAAGTCAAACTTATAAGACCCCTCTTTTTGCGTCGGGGGTTAAAAGTCGGATACGATTAATCGTATGTGTGCGCTTGTCCTCCGATCCGGTTGTCGTAACGACTTTTTAAACAAAACATCGGTTAGAAGCGTGGACGTACTCAACTGCCTAGGGTTCAGTTATTTCATGTATATTATTTTTTATTTTCGTTACAGAGTAGGTACCCTATAACGAAAGTAAATATCCTTTGTGTGTATGTGCGTTAATCATTGTGCAACTTCTTGAATATTTTGGTAAAACTTTTATTGCACTGCACCCGTTAGGAGAAATTCTATGATACAGATAAATGATATAAAATTATATTTTCAGTAATTTTGCAAGGAAACCTTAACTTAAATCGCTTTTTCTAATTTCACATAAAATATTATCTAAATGCAATTACTTTTGAATTTCTTAATATTGCATCATAATCACCACGAATGATATGTATAAAATACCTAATCACCACAAGTACCTATTCCTCAACGATTGTTTTATTCCTAAAATCGTTGGGAGTTTTTCTTACTAATTGCTTACTTTTACTAATCAGAGCGCCGTAAAACGTCGTAGTACGCAACTGTGCTTCAAATTTGTCGCAATGTTCCAAAAGAACAGGGTAAAGATATTTTAATTCAGCATGGTCTAACGTCGGGAACAAATGATGCAGAGCGTGATCCCCGAATCTAGTTAGGGATTTGAAGTGATCTCCCGCGTATTCGGCGCGTTCTACCATTGTGTCTAGTTGATGTATGCCCCAATCTATGTATTCTGACCTGGAAAAGAAAAATACGAAGATGTTCATAATCACAATTTAGTTTACATATGAATATGACACTATTATGGGTATAGCATCCTACACACTGGTGTGGGTTAGTCATAAATCGTATATTTTGACTACTAAAAGTAGCGTATCGGATTGTTGGAATCAAACGAGTGCTAAATGTTTATAGATTGATGGAATAAATTATTGTTTTGTGTTAAAGGTCACATTGGAATAACTTCATAAAAATTTTAAACTGCGTCGTAGACGCTGCACCTTTTCCGAAAACGGCGACACTTTTATGTGTGTAAACAAAACAAATAGTCTAATCCAATATTTTTGCACATCGCTGGTCACTGTGAGGCAGCGGGACGTACTAGATTGCAATGCGAAAGGTCTTAGGTTCTGTACTTGTTTTGATGTATACTGGAAATAATTTTTTTTATACGTCTCTGTCTGAGTTTCGGAGCACGCACGCTCCCACAACTATTCTAACGGTGAGCTGCAACTTGACAGTCCGCTATCTCTATCTAATGTATCCCGTCAGGATAAGCCCGCGTCTATTGAAATAGCATTAATAGTTAAAGATATAATTAAGGCGTTCGGGCAGTTAACTCTTCTTGACGAAATTGAAATTGTATTTAAAAAACCAAAATGATTCTAAACCTCATTTGGAGGCGTGTTCTCCCAAATGTTATCCCAAGAGTTCTGCGACTTTCTAAATAGTCGAATAATAAATAACTTCATGGAAAGTGTATTCGAAAATAGCTGTTAGTAGGGTCATAGGACAATAGACCGAAATAGATCGCAGGGTTAGTTAAGCTACCTCAATTCAATAAGATAAGATAAGGAACCTCCCTTGATATCTGATGCTTCTTGGGAAACCGATATGTAAAATATATTCATATTACTGTAGATATATCCGGTTGAACTTGACTTCAAAATTAGTTTGATATTTGAAGTCGTTAATGACTATATTATACATTTAAATTTTTGAAATTTTAATTCCCAAGAAGGGTAAATATATTTCTCAAAATATTTTATATTTAACAAATTTTGATTTATGGTAAAAGTATCGTCACAATCAGTCAAGAAGTGGGAATCCACACGAAGTAAAATTTGTAAACATTAACAAAAGAATTGGTATGAATAATATATTAAAGATATGGTTGAAGACATAAAAACGTTGTCATTTGAATAGTTAAAAGAAATCATAAATAGTCAGCGATTTCAGAATTTTAGTTAGTTTTCGGTCAGTCGAATATGTGTGTGTCAAGGCGTTGTTATTGTTATAATAAGTTAAGTTACCCGGTCTAAAGTACGATTATTACAAATGGACTGTGATCGAATAAATCGGCTATAGCTTTACAGTTTATTCGGGTGACTTACAGTTGTTAAGTATATTTATTCATATGATTCGATTGTTATTCGATTACTAAATGACTCGAACAACAATCGGATAATTCAATTGTTTTCATTCACAATTGCATATCACTAATTTGATTATTTACGCTGCCGAAATAAAAACATTTTTTTTTTGGAAAACTTGTAATTTGGACCTACAATTCGAGTGTATTTGTGGCGTATATGCTCGGTACACAACAACCATTTTGAAAATTTTCTGTCAAATTCTTCAAGTCGTGATGGTTAAGAGTAAGGAACAAGCACTGCGAGTGTTTGTCAATTAATGTATAAATATTATTTTGTAAATTGCTTTTTTTACAAGCACAATTAATGATGGTATTTTATTATAATAATAATGATACCTATGATTTCTCACACAAAGCCATCTAATCAATAAACAGAGCCTGTATTATATGGGTATTAAATAAATAATATACTAATTACATACATTTTTCGATAATGCATACATATTTAGATACTTTACATTAAGAGAATTATAAAACCTTATTTATGAACAATAATTATGAATATATCATTTTTATTTCGTGATATGATTTCATGGTGATGATTAAATTTCTATGCGATTTAATCTGAATGCGAATTGTGTATGATGATAAAAAAAAAATCGATTTACCTCGGTATGTCACCGTCGAAAAAATTCATGTGCCCATGATGTCCAGCAGTAAGACCGAATACTGTGAAAAGGAAACCTCCAACTAACTCCATAGCAGTCCATACTATAATAGTTGTCAAAAAACCTTGGCCACCCATCAACCACATCCATAATGGCAGCAAAATTGGTATAAAATTTGACCAAAATACTCGTTTTTTCTTCGACAGTACGAGAACGACACTAAAAAGATAAAACTTAAAATAATATAACTAAAATATAACAGACTTTCTGAGTATAAATTTTAAGTTTAAAAAGTAAAATTGCAAAAATAAAACTTACTCTTTTATGATAAAATTTATCCAAACGAAAGGGTATATAGCAACCCAGTACAAAGCTCCCAATTGGGCCCAAATAGTTTTGTCTTTGTAAGGCATGAAGTACAGAAATGGCTCTAAGAAAGTGAGCTCAATATCTTGTAAAGTGTTTGTATGTAAGTGATGCGAGAGTGCATGTGAAATTCTCCAGTCACTGAAAAAAATAATTTCCAAAATATTAACTTTTATTATATGTATGATTAATATATATATTTATAATAAACTACTACGATAGCCATCAGCTTACTTAGTACGAGCATCATACGACGTTTTTAATTTTTTTTGGTACCTATGGGATCACCTGGATGGTTCTTAGGCGCTATTATTGAGAGCCCGATTTTATTTCAATTTTCCGATTAAGTTTGTTTTGGACCTCTTACGTAATAGTACACTATCATGGCAGTACGGTACGCTGCATATTGTAGTCGAGGTGTTTATAGACACGAGGCGAAGCCGAGTGTTTATAATAAACCGATGACTATACGTTTTTGAATATATTTGTGATTAAAATTAGGTAGATACTTCAAATGTAATAGTGGCGGGAGCTAAGGGCGGGAGCGGGCTGCTTATCGCGGTTTGTGCATGCGTCACAAGCAGAATGCTCGTTTGTGATTGGTGTAAAGTAAGAAAACATAGTACTGTAAAATACAACATTACGGTACAAGTTTCGGTATCATAAAGATCGTATTAATAGCAAATGTATTAAAAAATAATTTATAATCCCTAATTTTTTAATTCAATACTTTTTTATGTTCATGATTTATTGAATAATAACGGTCTCGATACAACTGTGTAGTCTACGCGGGCAAAGCCGCGAGCGGAAAGCTGTTAGTTATAAAAATTGTTTTGTCGTAACATGAAACAAATGTGTATTCTAAAGTGAAACATATTTTAATCAAACTTGTTTAGATTGTATAAAATCACGCTACAATATCAACAGACGGAGTGATTCGCCAAAAACAAGACAATGGGAAGCCAAACAAGTAAACAATGTCGGTCCGTGGGTGCGATGCGGGTAAAATTTAATTTTGTGCGAAACACTAGTCTCTAACACGAAGTTCTTTATAATGCCACATGACGTAAGTTTTTTGTACCTTTGATTTTATTCGTAGTTGTGTTATAGTAATAATAATTAATTATAAAATTACAATTTCATTATTTATATTATAATTTTTCTAATACATCTAACATATCTTTTGAAAAACGTGATCTTAAATTTATACTAATTCCGTCATATGTCAGTGTTTGAAACATGAAACATCGAAGCAAGGTATGTATTAAGTAACTAATAAATACTCGCAAACACTTACGTGTATGACATTCCAGTGACATTAAACAAGTACATTCTCCAGCTGTCCCTGCGATGGAAGTAATTGTGAGCGCCTACACATAATGCACTGAGGGTTGATCCACCTAAAGCTATCAACAATGCACCAAGCATCCAGTTTTTCGACCATACCCAGCACGTCAATGGACATATAATGATAGTTGTCATTAATAATTTATTCATAACTTCATCACTTTTTCTTCTAATGTCTAGGGGTAATTCTTTAATTTTTTGATTAATTTTAATTTTTAGTGTGTTGTAAAACCCAGTTTCTTCAAATGTAAACGGCGAATTTCTCGGCGAAGTAGCTTTTCTGATGAAAAATTTTGGTAACAATTTCTTGGCGGCGTCATTTAAATGATGAGTTTCGAATGCCTCTGTGATGTCTGTACCCTGAAACATAAAAACAAATAATATACGTATGTTTACCTTAAAATCGTACCTGATTGTCAATTAATAATAACGATAATATTTAAGACATTCCACACAGCATCATTTAGTCCCAAACAAAGCAAAGCTTGTATTAAGGGTACCAGATAACTGATATACATAAATATTCTTTTCAATACATTTGTTATTAATACGGTCTTTATGACATCGAAACTTGTACCGTAATGTTGTGTTTTATAGGACTAGCTCTTTTTACTATACACCAATCACAAACGAGCATTCTGTTTGTGACGCATGCGTAAACCACGAAAAGCAACCCGCTCGCACCAGTCATCATCATCATCATCATCATCAGCCCATTTTTACCCCACTGCAGGGGCTTAGGCCTCCCCCAGGGTGAGTGCTCCACTACGGGTTGGGAACTGTAACGACCGCCATCTATTGACAGCGTCCGGGACCGACTGCTTATCGTGCCAGTAGTTCCCGCCATTATTAAATTTGAAGTATTATTTTAATTATTTTAATCACAAATGTATTGAAAAACGTCATATAATGCTCGTACTCAGTAAGCTGGCTATTATAGTCTCGGTTTATTATAAGCACTCGGCTTCGCCTCGCGTCTATAAACACCTCGACTATAATGTCCAGCTTGTCGTACTTGCATCATAATGTACTATTATAATATATACATATACTTATAGATTTTTTACACCCATATATGGAACAAATAAGCATGTCCTTGCACACAAATATTTGCTCCAGGCGAGAATCGAATACGCCACCCTTGATATATAGAGTGTCTAACCACTCGGCAAAACGGTCAGTCAATTAGTTTTATATTTAGAAATAGAATTAAAAATTCTATATTATTAGGTAAATACGCCTGCATCTTGGATTGAAAAGGAAATCTTTCAAAAGATGAACTATCTATAGAGCCTTATGTTATTGTATGTACGTAAAAAGTTTTTTGTTAGGAAGGTAATAAGTAATATTATTTGGTATTTTCTGATATCTTGAGTACTAAAAATTCTTATTATATTTTTATATCCATTCGTTTTATAATTCTTGTCTGTCTTTTAATTTACTATCAGTCGTGATACATAAATTAATTTGATTTAATTTAAACACGTGGACAAGACAGTGGAAGCTCTGATGAAAGAAAAATCACGTCACCCTAACGACTGGACGTTGACAACGCACGAATATTATAGAATAGTTTTTTTTTTAAATTATTAACATTTTTACATTACAACTGCGGGTCCGTGTGAAGATCAGTATGACAATCTACTAATATCACGATATTCACACTTTACTTCGATACTCACTGAAAGAATTTAATGAAAACTTAGGAGAGAAAGAGGTCAACCAATGAAAACTTAAAAGATGCTATATAACGCATTCATTTATTTTCTAAACCTCGAATTTCCCATCATGTCATGATTAGATTGTCAGTTCGGACCTGACTCACATGTGATCTGAAGCTTCGTCTGTAAAGCGTGTCTTGTGTGTATGCTCAGTACTCACGCTCGATCTACGCGACAGATCTATCGAATAGAACTTTGAGTGAAAATTAATCGAATCCGTTGCTAACAATTTCGGCTCGAAGGTAGTTTATATTCGTAGGTAAGTAGTGTCGTAACTCGTTCGTGTTTACTCAGAATCGCGTAGCTCTATAACTCTGATCGCAACGTGAAATCCGAGCAATATATTCGAAGCCTCCAAATTTCTTGCTGCTTCCAGAAAATTCCAATTGAAAATAGATTGGTCGTCGTTTCAGCATTTTCACCGAACTTTCTGGAACTAAACTATTGATGGAAAATGGTTTTTATTCATCTTAAGGATGTGCACGCTACATTGCGTTTAGCTCGTGTCTTTTATTTACAATAATTAATTAATCACTGTGCTATGAGTCTAAAATGCCTGTAATAATTTTAAATGATTTTTATGATTGCAAATATTATAAGCGAGGTGAACTTTTTTTATTTTTATTTTCATTGAGAGAAGTTAGTTTCATTAGGACAAGTAAAAACTACATTTATTCTTTTGTAAACTTACTTTTGTAAATTCAAGCCACTGTGTACCGCCAGGATGTGACTGAATAAATTCGCTCAAATCATAAAGTCCATCTTGTACCCTCCATAATCCTTCAGCGCCGTCCTGTTTTTGTTTCCCTTCTATCCATTGCAGTACAGTTTTAGGCTCCTTGTCTCGCAGATCGGGGTATTTTAGTCGAGGGAAACTACTCTGACGACGATCCGGATCAGGCACCATTTTCTATCTGAAATAATTTTGTAAAATTTTAAATTCATACATATAACAGAAACATATTCTGTGACAAATAAACCTTAAAAAACCAGAAATATTGGTTATTCTTTCGTATTTTATTTTATTTATTCACGTGTTTATTTATTCGTATGTTTAAAACAAATAACCAGTCGTTTTAAAAACCTCCAACAAAAACCTAAATTCCAACATTTCTGTTAATTAAATTACACATAGACACCGTGTTAGGGTGAACGTAGTCCAAACTTATAAAACGTGTAGAGGTTACCGAACTAAACAAAAAGTTTCAAGTGAGCAGATGGCACGAACTAACGGTTACCGAGAAAAACATGTTTTAATGTAAATTTTTCATCACTTATTTTTTTTAGCATCTCTCGTTAAAAAACTATTATCGGTGAAACTGTTCTTCTAGCGGTACTTCCTTAATTTCTTTAGATTTTGTAAATGCCACTGTTAGAAAGTCAGAAGAGGAAGGACGACACGCATCGTTCTATCTCGCACTCATATCTCGCGACATATTGACGTGAATAAAAATTTACTAAAAAACCTTATCGCGACTTCAAAAATATGTGTTTTATGACAGATAATAAAATAGGTTTTAACAATTTTTATTTCGTAGTTCAAGGCATTGAGAAACAACCCTGAGTTTTCGAAATTTCCATACAGTATTGTATGCGGTTTGTATAGGACATCTGCCTGCGTTTCAAGATTAATGAAAAGATGGTGGAGATATACTTCTCTGTCATACAGACTGATGGACGGACAGGGCTAAATCGTAAGGGTTCAATTTTTGTTATTTAGTTACGGAACACTAAAATGTATAACATGCGTCAGTAATTTTTTTGCTAAATAAGCTGCCTTTACTATTACGAATAATAATCGTTGTCTGTTTTTTTTATTTGTCTGTAATAGAGAAAAATAAAAATTTTACGTATAGAAATATACATAACCAGTTCCACATCTCATGATGGCCGAATCAAACTGGTTATAGGAGAGAATCCATGGAAATATTTTTGATGTAAACTGTTTGCATTTTCGACATAGGTATCACTACATATTATAAAATAAAGTCCCCCGCCGCGTCTGTCTGTCTGTCTGTCTGCACGCGATAAACTTAAAAACTACCGAACAGATTTGCATGATACCAATGGACGGAGTGATTCAAGAGAAAGGTTTTTGTGTATAATTTATCATGTTTTGTGCAAGTTACTTGAAATATGACGATTATTATTGAAGCCGACTAGAAGCTTTCATCGAAAACGCTGCCTAATCCCTTGGAGATATAACAAAAGAATGCATGGAGGAATTGTTCCTCTTTTATAGTACTAAAAAAAAGTCCGCAATGGCACAATTCTATATTTTATTGATAACTTACTATAACTATTTCATGTTGAAAAAAATGGTGTCATATGATGTGATAACTGGAAAGAAATTTATATGAACACAATGTTAATTCTTATCAAATAAAATACCTAATCTACCTTCCCATTTCATGCATATTATAATTGCCTTTTACATCATACAATTTAAATGAATATGTTAGGATTTAGGGGCTTAGGCCCCGCAATGAGGGGAATTGGAGCTTAAATCCACCACGCTGCTCCAATGGGGGTTGGCGGATTGTAAAGACCGCCATCTAAAGACAGCAACCGGGACCGACTGCTTAACGTGCTCTCTGAGGCACGGGGTCAGTGATTGTTAATGTACGTAAGTTAGAAAAAACTCATTGATGTGTACCAATGAGCTTGGCGTGTGCCCAGATTCGAACCACGGCCAGATAGCCTTATAGATTTGAAACAGGTTCGCTGCGCTCAGGCTATCACGACACGTAACATTTAAATCTAATTAAATCGAATCCACAAGTTCTACACAACAAACAGATACGACACTACGACAGAAAAAAACACTACGGCATATATATGCTTTTCTGCCCGTGCGAGGTCGGGACGGGTCGCTAGTTTTTAATAATTAAATATAATAACTATCCAAAAATGAATGATGTTCTTCTCAGGAACCTGAGATTTTCGATGTTTGTTTCTAGTTTCGCGACAGAGCAGGATTTTGCATCAATGGGTAGCTGGGATACTGACATGTATTTTATGCCTATCAAAGTATCGATTGTGCACTCTTTAAAAAAAATTAAAAGAACATAATTTTTTGTGGAACAGCCAAATGGAAGCCCTCATCAAACTGAATCATGTGAGCACAAGTACGAAATAGCTGTTGTGCCTACACCGTTAACGAAAGTAGGTGAAATTAAATATATGGGATATGGTTACATTCTCTAATTTTGTACCCTTGAAGGTGAAATATTTTCTTCAAATTTAAACCGAGCCAACCTCGATACATAGTTTATTCAATAAAAAAATCTAATTTGAGCACATAAATAAACGATCTAGTCACTGAGGATAATTTCACTTAATTACGTATTTTTAAATGTCGCGCAAATGTGTATGTAAAGAATGCAGTATTTTGTAACATCGGTGATTTTACTTAAATCGCTTATTAAAATATATTTTAGTCATAATTTTAAAAGTATTCATTACTTATATAAAAAACGCAATGGGTGTTTGTGCAACAAAACTATGAAATCATGTATTCGAGGTCATGTTTTAAATTAATAACTAGAGCTCAACATATTTTCATCATCCAATATGTTCCTTTCTCCTTTTAGTAGCTGACTGTGACATAACTCAAATAGTTGAACATGAAAAGTTACAAGATTTGATTATTGTACTTAATATATATTTAAAAAAAAATATAAAAATTTAAAGTAATACGCGAGTAACATAAAAATTTCACGTTAATTAAACATTCGATAAAACAATTCGCATTTGACGACCGCTTAGCCTAGTGGGTAGCGACCCTGCCTACGAAGCTAGAGGTCCCGGGTTCGAATCCCAGGTCGGGTCAGTATTAATATGATGAATATTGATACTGGTACCGGGTCTTGGTTGTTATATATATAAAAAAAAATATTTATATATGTATATATAATAAAGAATATTTAAGTATGTATATCAGTTGTCTAGTAACCCATAACACAAGCATAATACTTGCTTACTTTGGGACTAGATGGCTCTGTGTGGGAAGTCCCATGTATTATTATTATTATAATTCGATGAAAATAGAATTATTATCCTCTGTTGCGTTACTACCTAATTAATTTGAATTAATCAAATCATTAGTGGAATCCAGTGTCATTTTTCAATAGATATATGTGATATGGTTTTGAAATTAAATATGATTTCAAATATTATCTGGTGTTTTCATTTGAAGTTTAGTAGTATATAGATAATGATTAAGAAACAATTAGAGTATAATTCAACTTCCTCGAAGTCATTAAGATATAGAAGATAGAATATAAATAAATAAATAGACTTCTGGAGAGGCTTGTGTTTCATTAAATTTTTTTTTTATTTTTTTATTTTTTATTTATTAGAGACAAACAGTCTTTTACATAACATTTTCACCGTTCTATTTGATTTCATAGACAAGTTCAAGCAAGTTCGTCAGTTACAAAAGTGCCATCATTGGCTACATTTTGTGGAAAGTATTTAACTAGGTTTGTGAAAATTTTTATCAAGTTAATTAATACGTTCAGTTTCCTTTTTCAACACAGAGTTAAACAATTTATCAATATCATAGGTAGGTATATATTATTTGGCTTTTGTGTAGCTAAAGAGTATATAGGTATAGAGGTTAGGCACTTAAACGTCTCTGTACCCTAAATTGCTAAATAATAATATTTACAAAACATCACTTACCGTGATTATGATTCTTTATTCCACAACGCAATTTTGATAAACAGTATCGTAGTATTTATGAGCACAGTAGCGTGGGGCTCGATCGAGTTCTGATAATGAAATGCGGCCGACATTGGACTCGGGCGTTGATTGGCCGTGACTGGGCTGCGCGCGCGCACCGGTGCTATCCGAGTAACAACAAAGTCACAAAAAACATAATTAAGTACAAGTTGAATTTAAGCCTTAAAGGTTCTGTACTACGAGTATAGGTCATGCTGTATGTTGGTTTTTTTACTGACTCCAATAGAAATACGGGGATTCTGTCATTTTTAAGAATCGTTGAAGCGACTCACACGATATTCGCACTCTAAGTTTATTTTCACTTGAATGCAAGCTAATTAGTATTTGACCTTTGGATCAGAAACTAAATAATTTGTCGTATTTCAATAAATTTAATCCTTAAGGGGGTAAAACAAGAGATAAAAATTTTTATAGGTTTCCAACGTTCTTAAAGTTCAAACCATATTTATTAATTGGCATTGTGATTAGAAATAAAGAAAACTTGTGTTAGACTTTATAAAAATTTAAGTACACATGCTGCGATGGGCAACTACGGCACCTTACTTACACTTGGCCAGGGGGGTGATTCTCGTACCAATTGAATTTAAGTCTCATGAGGAGACAATTTCCGTTTACAATGAAAAATGTCACATGATAACGATTTTCCTTATTCTCAGTGTCAACCACTTGACAATTGTCAAACGAAAGTCGTGTGACATGCATCACATGGTCCGCACCATCCGATTTCAAATGTCACACGTAAAATAATAGTGAATTGTGTCTTGAAATAGCAGTCAGTTGGCTTTTAAACAATTTTTCTATAATCTGAAAAATATAACAGCAAAGACTAATTTGAAATATCTTGCATTTTCAAATTTCATCCTTGTTGTATGAGTAAAAAATCATACAATATTGAGGAGGCGAAGAAATCCATCGATTAACGATTCGTTTTATAAATTATTTAAATTAAGTAATAATTTCATTTTTCACGAAAGTTTATTACAACTATCGATTGGCAAACATTCTGTGGCAGTGGCCCGAAATTATACCAGTGTTTCGCAGTGGTTCGGCATTTGAATTATTTCAATAGGTAACCAACATCCATCCATTTATCGATCAGCCCTTTTTTATACCCTACTGCAGGGGCTTAAGCCTTCCATCAAGATGAGGGGGCTTGGTGGTTAAATCCACCACGCTGCTCCAAATGTGGGTTGGTGGATTGTAACGACCGCCATCTATTGACAGCAACCGGGACCGTTAGCTTAACGTGCTGTCCGAGTTACGGGGTCAGTAATAGTTATGTACTTACTTAAGTCAGAAGCCAACATACCTACATATAACCAACATACAAATTAATAAAACTTTTTAGAAAAAATTACTTATAATTGGTTAAATTATTTACATCTAATTTGTTTTCTAATTGGCCAAAAAATTATATTAAATCGTTAATAATTCCTCGTAACCGAAAGACAAACGTTTGTTATCTAATTGCTATATCGTTTATTCTTAAACGGAACATTAGGGAAATCCTGCCATCGCTGCCATTGGCTACCATCTACTAAACCATAAACAAAACATATGATTCAATCTACGTCAATCGTTTTTCATACGACAGTTAATTTTCATGTGACAATATTTCCGTAGGATCTTGAGAATACAGAATTTGCAGCTCACACGACAATTGTCACCAAATATCGTTTGACAAATTGTTGTTTGACAATTCTCTCATGCTGAAATTGTCACATGAAACGAGAATCGGCCTACTGCTTTTTTTCCACTTGAATTGAGACTCGTATCATTAAAATTAGCCGTGTGGGGACGGCATAGAATACTATTCCCCACCGCCACCGGGAAGCTTGTCGTAAGAGGCGACTAACCTAGGTTAGCTGAAGATGGGCAGCAGCATCTCTCTGTGAAACTATATACTGCGATCACCCGCCCGCCAAGCGTGGTGATTATTGGCAAACCCTCCGAATGGTATACACAAAAACACTAGGGCCCCCAGTCTCCGGCGGCCCTTCTATTCCTGACCACGGCAGAGGTCATGGTAACGGAAGGGCAAGGGGTGCGAAGAATCCCCGGATACGATTCGGCTGCCATAAAAAACAATTACATACGGTGCCGAAACATGGACTCTCACGACAGGACTGGTCCACAAATTTAAAGTCGCTCAGCGCGCTATGGAGCGGGCTATGCTCGGCATTTCCTTGATGGACAAAATCAGGAATACTGAAATCCGTCGAAGAACTAAAGTTGTCGACATAGCCGAAGTGATTAGCAAGCTGAAGTGGCAATGGGCCGGTCACATTTGCCGTAGAACCGACAACCGATGGGGTAGACGGGTTCTCGAGTGGAGGCCACGTATTGGGAAGCGAAGCGTTGGACGCCCTCTGGCAAGGTGGACAGATGACCTGAAGCACCATACCGGGGGTAATTGGATGCGGAAGGCGGAGGACAGTGTGTGGTGGCGAGCCTTGGGAGAGGCCTATATCCTGCAGTGGAGAGACACGGGCTGATGATGATGATGATGATGATGATGATCATTAAAATGTTTGGAAGATGACTAATCTACGTTTTTAGAATAATACTAGTTCATAATAAATTATTTATTTTTTTAAGTTAATTAAATATTAGAATAATATACCAATATACAATCTTCAAAAAAATGTTTTTGTGCGACGTGCATCATTTTTTACATTTGCTTTTTTTTTGTTGTTTTTATGACATCAAGTTTGTTTCACTTCATCACCCCATTTTTACCCCACTGCAGGGGCTTAGGCCTCCCCCAGGGTGAGGAGGGGGGCTTGGAGCTTAAATCAACCACGCTGCTTCACTGCGGGTTGGGGACTGTAACCACCGCCATCTATTGACAGCGTCCGGGACCGACTGCTTAACGTGCCCTCCGAAGCACGGTGTCAGTGATAGTTATGTACTTAAGTCAGAAAAACTCATTGGTTCACGCCCGGATTCGAACCATGGCCCTATGGGGCCTTATAAATTTGAGACAGGTTCGTTGCGCTTTGGGCTATCACGACACGTTTGTTTACCCGTTTGCAATGTAAAATTATATTTTCAATGTCTAAACATGTAATTATTTCGTAAAGTGCTGGTATAGGTACATATAAGAGTATAATTTATACTGTATTATGATGTATGCATATGTATATTCTAATGTATGATTTATTAGAATTATGCTTGTATTATGGGGTACTAGACAATTGATATACATACTTAATTTTTCTCTTTTTTTATTAACTATACACATATATGGATACTTTTACATCCAGACTCGAAAGAAATAGACATGTTCATGCACACAAATATTTGTCCCGGGTGGGAATCGAACCCACTACCCTCGGCTCAGCAGTTAGGGTCTCTAACCAATCGGCCAACCGGTCCGTCATAGTTATATACTAACGATGAAGACTTTAGGTTCAGAACTATGTTTACCAAAACTATTATTGAATTATTACAAATGGCCGTGTTTTTTTATAAGTTCTTATGACAGATCTTATGTAGTTTTCAAATAAAATAATGTAGAATATCGAACGGAATTTATAACAAAATTATATTCCACGTGCATAGCCAGACCAGAGAACTTTTAAAAACTAGGCCAAACGCTGATACGTAATTATGTCCTGTTTAACCTGATCTTCGGTAGTTTAATAGTCGTCTATATTTCGTATTTGTAAGTTAAATGTCATGGTTATTTGAAAATTGTCTTGTGAAGATTTTTCTCTATAATGTCTGTTATCGTAACCTTGTCGGTACAGTGATCAAAGAAAAGTCCGCGATAGTATAGGTCTATGTTTTATGGATAGCTTACTATACCTACTTTAATGTTTAAAAAAATTGTGTCATATGATGTGGTAACTAGAAAGCAAATTATACGGATACACTATTAATCCTTATCAAATTAAATAAGTTATTTACCTTCATCATTTCATGCACATTATAATTGCCCTATACATACTACACAACAACTACACACACACACACTTTTACATACAATTTAAATTGATATCTTAAGGGTCAACGCGAAATAAAAATTATAGCGCGACAAGCGGCCGAGCAGCCCCATACGGACGCGACATGCGCGATGTAATGTTAACAAAAGTTATCAATGTAGTATACAAAGAAATATTTTAATTTGTTTTTATGTATATATTCTTTACTTTTTCAAATATTTGCAGAATCGGAAATAAATATATTAAAAAATACTCCGGATGAACTTACGTTACATTTAATTAAATCTAATCCACATATTCGACGCAACAAGATGATACGACACTACGACAGAAAAAAAAACACTACGGCATATATGCTTTGTTACTCATGCGAAGCCGGAGCGGATCGCTAGTACTTACGTAATACATCCATTCAAGAAAAAGTAATTTATACAAGATGTCCGATAAACGTTATTTTAGTAATTTTGACAAAATAGCAAAAAATTGTGGTAATTTACTGCGGGTTCCCATTTCAGATTTGAAAAGGCAAAAGAGAGGCTAGAAACAAGAGTTAAGAGAAGAGAAAGGAATAGACAGAGGAAGGAGAGAAAAATAAGGAAGTACTGGTCCATTAGAAAAGTAATGTGACTAGACGTACCTGCAATTTGCAATTTGCAAGACAACTTGAACCAAATGCATTTAGTAATAAAGTTATTTTTACAGTATTTTCGATGTAATTTATGACTTTCTCTTATTAAAATTATTTATTTGGATAACTTCGAGCAAATCTGCGCGTCCGATGTTAACCGATTCCTATTACTTTTCTGATACATCTGTAACAATCTATAATCACGATAAAAATATATGGCTTCTGACGTAATAAGACAGTATGCGTTAATATGATTTTTGTTAAAACCGAACTACTACAAATGAGTAATCTATATAAGCAGGCGAAACTGCGGACAGCCTCTACACAATTTTTTTCAATGGGCAACTCTTTTTCTAATTTAAAAAAACCGAGAAATTCGATAATTTTAATGATAAAATTCACTTATTATAATTTAACGCAATAAATAATTTTTTAATGATTTTTTGGAATGATTATTTAATACTAACTGATTTGATTACAAAACTAGAAAATGCATACTGGTAAAAACAATATACAAAATCTTTAAGTGTTGTGTCATTGTTATTTTATTACCGACTACTAATGACATATAATTACAGAGGGAGTGATGAATATCGCTATCTACAAGCGATTTGCATTAGATTACATTTAATAAGTAGTTCCTTTGATAATACGTTATTAATACTGGTCGCTAAAATCAGCGTTTTAGTACATTTTACGTTATATAATCTTAATGATTAATGATGATGACGTATACATCACAACAACGTCTAGGCCCCAAACTAAACATTAGCTTGTGTTTTGGATACCAAGCGAAGACACCACATACATATAACAACCAAAACCCGGTACCAGTATCAATATACATCATATAAATACTGACCCGACCTGGGATTCGAACCCGGGACCTCCAGCTTCGTAGGTAGGGTCGCTACCCACTAGGCTAAGCGGTCGTTTATAAATTGAATTATGTTTCGTTTCAGCCAGTAACAAGCATATCGAGAACGTTTGTCCAAAATTATATTACGGTTATCAAAACCTTGTGAGGTTTAAGAATCAGGTGAAATTAAATTTAACAATATTCTTACAAGAACTGAGACGTGATTTGTTAGGAATCCGGTCTTCTATAGTATATTCAGTTTTGTGTGTACTTAATATAGGTTTATATACTAATTTTTGTTATTGAATATTACAAGGGTGTACAGTCATAAAAATACGAATTGACTAGAAGCCCTCTTCTGCGTTTACCGTCTAACCACTCATACTCTAGCTGGCTGGTGCAAGATGGCGATTTTCAGTCGGAGTTTTAGTGTGCGAGGTCCCCGCGCGCCGTTCTACACCCCCGAAAAATTCCCGCGCGCCACATTTCAACCCCGAAAAATTGCGTAATGTCACTTCGATACTGTGAACTGACATTTATGACTCTATTAAAACCTCAGACGCTGCTGTCAAATTAATTTACTATATGTGTACAGTAATAAATTATTCAATTTCCCAACTGGTACACAAAACCAGAAACCCCAAACAAAATACAATGGTTCCACAATGGCCGTACAACTTTGGTTGAGGACAAGCCCAGAAGCTTAATACACAGCAGAAAGATTATCTTAGCCGATTTAGAGGCACATATCTATTGCAGCGAACCTGGTGGTCCATAACTGCACAACTAATTAAATTATTTACTAGTAGGCGATACCAATGTAATGCAAAAAACCGTATCGAAATCAGTTCGGTGGTTTCAAAGCTACACATCTAAAGCAGCGCCCTCTGGTAGTTAATAACCATAAAACTTATTTAGTAACCAGTTTTGAAATGATACCTATCTAAATACAAAGTTTCATCCAAATCGTTAAAGCCGTTTCCAAGATATCCGAAATATAATTATTTATTATATATAGGTATACAAGAATTGCTCATATTATAGTATAAGTTCAAAGAAACATAAACGATCAAAACATGACTAATTTTGTTCGATCAAAGATTTCTAGAAAGCGCTAGATGTTATACTAAAAGTTAAACCAGATCGATAAGGTTAAAAGTTAAACCAGATCGATAAGGTAAAGATAAGAAGTTGTTTGAGGTGTAAAAACGAAATAAGTGGATTGGTAGAGTGTCGTGCAGATTTTATGAAAGTGCATTATGTAAGTAATGTAGGTATAGTATATTTATATTGCTGTGCGTGCGTAAGAATTCACTTGATAGTTTAGGTAGTATTGGTAGAATCTTTTTTACGAATCATTCCAAATAAGTACCCGTTTTTTAATATAACTCACTATAGTCCAGTGACTATATACTAGTAGAATAGGTAACACGAACAAAATCTATGCGCGAGGCACTATCACCTTGTTTCTACCAAAGAAATTAGTTCCTACCACATTGATTTTTCTACTAAGTATAATACACTGTATTATACATGTCTCGCACATGTTATGCTTGGTTCGTTTCCACTAGAATACACAGAATCGCAAGTATTATACAAGTCTTTAGTAGGTATTATACGTGTCGTGACGTTACTTGTAGTTAAAATAAGTATGGCGGCAACGGTATAAAATAATGTAGGTACAAAAATTAGTTATGGATGGCTTTAGTTTTGTTTTGATTAATTATCGACGATAAGTTATGCCACTATCTAATTTCTTCGCAGTCAAATTTATTTTTACACGTTTTTAACATCTACGACGGCATTTTTAAATTGTTGCTTAGTCACGTTCTTGGCACAGGCGAGTGTGTTTGAATGAGTTGTTGCCGGTCGGCAACAACGCTTGGCGCAAGCAATTTGTTCGCGGTGTCGTTTCTATACGCTAGTAATATTAGTTCGATGACAATAGTGCGATATTATTTATCATAGAGAAAAAGCTGAATGATGGTATAAGTTTGGAATGATTCGTACATGTGGCTTTTTTTAAGTATACAAGTTACCAAGTGAATTCTCACCTATTGTAAATGAAATAAACAAAAAAAAACCGTAATATTATGCATAATGGGCAAAACACAAGGCAAAATTGCCAAACATATTTTTATAACGAAATCGGTGTTCAAGGTGCCGACTGATTCCGTCCTTGTTTTCACTTTTACTGTCCATGTTGACGTTATGTTTAATTTGAATGAAATTTTGTATATTACTCACTTTTAGTATGAACCCAAGAAATAAAATTATAAACTTTATACAGCTAATGAAGATACAATTCAGCCATATATTATTTGCAATATATTTTTAAATTAATACTCATGACACTCACAATCACTTCTCTAGCTCTGAAAGCAGGAGTAAATAAATAAAATATATAAATAAACATTTATTTCAGACCAGGGTTCATAGTTCGTGAGTTACAAATTATCTTAAAGCTAAAGTAACTGTCCATGTTGAAATTATGTTTAATTTGAATGAAATTTTGTATATTACTCACTTTTAGTATGAACACAATGAAATAAAATGATCTGATATCACAAAATAAAATAAAATAAAATTGCCTAATATTAATAATAATAATATATGGGACAACCCACACAGTGTTATCTAGTCCCAAAGTTTGCAAGTATTATGCTTGTGGTACTAGATAATTGATATACATACTTAAATATTTATTAAATATATTATATACTATATAATTTTGCTCATTCAGTGAAGAAAAGTGTTTTGAATTTGGAAAGCTACAAATTGGCATTTCTAACGTCATTAGCTTCCAAAACATTCAAAAACTCCGTACACTTCAACATTTTACTTCATAAACAAATATTTGTAAATGCTGTCTTATAAAATAAAACTCTAAATTTTTGATTGGTTTGTGTATTTAAGACTAGTTATGTTAAAAAATATTGATTAATTAGTTAAAATAACATTAAAATCAATTAGCAAATTTAATTTTTTTAGTTAATTTAAATTTAAAGTTTTATGTAATGTCGTTTTTCTGAAAGTATAGTCAATAAAAATTCGAAAAAAAAAACAAATCCTTCTATTGCAGCAATAAGGTTCTTTGTTTGTTGTTATGAAAGTTTAAAAAGTTTGAATAATGAGTGGATTGTGACGAAGACTGTAATTTAATACCATTAAAGAAACCAGTTGCTAATTCTGGACTAAACTTTCATGTAGAAAAGTCGCATGATAAAATAACTGGAAACTTATGAATTATAATTTAAACAAGACTCGCTAAAAGCGCAAAGAGCTGTTCAAAGGTCTGTAAAATAAATGTACTGTTCAATCTAGTTACAATTTTTTTTTTCTATTTAGTATTTTCTCGCTTATTAGGTAAAAATTTGTATGTGCCATACGAAAGCAAATTATGTTGTTTCTTGTGCTTTTTAATTCTTCACCTAGGTTTAAGGTTCAAAATTAGAATTACTCGCTATTCTCGTGATTCAATTATAAAGCATCTTTCTTCTTCGTCGTCATCAGCTCATTTTAACCCACTGCAGAGGCTTAGGCCTCCCCTAGGGTGAAGAGGGCTTGGTGCTTAAGTCCACCACGCTGCTCCACTGCGGGTTGGAGATTGTAACGACCGCCATCTATTGACAGCGTCTAGGACCGACTGCTTAACGTACTCTCCAGGCACGGAGTCAGTGACATTTATGTACTTAAGTCAGAAAAACTCATTGGTACACGTCCGGATTCGAACCATGGCTCTATGGCCTTATAAAAAAACGAGCGCGACGTTAATCGAACTTAACCATTAATCGTTATTATTATGTAATTTAAGAATTATTGTATAAATTTATTTCATTTTTATTTTGTTAGTTATTAGAAGGCGCTCGATCCTCTCTGGTTAATCCGAAAAGTATTAACATGAGTGCACTGATAGCTAGCGACAATTTTTATTACTTATTTTATTCCAGTGAACCTTGGACTCTTAATATCGATTGTGAACAGAATAAGCTCAGCAAAAGAAAGCGTAAATTTATAGCACCTAGTAATAAAATGTAGTTTTCATCTTAATTTTTTTTTTAAATTAGCTTTTACAAAAACATCACAAAGATAAAAGGCATCTAGTTTTCGCTTATTGGCTGAACGCTGTCATTGTCTATGGAATTTTAACAAATTGTTTACCTATAAAAGTACATTTTCTAAGTTAATCTATTACTCGTTAAATAATACAGTCTTGTTAGCTGTGACAGTTTTCCTTTTTACTACGTTATGTAGCTTCTGAGGGCACGTTAAGCAGTCGGTCCCGGACGCTGTCAATAGATGGCGGTCGTTGGAGTGGAGCAGCGTGGTGGACTTAAGCTCCAAGCCCCCCCTCCTCACCTTGCGGGAGGCCTAAGCCTCTGCAGTGGGGTAAAAATGGGCTGATGATGATGATGATGATATACTCCTCTCATAAATTTTTTTCACATTTCCAAAAACAACGGTTTAGCTGGTAGAGGGGAGGGGGACACATGACTCTAACAAAAATTAGAACTTAGAGAGTGCATATTTCAACAACTGCTGACTTAAATAAAAAATAAATTGTTTGAAACCTTGATATAATTTTTTAGGACCTAACGTATGGTACCTCTTGCGTTAATATACGATGAGTTTTTTTTCGTACTTCAGGTACATGTATGGCGACCTCCAAAAAATTTTTTTTCTTAATTTCACTACGTTGTTGTGTAGCGGTTCATAGATTACACCTACCTTCAAAATTCCATCGTTTCTGAGAAAAACCACAAACAGACAGACATACATACGGATGGACGGACATGGCGAAACTATAAGGGTTCATTTTTTGCCTTTTGACTACGGAACCCTATAAAAACATTATCAACAATTTCTAATATGACTTTATACTTTTAATTAATCAATTAATTTATTTATTCATTCTCATTACTATACATAAAATACAAACAGCCCGTGATACCAATACAGTAAATTATGTGGATCGCTCTAACACCTCACAACGCCTGACCTCACCCGCGACAACGGAGATGCGAAGAGATCAAGATGGGCGTCAGCTCGGCACATATCGTTAATAATGCTCACCGCGCGACCGATGGGTTTACTTTTAAATAAAGTATTAATTAATTTACATAGATTCGAGCTAAAAATTAACTATGATCAATGATAAAAAGTACTGGCTGGTAGAATGCCACAGTAAAAGAAAAATGAAAAATACGAGAAAGGCAATTCGATCGTTGGTTGTTTTGGCGAGTGCTGATTATTTAAATATACAGATATTCGTATAAAATGAGTTCCTCAGATTCAGATATGGATTAAACGCCTTTTTTTTTACTTTCCTCATATTTGTAATGAATAGCAGAATGTTTATCTCGGGTGAAAGACCTATTTAGGCACTCGAACCGCTATACGTAAAAGCGTTCGAATGATTAGTAAAACCTTAATGTTGCACCATAACTCAAAACTTCGTGATGCATTTGCACGATTCGAGAAACCGTTTCAACGTTACAGCAGTTACACTTAGAAGCCCTTCGTCATACGCAGTACTCTCCGGATTCGGGCCCTACCGACTATCATTTTTTCAAATTTTGTATAACATTCTTCATGGAAAAAGCAGTAGAAATGTCATACAAAATTTATGGAGTCCTACTCCCCAAAGTTCTACCGCAAAGGCGTTCAAGATCTTTCTATTAGAGAGTAGAGAATACGCGTAATTATTTTGATTAAATAATTATCTTTCTTTTTAATAATTTTTGTTTCCTGTTTTCCTATATCAATTGGCAGTTTCATATTTAGGCCCTTTATATCAGTTATATTTATTTTCAGATATTGCAGTTATTTATTTTATTTTATTTAAAATACCAACAGCATTTATACAATTAGTAATACAAAAGGTTACTTAAACATAGCTATTAATAGGTATTCGCATCTAGATTATATGGGCCTAGATTATATGCCCGCGGCTCTGCCGTCCGCGTGGGTATGATGATTTCAGTAGTACTTAATAATAATAGTACATGCACGTGTAATTTTTATATTTTGTTAATATTTTTATTAATGTTGTTAATATTTGTTAAGTATATTTTTCAATTCTGAATTCCCAAATTCAAAACAGTGAGAAAAAACCCCTTTCATGTGGTGGAATCTATACTTGTAGTAATTTATACAGTATAGAGTTGTGTAGTATAGAGAGGGCTGTAAGCAGCCTCCTCCTCCATCAGCCCTTTTTATACCCCACTGCAGGGGCTTAGGCCTCCCATCAAGACGAAGGGGCTTGGAGCTTAAATCCACCACGCTACTCCAATGCGGGTAGGCGGTTTGTAACGAACCGACTGCTAAACGTGCTCTACGAGGCACGGAGTCAGTGATAGTTAATGTACTTAAATCAGAAAAAAACTCATTGGTAAACGCCAGTAGCCGCAACACTTTTACTACTACATTTCCAGAGCGCGACTCCTCTACTCTAACAACTATTACATTTCATCGAAGCTTTGTTATTTTGTTTGTTAGTTATTTTGAATCTCGACGACCTCCGACTAGGACGAACAATAGTCTATGTTACTCTTCGTCCCTTTAAGTATTAGGTGTAAATCATTACGTCGTCGTTTCGTTGCTTCCTTACGACGACGACTTGAGGAAAAGACAAATAAACATACTTTCGCTTTATAATATTAGTCTATCACAAGTAAAGGCTTTTAACGTGGTTATTTGTACAAATTTTTTTACGTCGTTGTTGGTATATATTTTAACAAATGTTTTCCCGCGCACACAAAGTTGAATAAGGTAAAAAGCTCCCACCGAACTAAGCGAGGTCTCCGCTTCGCGCTTTAAAGCAATTTGTTCTCTTTTGTTCGACCCAATCTTGATAAATTCTCAGATTTTTACTGAAATTCAATACCAAGCTTACGTGGTGGCTGTTTTTTTTTTAAGTAAAATATTCAAAGTAATTCTGAAAAAGGATTTTATGGTACCTGCTTAACATGTAAATTAAAAGTGGGAAAACTATATTTACATTTATTTTATACAAAAACTATATTTAGTTTGCATATTAACTAAAATTAAAGTCAAATAACGTTTAAAATACTATTTGAAGAAAACAGCTATTTTATTTTATTTATTTAGGACAACAAACAACTTAAATATTTTTAACATATTTGTTTTCCTTTTTAGTGTTTCATACCCAAAGAGTATCAACGGGACTATATTACTAAGCCTACGCTTTTGTCTGTCTGTCCGTCTGTCTGTCCTACTTTTATAGAACTGTTATCTATGTATCTTATGAACTCACAGCTCAGACTCCATGGTAAAAGAATAAATAAAAAAAACTGGACAAGCGCGTGTCCGATCCGCGCTAAGGATAGAAACTGAATGAATAAAAACGCAATTATATTGATAAATACGAAACTCTAACATATTGCCTGGTAATACAGGATCCTCAGTGCGCGAGGTTGACTCGCGTTCGACTGGATTTTAGGTCGATGAATTTAAAAAAATTGCACAGTTTTTCTTGTAAGGTTGATATATCGACTGAAAGCTCTGAAACGCTAAAATTAACAGCTCAATAAGAAAATACGTAAGTTTCAACAACGATCATTCCAAACAGCTTCAACTTCACAAAAGAGGATTGGTACAAATCGTCGGGATTATCCGTCGGCGAAGCGGCTGACTTGGGTACAGTATATAGGATTCACACTAATATATCAACGTAAAAGTTTGTTCTTTTTTCGTTTCTTACTTGATATGTGTTGTAAATACTCTCATTTCTCAAATAAAACCGTGTGCAAATCGTGAAACTTAACTGTATGAAATCCTGATTGACGAGAATCTGAATCACCGAGCTTCTAATATTATGGTTTTTAGTGTTATATAAACATCACCCCAGAGAAGGTTCATGTACTTGTTTTTCGATTATAGGCCAACAGGGGGCGCTGTAGTAGATATGTTTCTCTAAAACGGTGGGGCTGATTCAGGTAGATTGTACAGATTAGGTACATAGGTATCACGTCTGAGCAGATTCTTAGAACAACTTACAGTTGTATTCTGCCAAACAAATCTACTGCAGTAGATTTGTTTCCTTAAAATCGCTGTTCCATTATCATCATAATTATTTAGTAAAACATCATACTGTTGGGCACAGGCATAGACACAGACTTACTAACTGTTGAAAAATAATAGATAACTAAGAAAATTAAAAAAAAAAAGACACCGAAGGTAAAAAAAACGTTAAGGTGGTAAAAAAATATTAAAAAGATGGTCCTTTGGAAAGTGTGAAGTAATTATATACTGTAGTTTATATTAAAATCTATTTAAAGTGATAGAATTTAAGATTTTGACTAAACGTCGTGCATGGCTATACTGGATATAGGCTATAGGCGTGGGAGAGCTCTTGTTGAAATTACCTACACTTTGTTACATTACATATTGTATACTTGCTTCTCAAAGAAACCTAGCAAGGAAATGCTTTTGTGCATAGCATCATTTGTTGGAAGAGAGATTTGTACCCGTTCTCTCAAGGTAAGTAGGCAGACGCGTGCCTTACCTGAAAACTAAAATTATGATTAAATACTGCATGCCTTAGATTATTCAAATATAATGAAGACAAATCAGCGGCACCAGTGATAGTGTATGAATTTCCCATACGCTCGTATATTCGAATTTCCACGCTACTTCTGTTCTGTCTTCTCACTGGATTTGGAACTTTTCAAGTTGGCTTTACCAAGGATTTGACCCACCGCACGCCAATCTGTACGGAGTAAATAAATTTCTTCAGTTAGATTATACTATTTATATTTTCAACCTACAAGAAGAAGTAGCCATACTACTATTACTACTTTTAGTTTGTAGTAATAAGAAAAAAACCGGCCAAGTGCGAGTCGGACTCGCACACGAAAGGTTCCGTACCACCGTACAATATAAAATAAAACATGCTTCTTTTATGGGGCCCCCTTTGATTTTTAACTTTATTTAATTATTATTATTTATTGTTATAGCGGCTATAGTAGCACACACTCCATGAAATTTTCAAGTGTAAACAATGTTATCACAACCACCAATCACCGAAAAAGTCGAAAAAAAAAACACGTTTCTTGTATAGTGTCCTTTAATTTTTATCTTTATGGTATTTTTATTATTATAGCCGCCATAGTAATTAATAGACCCTCTGTGAAAATTTCAAGTATCTATTTATTACAGACGTTACAGCCCTATGACAAACGGACGGACGGATAGCGGAGTCTTTACAATAGGGTTCCCGTTGGTACCTTTTGGGTACGGAACCTTAACAACGCAACATTCACAATATTGATAGGACGTTATATTTACGAGTAACTAGTACCGTAACGAGGTTTCGCTCCAGGGTAATCGTATTAAGTCAGAGAATCGGCGAACCCTTGTCAAGCACCGCGGCCATGCAAGCAACGATTATTTCAGAAAAACCCAAATAGCACAAATATTAGCTACAATGATACAGAAAAATCGCTATGCTCAGAAATATCGACCGTGGGGTATAATTGACAGAAGGCGCATAGGTAACGACATAACAAGAAGCAGATTTACAATTCAAGATATCAATCGATAATGGTATGCGTATAGTAGAGGATCCGAATTGACAACGACCTTCACCCCTGTTTCAATGATGAAATTTTTTTCGTTATCAAATTTAGTATGTAAAAAATGAATCACGAATGAGTTGGTTAAAAAATGCTTGGCAAGGCCATGGTTTATTTATAAAATTTTATTATTATATTATATATATTATATTATTTATTTAATTATAAAAAATTTTAAATTTTTTATTTAACATTGTACACATGTCTTTAACAAATACATTTATTACCAATCAAAAAAGTATGACTCCTACAGAATATTATGCAAACGTTGGGTTGTCCATTTTTTACTTGGCATAACTACTGGGTTGGCAGGTATAAACAGGTACATTCATCCTTCGTGCATGTTATTTGTTTATTTGTTAATTTTAATTTTTTACTATTCACTTTGTTTATCTTTATTTACTTTCCTGACTTTCCAAAAATTTCAAGATAAGTACATATCGCTATATTTTTATTATTATTATTAAATTAATCACAGCCTTGCCAGGAATTTTTTAGCCAACCCATTCGCGATGTATTTTCTACGTACTAAATTTGAAAAAAATTTCATCGTTGAAACAGATGGGTGAAAGTCGTTGTTAATTCGGATCTTATACTGCTAAATCACTCTTATAACGGACAGAAATAGGTAAATAGCCTGTGATTCATTTTGTTGTTTACTTTTTGTTGTTTTAGCCTGCGCAGGCCCTGTGCGAAGTGAGGTGGTTACATGAGTACAAAATATAGTTTTATGCCGCACTAGAAGCCAACGATTTACATCTAGCGCCCCATGAACCCAGTTACACCCATTATTTGACCACAAATAATTTTTGCAAGTTCTGTGTCACAAAAATATTCTTATCTTATTTACATACATAGGAAAACCTAGACAAATCGGCGAGCTTATCTCAATTTCCCCAAATCAACCCCAAAGTTTGTGAGTGCGCGCGCGTGCGTGTGTGTTGTATACGACTTAACTGTTCTCCTGTCCAGAGAGTTAAACATCAGTGCATTCAGTACAGATTATATTGTTTTCTAAATGAACCATGCTGACTAGACTAGCATTCTTCGCTCTTGCAAATCACTTTCCTATACATGAACGGGAACCGGCCTCAACTTCTTTTTGCAATTAATTTCCATCATAATAAAAAATCACGATTTTCTCAAAATTTAGACAAAAAAGTTCTAGAAAAAAATATTTCATAGTATAAAAAGCTATCTGTTAGTGAGACGAAATAATTTTTCTACCGTGAAATACTATGGAAATGCTTGTCTGCTATACTACAGTTAATTAAAACGCTACCTCTTGGTTAATACTTGTATTAATATTGTTTATATATTTATAAAAAAAAATACGCTACTTCCCGATCGGTGGGATTCGTCACTACGTCTGTTTGTAAAATCTATTTGATTTCCGCTCTTGTAACTTGAAACGCTTTGTATATTTGTAAAGAGAACACGCATGACAAAATAATGGCCATTAATGCATTGAACGTGATATATCTACTACGGATAAGGTTTGCCATAAAACGCTTTTATAACAACGACCTTTTCATTATAAAATTGTTAATGGCTATCAAACCGTGTAAGCGTATCAAGCGTAGTAAATATTATACGATAAAGATCACAGAACTCTCGTGTATAGATGCATAGATATCTGTGGTAGACTTACCTTCACTGATACAACGCACTCATTGGAGTGAACACGAATAAAACTGTGTGAAGTGTCACCGGTACGTTAGGACCACCCATTCAATAAGTGAAAAACCCCGTGAAGTCGGAATGGATTCTCACTTTATTTAGAGCAATTTGTTGGATCCCGTTCGGCTGTATCGTGATGAGCGCTCGCGACGATTGAGATTTACACTACCTCGCTTTATTGAATTTGTTCTTCATTCGCCGTGGCATAACGTCATAAATGTCATCACATTTGTATGTAATTTAAACTCTATTACTTCGACAATAAAATTACTTTTATGTTGGCAATGTCATAATCTAATGCTGTTTTTTTATGTATGAACATCTTAGCGCTCGCTCCACGATAGGAGCTAAATGAGAATCTAGGGTCATGAGAGATCATCAGAATGTCGAACCGTCATACCTGAAACATCACAGGTCAGAAAATATCTAAACAGTTAACGCTTTCGGCGACGTGGTCAATAAATAGACGCCAAAAATAAACGCAATAAGTTGGGACCGGAACTTGGGTCGTCTGATTTGCCGACGGGTATTTGACTACTGAACCATATCGTCCCCAGTATAGAACCCATTCTACGTCGTCACTACCACAATGTCTGAAGACCAAGTTCTTCAATCAATGCATCCTGTCCACAAAAATGTACGGTCCCGAAACATGGACTCTCACGGCATGCCTAGTTCAGAAATTTAAAGTCGCTCAGCGCGCTATGGAGCGGGCTACGCTCGGTATTTCTTTGATGGATAAAATCAGAAACACTGAAATCCGTCGAAGAACTAAAGTTGTCGACATAGCCGAAGCGATCAGCAGGCTGAAGTGGCAATGGGCCGGTCATATTTGCCGTAGAACTGATAACCGATGGGGTAGACGAGTTCTCGAATGGAGGCCACGTACCGAAAAGCGAAGCGTTGGACGCCCCCCCGGCCAGATGGACAGATGACTTGAAGCACTATACCGGGGGTAGTTGGATGCGAAAGGCGGAGGACCGTGTGTGGCGGCGAGCCTTGGGAGAGGCCTATATCCTGCAGTGGAGAGACACGGACTGTCACATTACTACTATAATGGTGTTTGTACTTGCTTCTCTTTATTTACTATGAAGTTTTATTTGCGCTGATAAACCTCTGTAGTATAACTTAGTTTATAATTTTCGTTATAAGTTTCGTTATAAGTTTCGTTAATAATTTACAGTTAAATACAAAGAAAACATGAAACTATTTCCATGCCAAGAACGATTTGTTTCTTTTTTCAGTATTAATAATAAATTTTCTCAAATTTTTAATTTTGATCCAAACCATTTCTTTTCATTTCCAATTTTAAAATTTCATAAAATTATAAACTAAGTTATACTACAGAGGTCGATTAGCGCCAATAATATTTCACAGTAAATAAAGAGAAGAAAGTACAAACCATGGGTACAAACACAATTACAAGAGTAGGTAATATGACAGGGCCAATGAAGAAGATGATGACAGAATTCAGCCCCAAAAATGTTTATTTTACTCTTGAAACTTTGAAAGTGGCTTCATTTGGCACGTCTACAATACCTTTCATCTGCGACAATTCTCGTAAGTGGTGCATTTTCGAGCGCGCATGCGTGTAAAATATAATCATGATGTTTTCTTTTGCGAATACATACCTACTTAATTATAATAAATTCCAAAGATAATTTAATAAAAAAAATTATCTGTCAAAAATGAATCTATATTGAGTTGGTCTACAGCCGCAAATATTAACGAGGTTATGATTTTCAATATGTAGGTATACGGTTCATTTGTGCACAGTTGTTTAAAAATTATTTATTAATTAAATCAACTACCTACATTGTCTGACAAAGTTGTTGCTCGTTTTTATTACATCAACAGCATAAAATATGACACGTTTACGAGGACATGTTTGTGATTAATACACGATTAATAGACGTGATAGATAAGCAACAGTAAAGACATAACATTGTATTGTCGTACAAAAATAGCGATTCTTATAGTCAATCCGATAAATAAAGTAAAAATTACGTATGGTATTAATTCAATAGTTTTAAGCCGAAGTAATTATTAGTTAGCTGTTTATAGTGAAAAAAAAACATACATTTCATAGGAATAATTTTTTTGTTGTTATAGTAAACTTTCCAAAAGAATTTGAAAAAAATATTGAAAACATCTCAAAAAAGTGAGTTTTGAAACTTTATACCAATAGTCTGTGATTATAGCGTGTAATAGATCCGGATAAATGGAGGATTACATTCGGATCCTGAAGAAACAGACAAACTTACTTAAGTTTTATATTTTAAAACGCTACCTATTCTTTTTAATTATAATACGTATTTATTTTATTAGGATTAAATTTATATTTTTCAATTGAGTCAAATAATAAATTAAAAAAGTATAAGATGACTAATTCACAGGCAAGGAAACTATGTTTAACTTTATTTACAAAACAAGTACGCTTAGAAACAACGGTGATACTGCATCAATAGTTATTTTAAAGTATTTTTTATTATAATATTTATTATAAAATATTCCATCTTAACATGGCAATAAATTGTAACATGCGTCGTTCTAGCATCCTCTTACATTCGAATACCAGACGCGCAATACCACATATAAATATATCCCAGTAGGGTGTACTCACGTCAAAAGAATTGACTATTTCTATAGCTCTCACTAATGGGGAGTTCTTATATAGCTGTGTCCGGAAAGAGGGCAACGCCAGGAGCTTCCTGCACGTGTTCCATCTACCAAACGCCTCGCGAGGCACATGCATTTTCAAAAATTTACAGTGTAAATCGATGCAGTCGATTTCGTTTTCTGATAATTAAAAAATAAAAAAATAAAAAAGATGTAAGGCTCTTCTCAGCTGCAAAGAGTCGTAACCGGAGCAGCCTAAAAGAAAACGTGTAGGATACAAGGTAGGATAGTATTTAAACTTATATTTGTACAAAAATCTTAAAAATATTTTTTGTATGCGCTCCAAGATAAGAATATATTTACTCTCATGAGGGCCCATACCACTGAGTTCGTTTTCAAGAACGCTTCGAATAAGCGCCCCGTAGAGAGCGCGGGTGGCACATTCTGATAGACGACCGCCACCGTAGCGTCGCCGACTGCAACGGTGCGCCCCACAAACCCAAGCCTACTGAAGGGCGATGCAGTTATTGCACGGTAGAAATAGAAGGCGTCGGTAGCTACAGTTTGAGACCAAATTTTTGGAAATCGATCAAGAAATTTGACATCACATGTTAGATTTTATGGACGATCGGGAACTTGTTAACATTACGGTCATCGCCTTTCGGCCTATATTCGTTCGAATGTTTCTTTATCGAGTTCAAAACGTTTAAGGATATCAGAGGCTGCAGTTTAAAACCTAAATGTTTCAAATATGTTAAACAAACGAAAATATTTTTTTTCGTTGATTTATTTCCGAGTTTAAAGAGTTGAAAAGAATAGTGCCATGTTTTCGTGGCAAAACCATGATTACGTGGCAATGCCACGATTTCGTGGCAATAAAATAAAATAATCTGTGAAAATCGGATTTGGGTAGGTTCATTTTCAATGAAACCGATGGTTGCGGGGACTGCAAGATCTGTGGATTTTTATATGGACAGAGAAACCTGAATCAAAGATATCTTAAAGATAAAAATAACAATATTTACTCAGTGTTGTTAAGCTGCGGATTGAATAACGTATTTACATCGTCCGAGATACCCAAATTAAAGATATCTTAAATGTAAAAAAATCACCACTAATGAAATAAAAATAGCAATATCACATATTTAGCCGCCGAATTTCATGGTGATGATATCATATATTTTCATCCCAACAGTTTTCAACTATAATCTGTATCTGTTCAGCCTGGGTTTAATTTTTATACTACCATGACCATTGTTGTTCAAGCCATATAATATGGACACATGACTTATTAAACGGTACAGAGGCACAGCTTCATACGACCGCGCAAAACGGTTACACTACCACATACAAGCATGCGCGGCATGTTGCGTGTCCATAAGTGGAAAAACAAAAAACCGGCTTGGCCAGTGTACAAATTTAGGGTCGGCGTGATGCACGTCGTCGTATTGTTCTATGTTGCATTTTTATTTTGATGTAAAAAAGTTGTATTTTATTATAAATATGGTTAATTACTGTACTGTGTGTATGAACAATAATAGAAAAAAATTAAAATAAATTATCCCAAGGACTACAATAGGTACCTAAGTAAATATATGATTATATCTTTTTCAAGTAGGTATCATGCCTTCGCTGTAGGTATCTGTATTTTCTTGTTTGATCCTTTTTTAATGGGCAGAGTATACTGCACGGTATTTTTACTTTTTTTATTAATATTATAAGCTTTCATTTAACTTAAAATTTGTGAGTGGGTGGCTGGGAATGTATTTATTTTTAGTTCAAATATTGCAAGCAAGATTTGAACTTCATTTTCTTTAACCATCACGTCAGATTGAGCTGAAGTTTAGTATATCTGCGTAATTTTGGTGGCATAATATTGTAGATATTACCTGACGCTGCAGCTAGAATTGTCTCCTCACGAAGGAACTTTTCAACAGTTAGCAGCACGAACGTGGAACTTTGTATGTCATTTTAATTTTGACAGCTAAATATGAGCTTCACCATGAGCTGCTGCTACAGCTAGGATTTTCTTCTCACGAGAGAACTCCTCAAGGCTAATAGGATGGCCATGAAACTTTGAAAACGCTTAAAAAGCTTGAACTAATAAAAGCGTATTTAAAACTTTCTGTTAAACTCAAAATTTACCACAGACTTAAAAGCATTAATAAATTATTAAAATAAAAAATTTTTGATTTGTAATGGAGTATTCTTTCGTACCTATTAATAAAGCTAATAAACAAATGTTTAGTTTTATTTGTCTTAACTTTTTGTGACAACCCTACCAAAATAGGTATAAATTTTGCTCTCTCTTAGGAAGCTATGACTCATGTGATTGTGACTCTTAGAACAATATCGACAGAACAATTACTAAAGTTACAGAAGGAATGTAAATTTTACATATACTAGGTCTTAACCTATGAAATTGCCTTTTTGTATGAAATAAGTTCAAGTATTTTTTTCAAACATCTTTATTTCTGTTATTCAAAATAATCACCCGTGCGATCGATACATCTTTGCCGACGCAGTGGCAGTTTATTGATGCCCTTCTTGTAAAAATCAACTGGACGGGAGGCAACAAACTCTTCAAAGACATTTTGTACTGCCTCTCGGGAATTGAATTTTTTTTCTGTTAAAAAGTTGTCCAAATTTAAAAAAAAGTAATAGTCGGTAGGTGCAAGGTCTGGTGAGTGTGGCGTATTCACATATAGGTCATATATTTGACTGACCGATTAGCTGAGTGTTTAGAGACCCTAACTGCGGAGCCAAAGGTCGCGGGTTCGATTCCCGCCCGGGAAAAATTTTTGTGGGCATGAACATGTTTATTTCGTTCCGTGTTCTGGGTGTAAAGAATATATGTGCGTATACATTATTAAAAAAATAATAATATGTAAGTATGTAAATCCGTTGTCTAGTTACCCATAACAGAAGCATAATACTTGCTTACTTTGGGACTAGATGGCGCTGTGTGGGATGTCTATATTATTATTATTATATTATAGGTAATGTTTTGATATTGTCCCAGCCTATAGGTAAGTTGGAGAAATAAAAAATGTTAAAATGTATCGGTCCAAAACTGGAATTTTAGAAAAGATATCTCTCGACAGAGAAGAAAGAATATCTAACAAAGTATTGAGGTCGAGTAACAAAAATATTAAAATCGCTTGATTTCCATCGGGTGCGGTTGATTTGAATGAAAGACGTGCAACTTCAATATAAAAATGAAAGTCCCGTCTGACTGACTGACGATTCATTAACGAGCAGCGAAAAGCAAATGGTCCTAAAAGTAAAAAAAATGTAGGGGATGTGTTTCGTTTTTAAGATGAATTTTATAGAAACATATTTTGTAACTTGAAATGTTAAAGCTGTGAAATTACAATTTTCCCTGTGGGAAATGATATTCTAGAAACAGACTCGTCGTTGAAATGTAGAGTTGCAATAGAGCGAGTAACAGTTGAGATAATGTTAGTCATACAGTCAACAAGGAAAATAGAATATTTTTGATCAAAACAAAAGTGATTGTTCTTTCTTTACTGGCAACGAAGAAACTATGCGACCCCGGCAATGACATCGGCACAGGCACGATACCGGGGAAACTTTTCTTTTTTTTCAGTGTTTTTTATTTGAATCTAATAATAATAATAATAATAATAACACATACAATCACAACAACGACTAAGTCCCAAACTAAGCATTAGCTTGTATTGTGGGTACCAAGCGAAGACACCACATACATATGACAACCAAGACCCGGTGCCAGTATTAATATTCATCATATAAATACTGACCCGACCTGGGATTCGAACCCGGGACCTCCAGCTTCGCAGGCAGGGTCGCTGCCCACTAGGCTAAGCGGTCGTCAATCTATTTCTATGCACTACTAAAAAGAAAAAAAATACCGGGCAAATGTGAACTTAGTTCATATGTCAAGAGTCTCATCAGTGCTGCCAGCGCTGCTTTTCTCTTATTTAGTCGAATGTTCTATGTATGCCCTTAATAATTCTTCTACTTATGTAGTCTAATGTCTGCCTGATACGTTGAAGGTCTGTGTGATGCCCACACATTGCTAATTATTTAAAAAATATTTGTCATGTAGGGAGTGTTGGCTTACTTATATATACGTAGAAGAAGATATCATATATCAGTCCATTATGCTTCACTGCAGGGGTTTAGGCCTTCCCTAGCAATGAGGGTGCTTATAGCTTACTCCACCATGCTGCTTTAGTGCGGTTTGGTGGATTTTAATGACTGCCATCTAATAATAGCAACCGAGACCGATGACTTAACGTGTTTTCCGAGGTACAGAGTTAGTGATAGTTATGTACTTAAGTCAGGAAAATACTCATTGCTCTGGGATTTGAACCATGGCTTTCTATACAAGAAAGGGGCTCGCCACCACACGGCTATTACGATAGTGAAAGATGATGTGATCTTCTACTTGCGAAGAAATGTCTCCCTGATCATCATTTATTCAACAATTTCAGTGTTTTATTACTCGTATTCAGTGCGTAAAATGCTTTTAATTGACTATTTTGTGATTACTTACGAAAGTGAAATTTTTAACTATCGGAAATCTGGCGTTTTTGCAAATCCTATGACTTATTCCGAAAAATGAATAAATTTATTAACAAAATCTTATAACTTTAAACTGTACACATGAACGAAACGTATATTAAGTTTTCTAGACTATGAAATTCAGTAAGTTTTGTCGGAGACTTTGCACGAATGTCGGAGACTAAAATAATTTCATTAGTTTGCTAAGAGATGAAAACACTAAAATCTCATAAAAGTGAGCAATTTTTCACTTAGGTGCCAGCGTCGTAAATCCGCTGGAAGTTGTGGGATATTAAGTACATTTTTGTTGTTCGTTTTCTGCCTCGAGGCGCCGAGTGAAAGATGAAGGAATCTACAAAGAGTTACTTCGAACGAACAAAGAATCACGTTGTTGTACTGCAACAAATTGAACCTAAAGCCTTTTCTTGAATAGTTTATGTGTTTGAAGTTTCTTTTGAATCTAGTTCTAACCACTAACCACTGTTTCGTGTTGTTTTATAGTGCTCGGGATTTCAGTAAACACATTCATTAAGCCTTTCAAAGAAGTAGTTACAATTTAAAGAGTAGAAATTTAATTAGAGAATGCATAAAAAACATTCCAAAAATTTGTAGGACATATAGATAAATGACATGAAGAGAAAGCAAAAATATATTTTTTATTTTTATGGCGAATAATTTACTATAGTTTTGCTATAGACCTCCTTTTATAATATTAATCAATGAGTTGTAAGAAAGATCAGAAATCCGACCAGGACACTATAAAGACCAGTAAAGAAGACTTTGAAATTCTTCTTCATCTATGATAATAATAATATCTGGGACGTCCCACACAGCGCCATCAGCAAGTATTATACTCGTGTAATGGATACTAGACAACTGATATACATACTTAAATATTCTTTACAATGTATACATATATAATAATAATAATAATACCTCGGACATCCCACACGGCGCCATCTAGTTCCAAACTAAGCAAAGCTTGTACTATGGAAACCAGACGAATGATATACATACTTAAATAATCTTTTAATATATATAGATATATATTTTTTAAATATATATAACAACCAAGACGCGGTACCAGTATCAATATTCATCATATAAATACTGACCCGACCTGGGATTCGAACCCGGGACCCCCAGCTTCGTAAGCTACAAAGTCTCTACATTATATTTTATTCTACACTGTATTCTAATAATAATATCACCCGTGGTTTCACCCATGTGAACTAGACATTTGTATTATGACGTAGAGGCCCGCCCGGGACAAATACGGGTAAGTCAGAATGTTATGCAGGTTTTCAAAAAATTATTATGTGAAATATAATGAACATATAATATTGTGAGATACACTGTGTGAAAGGTAAACTCTCAAAGTTTAGTTTCCTGAAACTGATTCCGCGTTCGCCCGCAAGATGTCAGCAGGAGAGCAGTTAAAGAAAATGGCGCTGACTGGCGAGCAGAAGTCGTTCTGTGTGCTTGATTACCATGTTAACAACTCCGTGATTACTGTTCAACGACATTTTCGTACCAAATATCAGAGAGACACGCCAGATGGGAGGTCCATTCGTAAGTGGTACACACAATTTAGGGATGCAGGCTGCATCTGTAAACGAAAATCAACTAGCCGTCTGTCGACTAGTCCCTCGTTCACCCGATCTAACCCCGTGTGATTTCTTCATGTGGGGTTTTGTAAAGGATCGTGTTTACGTACCACCACTTCCAACAACACGGGATGAACTGCGTGCTCGCATTACAGAAGCCATTGCTGATATCGACCGCGATATACTGCAGAAAGTTTGGCAGGAGATTGAATATCGGCTTGATGTCTGTCGTGTAACAAAAGGCGCTCACATAGAACACCTGTGATGAGTTTTTTTTTTTTAAAAACTACACTAAACTAAACTTTGAGAGTTTACGTTTCATCTCACAATATTATGTGTTCATTATATTTCACATAATAAATTTTTGAAAACCTGCATAACATTCTGACTTACCCTGTATTTATGTGCATGAACATGTCTATTTGTTCCGTGTCTGGGTGTGAAATATCTATACGTTATATGTATATATTATAATGAATATTTAAGTATGTATATCAGTTGTCTGGTACCCTTAATACAACCGTTCCTTAGTTTGGGACTAGATGGTGCTGTGTGGAATATCCTAAGTAATATTATTCCTTACATCACCTAAAAATCGTTGAATTGTTTATTTAATTCATTTTTTAACGGAAAATAAGACAAAATCTTTTCTTGGTTGTCTCGCATTTTTAGAGTATTACCATAAAGTACGAATTGACTAGAAGCCCTCTTCTGCGTTTATCGTCTAACCACTCATACTATAGGTAGCTGGTGTAAGATAGGAGTTTCAGTCCGAGTTTCAGTGTGCAAGGTCCACGCGCGCCGCTCTTCACCTCTGAAAAATCCCCGCGCCCCGGTTCCAACCCCCAAAATAGGCATAATGTCACTTCGATACTGTGAACTGACATTTATGACTAACTAACTAACTAAATGGACAAACTAAATTAAACCCTGCTATCAAATTAAATTACTCTATAGGTATTACAAAAGTAAATAATATATAATTATGTAAAAGATTGACATAAAAAAAGTTATACTATTTATAATTTATTGCAAACTCTACATCCTATTTATGTTTCGGAGAATAGTCTTTCTGACTCTGATTCGGAGTTCTTTCTGACATATAAATAAATAGTAAAATCTCAGTGAGAAAACAATACTTCTCATATCGTCTTTAAACGAGGCAACCATGAAACTTTTGGCTGGACGAAGTTTGACAGTGTTCAAGGTAACGAAAAAGATATAACAAGGTTTCCGGCTATTACATTTTTACTTTGTTCAGACGACAAGGGTCGAGAGAGTGTTATGAAAAATATTGCGATTTAGAAATCATGCGCACGGAATTTAATATTTGATATAAAAGATAAGAATATGAAATGATGAAAATTCGATTCGTTTTCGAGAGATACATTGTTTTAAATCGACAGAATATTTTGGTATGTCAGTTAAAACTTTGAGATGGTTTTTACGCTAAGAATAAAATAATAGGTTAACATTTTTGTTCATAATTCTTTATTTTATTCTCACTAACCTTCAGCTAGCTTAATTACGAAATAATAATAAATAAGAACATTCATCAAATTCACTGTTTTGTAATTATCACGAAAATCAACAAAATTTTACGTTATAGTTTTACCGAAACCGCTGTACTGCGCCTTAGTATGTGCGCGCGGAAGGAGGTAGATCTGCTCTGTCAGTCCGTCGTCAACGTTTTGGAGCTGCCTTCCCTCCTCGCCGCACACATACCCATGGCGCATTATAGCGGTTGCAGTCAAACTATAGCAAGGGCCACGCAAGGGCTATAACCGCGGGTATACATTTTTTTATACTAAATATAAAAGCAATGATTTTCTTGAAAATTCTCTAGTGATAGTGTTCTATAATTATTCAAGTATTGCAACATCAACATCAACATCGACGTCTTCTGCAATATTACACGATAATTAAATTGATTTAATTTAGTTTTGAATACTCATCAAATTAAGAATCTAGGTACTTGTTTTTCTATATCGAAATTCACATTTTTGGAAAATTAATTTATAGTAATTTTAAAAGTTTCTCCAAGGGAAGTTTTCAGTCCATGTTTGACTTTGTGGCATGAAAACACTCAGTAATTATAAATTTTATATGACTTCCTCGCGATAACAACGTGTTTGTGTTTGCGGACAAAATAATCATGTTAGGGAAGTAACCTTTGAAAACACAAAAATATTTTTCTCTTTTGTATTAGACAAGCATTCCAACTTGGCTTCGTACGGTCTCGTTCTATAAATTTTTTTTTTAAATTCTTTAGCTCCGATTCTCTTTGAGTTCTTTTTGGACTTTTGAACGTTCCCATAATTGTTACTGTGGGTTGCTACAAGCCTATCCCAACGCATGTGAAGCATTCTTTTTTTTTTGTATAATTTTTGAGATTCTCTTAGAAATGTGACTAAAGTTTATAGTTAAAAATATGAAAGAGTAATTTATCTACATCTGTCTACAAGGTACATAACAAACATTTTTATCGTTTGTTTTGTATTGGTAAAGAAAGAATCATGAGATAGTTTTTAAAATTTTCCTTATGAACTTACCAGAAATTGGAATTAGTTGATAGAATATTTATTTAAACAAACCACCTACGCAGAAGCGCTGCTTCTATCAGTTTGCTTACAGCGCCAGCGTAATAGAATTAGCAACAATGCGCTATGTTATATATTATAGTTAGTAGTAAAGAGTGTTTACCAATGGGAATTTTCATCCGGTCAACATCCGAATTCATAATTCGCGGCACTCCGCAATTCTAATGACGCAAACACTTTCACTTCGAAAAACCTTGTGGCGAAATTTACATTTTTACTTTATGTTTCGAGAAGAGAGTGCTTTTCGTTTATTTACATTGGGAATTGCCGAGAACAGCCGTTGTAAAAAGCTTCGTCAAATTGAAATGGCTCGAAGGGTCTGTCAGTAACCTGTACTTAAAAAATTTTTAAAGGACATTGTTAGGTTAGGTTACATGTATACAAAGGCTTTCTCATTTATGTACAAGTACTTCCAGAATTATTTTTAATATTAGCCATGATTATCACATATGGTAATACTAGCGACCCGCCTGCAGCTTCGTTCGTGCGGTATCCGTTTCTTATAGGAATTTCTATTCTCATCAAAACTCACTTTTTTATCTCAGTCGACTGGCCGATCGGCCGAATGGTTAGAGTCCCTAACTGCGAAGCCAAGGGTCGCGGGTTCGATTTCAGTCCACGACAAATATTTATGTGCATGAACATGTCTATGTATTCCGTGTCTGTGTGTAAAAGTGTATATATATATGTATATATTATAAAGAATATTTAAGTATGTATATCAGTTGTTTAGTACCCAATAATGTAAGCATATTACTTGCTTACTTTTGGACTAGATGGCGCTGTGTGGGATTTCGCAAATGTTATTGTTATGACTATTAGTCTTATCTCATTCCCGTTCCTCCCTTTCCCTGTTTTTTTGTCGTCACACAAATATTTATCGTTTCCATTCTTGGTCCTAGTCCCTTCCCGTTTTCGTTTCCATTCTCATCAAGCAAAGAGAACGGGAATGGGACACAGGGGCTTTTTAAATATGATATCATATTTAAAAAGATTCTATTAAAATCTGATAAATATTACAAAACCTACGCTTACATAGGCGAAGTTGGAGGCAAAAGCTAGTGTATATATTATACATATTCCGGGAGACATTTTATAAATTACTATGTAAAACGACAATCGAAAACAAAATCCGTTGCGTGGTTTAGAAGTGTTTAGCCTAAACCATCCAAAGATCAGCAACAAATAAATAAATAAATTAACCAAAACATATTTTTTAAATCTGATCAAATTGTGAATCTAAACTATTCTTCTATCAACTAATTTTTTTTTTCAACTTAATTACGCAAAAAATTTCATAAAAATCAGTCTAGAGTTTAATTTCGGGCCCATACACACGGACAGAATAAATTTTATAAAAAAAAATATGTATACCTTTTTCAAAATGTAACATAGTGAAGAATAGTGATAACAGATGATGTTTAGAAAAATGATTATTCAAAAACGTTTTATAAAATTCATATTAGGATTTTTAATTTTAAAACTAATTAGTAAAAGTCACACAAACTCCACAAAGAAATAGTTGCTATTGACATCTATCAGCCTTATTTTATACCCCATTGCCGGGGGTCAAGCATCCCCTCAAGTTGAAGGGGCTTGGAGCTTAAATCCACCACGCTGCTCTAATGCGGGTTGGCGGATTGTTGACATGACACAGCTCATAGTTTATCGTCTCGACATTGCTTTAATTGAACGCGACCGAGTCCGCTTAATTTAACCGCTTCAGCGCACTTTGTAGAGCAGCGATATGCGATGTCCAAATTGCCCAGACAACATCCACTTTTCACACTCCGCTGGCTTTGCCCATAATATAATATGTACTTAATATGCAGCGCCTGACTTGGCTTAAACATCACACATTTTAATATTGGACAATAAAAACTATAACAAAAACATTATTATTACATATAATAATATAATTTATAATATATTTAAAATTTATAATAATATAATTATAATTTTTATTAATAATCAAATTAAAAAAAATCCTAATAATTTTTTAATATTATTCAATCTTGCCATTGATTTCCTAAAACATTTATTATTTTATACAACACGTAATGTTCTAATAACCTATTAAAACCTTACCCGATCGCAAAATTCTAATAGATTTCTTGTGAAGACCGTGCGGCGATTTTTACGGTATACATTTTTATATGTCATTTCGTGCGCCATAGGACACGTTAATTGAACTTCTGAAGCTTTAGTTACAGGCATTAACGAGTTCAATGGAAAATGCCTCTCACAAAAGACTTATGGCCGGCGAGAGGTCGACCGTTATAATGCGATATAAATTCAGAAAGGAAAAACCTATAACTTAAAAAGATAATGGAGAAATTGGAACAAGTATTCGTTGAATTTTCGCTGTAAAAGTATTTTTGAAGTTACTTAATAAAGATATTGTAATTGAAAAGTTGAGGATATTTAAAATTTTATATTATGATATTATATCTGTACAAGTTTATTGCAGTTATTTTTACTACGAAACTAATAATTTTGTTTTGCTTACTTAATACATGAAGAGGTCCAATGATGCCGAGTACAGTTCCGATCAAACTTTATGGCGGATGTGAACATAGGCACAAGTCGCGACGCAGTAACCCGTTTTAGGTATATCGTGACGCTGTGGAGCGAAGGGTATATGACTGTACCTGCGCAAGCATGCTTATAGCGTTGTATTCCGATTCGTCATAATGTTTGAAGCGAACTATAGCACTTGTTTAATTCAAAACGTTAAGCTATAAAATACAGAACTATATATTCAACTTATTCAAAAATAATACCACGTAGTCGAATATTAGAGAATTTCGTACTACGAAAATTCAATTTAGTTTTGGAAGGAATCTGCCTGCCTGTCAGAAAACTTTACCGTATTTGTGTTATTTTTAGGGGCTAAACAAAGCTTCAACGGAGGGCTCTTTAACTCATTTTATTTTGATAAATTTGTGATATATTGTATTGATTTGATAAAATTGAGTAATTATACAATTTTCACTATTTTTTTAAAATTACAATTACTTGCTATCATACGTAGTGTATGTTATTTTCTGGGATGTTTTATTCTATTACTGGTTTTTGGTCCATTTTTTTCTAATATATTATGTAGTTCGCAAGAAATATCGCTTCGTTTTGGTTTGAGAAAGTCGCTTCTTGAAAGTCCATTTAGACGGAAGCTAGAAGAGTGAGCGATTGCCACCAGACGACTGTTCTACTAAGTAGACTAAGTGAAATTTTCACTTAGTTGGCGTTAAATGAATAAAGCATGTATGAAATGGTATAATATTAAGTTAGACCTTATCAAAATAGCAAGTTATCGGGTAGCTTTCTAACCGTGTAATTTTGTAAGCGGTCTCACCATTCCACTACTAAATATTTTATCATTTTAACACGCTTTAATTCACAGTTATTTTCACTAATTAGTTTAAACGCGATAAACTCGGGCGTTCAGAGCGCCATGAGCGGTCATGAGTGTACTTGACTGTGGAGAGACCGAGCGCTGCGGGCCGCTGTTGGCGATGAGTGGCTGAAGCGCGTGGCAGACCGCTGAAATGGCGAAATTGTACTTAAAATTAATACAAAATGCTTATAAAATATAAATGCTAATAACAAGGGATTCTCTTCTTCCGAGAAAAAAAATTAATAATAATAATAACATACACAATCACAACACCGTCTAGGTCCCAAACTAAGCATTAGCTTATATTTGGCTTGTATTTTAAGCGAAGACACCACATACATATAACAACCAAGACCCAGTGCCAGTATTAATATTCATCATATAAATACTGACCCGACCTGGGATTCGAACCCGGGATCTCCAGCTTCGCAGGCAGGGTCGCTGCCCACTAGGCTAAGCGATCAACAAATCAATCAAAGGTTTCAGGAGAGGAATAATTAAAAATGAACTGTTTAGCGTAGGCTTCCCGTGAGTAAAATTTGACTGTCGCTCAAAAGGCCAACCTTAAACTATTTAAGTTTTAATGGTTTTCTGCATTAATATCTGTCCACTTGTATCGAAGAAATAGCAGACGCAAGCTTTATTTTTCTTATGGTACAAGTGAAAGTTCTCTAAGTTATGTATTCGCAATTCATACAAATTAAAAGTGTTTTTCTAATTATTTTGCCATTTACGTGAGAAATGTATAATGTTATTTTGTAGACTGACCGAATTCTTACTTTTGCTTGCTCACGTGCGTTCATTCGTAATGTTTGATATCCATATGTTTTTATAATAAATACGAACTACAAAAGACCGTTAGAAATATTGAAAGCCATACTGAAAGCAAACCTGGGTTGCAAGTAGTGCTACGTAGTTGCAGGTGAAATCCAAATAGTCCTTTTATGGGTATGGTGTATACATAGCAGAATCGTACTACGAAACAATAGAAAATCCTAGCAAAATGGCAGACTTATAGATTAGACAGTCTTAGAGATTGGAGATTATTATTCTTTGTTTTAAACATTTTGTTAAAATACACATAAAAAGTTATTTCAGAATTTTTATTTGTTTTCTAGCCCGAATTTTACATGTGGGTCACACTAGATTATAATTCACAGTGATATGCCAAAACATCAAGAGACGTATAGTATTTAGTTCGGGGCGTATATTTTTAAGCTGTCGGTCCCGGGCGCTGTCAATAGATGGCGGTCGTTACAATCCCCAACCCGCAGTGGAGCAGTGTGGTGGATTTAATCTCCAAGCCCCTTCACCCTGGGGGAGGTGTAAGCCCCTGCATCGGGGTAAAAATGGGCTGATCAAGTGAAGTGAAGTACATTTTTAGCTCACATTTTTGTGGCCCGCAGCGTTTGAATTTAATAGAGTCATTAATGTCAGTTCACAGTATCGAAGTGCCATTACGCAATTTTGGGGGGTGAAACCAGCGCACGGGGTTTTTTGTGGGTGAAGAGCGGCTGAAGAGCGGCGCGCGGGGATCTTGCGCGCTGAAACTCGGACTAAAACTCCCCATCTTACACCAGCTAGCTATAGTATGAATGGTATAGTTGGACGGTAAACGCAGAAGAAGGCTTCCAGTCAATTCGTACTTTTGTGTCGTATGTAATGGGCTTGGACTAAAAATTTAAAGTTACGCCGATAGTTTTTAAAACTGAAAGGAATAAGGTTCTTCTAGAACAATCCTTCAAAATTTCTAATTTTTTTTTTACAAATTTGCTAAATAAATGAACTTATTTTCCTGCCTTTCACAGTAAAAAAAAATTATTAAGTTAGTCCATAGAGTAAAAAAAATTTACAGCAGCGTTTGGTTCTAATAGTCAGAAATGTCACTTCACAGTATCGAAAATGTCAAACACAATTTTGCGAGGATGAAGACCGGCGCGTGTGAACCTCGCAAACCGAAACTCACCATCTTGCACCAGCTAGCTAGAGTATGAGTGGTTGGACGGGAAACGCAGAAGAGGGCTTCTAGTAAATTTGTACTTTTATGGGTTAGTCACTATAACAAAATAAAATTGTAGTTGTGGTCATGAATCAATCAAAATATTATGATCTAATTTAGCCTGACATAAAACAAATAAATAAAAACTGCCCAGATGCCGCCACAAGTATAATAATATTTTATTAGTAAAATTTTAGAAATAAATAACTAAAACAATTACAGCCAAAAAATTGTTACTAGGGAACGTAATAGATTGGTATGTATTGTCAAAATTTAATATAAAATGATACATTAAAAAATTTCGTTCAAGCCCATTCAAACATGAACTTCAAATTATACACATTATCACATTTTAAATTTAAAGCGATTGATATTGGGAAATAGTTTGTTAAGAAGGCAGAGAAAGCATATTAGGTTATTCCATCCAACTACTTATACACTAGTTTCCTGGTTATGGTGTATAAAGTTGTCGGAGTGTTAGCAAAAGAGCTGACAGTTCATGAACCGTCCCATGGACCATTGTTTTGATTTACAGTAGTTCCATAGTTCAAAGTGACACTACACGTGGCTTTCAAGTTTGTCACTCTATAAATAACTATTGTATTTTTAATTGTGTACTGTAGAAATATATAGCAATGAACCTTATCCCACGGGCCCCAAAAACGTCTCGTCATTTTTGGTTGTTCTCGTTCGCTTGCTGTCTGTCACCTCTACTATAAATATTATTTAAAATAAAAGAATTTCAAATTATCAAAGTTTCTGAAGTACATTAAACGCAAGTTTTATAGTCAGTTGCGATAGACAAACGAACGGACTATCTAGTTACAACAAAATCGAAATAATCCCGAGCAAAAGTAGTTATATATAAACTGGCTTTCTCTATCCCGTCACAGGTGGGTGGGCTGAGTCCTTCTGTACTTCTAATTACGTGCGGTTTCCGCTAGGGGTCGTACACGTGACTGCCTTACGTGTACTTAATTTAGGCCCGAAATTATATAGATACACATCGACTTACATTTATTTGTTGAACGAAAACAACGGGTTTCGAAGGCAAGCAAGACAATATTTTGTGTCGGAATTTAATTAAAAAGTTTGTGCGTAATTTATCGACATGTATACGATGGTTCAATCAATATGTAACCTATCGGTTTGTAATGATCACAACGTTAATATTAAAATTGCCTTTTTTAATATAATGGAAATTTATTTTGTTTAAAATAGAATCAATCAGATTTTTCAATATATGTTTTTTTTGTTTTGAAATGATTTTAGCCATTAAATCTGTACATATCAAATACACTAATTGTCGTTACAACATGTCGACATCTTGAGGACTTCGCTAGTAGTATAACCGCTGAGTGCAACTATGCGTGTATATGTTATAGGCAATGTGTATAATGCAGGCATTCTATACAATGTCTAGGAAATGTATAGAATGCCGGGGTCGTTTAGGCAATGTATGAAATGATGTTCAATGTTTAAACTATTTTACACTTTACCTAGGAAATGTATAGAATACCTAGGTATTATATAGAATGCCGGTTGAAACATAGGTAATGTATGTAATAGATTTTTCTTCTCTATGATTTAGTTAGATTGGTCTTTTGAGATCTGATGATGAAATGATAGACTGATCTTTTGAGAGCTAATCCTAATTTCAACTTCCACCAGCAGACAGCGCTGATAAGACATGTGTTCTATTGGTTGGTATGTATAAGTACCTACGAGTTTTTGCGTCGAGAGCGTTTCTCACATAACAGTTCCCTTCGGATAAACGTTTCCATTTACAACGTACCAAAAAATTGCTGCAGAAAGTCGCCCTGTTCATTTCTTACCATTTGATTATGGAAATTTGATCATGATACGAAAAAAACCAACAGTTAACCTAACACAACGAACGAGTTGCAACTTGTTTACGGGGTAGTCCCGCACGCCGCACACGCGTCTCCTTCCCGTGGTCGTTCATTATACACATTGCCTGATGCGCTTCGGGCATTTTATACAATACCTAGGCAATGTATGAAATGAATTGTATTATATACATTGCCTGAAGGTTTTAGGCAATATATATAATGCCTAGGCGTTCTATACAATGCCGGATTATACACATTGCCTATAACATATACAAGCTTTCAAATATTCATCTAGTGGATAAAATTCTAGATAATTACTTCTTCTAGAATTTCATTGCCATTTAATAATAGAGAGATGTTTTCTTTTATGGAGACCAAATCTAATTTAACAATAACATAATTTTTAATTTAACTCGTCTATAGACTCTCTTAAACTCTTGTAATACAGATATATAAATTTTTTCTGGTAACAATTAAATATTGTATAATAACGTCTGATACACAGGATTCTTCATTATTAACCTTAGTGGGATAATAGTCTTTCAATCCGCGGCTTCGAATTGCCATCGCTATCACTGTTTCAATCCCTCTTCCCCGGCCTATTCCTGAGTGACAGAGATGACAAGAATAAATTCCCAAATATACCTGTAAAATACCCGTCGAAACAGCTTGCGGGTCGTGACTGTTTCCACCCCTGAAATGTGTATGTATGAATTGGAACCAAAATTTGCAGGGCTTGGGATTAAGAAAGATATCCCGAGGGCGGTAGGTTTGTTTTTTTTTTTCAAATTCGCATTAATATGGAATATACGGCTTTTTATTTTCAAAAACAAAGAACCGACGGAAATTATGTTTATCAGGAATTTATACTAAAACAACTAAACAAGATATCAAAAAAATGTAATCATACCGCCATGTGACAGTATTTCTTCTATTACACATTTTTTTTGTACCTACATATTGACACAAACATACAGCAAGGACTAGACACGGGCCAAACCCTCTTTTTTGTATGAAAAGCATAACGTCTTAACGCTTATGTACGTACATACAAATATATTTTATGAAAGGATGAGTACGTATAAGTCGGTAGTGGATTTTCATAGCGTTTGTTGTCGGTTGCTTCATTATTCTTATTAGACTTATGCACACCCCTTATAGAATTTGCTTGGATTTTCCACAAGATCCGTGAATTTTCCTTTCTTATTATTTTTCTCATTATTTTCCCCAGTACGATAAATCACCGTTCAGTTTTGAAACCGTTATTCATGGCTGTATATCTGTCATTTTGTGTCAATATTTTATTTTATCTTTTTTTATAGATGTACTTTTTCTGTGAAGTTCCATAGCTCTAGATTATAAAACCTAAATATTATTAGTATTCTAGTTCCCTATACGTAAAATTACGAGTACCACCAAAGCTAGGTAGCAAGAAAGTTGTAATATTTATTCAAGAATTAGAATAACATCTTACATTTTAGATTGGCGCACAGACAGAACGGAACAAGAGTGCGCCGGCGCGGTAGGGTATAGTCGATGGTTCGAGCGAAACAGACGAGTTGAATTATTTATTCCATCATGGCTGAGCGGGTTTAAATGCAAAATTGTGTTTGTTTGTCTTTTCTTCACGTCGTCGCCGCGTCTTTGGGATATTTATTCAAGAATTAGAATAACATCTTACATGTCAGAGTAGCGCACAGACAGAACGGAACAAGAGTGCGCCGGCGCGACAGGGTAGGTATAGTCGATGGTTCGAGCGGAACAGATGAGTCGAATTTTTTATTCCGTCATGGCTGAGCGGGTTTAAATGCAAAATTGTGTTTACGTATACGTATAACGTATACATGACAACAACGTCTAGGCCCCAAACTAAGCATTAGCTTGTGTTTTGGGTACCAAGCGAAGACACCACATACATATAACAACCAAGACCCGGTACCCGTATCGATATTCATCATATAAATACTGACCCGACCTGGGATTCGAACCCGGGACCTCCAGCTTCGTAGGCAGGGTCGCTACCCACTAGGCTAAGTGGTCGTCTGTTTGTTTGTCTTTTCTTCACGTCGCGCCGTCGTAAAGGAAGAAGAGTTATACTAGCTACTTTTAATTCTGGTGAAAGGTTTCCGTGGGGTATGAAACTTTTTTTTTTTTTGTAATGTTGTAACGGCGCAAGGAACGACGATCTATTATTGATCATCTATTTCTAATCTATATTACCGCCATCTCAATTACTATAACTAAGAACTAATTCCCTTTAATAATGGTAAACGTAAACTTAATTAAGCACCGCAACTATAAATTTATCGGTTAATTCCCAACGGTATGCGACAGCACTCCTGTACTCTTGTCTAGTACTAATCCGTAGAGCGTTGAGCGGCCGCCGTCCGCAGTCGTATCGTAATCCACTTAGTTTCACAGTTTGGCCAATGACGGCGACTAAAACCTGTCCACCGTTGTTGGTTTATCCTATTGTTGATGCAAATTTGACAGCTGTAACTATTGCTGAATAGTTTAGGATTGTTTTATATATCCTTCCACATGGTAGAGATACCAGACAATGAATTAATTAGATACAACTCTATGCAATAATAATAATAATATACAAGTTTGTCCACGCCACTTTGAGGCCTATTTATTCACTATATTTACAAAAAAAAAAACAACTACAGTTGATTCACAAGTCAGATTCGCGTGGTGAGGGTAATATATGGGATATTATAAATTATCCCATTAGCTATGTTCTTTTAATTCTGAATCAAACGGTTAGAAGTTGAGCCCGACTTCATTATGTAAATGGGCTACTATAGTAACCACTAAAACAATTAGACTTATTTGTTCTCAGTCATGAGAATTCATCTTATATATTTTCTCGCATACTTTTCATTTCCCGCGGGAATTGAAAGACTGAAGATTTTCGTTTAGATTTTCCTACAAACTATAAGTGAAAATTTACATTCCATATTTTAATTAATTAAGGCTCAGTATTTCATCGAAGGCAATAGTCGATTTTCTTATATTTTCTTTAGGTAATTATGTATGAAACTGTGCATTTTAAAGAATCTGTATTTCCCATAACGAGCACTTTAATGTGTCATATGACAATTGAGATTTTTAAATTTCTTTATTAATAAAATGTTACCCATATCGAGAGTTATTTTATTTAGGCTATGCCATATCAGGTTGGTCCGAATCTCAAAGTTTTGTAAAAATAACATCGTAATACCTACATAAGTACATAAGCTATGTTAAATGTGATTAGTATTTTTTTTAAATTTATTTATTTATTATTAAGCATACAATACAATAACTTACTACAATATACTGCAAAACTATTCCAACCGTTTGAATGCAGGAAGAAGTTTCTTATGAATTTTATATAATGTATGAGGTAATACTTATACAAAATTTAAGTTACCTTAAGGGGGTGTACTTAATAAATACTTTTTAAAATTTATTTTTAAATTTATTACTATCAGGCTCGAAGCGAATGTTTGACGCGAAGTATGACTCGGTGTACTCGTAAAATACGATGCTACGCGGTATTTCTACTTAAGCTATAAACTTATAAAGACAGATATTATGAACTACTAAATGTGTCTAGAAAAGACGAGTTAAACAGAGTGCAATAGATAAGCGAATGCTCTGAGTGCAAATTGGTAAACGACAATCTTTATTTAATGAAGCTTTAAAATTTATACCTTAACAGTTTTGTTTAAACATTGAATTTCTGTTCACGCTTTATCGAAGGGAGAAAAATCGCCGGAAGGGTTTAAATAACGAGTACAGGGTTATTGTGTTCCTTAAAAACAATAGAAACAGTCCTGTTGCACAAAAATAACCTTGCCTCAAAAACACACAACAACAAAACAATATACGATATAAAATCTGTAAATTTCTATAAACTATAGAAAACTTAAATTAAAGTTATAACGTAGCGTCAAACGTAAAAAAAATACTACTTATTTCTTAAGCTATTTTAAAATTTCTAATTCTAAATTACTTCACAGTACTTGCTCAAAGTGACACACACTGAAATAAAATAAAAAACTTGGCTTTAAAAAATAGATTTTATTAAGAAATGTCTATTTCTCGTTAATAAATAGATAGGTACAAGTGTAAATGAACTAAAATATTTCTATTCGAATAAAAATTTTATCTTCTCAATATGACAGTTTTGTAGAATCACATCACGCATCGGCGGCGTAAGGTTCGAGAAGATATAATATAGTGATGATATTTTTGAGTTGAAAAAATAGCGAAGTTTGCACGATTGTGCCGGGTCATCTTAAATAATTACGCGGTTCGTTCACTTTCTATAATATGACAGTAATATGATATAGTTACACAAAAATATTTTTTGTTAATTATATCTGTAATCTTATTAATATTATCAGCAACGTTGAAATTATTCGTCATTGAAAAGTTTATGGGTCCGTACAAAAGAAAGTCGCTAAGTATTTGGAACGATCTCATCGATTTTAAAAATATTGATAGAAACGAAAACCTTCTCCATACTAAGTACCTTTATCAGGCAAAACATATTCATGGGATATATATTTTATTATTGGCATACATCAGCTCACATCTACTTAAGCAGAGGCAGAGACTATATATTCCCATTCAATATTATTACCATTATTAATATAAATAAAAAATACGTTTTGTAGTCAGACAGAAAGGCAGTAATTCTGCGCTGTCTCCATACATGGAACTAAATGCCGCATGCCGTTGACATTTCTCATTCCGGTACAAAGCGGGCTCGACCGCGTTCTGCGGTTGATGTCTTTATGATTGTATTGTTATAGAAAACGTTATTTACATTCTTTTAATTTTTCAGCGACAATAGAAAGTGAAGATAAGTAAGGCCAGCAAATTTCGACTTGCTCCAAATATTCTACGAGATATCTTTGGCGTTAAGCAAAACAAGAGAAAGATGGGACATCAGAATTGGCAAACAAATCTCGGTAAGATTGAAAAACTGGCTAAATGTGAATTCCTTAAGCACGCCGCCGTGAGGTTTCATGCTATATTGTCATCAACCGTAGATAACTGGTATTTTTATAAAAGACTTTTAAAAAGCTTCCGTTTTTGCCATTAACTGAAGTAAGATAAGCTTATTATTCTTTCTAGAAGAATTCAGTGAAACGCTAGTAATAAATCTTTGAGAGACGTCTTCTATAATATAAATGATCATCAATGCAGTGGTGTAAACAGGCAGTGAGAATTTCCATTGATTTGTTTGGTATATAAAATTGTTGATTGATGGCATGTGGAATTTTAGGAGATCAGAAGATATATGGGCTTCCTGTAAAACACTAAAATAATCTTCTCGAGATATGTATATACAGGTATGTATACATACCGTACGATTTCTAGTGATTTTCTTTATGAATTAAATACTCTTCATTCCCTACGGTCGTAGGTAATATCGTACTTAGACATCGGGTAATACTCCACATAGAGATCAGCCGATTTTCGGAACTCATAGTTACCCCAGTTTGACATTGACGTTTGTCAAACTGGGGTAACTATGAGTTCCGAAAATCAATAATAATAGTTATTATTGATGATAACCTCTATCATTCTCTTTTTTAGCCATGGTTTTAGTTGAGATTCTGTTACCTTGAAATCTTTCGCCGTATTCAATGAATTTAGTCTCAAAAATTTCCTTACGACTAGTGTCCGACTTGCGGATAAATTTATGAATTCTACTGTATATATTTTTTTTATTATACTGTCTTATTTTCATTAAAAGCAAAACGTTTTGATAAAAAATGCCGCACACGTTATCAATTGTTTTTATTTGATACAAATACATACAAGCTTGTACTGTGTGTCAGCGCTACTGTTGTAAATAAAACTAAATTTAAATTACCCAGTGTGATGGCTTTTGGTTTAGCGGTTTCCAAAGAGCTGACTTTTATTCAGTCAAGGTGTTTGGACGTTGTACCATCTTTACTCATTTAATGACCAGTCTAGGCGTTTAATTGAACGCCGACATTCATGGAACAGGTTAGCCGTACAATTTAATAACTGATTTGACCACATGGCAGCGATCGTAGGGGTATGTATTTAGTTCGTTTGAGATTCTTCATCTTCTTCACTTCATCAGTCCATTTTTACCTCACTGCAGGGGATTAGGCCTCCCCCAGGGCGAGGAGAGGAGCTTGGAGCTTAAATCAACAACGCTGCTCCACTGCGAAATGGGGACTATAACGACCGCCATCTATTGACAGCGTCCGGGAGAGACTGCTTAACGTGCTCTCCGAAGCACGGAGTTAGTGATAGTTAGGTGGTTGACAGGTTCGTTGCGCTTTGGGCTATCACGAGATTACGAGACCAACGTGAGTTTGAGATTAATTGGTACTTAATTTTTGGACATAGTTCGCAGTTGTTAAAAATAATTGTTCTATTGAAAAAAATGGCCGTTAAATAGGGTGCTGATCCACGATTGCCGCGTCACACAATGGGATCGAATATCATCCATAATTACTGGCAAGCGTTTGGCGATCGTTAAGGCGATTGGCTTCACATATTATAATATCCAAGTATCAAAGGCTGCTTTGTGATTTGAAACCGTATTCAATGGATTTCTCGGCAAAGCCGATCGGGTGACATGAGATACCTACCTGTTCATTCGCTTGATTCAGGTTGTATAATCCAAGCAATAATTAACGTTAAGAACTTAGATACCATACTAATATTATAAATGCGAAAGGCACAAGGTTCATTTACCTTTTTTCACGTCATAACAGATATTATATGATTTCACAATTTACCAAATAGTTTTTGGAAAATTCGTGCTATTTTTGATGTTACTTTTTAAAACATAGGATATAGATAAGTACGTTCTATTTTTTAATTTCGAGAATATAAAAACTTTGGATAAAAGTTTTGGATAGCGATGGGCAGACAGTGCACAGACCGTTTATAAATAGATATCATTAGGTACCTACTGCCCTTTAGTTAGACATAATGGGCGATTTTGCACTTTCAGGTGCTTGGTTTTACGTTTAGGAACGACTTTTGAACTGAAAATATGTCTAGCGCGTGCTTATTTACGTAGCACGATACTTCGATTTTCTGCTGAAAGAGATCGACTGCGGTAAAGCAGGCTTAAGCTATTGATGGTCGTTTTTTTGGGATTAGAAACGTTCAATTTTAATATAAGTTATTAATTTCTTCAACGAGCAAGTCATATTCGTTAATCATCGTTTTTTTCCGCTGGAGAGGACACGAAGCGAATTTTTGCAGCTAAACATTTTTTAACTCTTTGAAGCTGATGTCCTAAATATGAACATGGCTGAAAGATCGTCCGCATAGGTGTTCTGCGAGAGGAGGCGGCGCGAATTGTGCGTTAACACGTACATACGAATGGGAGGTTACTGCGGTACGTGTACCAGACGGGGCAACAATCATAGCTGCTTGGCGGTGGAGGGGTTTTTTAGACGTAGTATGCAGTTGTTAAAAATAAATGACTTTTTTAGGGCTAGGAAGGCAAAGGGTCTTTCGACTGGTTTTCGGTGACATTTAAGGTTCTGAAATTTTTTGGTTGTAGGTACGCGGTGAGGGCTAGTGGCTGTCTTAAAAGACAATCAAGTTGAAACGCACATTAATTTTGTATTGTAATATATTATAATTAACTAGCAACCGCCCGCAGCTTCGCTTGCGTAGACTACACATTCCTGTTTTAGGTAGTATTAACATTCGAAATGGTTTATACGTACTTTTTGCTGAAACTAATATTAGGTACACCCATTCAAACTTTCAATCTTCATTCTCCCCACTCCTTTAAGAAAACCGATACTCCCATACTTTTCACCTCCCGTTTCCCACCCTTAAAATGTGGAAATCCAAAAACCCCGAAAAACGTCATTATTTATTTATGTTAAAATTTTTATGTTTCTAACTTCAAAGAACTAAGACTCTCATACAATAACTCCATCCCTCCCTCCTCAAATTTGAAATTACCAAATATTCCTTTCTTAAAAAATTAATACTCACGTTATTAAATAAACCACTATTCCAAATTTCGACTTCTTAGACTTAGTAGTTTCGGCTTTATCTACGCTGATAGATCAGTGAGGACAAACGACAGACAGCCACAAAAAGTAGCTGATGTCACTCTTGACAACCTTCTTTCACGTCAGCAAAGTTTCATTAAAATCTGTTCAGTTGTTTTGGAGATGGAGACCAAGGTCTTTAACCAATGCGTCCTGCCTACAATGACATACGGTACCGAAACATGGGCTCTCACGGCAGGACTGGTCCACAAATTTAAAGTTGCTCAGCGCGCTATGGAGCGGGCTATGCTCGGCATTTCCTTAATGGACAAAATCAGGAATACTGAAATCCGTCGAAGAACTAAAGCTGTCGACATAGCCGAAGTGATTAGCAAGCTGAAGTGGCAATGGGCCGGTCACATTTGCCGTAGAACCGACAACCGATGGGGTAGACGGGTTCTCGAGTGGAGGCCACGTATTGGGAAGCGAAGCGTTGGACGCCCTCCGGCAAGGTAGACTGATGACCTGAAGCAACATACCGGGGGTAATTGGATGCGGAAGGCGGAGGACCGTGTGTGGTGGCGAGCCTTGGGAAAGGCCTATATCCTGCAGTGGAGAGACACGGGCTGATGATGATGATGATGATATTTTGGAGATTAGCTCGAATAGACACATAGACTTACAGACAGACATACGGACGAAAAGTAGCGTATGTCACTTTTGACCACCTCCTTTTCATACCCGTGAAATTTCATTAAGGTCGGTTTAACCATTTTGGAGATTTACTCGAATAGACAGATAAACGTACATACAGACATACAAACAGTTGTGTGTGTGACTTTTGACTACTTGCTTTCCACATTTGTGAAGTTTCATCAAAATCAGTATAGCCGTTTTGGAGATTTGCTCGAATAGACAGACAGACAGATAGTATTATTTTATACATATAGCCTATAGCCTTTCTCAATAAATAGACTATCCAACACAAAAAGAATTTTTTAATTCGAACCAGTAGTTCCTGAGATTTGCGCGTTCAAACAAACAAACAAACTCTTCAGCTTTATAATATTAGTATAGATGTCTAGTAACCCATAACACAAGCATTATACTTACTTACTTTGGGACTAGATGACGCTGTGTGGGAAGTCCCGTGTATTATTATTATTATTTTAACACCTCTTTTCACCCTTTTAGAGGACGAATTTTCAAAGACTGATTGTATTTAACTCTTAACACCTCTTTACTTCCTTATAGGTTTACTCATTTATTTTCTAAATTATATGCTAACAGTCCGAAATCTGCATGCTTTGTTTATTTTACCACCTCTTTTTTCCCTCGCACAAATATCAACACCTGTATTGATATGTCACCCAGTCAATTATTCAGTTTCTTATTTTATACTATCTAAATTGGCCTAATGTCACCTAAATCTAATAACCATCTAAAAAATCTAAAGAGGCTGCTGACTACTTGGCTCGCGTTGGATTAGATGTGCGTATTAGCGTTTATTAAGAGTTAATTTTTAAAAAAAAAACTGATAAGTACATATAATTTATAGTTTTCAACCAAAAGGTTAAATACTAACTTCAATTACTGAATCTGTTTTTTAGTGTAAAATTTTTATAGATGCTAAAATACATCAATTTAAATTTCCAAATAAAAAAAAAATTATTATCATAGTTTTTTGGTTTGACCTTAACAATGACGGAATTCCCATACACATTTTCATACCTTATTTTATACCCAGTTATATTTTCAGAAATCCTGAAACACGCCTTTCTTAATTTCTTACAATGACGCTAAATAGAAAATTTCATGATATTAACCTTAAGAATGACGGAAGTCTGACATAAACTTTCATCCCCTACTTTACTCCTTTAAAGGCGTATACACGTATATACCCACGGCTATATTTACCTACCCATACTATTGATTATTTGCTTAAAAATAAAAAGATTGCCCCTTAAGAAAATTTATATCGAGAATAAAGTTACTCGAAAGTACCTTTAATTTCGATTTTAATAAACTCTGAAAAAAGTTGAGAAATCCGATTGGGTAAGTAGATAAAACATCCAATGTACGCAGCGAAATAGCTTAAATCTATTATTTGTTATACTTTACCATAGATGGCGCTATTTAAGTAGTTATTATCCTTTACAACAAAACAAATCTCTAGCCATACCACTAGAACTGTCTTAAATAAACCTTAATTATTAAATTTTTAACAAAATATAAGCTTTCAAACACGTAATTACACATCACACATGTATTATTTCGAAAACAATACATATTGCTTGAAATCAAAACAATCGAATGCAACTGTGTAACATGTACGACTAAAGATGGCGCCACATGTTTAAGTTTTAATGTATACTTCATAAACGCCTTTTTATTGAAAATATTTTATTAAAAAAAATTCAGAAAAGACCATCTTTTCAATATCATATGTTTCAATTTGACACAACTTATAGACACGTGATAATTATTTGGGTCAATTGGGTCATTTCGGGTGATTCGCTTCAGTGTTTTTGGCTCGGCGTTTATACGTAATATCTAGATTTTATTGTGTAAATAGATAAGTACTATATTATCATTCATAGCAGTAATAAACATGTTTAGTAGAAGTTTTTACATTAAATGATACATTTGTGTAAATACAAGAAAAAAAACGAAAGTACAAAATAATTTTAGGTTTTAAAAGTTTGTTAAAATATATTGAACTAGCGACTGCCCGCAGCTTCGCTTGCGTAGACTACGTATTCCTGTTATAGGTACTATTAAGGTTCGAGATGGTTTATATGTAATTTTTGCTGGAATGAATGGGTACACTCATTCAAACTTTCTTGGTTCCCTTGCACCCCTATTAAAAAACCGATACAAATTTTCACCTCCCGTTTCCCACGCTTAAAATGTGTAAAACCAAAAACCCAGAATCACGTCATTATTTATTTACACTAAAATTTTTATATTTCTAACTTTAAAGAACAATAACTCTAATACAAAGTCCGTCCATTCCCCCCCATTAAGTTTGAAATTTCTAAAAAAGCCTTTTATAACAAATTAATACTCACCAAACCTATGTTCCTTTATATCTATATATATTATAAAATAAAGTCCCCCGCCGCGTCTGTCTGTCTGTCTGAACGTGATAAACTCAAAAACTACCGAACGGATTGGCATAGATTGACACCAATGGACAGAGTAATTCAAGAGGAAGGTTTACGTATATAATTTATTAATGTTTTGTGGAAATTTGTTGCAATATGACGTTTATTGTTGAAGAAGTCGGAAAAAAATCAAGCCGGCTGGGAACTTTCATCGAAAATGCTGCCTAAATCTTCAGAGATGTAACAAAATAATGTATGGAGGATGTGTCCTTTTTGTATAGGACTACAAAAAAGTCAGAGATGGCATATGTCTATCTTTTATGGATAGCTTACTACATCTATTTTTATGTTTGAAAAAATGGTGTCATATGATAAGGTGATTGGAAAGCAATTTATACGTATACAGTATTAATCCTTATCAAATTAAATACGTTATTTACCTTTAGCACTTCATGCAGGTCATGATTGTCTTTTACACCATACAAATTAAATTAATATCTTAGGAATTATCACGAAATCACGACAATAAGCTGGTTGTGGCGCATAGAAACATAGAAATAATATTACTATGTAATAGACGGCGCAAACAGTGCATAGGTGTGCAACCTTGAGCAGTACGAAGTGTACGCGAGGCGGCTAAATGAGCCATAGTAATGAGTCATACATATATGATGTCGTCGTCACAGAGGCGATATGCGAAATTTTGTTTATATTCTACCTATTGATTTGAGTAATGTAAGGAAACTTAGTAAAATAAATTGAAAGAGGCAAAACTGATGGTTTTAATTACAATGTCTATTTTAATATAATACTCTGTATACACATTTTTCCATATAAGTAAAAAACAATTATGCTTTAAACTGTAATTGGCACTCAATATAAGTACTAGAATATGCGTTTGCACTAACTACACCCGACACTTTATCTCACTTTGCCTTATCGGTAAAGAAATGAACGAAGTGCAATGGAAATCATCCTTGCAATGCGATATAAAATTTACTTATCCTTAAACAAAATTAGCTTAGTAAGTTTCTGACTGAAAAATACTCTGTGACAGACACAGACAGATGGCATACGGTAAGTAATAAAGAAACTAAAAAATAATCAGTTACACCTAAGTCATATAGTTCTCCAACATTTTATACCTACGTATCTAAACTGTATGGTTCATTCTTTATAATCTATGATTTTCATATAGAAATGGTGGCAATAGACAAAAATTTGTTTTGATTGATTTTAGTTAATGGTTTGCTTACTTTCTGATGATAAGTTACGCCACTACGTTTTTTCTTCGAAGTTGACTCATTTTTACACGTTTTAAAACGCACGACCGCATTTATGAATTGAGGTTCAATTTTTTATTTTAGTTATTTTACTTTGTTTTTATGTAAGTATCTTTACTTTTTCAAATATTTACAAAATTTGAAATAAAATACATTCAAAATACTTCAAGTAGGATGAAATTACATATAAATCTAATTAAACCTGATCCACATGTCCGACGCAACAAGCTGATGTAACACTACGACAGAAAAAACACTACGGCTTATATGCTCTGCTACCCGTGCGAAGCCGGGACGGGTCGCTAGTATAGTATAGATAAAAATTGCAAACCGCACATCTACTGAATATTTTATCGTTATTAAGCTGCTTCAGTAATTTTGTATGGATGGGTTATATATTTCATATGAAAGTAATAATACTCGTATTCGCTCACTTAATATTTCTAACTAGTTCCATTGCGCTAAAGCGTTAACATGCGACAAGCTCATTCATAGTGCTTTATTCAAGTGTACGTCGGCTGTGTATCCAGTTATATTATTATATCGAAGTTGTATGATTGCCAACGAATCGTGAATAAAATCCAACTACTCGTGATTTAACGTTTAACGAAGTTGCATTTGTTGCACTATTTTATCTGTAACTGGCGCATATTAATTTATTTACGAGTGAACTGCCGTTTCACGGGCAAATTCGGTATAAATTAACGGCCGTCACCGTTGTCGTGATTTAAGAGGATTTAAAGTTATTCCGTGGATTTACGAGTGGTGAACCGTGCTTTTCGAACGAGACTATCCGCTTAATACCTACCAGAACGGTTTACTTAGATGAATATTTTAATTCAAGATTTTTCATTATCAATTTTCATTTAAGGGCTCAATTGTTTACTAAAAAACCGGCTAAGTGCGAGTCGGACTCACGCTCCAAGGGTTCCGTACAAACTTGTAGGTATATAAGTAAACGTTATGGTATTTTATTGAAGGTATTATAGACCTGAGTATTTGATATGAATTTAAATTTAATACCTCTACGCGTTCATGAGGAAAAGGATAGTAAGTTTAACATTATTAAAAATATTTTTATTATATGAAGTAACTAAAAATTTATGATTCTCGCAATTTGTCCTTTATCTGTACTATAAGACGTATTGTATCACTACGTGTCAAATTTCAAGATTCTGAGTTTATGGGAAGTACCCTGTACGTTTTGATTCCCTTGCGAGTGCAGAAAATTTGCAGCATAAATGGCTGTATCTTTTGATTGCATTGACTTAGAAGCACAGACAAGTCAACCTTATAGACCACGCTTTGACAGGGAGTAGCGTTCGCCAAGGCTATGTAGTGACACTACTTAACTACGTATCTTGTGAGCGGTCAGTTGTAAGCACGTCGGAAGCCATTAAATTGTCAATTTTGAACGAGCCAATGAAAACTAGCCGACTTCTCCCAGCACCCCGCCACTTTTTGGCGATTTCGTTTTCGTACTGACGTTTATTAAAGCGTGGTCTATAGGTTGACTGGTCTGTGCTTAGAAGTTTGATTTTTTCACATCTCTAAGGGACCGTAAACTTGAGTATTTGATATGAATTTCTGCTTGATACCTGCGCGCGTTCTTGAGAAAAAGGGTCTTGACAGACTCACAGGCAGACAGACGAACAACAAAGTGATCCTACAAGGGTTACGTTTTTTATTCCTTTTGAGGTATGGAACCCTAAAAGTCAACTAAAATTATCAGGGTTAAGTAGCTCAATAAGTAAAACTTACGCAGAAAATAAATATCGCAGTATACATCTGTGTCGATACCACTAAAAGCACCACTAAACTCAATGAAGATAGACTAAACTTATTTCAGTTGGGTGATCATTACTTGTGTATATTTTTAACAATATTCATGAGAAATATTTTGCGACCCTATTGTGGGAAATGCGTAGTAAGGAATTTTTATTATTAAGTCAAATTCGCTTTTAAAAATAATAATAATAATAATAATAATAATAACACACACAATCACAACATCGTCTAGGTCCCAAACTAAGCATTAGCTTGTATTTTGGGTACCAAGCGAAGACACCACGTACATATAACAACCAAGACCCGGTGCCAGTATTAATATTCATCATATAAATACTGACCCGACCTGGGATTCGAACCCGGGACCTCCAGCTTCGCAGGCAGGGTCGCTGCCCACTAGGCTAAGCGGTCGTCGTAAAAATAATAGTGCTGTAATGTAAATGTTAAATAGTTTAGAGTTACAAACTCCAAACATTGTGCACAGTTGTAGTGCTGAAAGTTTAATACGTTTGGGCATAGTCAGGGAAATGCAGAAGTAGGATCACATTCGAATTATATACTTAATATACAAGTTAGGAACGTAAGGTAGTTTTTGGTTCTTTAATGTAAAACGTGCTTGTAATCAAATTCGCGTGTTTAGGGTACAAGGTACCTACAACTTATACAATGGATTACTAAAACAGTAGCTTTGTAATAAAAACTGAGTAAATCAGCATTTAATTATTTATATATACTTATTTGGTTACTAGCGTTTGCATCCGTCTTCACTCGTGTTGACCACATTTGCTTAAAGCAATAATGGCTCACTTTATATATTCAATGATGACTATTTGACCTAAATCTAATATACACCTGGATAAAATTTAGCTGTAAGTCGTTCTACAATTTGTTATCTTCTTTCTTTTCCCTTTTTATCTTTTTTCTTTTCCTTTCCTTGTACCATCTATATATCTTTCTGTCAACTGCTTTTCACAGCCACGGACGAATTCAGACGTTAGGAATATTTCAAGACACACTGTTCTTAACTCGTCTGCAGTCGTCTGCTCCTTATTGAAATGTCTATATGATATGTACCTCATAATAATTCCGAAACAAAATGCGAAATATGACAAGAAAGTTTCATCAAAATTGGTTTATTGTTTCGTATGTTGCAGACATCCAGACAAATTAACAAACAAACCTAATTCCTCAAACAACAGTGCAGATATCTCAACACGATATAGTGAAAAATACATTACGACTCTGCAGTGACATTTAGTGCCAAGTGAATGCCGGATTCACTGGTTTAAGTAACATTACGTAATACTGAGCTGCGGTTTGGAACTTCCCGACTCCAGAATCAAGGCGTACCCCTCTACATACGTATTACGAACTTCTCTAAACACCCGTGATAAATGGCTTGTTAATGTATGTAGTTTAGAGCCAGTTAGGCACTCTTATACTTTAGGTTGACTTTGAAAGTTATTTCATATAAAAAAGGTATTTCATATAAAAAGAGATTAAGTGATTTTAATATGTGATGAACATATCTCAATTTGCTTGGATTTCTTTGTGAAATTAGACAGATGCATTAAGATTGCCACCCTATCCACTCGGAACGGCACGCCCTGTCAGTGTTAACGAGAAAGTAATTTGTTCGCATTTTTAAACGGCTTTATTTAGGTTTATTGCGTTTATTTTATCTTTGATTCAACAGCTTTTGCAACTATTCCTACTGTTGTTTGACCGTAACCGCTGTGCCGCGCCTTAGGTATGTTCGCAGAGAAGGGAGAGGCAATGGAGAAGTTTACAGATTTCTTTTAATTTCGCTATTATTAAAGTTTAAGGCAATAAAACAAAAGTTTGAAATAACCATGAAAATGAAGAAGTTATAGAATATTAAAGTCGCGCTTGCAAAAATAATTTTGCTCTGTGCGACGGCTCAGCGTGTGAGGTCACGCAATTCAAATTCATTGGCATTCAGCAGCATTCAGTTATAGCGCGCAAACACAGATCATTCGCGCAAACGAGTCGTAGTGTTTTGATAATTTCTATAGATAATAGTAATTTCTCGTGATGGCTGAGACCATAGAGACAAAGAGCAAGCGTAAAATAGTGTATAGTTCCAATGTATAAAAGCACTACAGTTAAAACTCCAAATACCTACACAGCGGGAACAGAAAGAAAACTTTGCTAACCAATAATATAAGATTTCGGTGAGAAACTTATCATTTTGGGTAGGTAGGTTACGATTTAGACGAAAAAAAAATAAAGGATAAAAAATATTTTAAAAATAAGTTTTTAACGCTAATAAAAAAAAGTTTAAAATCATTTCCTAGTAATGTTATTCTTTAGTATATATGACGTTAAACAAATTAATTAATGCTAAAAAGTTTAAATTTGATATGATTATTATAGACGTGAAAAATAAATAGGTACACAAGTACCTATTTATTTTTATGATAGTTTACCAACACCCTAAAAGCAGAGTACTTGTTAAGACGAATCAAACAGGTTTTTTACGTTCTATCAAGTAGGTAAGTACTGTGGTTTTAGGCTGTTGATAAACTATTTTAAAAATAAATAGGTACACAAATGTCTATAATAATCAACCATATCAAACTTCAGCTTTCAGCATTTTAGTAAAAGACGGTATTACTTACCAAATTCATAGTTCTAGGTCAACGGAAAGTATCCTATAAATTTTGATTTCTTTGAGAGTGTCGAAATAGGTTTTTTGCGGCATAAACGGCCGTATCTTTTTTACGTTAACTTAGAAGTTTGATTTTTCACAGCTTCAAGGGACTGTAGACCTAAGTGTATGGTTTCAATTTCAACTCGATACCTCCTGGCGTTCCCGACATAAGGGTCTTGACAACCAGACGGACAGAGGGATGGACGGACAGGGATGGACATCTTATAAGGATTCCGTTTTTTCCTATTGATATACGGAACCCTAAAAACCAGACATTAGATAATTAGGCAGGTAGATACATTGGACGACCGCTTAGCCTAGTGGGCAGCGACCCTGCCTGCGAAGCTGGAGGTCCCGGGTTCGAATCCCAGGTCGGGTCAGTATTTATATGATGAATATTAATACTGGCACCGGGTCTTGGTTGTTATATGTATGTGGTGTCTTCGCTTGGTACCCAAAACACAAGCAAACGCTTAGTTTGGGACCTAGACGTTGTTGTGATTGTATGTGTTATTATTATTATTATTACTTTCCTTGAAAAGTTTAACTTTATTTCATTGTTTCCAGTATTTTCACTACATTCGTTTCGGAATAATCCAGAAAAAACTAAAGCTGAAAAAAAAACATAACATTCATTTAACGTTAACATTACCTATCATCACTCCTTTCATAGTCAGTTAAAAAATATCTATTTCAAAATCTATCCTTTAAACAAATAATAGCATTGTAGTTGTTGGAAAGTGTACTTACTTTGTTTGCGAAATGCTACTAGACAAAATATCTTCAGAAAAAGCTTCAGGATTATTCTCAGTGTGATGGGTAGATCGCGGGAGACGGGGCGGCCGCTCAGCAACTATTTATCACCTGGCCCGTTGTCAGCCCGATCACGCCTACTTGACAGATGGACAAAGATTACGTGGAAGTGCGATGAGGGAAGTGTTTTTTCAGGAATTATTCGAATTTCATTATTTGCGTTAAAACGAAGTCGTTTTTTTTTATAGCTTGAAGTCGTGGTTTTTCTTCATTTATTAATTTGAATGCATTACCCGTGGCTGCAGTACCATAAAATGTAGACATTTTTGTGTATTTGGAAATGTACTTAGAACAAATTATAAAAATATAGTAAATACACACGTACAGTAAAAAAACATTAATTGAATAATCTTCATTTTTCAATATAGGTACATTGAAAGATGTAATAAACAAACAAATCAGAATTTCTATAATATTTCAATTTTTTTTTTAATCTCAGTCTCCACGTATCTATATAGTATCAGATCGAGTAACGGGAACTGCTACATAAACATTCATTGAAATCCATTGATTTAAAATCGTAGTAACGGGTCAGTCAGATTAGCAAGTATCACTGCAATAGGAATTTAAAAATAAATGATATAATTATATTTTTAAGACTGTACTTCAAGAATCACATAATATATTTTATAACGTCAGTGATAAAAGCCACAAATGTAAGTCTCTACGTAACCAATAAAAGACTGATAATGATTTAAAAACAGTAGAAATTTGCGCGTTTAACGGATTACCTGATAAAAGTTTCAAGGATGAGTGTGATGGAATTGATAGGTATCTTTGACAAAAATTGCCTTTCTTCGAGAATCCTATTCAAATATCGTAATACTCATATGTATGCGTTTTTCTTACAAGATTGCGTCGCATGTCCTTGTGCAGGAATTTACGGCGTCATTTTCAGAATATTTAACAACATAAATAACTAGCCTTGTTATACAAAGAGGTAACGCTGCCAGTCTTATGGGTAGCGTGACCCCAGATCATTTTTAAATGATATATTTTATTTGTAAATATGTTAATATTTTTTTTCTAAGTCAATAATATTGTTATTACCGATCGTCTATAAACAGTTAAATTGTATAATACACATCTGAATATATTTAAGTATAATATGAAAAATTCATGTATATTTATATGTTTTGTGTATCTCGGAACTGGCTTTAACGATTTGGATGAAATTTTGTTTTTACATAGATATCATCTTAAAACATGTTCCTAAACAAGTTTTATGGTTATTAACTGCCAGGGAGCGCTGCAATAATTTTCTTTTTTGCTTGTCTTTTAACACTTCTTTTTGAGAATTCTGTTTCCAAGTTTTTGAGGGTGGGCAAAATTATAAAGATGGTCGAATAGTGGGACAAAAATGATGATAATAATATCAATGTAAATGCATCAGAGAAATTTTACTTATGTCTCCATAACTGTATATTGTTCTTCAGTCTATGTTTCTATGAGGGCTGCTATCTATTAATCAGGAATAACAAATAGAAACAAATATGTATGTACGAAAGACCTTTTTTTAACTTTTTTTTTAAATTACGTCATGATTACAGCGTGACTGAATAACAAATATGAAGAATGCTAAATTTAATATCTAATCCCTATCGGAAAAAAGTAACACTAGGGTATTAGGTATCCACAGTATCTGCCCATTTATCAGCATAACATAATTTTTTTACAATGAACATCTAATTTGGATCTAGAAATATAAATACACCATTTAATAAAAATAATTAAAAAAAAAATAAAAACCGACTTCAAAAACATAAACTAATAAGTTAAAAATAAAATTTTCACTTTAAAGAAAGGAGCATTAAACAGGCGGCATATAGTTAATGAAGTCGGTGCCTATTCACTCAGACACTTTAAATTGTGTTCTATATTTGTTATAGTTATAAATATATCATTGTTGTAATTGTTATTACCTGGTAAGTACCCATTTAAAGTGTCTGAGTTGGCACCGACTTCATTAACTATATGCCGCCTGTTAATGCTCCTTTCTTTAAAGTGAAAATTTTATTTTTAACTTTTTAGTTTATGTTTTTGAAGTCGGTTTTTAATTTTTTTTTAAATTATTTTATTTTTCAATTTTTAGTTGAACGCATCTGTAACTTATTTGTATTTAGTATAAATGGGTCTTCTGTACGCGATACACAAATGAGACAGCACCGCAATTACGCAAAGTAAATTCAGTGTCAAATTGACGCATCAGCATACCTAGGAGGTAGTAGTATTCCTATGTAAAACTTCAATCTTAATTATTATTTTTGTGCAAAGTGAACATTTTGGCATATTGAACCGTATGAAGTTAGCCCAACAAAAAGTAACTGCTGTAAATCGTTGAGGAATTCCCTCGACTGTTTGTGGTCTTCATCATCAGACCTGTAATAGCACTTATAACCCATATGAGTGCAAAGTTCTCATTAATAGAAATGAATTAAGTCCAAACACCAGGTAATTGCTGTAAATCGTTGAGGAGTTCCCTCAATTGTGTATGGTCTCCATCATCATACCTGTAATGGCACTTATAATACATATGGGTGCAAAGATCTCATCAATAGAAATGAATCAAGTCCAAACACCAGGTAATTGCTGTAAATAGTTGAGAAGTTCCCTCGACTGTCTTTCAGCTCCATTATCAGATCGACTCCCGACCTTCATTAAATAGTACTAGTAGTAGTTCTTTATCAAAATACTTAAAATACGATACTTTAAAATACGATTTTCGAAGGTTGCACTCGATTTCTCTGGGATGCCATCATCAGATCCTGGTTTCCTTATCATGGTACCACTCTGAAGATATCTTCCTTCCACAAAAATTATCCAATTCGGTTCATAAACAACGAAGTTATCCCTGAACACACAAAAAAAAAACATATATACGGTTGAATTGAGTAACCTCCTTCTTTTTTGAAGTCGCTTAAAAAAGGTAGAAGTAAGTACCTTGTATCTACCTACCTACTTAATATTTCGAAATTATAAATGATTTTTTTTGGAATTTGTATTTTTGAAATGTTTGGTGGTTAAATACTTAAATGAGTAATGTGTATGAGTAAACTCTTGAAACTGAAGTTATATAGTAATTTAACGAACTCGAATTTGAATAATAATATTTTTTAAAATTATATCCGTCAAAAAAATTTATAAACAAACTTTTTTAAATGATATATGTAATATATTAAGGATTTCGGTGGGAATAGGGCCATTCCCAGTTCAATATGTTATGTTATGTTATTCCAATAACAAACGCTTTAGGAATTCGTAAAACTATATGTAAACAAAGTTATGTACAAAGTTGACTCATCGATGAATCAACGGTCACTCGTTACGATGTATTAAGGTTATCGTATCTGATATTATCGATTAGTTGTCCTAAGTCCATCGCGTGCCAGGTGATAAAGTCCTTCTAGTGCCACCTTACGTGTGTGCATAATGTAATATTTATGTAATAGGTATATTACTTTTACTTAAATCCGTCCTTTACCGTTCGTTATGTTTTATACATACATAAGCAGTATATTGAAACCAGATTTTTGACCTATTTATGTTACTAAGAAGATGATCAGACAAATTAATTGCAAATACCCTGATCCGTATGGAAAACGTAATATTATCTAATTGTAATACGATTTAAATCTTGCATCCGTGTATAATTAGTGATTCATCGTGCGAATTTGTAGTAGTAAATATACGGAATATATCTACCGCATTTTGTGTTAGCGTCGGGTGCACTTAGTTTTATTACGGCGAACTTTGAAACGAAGGGTATTTATTATATGATGTGTAAAGTGATGCCTTTGAGATAAATAATAATCAATATCTCGACATATTATAAAACGAAGTCCCCTGCCGCGTCTGTCTGTCTGTCTGAACGCAATAAACTCAAAAACTACTGAACGGATTGGCATATGGTTGACACCAATGGACAGAGTGATTCAAGAGGAAGGTTTATGTTTATAATTTATTAATGTTTCGTGAAAATTAGTTGAAATATGATTATCGTTGAAGACGTCGGAAAAAATCATGCTGACTGAGAGCTTTCATCGAAAACGCTGCCTAATCCCTTTGAGATATAACAAAATAATGTATGGAGGGATTGTTCCTTTTTCATTGTATTAAAGAAAAGTCAGCGATGACGTATGTTAAATGATGTGGCAATTGGAAAACAATTTACACGGATAAAATATTAATCCTTACCAAATTAAATAGGTTATTTACCTTCAGCATTTAATACGTATTATGATTGTCCTGTACACCATACTATTTAAATTAATTTCTTAGTAATTATCGCGAAATAATATCCATCATAATAAATAAGAATAAAGTAAGCTGAAGGATAGCTCACTCTACCTATTTTAGTGTTTAAAAAAATTATCATGTATAATGTAATTGGAAAGCTATTTAACGCTGCCTGCCAACAAGATCATATTTAAAAAAAACACCGACGGATCTGCTCCGAGGGCACTGTTATATGAATATACAGAGAAGACCCGTAAAGAAAGTGAGTAAACAATGTTGCTATTTTATTGAATATTGTCTCATACAGTAGTCTTGTGAATAATGTGGTAAAAACTTCTGTGGTATTTTTATTGAAATAGGTAGTTATGAAAATTACATTAATAAAATCTAAAACTGTTGTTATAATTGGTCATGGTACCTTAATAAAATGAATTACTACTCCTATTTGCTTAGAGAATTATGTATTCATCAATATTCACTTAAATCCATAAAACAGTAAATTAACAATTTATAAGTATATATGTTTCATATCAATCTTCAATTCTTCCTCGCATCCTATCAATCATAGAGATTCATAACTTAAGAATGTATTCATTTCAAATGTTTTACAAATGTGTATGTTCCAAGATCAAGTAATTCTTACATAATTAATTAAGTAATATGTAATTGCTACAGCCTATATTTGTACTAAAATAATACTATTCCACTGTTAAGAATATTTTATGCCGTTGTTTGTGTGTTCATAATTCCGTAAGACATACAGTACTTATCTTCTTTATCGAAAATAAGGTTTAAAATAAAAAAAACCTCATGTTCTTCTTTCAATTAAAAAAATTAAAAAAAAATTGTTTTTTAGTTATTAATGTTTCGAAATGATGCCTGACAAGATCTGATATGACACAATATCAACCCCATAGAGAGTATACAGTTAAAATGATTCTATGCGATTGACTGACAACAGCTTGGCTTGGAGTTTTTCGAAATGGCGCATGTGTAATGTCGTATTTTTGGAGCATTTCGAGTAAAACTTCATATTAATTGTACAACGTTGCCTTTTTTTTATAAATCAAAACACTGACATAATATAGTTCATAAACACTCATATGATTCTATACTATGTAGTTATATGCAGTTGACCTCAAATTAACATAAATACTGAGTCAAGATACTAATAAATACAATAAGATACTAATAAATTAAGATTCTGAAATTACATTTTATGGCAATTTAACAGAATTTTTGAAACGCACAATGGTAATGATCTAAATGGTATGACTTATCTCTGAATAATTTTGTTCACGGTTTGGTTTCGAGGTATGAACCACTACATCTTGATAATTATATTCTTTAGGTTAATCGCATAATATAATTAATAATGAAAAGATAAAATGCTTTAAACGAGAAATTGATTAGAAGTCATCCATAACACAGTTAATAACATCAATGTGTACACCACGCATGCGTAACGGCGGGCAGAAAACAAGTAAAAAAAACAAAATGAAATTGATTCATCAAGAAACATAGTTTCCGCCATTTCGGATTTATATATTTATATATTTCAATAACAATATTTTTGGACACGCTAATTCCGGAACTGAATTTCTTGAATTTCGAAATTTATTTTGAAATCACTATCAATCAATTGTCTCTGTTAATTAGATGGGTCGTGACCGAATATGGTTAACGAGTAGCGAATAGGTTAACATTAGATGAAGCCACCATACAAAAAAATGATTTTATTTTTTCATAATCACATTTTGTAGGTTTCAGTTGATATGTGTCTCACGGAACAGGGAACTTGCTAATAATAACACGGCAATGACTGTGAATAAGAAAATCTAAATAATCCTAATCTAAACGAATTTTCAATTGGACATATTTGGCTAAAATTTAAATATGTAAACATTTTGGAAAGTGCCTGAGATGCCTGAAGTGCCTGAAAGTGCCTGAGAATGCCAGACCAAAAAACACCTAGCTCACTGACCTAGCTCTTGGGAAGAACGACGCTCTTACAAAAAAGGAAAAATGACGCCTTGCTACTTTGCTGCGATACTAGAGACGCATCGATGTTACACATCTTTGGAAACTACGTCGCTTCAGTTCTAAGAAATCTAAAGTATCAAAAATAGAAGAACACTTCGATGTTTGATAGGACAGCCAGAATTGATACGGAAGAACAAGATAAAATCGGAGTAATTACAATTTAAGTTCAGAACATTCTTGTGTAGTTCTGTAGATTGTGTAGATAAATCTGCCAAAAATTTATACTGTCAAAATCATGTCAAGTAAATGGCTGAACAATCGTAAGTCTCTCTTTTTAATTTCTTCATATGTTACAAACCCTGATACTGCCCTTTTTTTTAATGTGACAAGATTTGCGGGTGATACATAATATTTTATTTCATTAAAAACACATGGAATAAGTTTTTATACTTGTTTTCAGATTCAGTTTGACTGATGGTGCTGCTGAATTATGGCCCCATATAATTGGTACTTAAATCTTTCTTTAATTATATCCTGATATACTAAATCAGTGGTTTTATACTAATAGCAGTCTTGACTTGAGTCGTGATAGCCCGAGTGCAGCGAACATGTTTCAAATCTATAAGGCTATGTGGTCGTGGTTCGAATCCGGGCGTGTGTACCAATGAGGTTTTTCTGACTTAAGTACATTAACTATCACTGACACCGTGCCTCGGAGAGTACGTTAAGCAGTCGGTCCCGGTTACTGTCAATAGATGGCGGTCGTTACAATCCGCCAACCCGCATTGAAGCAGCGTGGTGGATTTAAGCTCCAACCCCCTCATCTTGAGTGGAGGCCTAAGCCCCTGCAGTGGGGTATAAATAGGGCTGATGGAAATGGATGGTCTTGACAACAAATTTCCAACTAATAGGTCACATGAAATTAAACTGCTTTGTATTAAATATAGTACTTTAAGCACCGTTCGTAACTCCTTTCCCCAACACCGAATAAATTTGAAGACCTAATTACGCCGTTATCTTGGCAAAAATATTCAAACTCACCGCCGAATATTTATGTATAACGGCGAAACTGACGACACTCCCTCACACGGACGTTTGAGATCGATTCCTGAACAGATACGGTTATTCATATTATAGAGTGTAACCGATTGCACACAATCTTTATCAATTCTGTATAAGAATCGCACACAACCTCACAAGCCTGTTTTCACCCTCAAACCGCAGTGCCTACGCCCCGCCGCGTGAAAAGTTCGCCGCGTTATAATTCTAAACAATTTGGGTTGTAGGCGGGCGAATTGCTTTCATTCACGATAAGTGCCCCTAGCGGAGTTATCTCGGCATCGCAGCGATTCAGCCTCTCACGGAAATTGACTATTTACCTTCACATAAGGTGGGTTTAATACCTTGCCGGGCCCGATACAACGCTGTTAAAAGACGTGCGCTACGGATGCTGTGTTACTTCATCTTGTGAACGCATGTAAGCTATGTCGTGAAACGTAGTAGATTTTCTGATAAAGGTACAAGTGCAAGTTTTTAACAAAATCAGGGGATACAATTTGATGCTGCAGATTCATATCTATCATCCCCATCCTAAATTAAATTACACCATTGAATAGCTAAAGAATCAAAGAATTCATTTCGCCAAGTAAGGACTGCGACGCATCGCGCGTGGGGGAGGAGGAAGCGCCGCCATTTTGAGATGATTTTGCTGCGTATCGAGATTTCCACTTAGTATAACTTTTGACTTGAAAGAGCTACGAGGTTCGTTTAAGTTTCAATAGTCAGCTCGCGCCAAAAGCTATCGATTGTGTATAAAACCTTAGTGCAAAATAGTGACAGTGAATGTTATACTTTAAAATAAAATAATCATTTAAAAAATATACAATGTCGGCCTATACGCGTCAAAAAGCCAAATCAAAATACAAAGATCGTATACGGTTGGAAAGGGCTTCTCAAGAAGAATCTAATGGCACCAAAAAAACACCATATGACCGAGTCAAGCAGTGCCGGGAACGTAAAAGAATAAATGTGGCTGAGCGGATCAACGACGGTGCCAGTACATCGCCAGCTGGGCCGGTTGAAATTATGCAAGTGGACAATGAAATCACTTCTATATCGACACTGGACTGTGTAGGCATTGATTGTGTACGATCATCGATTATGAAGACACATTGGACAGCAGCAAGTGCACGTTTCAATACATAAATAATAATATATTTTATATAGAAAACATTAATTGTTACGTAAAAACGTATTCACGTACAACACACGGCCGTGTCCACGACACAGCCACACCAAATTTTTTCACTATCACTCGGTCATATGCTTTCTATTTGCAATTTGCATATGCGTTTACAATGTAACTTTCGTTTTTTGCCAAATTATCCCGTTTGGTCACTGATTCAAACTATTAACTTGTCAGCAATCATTATCAATCAATTATCTCTGCCGATCAAATTGCTCGTAACTTTAGATCTAACCCAAATGGGTTAATACGTAGTACCTAGGTTAATAGTTTATCTTCATATGATACAGCGATGTAGCGACATATATTAAAAGTATTTTGTTCATTCTATTTTTCCTCGTGCTTGGAATGATAGTTTCCTTCCAAGCACCAAAATGAAAATATTGACGTACTTAAAACATTTTTTTTTAATAATTTCTTCGGGTTGAGGCTGGCGAAAAAGCAAGTGTTTGTGTTAGTAGCTTCTTTCCATTTCATCAGCCCTTTTTTATACCCCACTGCAGGGGCTTAAGCCACGCCTCAAGATGAGGGGGTTTGGAGCTTAAATCCACCACGCTGCTCCAATGCGTGTTAGCGGATTGTATCGACCGCCATCTTTTGACAACTACCGGGTCCAACCCCTTAACGTGCTCTCCAAGGCATGGAGTCAGTGATAGTTAATGTACTTAAGTCAGAAAAAACTCATTGGTACACGCCCGGATTCTAACCACGGCCACATGGCCTTATAGATTTGAAATAGGTTCGCTGTGTTTGGGCTATAATGACACAGCTTAGCTTCTTGCTTATTGTGTTTTATTAAATATGCTTTTTTGAAGATGCAATGTAGACAAGTTACTTTATTTAGTAGAAACAATACAAAAAAATGTTCATTATTTAAATAGTATTTTTAATTTGTAGGTATTTTTTGTTTTTTAATTGGATTTTAATTTAGAGTATATTCTTCCAAACATAAGAAACAACTTTATTTATAGACACACACACACTAATTATAAAGAAAATATTTTATTGTAATCATTTGATATTTCACATGCCTTTAGTATTTTTATGAAGGATGCACGACATCTTGCATATTGGTTTTGTTTAAGATTATTGTCATCGCATGATTGAGCTATAACAACATTCTCCAAACAAAGAATGAACGCAAAGACTCAATTTTTGCATACACGTAGAAGCAATTTAATAAATAACTTTAAAAAATAATTACGTTTTCACTTTGAAAATCTTGGCAAGTGACTCTTCTTCTTCTTCTTTTTGACAAGTGACTCTACTACTGCGTTTGCGTTTGTATATCATAACAAATGTCAAAAAACGGTTGAGATGTCGCCATGCTGTCGCTGACACTGTCAAGTCGTATAAAAGCTTTATATCTATATTATTTTATAGTCAACACCACTAAAATATCACGAATAAACGGAATACGTCTCGTTTGATGCGTGATCGAATGACGCCATAGTACCTTAACTGTCTTTTACAATTAAACTCGCACTTGGCCTCAGAATAACCTCAGATTATAAAAAAAACAATAAAAATCTTGCGTTCAATATATAAAATTAGGAAATAATTTTAGACTGTATACCTATATTTATTTATGTTATAATAATAATAACGTATTTAAAACAACAACGTCTAGGCCCCAAACTAAGCATTCGCTTGTGTTTTGGGTACCAAGCGAAAACTCTACATACATATAACAATGAAGACCCGGTACCATTATCAATATTCATTTTTTTTTTTTTTTCTTATTTATTACACATTTCCATAGGCGCGAAGCCCATGTCTTTAGAAGAGCTTTGACTTTACATAAATTTTTATATCTATTTATTATTTCTACCGCATCTGCTCTACGTTTTGCTTACTGCTATCCTATAATGAGTTTGCCACAATACTACTAACTTTTTTTTTTAATTTTTTTTTTATTATTATTTTTTTTTTTATTAAATGTCCTTATTC